>JBBCBC010000025.1:27201538-27897823 GCA_037126765.1 Stenogyne calaminthoides
AAAATATATAACTCAATTCTATATTTAAAAATAGTCGGGTGTAAGTCTTTTTTTTTTGTATCGGTTTTCACCGGTAGACAACTCACCGACATCACCTATCACTTACGGGAGGAATTATACTAAACTTATTGGCTCTTTATTATATAATTAAAAGTAGACAATACATTACTTAAATAGCCTTGGATCGGATGGAAGTTTATCAATTTTGCTTTGTACAATAACTATATAAAAATGGATTCTCTTCAATGTAAATTGTTTAAGATACAAATCAATCGAGATTAATATCCAATCGATATCAAAAGATAATAAATTGGTTTTTTTAATTGCAAAATTGTCCATTTTAAATTTACAAAGAAAAAATAAAAGAAAAAAAAGTTAAATATGTAATTCAATTTATGTAAACGTATAGTTTGTGATAAGTTATGCATTTTTTTTTGGTTTTTTATTTGTGGTTGACAACTTCACCGACTACCTATCACTTCTTAGTGAGAATTTTATAAAACTTATTAACATCTCAAGATATAGACGATGGGGACAATGTTTTCTTTTAAATAGTATCTCGAGTAAAAAAAAGTTTTACAACTTGACTATATAGAATAATCCGGACAAAACGAATTTCCAAAACTTAATTATTTAAGAAATAAATCGATGTGAATTGAGATCTAGAATCAATAAAAAATTATCAATTGGTTTTATAATTATTAAAAATCGCCCCTTCTAATGAAAAATGGAAAATAAATAAAAAAGTAACATATTTTTACTTAATTCCATGCAAAATGAGTTGGGATGTCCTTTGGCCTTTTTTTTAAAAATAATAATTTTTTCACCATTGTAGAAACAGAAAAAAATTGGTCCCATAATCTTCACCGACTATCATCATCTACTTTCTTAGGCCAGAATCAGACTTAAAACTTATTGGCATCTCAAAGATATAGGCTATGTGGGGACATTGTGTAAACTTAAACAGTTTTTTGACGGATTGAAAATGTTATCAACTTTACTCTAAGAAAATGACTACATAAAAACATTTTTCTCCACAGTTTAATTGTTTAGTATATAAATCAATGCAAATTGAGATGTAGAATCTATTTTGAAAGGTAATTAATATGTTTATTTATTTAATTAGTATAGTCCTTTTAATGAAAATGAGAAAATAAAGGAAAAATGTAAAATATATAACTTAATTTATACAAAAGGTAGTCGGTAAGTCTTATTTTATTAGTTTTTCTATTGGGTTTTCACTGTGGTATACAACTGCACCGACTACTTACCACTTCTTGGTGAGAGTTCATATTTAAACTTATTGGTATCTCATTATATAATGAATGTGGGACAATATGTTACTTAAATAGCCTTTGATTGATGGATGTTTATCAATTTTGCTTTATACAATAACTACATAAAATGGATTCTCTACAATTTAATTGTTTAAGATAAAAATCAATCAAAATTAAGATCCAGAATCTATATTAAAAGATAATAAATAGGTTTTTTAATTAGTAAAATTATCCATTTTTAATGACAAAGAAAAATAAAGGAAAAAGTTAAATAAGTAATATAATTTATGCAAAAAGATAGTCTCGTAAGTTGCAATTTTTATTTTTTTTGGATTTTAACTGTATATAGACAATCAATCGATCACCTATCACTTCTAATCGAGAATTTTATGTTAATCTCACTAACATCTCAAAGACATAGACGATGGGGACAATGTTTTATTTAAATAGTCTTTATAAGATAAATGTTTACCAACCTTACTATATAAAAATAACTAGACAATGGAATCTCCACAACTTAATTATTTAAGAAATAAATCGATGGATTGAGATCTAGAAATCAACAAAAAAATAATAAATTTGGCTTTACTAATAATTAAAATCGTCCCTTCTAATGAAAATTGAAAATAAATGAAAAAAGTAAAATATTTAATTTAATTTATGCAAAACGAGTCGATGTACCTTGCCCTTTTTAAAAAAAAAATTGGTCTCTCAACCGACCATCATTTACCTCTAGGCTAGAATTCACATTTAAACTTATCGCATCTCAAAGATATAAAGCAATGTGTGACAATGTGTAACTTAAACATTTTTTTGGATGGATTGGAAGGTTATCAACTTTTACTCTATAAAAAATTACTACATAAATCAATTTCTATAGTTTAATTGTTTAATATATAGATCAATGCAAAAAAGAGTTGTAGAATCTATTAAAAGATAATTAATATGCATTTTAATTAATTAGTAAAGTAGTCTCTTCTAAAGAAAATGGGAAACTTATGAAAAAGTAAAAATATATAACTCAATTTATAATGAAAAATAGTCTGTGTAAGTTCTTTTTTTTTTTTGTATCGGTTTTCACTGCATAGACAAACTTCAATCGACTACCTATCACTTATGGAGGGAATTCATACTTAAACTTATTAGCCCTTTATTATATAAATGAAAGTAGGACAATACATTACTTAAATAGCCTTTGATCGGATGGAAGTTTATCAATTTTTGCTTTGTACAATAACTATATAAAATGGATTCTTCTTCAATGTAATTGTTTAAAGATACAAATCAATCGAGATTAATATCCAGAATCGATATCAAAAGATAATAAATTGGTTTTTTAATTGGTAAAATTGTCCATTTTTAATGACAAAGAAAAATAAAAGATAAAGTTAAATATGTAATTCAATTTATGCAAACGATATCGTGTAAGTTGGGTTTTTTTTTTTTTTGGTTTTTTAACTGCGGGTTGACAACTTCACCGACTACCTATCACTTCTTTAGTGAGAATTTTATGCAAACTTATTAACATCTCAAGATATGTATCGATGGGGACAATGTTTTTTTAAATAGTTACTATTGGTCCCGGCAAAACGAAGTCTTTACACGGTAAAGGGGGAATACACGGTTCGTTGTTTTTAAAACTTTTTCTACCGAGGTCACTTTTGGGTCGATAATCCTCAAGATTAGGTTTTGAGAAGACAGATCGCCTCGAGTCAAAGTCTATCGAGACAAAAGGATCCCGAAAATGCTATCGTAAAACCTCGTATAATCCCAACCGAAGTCCTCGAGCGTCGAGATCCCGAAGTTGCTCGGATCGATAACTAACTTATCAATCCTCGCAGAGAGTTCGCCCTTTGGTAACTATCTGCTTCTAGCTACTGGTTCCAGCGAATGGTTTGCCCTTTAGTTTATACTCGCTTTTAAGCTTTGTCAAAACCTTCCCTTTATGAAATAAATGGATTAGGTCGTGATTCACTTACGCAACTTCAAATGATTGATTCCAACCAATATCAAAAAGTATGCTTTCAAAAATCAAATCAATGCAAACAGATAAGCACACAGATAAGGAAAGCAATAAAGAACACAAAGAATTAAATTGTTCGTAGACTCAAGCTCCTACGCCCACTCTCCCCGACTCTTCGAGAAATTCACTATCAACTTCGAGCTTTCCGACTACCTCGCCGTTTACTTACTCAACTCGCCCCGAAGTTTTCGACTACTCCACGAGTTTACTTACTCAACCCGACCATGAGCTTTCTCGACCACCCGTAGTTTACTTACTCAATCACACACAAGCTTTAGACTACCCATGAAGCTTACTAACTTCTCCTCTAGAGTTTTCTCGACTACCCGCCAGAGTTTACTAACTCTTTTTTAACACTTCTCACCAACAAACACACTCCAACTACCTTCACAAGGGTTTGGGGTTTTTGGTCGTTTCCAACTAGGATGAGATATCCTTTACAATGAAGCACAATGCAAAGGGTTAGATATCTCACTAAGCTTTGGATAATTTTATCAAGCTAGGCTTAGTATAGTGAGTTGTCTTCAATATTGAAGCACTTGGGAAATTCTAAGTTTTTCGAAAGTGCTTTTTAACTTTTACAAGAATAAGCTTGAGCTCTTAAGTTATGTGATAAATTCCCGTAACCTTAAAGGTAGAGGGTCACCAAGATTTATAGGCATACACCAAGGTCACTTTTGAAAACTATCCGCTGGAGAGACAAATTTTGAGTTCCCTTCAGGGTGTGTGAAACGCTATATTTAGGTTTGAAACTCCCTAACACTTTCTAGGCAATACCTTTCATGTAAATTTCTTTCACTTTTTGCAAATGAACTTTTTGTACATCCGACATCCTTTTTCAGACCACACACATCACAAGGTTTATGGTACGTTGTTGTCTTCCTCTTTTGACTTTTTGTCTCCGCTAAAGGTAAACACCTTCAACGGCTTTTTTGGTTACAAACTCGAGTTTGATATAACCTTAATAACACTTCACTTAGTTCCTTTTTTGTCCCCAGATTTGAATGTCTTCGCAAATATCTATTTTCTAAGAATCGCGATCTTCTCAAGATTGCATCCTTCGGATAGATATATTCAAAGGCCTCGAAACATTCGTGTTCATATCGAGCATTCAAGACTTTACCGAGTCTTCGCACATTATCGCGGCCTTCAAAGATTCTTGATCTTTAGTTCCTCGCCTTTCGCCTTTTGTGTCTTCGTAGTCTTCTCGAGTCTTCGGTCTTCTCGAGTCTTCGTGGTCTTCAATCTTTGTAGTTTATAATCGACCGATGTAATCGAAGTCTTTTTGCCGAGTCTTCGCCACTCAAGATCCTTCGAAGTCTTCAAGAATTATCTTCCGAACTATATCTCGCGACTATACATTCTCGCAGATAACATCCTAAATATTCTAAAAACCTAATCCTCGACTCAACTTTCAAGATCATTCTCAACATGTCATACTCAGGGTTTTGGGATCTAATCAAAATCATAAATCTTTATTAAATTCATCTCCCAACAATTTCCCCTTTTTGATGATGCCAAAACCTATCTTGTTACAAACAAATAACCTATACTGTGTTTCAGCTTATCCTATTACAAGATTGGTTGTCTCCCAACAATTTCTTAATCGTAAAAACTCCCAACAATTTCGTAGTTTTTCAACAGTTTAATCATTCAAGAATTTCTTCAA
Source organism: Stenogyne calaminthoides (assembly GCA_037126765.1). Taxonomy (NCBI): domain Eukaryota; kingdom Viridiplantae; phylum Streptophyta; class Magnoliopsida; order Lamiales; family Lamiaceae; genus Stenogyne; species Stenogyne calaminthoides. The sequence continues at coordinate 27,206,508 of JBBCBC010000025.1, forward strand.
GAATGAATCTCTTTAACTAGTTCATTACCAAATACTTAAACAATTTCTCCCATATCAACATACAATCAAGTTCGAGACATTCATTCAGCATATCAAAATAAAAGACATGTAAATAAGATAATGAGATATTATCTTTTGAGCATAATGATAAATCTTCATTGATGATTGGTATCCCGCTACATATTACAATAAATGAGTTTATCAACAAAATCAAAAGACAAAAAATTAAAGATTACAAAATCTTCGAGTCTTCGCCTTCCGATTTTGGCTCTTCATTTTCCGCTTCTTCATTTTTTTCATTCTCAACTTCATCACGGCACCTCCAGTCAAACATTCCAAAAATCTTCTTCAAATTTCATTTTTTCCTTGATGATGTCCTGATCAAGCTTCGTTAAACCCAACTCGACCAAAGATATCGAGCAATCTCGAAGTAATGGCCTTCTCATTCACCAAGCCATTATCAAGTTTTGGAGGTGGATAGAATATGGACCGGGCTACTATCTCAGATTCTCCTTCATCCGCAGTTAATCCACCAGAGATACTTTGGATAGAAGATAAGAAGGTATTCAATGAAAGCTTCATTCTCGATCCGAGCTTTCCCTCCATTCCCCGAGAACATCATAATTGAACCGTATGTTCTTCGACTTCTTCCCACATATCGCTGAGTTTGACGGGCATCCATTTATCAACGTAAATATTTTAGTGCTTTTGATGTTCCTTTCCTCTTGCTCGCAAACTTCCCGAATCACTCATTCGCTTCGCTTCTTCGCTCATCTTCTTTTCCGATCACAGACGCTCTCGAGACCGGCAAAGAAATTTTCTTAGCTTGTTCTTCTCGGAGTGTCTTCGTGAGCATTTCTCGTGTTGAAGACTTTCTTCCGAGGTTGAGACTCGATTCCAATCGGGTTGTTTTGTTTCTTCATCATCCGTAATCGCCTCGATTGCTTAGAAGCTCAGACGCTTTGCTTTCAAAGTTGAACAACACCCAAGGCTTTCCTCTTCATAGGCTTCAAAGAAGAATGCTTGTTCCAACCTTTGCGCTCTAGCACTCTTTTTGCAACATCAAGCATAGTTTGCTTAAAAACTCGAGTGTAGATAGGCTTTTCTACCGAAAGAACTTCAACTTCTCAAAGAGTCTGACTTCTTTAAAGGCTTTGCCTAGATTATACATTTCAAAGATCTTTCGAGCCTTCTTCTCCAAAGTACGTGCCATGAACTTTCCGAGATCTTCACTTTCCTTTTTCCTTCTTGGCAATCAGAATTTGGAAGAAGTTCGAGAGTGCCGTGGTCCATGTGATATTGCTTTTGCTCACACAAATAACTTCTCCTCGCTTATCTCGATCTTGTTCGCCTTTCAAATCCCTTAGATGGTTCTTGGCCACAGTAAAATTCTTTCAGATAAGTTGGGCAACCGCCGAGAGTGCTTCTTTGAACATCTCGGCTATCTTGGTCATGAGCATTGAGCTCATTTCAATGTGCAGACTTGATTAGCACCTCATTCTTTTTCTCGCCAGCTTTCACCTCTAGAAATCGAAACTTCCCGTGTTTCGTCACCATCACTTAACTCAAATTTTGACTCCTCCAAATTTTCTCATTCAGCTTTTTCTTCCATGGAGGTCATCCGGTGGTCGAATGTTTTTGAATTTGCACCAGCTCAAGAGTGACTAAGACTTTCCATCTTTTTGAGCTTGATTGGCAACGCCTTCTTCCATCTCGAGCAATCTTGATCATCATCGCTCAACCTTCTCAAGTTTCTATCAGGAGTGAGATCAATCTCAGAATCTTCGCGGTGACCTCCTGCGGTTGCTCGATCATCTTGAGCTTCAAATTTCTTCATTATGAGCTCCAGCCTCCAACAAGGCCACCAAGAGTACTATCATCACCGATGTCGACTAGATCCAGTTGATCAAAGAATGTAAGTCTCCTTTTCTTCTCGAGATCGCTTCAACATCTCCCCGTTGGTCCCCATCTCCATCTTGAGATTTGTCTCCGCCGCTGGGGGCACCAACTTTAGTTGCTCTCCTTCACCTAACTTCCTGAACCAAAATTTCATCAAAATCGGGTTTTTCATCCTCGAGCTTTTCCTTCTCAACCCCGAGAAGTTTGGTCGAAGGTTATCTCCTCATTCCACCTTTCCTCTAACAAAGTAGCAATGTCAAGCATCTCGAAGAGTCCTGATTGAGGATGTACATAATTGTCCTTAATCAAGAAAACATCTTTGCAGATCAGTGGTACGAATGAGCCTGTAGGTATCTCAATTATGAACCGCCCCTTGCTTCCTCCACTGCTTCTTCAACCTCGCCTCTTCTTCCATCTCTTGCCTTCGTTCATTTGAAGTTTCGCTATGGGATCAAGAAGTAGATCACCAGAGCTCATCAAGAATATTCTACCCCGAGTCTCAAAGAAGATCCTAAGTTTGTAAGGTCGTGTCCTCGGGCTTGTATCCGGAGCGGGTTCTCGAGGCCCCGAATCGGGTATATCCTCGGGCCAGTCCGAGTTGGCCTGCCACCGAGCTTGCACATCTTCAGACGACTCGAAATGGGGTTCTTCCTGACCGAGCCTCGCACACCCGAGGTAGGCATCTCCGAGGTCTCGAGTCCTTTGAAAATTTCCCGAGAAATTTTATCTCAGAGCGGAAATGTCTCGAGCACCTCGAGAAGACTTGCCTCTCACCGATCCTCAGGTCCCGAGATAACCCGAGCCAACACTTGTAATGGTGAACTCGAGCGCTTTGGCCTCGATTGAATCTCTTCGTAATCACTTTCATCTTCATCGGTGAGAACCACCAATCTTCAAGGCTTTGGAGCAAGATTCTTCGGCCATCATTTTTGCTCCCCGCTTCCATCTTTTGCCTCCAACAACACCTTCCCCTAGTTTGTTGGGTCTTTTTCAAAGAAATTGCCTAAAGGTGATTCTACCTTATTTTTCTCTTCCCCCGATGACCGCTTTCCTTGCAAGAATGGGTTTAAGGAGAATTTTGATTTAGGAAATGGGGGGTCGAATCATGAAGATATCCTCCTCCTCTCCTCGCACATCTCCAAAATGTAAGCAATTTTTGTGGCATGGTGGATCTTGCTTTTTGATTGAGATCGCCTCACAATCTTCCTCAAAACTTTGGTCCGCTTCACTCACCGTCTGGATCAGAAATTTCAACCACTTGAAATCAGGTAAGTGAAGTTTATCGCCGCCATCAATCTGAAGCCGGTACTTATCCGCCAAAACTCCCCAAGAAGACTCATGATGCACTTGCTCACAATATCCATCAACACACGATATTGTGGGTTTCAGTGCCTTTTTATACAAAGTCGCCAAACTTAACAGATTCTCAAAGAATCCTATCTAAGTACTCCCGCCTCTTCCCCGACATATACGCCGTAGATCCTCTCCTTTATCACAGAGCTCAAAAACATCATTCATTTTTTTCTAACTATATACGATCCCTCTCAAAAATCGACGATTTGGATGAATGCTCTAAGTGTGATACGCTTAACTTAGAATGCATACATCCCTTTCATCTATCTTCAAGTTACGTATGAATTGACACCTCTTTCGCAAACTCCTCGGTCCGGCCGGTTTATGATTAGTTAGCGAAGTTTAGCCCATCAATCATACGCAGAGCCTCCTCTTCCCGCTTTGAGTTGGTTGTGCTTTTCAGAGACAACAAACTCGCACCACGGCTTGTTGGTTTCGCTAATCTTCTAACAGGGTGGAGCCATTTTAGAGTTTGATTGAAGAAGCTAAGCTTTTGGTTTGGAGAATTTCTCGAAAAGGGATTTTAATTGCAGAGGATTTGGAAACGGGCGGGTTTGATAAAATTTTGGCTTGAATGGTCTGATTGGGGTTTATATAGCCTTGAGATCGTGGGGAATCATGTTTGTTAGGTGAAAACAACGTCTGAGATTAATTCCGATTAATCGGGTATACGAACCCCATTTATCTCCAAAAAGTAAGCCGCCAAAACATCCTCATTGGTCATTAATGTAGCAGAGCATTAAATGATCAAGGACCTTTTTCGAATTTAAAACGATCCCGCCTAAAAAAAAACATTCCTCGTGTTTTTATATTTATTGCAATGATTATCAATTTTTGAGCAATAAATGAATCGCATGAAGTCATTACTTCTTCGCACTAATTTCCTCTATCGCCTTTTATCGAGTAATCGATCTTGATAAAATGTCAAGATAATAATCGAGTAATCAATTGGTTCAAGATAATCGAAGTTTTCCGAGACTCCGACTCATCAAAGATTTCCATTTTATCTCGAGCTTCTCGTATGATTCTCGAGAAAACTTCACGATCCGAAAACCTTCAATTTTTCGATTTTACTCTATACACCGGTTCTAAAGATCCCTAATTCAACCGAAAGTTCCTGAAATCTTGATTCAAATTAAAGGTTTAGTCAAGATATCACCTTTTGCTTATCAAGATGAATTTTCCCATCCTTATGTCCTTCTTCTCGACATGATCTCCGATGAAGTGATGTCCGATATCCACATGCTTGCATCCGTGTGTAATAACGGGTTTTGTGAAATAGCAAATGGCACTATTATTGTCACAAAATATTGGTACTTCATTGGCTACAACTTTATAATCCTCAATTGTTGTCCGAGCCAAAGAATCTGTGCAAGAATGCCTTTTCCTCGCAGCCTATATATTCAAATTTCAAAGAAGATTTGTTGCTACATCGAGGTCTGCTTTTGAAAACCAAGATATCACTTTTTCCTAGAAATTGACAAGTTCCCCGTGGACTTCCCGTAACACTCGATCCTCCATAATCAAAGATCTCGAGTAACCACTTAACTCTAGGTTATCATCACCGATACCATAATCCTCATTCACTATGCCCTTAAGATATTTCAAGATCTTTTTCGCATCCTCCATGTGACTAGCCTTAGATTAGCTTTGGTATCTTGCACATATCCCAACAAAGAAATGTTATATCCTACCACTTGCCGCGAGATAGAGCAATGATCCAATGATTCCTCTATAATCAAAAAAGATGACTTATCGATTTTCCTTCGTAATCGATCCATCTTGTAGTTAGTATTCATGGAAATTTTAATCAGATTGCAATTTCAGACACCATATTTGGCAATCGATCTCTCGTGTACTTTTGCCGTCGTTGATGAATATTCCTTCCTTTGATTGTTTCACTTGAAGTCCTAGAAAGAAATTCATCTCTCCCATCATTGACATCTCAAACTTGCCTTTTCATCGCTGAAAAACTTTTCACACAACCGATGGTTTGAGATCCAAAAATGATGTCATCAACATATATCCAACTAGTAAGATATCTTCCCATCCTCTATCCTCAAATGTAGTTCTATCAATAGTTCCTTTGACAAAACCATGGTCAAGAAGAAACCGAGAAAGAGTATCATACCATGCTCGGGTGCTTGCTTAAGACCATACAAAGCTTTTTCTTAGCCAGAACTTGGTCATTCTGCTTTTGAAACCGTGAGGTTGTTCCACATAAACCTCTTCTTTAAGCACACCGCTCGTAAATGCACTTTTCACATCCATCCGATAGATCGTGAACTTCATGTGGGCAAAGATATGCAAGAAACAACTGATGGCTTCTAGTCTTGCAACAGTGCAAAGGTTTCATCATAATCCAAGCCTTCTTCTTGGGAATAACCTTGTGCAACTAGCCTTGCCTTTGTTTCTCACAATGTTGTTGTTTTCATCTCTTTGTTCTTGAAAACCCACTTGGTTCCAAAGACATTGTGGCTTTTCCGTCTATCTACCAGCTCCCATACTTCATTCCTCGAGAATTGATTCAAATTTCATCTTGCATGGCAAGAATCCAAAGAAGAATCTTGTAGAGCTTCACCAATCTCAAGAGGTTCTTTTCCCGACAGGAAAGCAGCAGAATAATAGTGCACTCTCTCCATGGAACCTTCTAGTTAACACCTTCGCTAGATCACCCACAACTGCTTGTAGGATGGCTATCTAACCATTTCCTTCTTGATGTTCCCCTTCAATGGTATCCTCAACATTTGAAATGTTAGGTTCAAGTTAAATCAAAGAAACTCGTGGAACAACAAAATGTGAGAAAGGGAATCATCTTCCTCGTGGAAATTTATTCGCAACATCACGAGACATTTGTTCCCTTTGGTTGATAGATTCAAAATTGCCTCACCGTGACCACATCTTCATTGCATCACGCACCGAAGTCCGAATCGTGTCTGCTCGTATTGGTCACCTTTGAGTGTTGGTTTTCCGGTCTCACCATCCTCGATTTCCATCCCGAACTTTTTATCTCGAGTCCGAGTCACCCAATCATAGATAATGACCGACTTCTTTTTCGTGTTCAAAGGATGATTTATCTTTCCGCTTTCAGCTTAACTGCGATCCTCTTAGTCATTTCCATTTGCATCATGTTCCTGCTTTTTCCGAACACAAACAGATTCATCAAAAACAACATGAGGTTTTCCTCCACAATAAGAGTCCTACAGCTTGTAAACTCGAAGTTTTTATCGACTTCGCAATATCCTAAGAATATTGCTTCATCACCTTTTACTATCAAATGTTTTCAACCGATCTTTACCATTATTGTGTATGAAACACTTGGTAAACTAAACACACGAAAAGAAAGAAACAAGAGGCTTCCTTTCATTCCAAAGCTCATAAGGCATTTTATGCCTGACTTGACTTTTGTCAAGATGGATCTATTCTCGAGAGTAGCATGCAAAGGTTGATAAATTTCAAATTTCAAAATCTTTTAGGAATATCAACCTTCAAAGATCATTGTCCTTGCAGCCTTTCTTTCGTAGTTCTCGCTCTTTCTTTCAAAGAACACCATTTTTTGTTGAGGGGTCCCTGCGTACCGATGTTTCATGTAGAATTCCATTTGTCGCACAATAATCGAAATGATATGATTTATAAACTCGCCTCCTTTGTCGATCCGATTTTGACCACACTCTATTTTTCTCAATATCGAGCCTTTTCAAGAACTCCGCAACTTTTATCCGAGTCCCTTTCATAAAAAAAGAATATGACCCAAGTATATCTTGAGTAGTCATCAACTACTACCAATGTGTATTTCCGCCATTAGTGCTCACAGTGTTATAGACCAAACAGATCCATATGCAAAAGTCAAGTATTCTCTCAAGAGAAACTTCTACTTTGCTTTTAAATGATGCTTTGACTTGTTTTCCTTTCTCGCACACATCACAAATGTGTTCCCTTATCGAACACTTCATTAGGGCAACCCTCTAACAAGAGCTAATCTTGCAAGCTTGTTCAGTGGTTTTGAAGTTTAGGTGATTCATTCTTTTTATGCCATAACCAACCGGGTATCTCAGGAACTTTTAGCAATTAAACATGTATCTTTAGGAGTTGAACCCAATCAGCAAGATACACATTCACATACCCTTCATTTTCACAAAACATAAGTTCTGGAGAACTCAACATTGAAACCCTTATCACAGAAATTGACTTTATGCTTCAATCCGATACATATGAAACACCATGGATATGATCATCTTTCACAAAGTTCCATATCCTTCACCCCGTCCCTCGAGAACTCCAAAAGTGATCATTGTTCAACCCTTATCGCAGATCTTCTTGAATCCTGACATATGTCTTGAGCATCCACCGTCCAAGATACCATACATCTTTTTTTCATCTCCTTCATCGCTATGTGATCTTTCATCGCCTTAGTGCCCCGGGTTTTCTCCCCGAAAAATGCATCAATTTTAGGTACCCATTTTGTGTAGGGTCCCACGAGGTTAGTTTACCAGATTTTCGAATCCAAATCGCCGACAACTCTAATCACTTTAGAGTGGCTAATTTGTCTTCCATAAACATCAACATATACATCCACTACTCGGGGTGCCTTAGCGCTTTTCAGATATGCTATGCTAGCTTTAGCATGAACACGTGCCTTAGAGTTCTTTTTTTTCGTTCAGCTCTTCGCTCAGATGCTTAGGCTTTTGTGCAAAATTCTAAATCTTTGATGACTCGTTCAGATAACCTTTACCCTTAGGCAAGTGAGGTTCAGTTGTCTCAGACCGAACTGGGTCTTTCAAAGATAATCGAGGACTTGGTCTCTTCAACTTGAGAATGTCTCTCACGAGTGTTTCTCATCCGAGGATTCCTCCGATGGTTCAAGTTGGAGCCTTTCAGTTTGCATTCTAGCCCGAGGCTTTGAAGTACTTGGTCGAATCTTTCCAACCGATCGCTTGTGTTTTCTTTGCCTTCACCGAGGTTTGGGCTTAACCCCGATCATTCAGGGCTTTACCGAGACCATAGGTCCTTTTCTTGTTGTCTACAACCTTGGGCATTTGTTCGGGCTTTGAAGTGTAGGTGCCACCGGTTTTACAAAGATAGTCTTCTTGCTACTTGACGCAAAGATTTAGATGACCTCTTGTGAGGTTCCTCGAATGTATCCCAATCCAGATTTTATAAATACAGATCTCCGTAACTCAATTTCATCTATTACATTAGATGCATTATTCAATAGAGTTAACTTCTTCGCACTATCCTCACAGCTCAGAGAGTTTTATGCTTCTCGAGAGGTCATTGAACTCGCTCCATTAGTCAATCTCTTCAAAATGGATTTCTAGCTTTTTCGCCAGGGACATTATCAACTTTCTTTCTTCGAGAGAGTTGTACTTTTAGAACATCCAGCCATCAAGAGTTCCCATTAATTGGAGAAGTGACTTCAATATTGCTAGAGTCTTTCCATTTTAGATTTTCAAATTTTCAGCCTTTATTCTCGCTTCGAGTTTGATTTAGCAAATTCCTGCAAAACAAAGATAGTCCTTCATCGATTCTCGAAAAGAATCCATCGTCAAAACGACTGCTTTTCAAAGGAACTTGAAAACTCTTGTGCTAGTGTAGGAGCAACAACAGAGAAAGAAGAGTTTACCTCCTCAATGGCCATCGACAGATGTCATCACTTTCACTATCTCGAGAATATCTCATCCCGAAGAGCTTGATCCCTCCTCGTAGTGTTCTTCTTCTTCGCAACCATGGCCTTTTTTTGCTTGAGAACTTCGGGTCTCTTATAACTTGCCTTTCTTTCTCTCCTAAGACTCAAATCGACAATCATACCGAAGTGACCTTTTCTTCCGGGCAATTATAGCATATGTTGGCATCATCATCCTGATCATTTTCTTCTTTGACTTGAGTCCTTTCTTTTGATGAAGATCCTTCAAATTTTCGTGTCCTTTCTTCTTCTCACTTGATCCGTCTCGTTTTCTTCTGCACTGTGGTTCCCTGAATAGCTTTTTGTATTTTCCAAATTACTATTGAGTCTATCAAACCTTCTTGCCATCGCTAGCTATTCCTCAAGCTCATCCCGATTTTCGCATGGGGTTCTCGACTCTAGTTTTATTGTGTTTTATCTTTGGCTTTTAAAGCCACATTCTTACTCGATGAAGAATCATCTTTGTCACCTTTTTGGATTTCTTTATCAATTACAAATTCATAGGCTTTTCAAATTTTGAGAAGACTTGTTGGTAAGGCATTGAGTTAATATTCTTGGTGTTTTCAATCACCACCGCATGAATATCCCATTTCTTAGATAGACCTTCTAAGAATTTTCAATGCAACTTCTCTCTGGGGTATTTCTTTCCAAGTGCATTTAGATCATTCATGATGCTAGTGAATCTGATTTCCAGCTTGTCTATTGATTCACCATCATCCATTTTCAAAAACCGGGCCAAACTTTCCAATTGCCAATCGAAAGTTTGTTTTTTTTTATATGATCTGTGCCTTGCACATAACAAATAGTGTATCCCAAATCTCTTTAGCAAGATTATAAAGGAGAGATCATTCCCATCACACCATCATCAATCAGGTTGATAGTGTGTCTTTTGCAATGTAGTCTAGATTGACTAACTTTCTCTCCCTCAGAGTCAGTTGGTCATCGACTTAGGAAATTTCGCTTCAGATCAATTCTCTCATCTTCGCTCCTCCGATTCACTATAGTAAACCGAATGGTCCTGAGAGACCACTCTCCACATACGCCATGTTTGAATACGATGAGCCTCGAGATTCTCGCCTCCATAGGTCATAGTTCTCCAATCGAGAACATGGGAAGTTTTTAGAAGACATTTTTCTCGATCTCTTGAAAAAATAAAAAGTTTCAAAGAAATAAGATCACCAGAGAGACCACAAGTATTTTTGAAAATAAAAACTGGTCAACACAAAGAGGGTCAAGTTGAACCAACCGCTCGATACCACTTGTTGGTCCCGGCAAACGAGTCTTACACGTATGGGGGGGAATACACGGTTCAAAGTTTTTTAAAACTTTTTCATCGAGGTCACTTTCGGTCGATAATCCTCAAGATTAGGTTCTCGAGAAGCACAGATCGCCCGAGTCAAAGTCTACTTAGATGCTGATCCCGAAATCGCTTCGTAAAACCCCGATAATCCCAATCGAGTCCTCGAGTGTCGAGATCCCGAGTTGCTTGGATCGATAACTAACTTATCAACCCTCGTAAGAGAGCTCACTTTTAGTAACTATCCGTTTCTAGCCACCACCGTATGAATGGTTGGCCCTTAGATTATACTCGCTTTTAAGCTTTGGTCAAAAACCTTCCCTTTATGAAATAAAGGATTAGGTCAGATTTCACTTATGCAACTTCAAAGGATTGATTCCAACTTAATATCAAAGGAAAAGTATGCTTTCAAAATCAAGTCAATGCAAATGATAAGACAGATAAGGAAAGCAATAAAGAACACAACAATTATAGTGGTTCAGAGACTCAAGCTCCCACGCCCACTCTCCCCGACTCTTCAGAGAAATTCACTATCAACTTCGAAGCTTTTCTCGACTACCTCGCTAGAGTTTACTTACTCAACTCGCCCGAAGTTTTCTCGACTACTCCACGAGTTTACTTTGCTCAACCCGACCTTGAGTTTTCTCGACTACCTTTTGTAGTTTACTTACTCAATCACACACAAGCTTTCAGACTACCCCCTAGAGCTTACTAACTTCCATCTAGAGTTTTCTCGACTACCCGCCAGAGTTTACTAACTCTTTACAACACTTTTTCACCAACAAACACACTCCAACTACCTTCACAAGGGTTTGGGGTTTCTTGGTTGGTTTCCAACTAGATGAGATATCCTTACAATGAAGCACAATGCAAAGGGTTAGGATATCTCGACTAAGCTTTGATAATTCTTATCAAGCTAGGCTTAGTATAGTGAGCTCTCTCTCAATATTGAAGCACTTGGGAAATTCTAAGTTTTTCGAAAGTGCTTTTAACTTTTACAAGAATAAGCTTGAGCTCTTGGTTATGATAAATTTCCCTTAACCTTACAAAGGTAGAGGGTCACCAAGATTTATAGGCATACACCAAGGTCACTCTTGAAAACTATCCGCTTGAGAGACAACTTCGAGTTTCCTCTTGTGGTGTGTGAAACGGCTATATTTAGGGTTTGAAACTCCCTAACACTTTCTAGGCAATAGCCTTTTCATGTAGCCGGTCTTCACTTTTTGCGCCCTGAACTTTTGTACATCCGACATCCTTTTTTTCGAGACCACACCGCCGCTGTCAAGATGGTACAAAGTTGTCTTCCTCTTTTTTGACTTTTGTCTCCGCTAAAGGTAAACACCTTCAACGGCTTTTTTTGGTTACAAACTCGAAGTTTGATATAACCTTAACAACACTTCGACTTAGTTCCTTTTGGTTCCAGATTTGAATATCTTCGCAAATATCTATTTTCTAAGGAATCGCGATCTTCTCAAAGATTGCATCCTTCGATAGATAGATATATTCAAAGGCCTCGAAAACATTCTGTGTTCATATCGGCATTCAAGACTTTAATGAGTCTTCAAGAATTACCGTGCCTTCAAGATTCTTGATCTTTAGTTCCTTAGTCTTCGCCTTTTGTGTTTTCATAGTCTTCCTCGAGTCTTCTCGAGTCTTCGTGGTCTTCCGAGTCTTCGTGGTCTTCAATCTTTGTAGTTTTATAATCGACCGATGTAATCGAGTCTTCTTGGTCGAAGTCTTCGCCATTTCAAGATCCTTCCGAAGTCTTCAAGAATTATCCCGAACTATATCTCACCGACTATACATTCTCGCAGATAACATCCCGGTTATTCTAAAAACCTAATCCTCGACTCAACTTTCAAGATCATTCCAACATGTCATACTCAGGGTTTTGGGATCAAATCAAAATCATATATCTTTATTAAAATAGATTCTCTACAATAACTATATAAAATAGATTCTCTACAATTTAATTGTTTAAGATACTTTAATCAATAGAGATTAAGATCCAAAATCTATATTAAAAGATTATAAATTTGCTTATTTAATTTGTAAAATCGTCCATTTTAATGACAAAATATATAAACGTAAAAAATGTAATATGTAATTTAATTTATGCAAAAGATAGTCGGTGTAAGTTATGTTTTTTTTTTTTTGGGGGTTTTTAACCGTGGGTAGACAACTTCACCGACTACCTATCACTTCAAAAGTTTACAATTTTATGTAAACTTGTTAACATATCAGTATATAAACGATGGGGGACAATGTTTTATTTAAATAGTCTTTGATAAGATAAATGTTTAACAACCTTTACTATATAAAATAACTAGATTAAAATCTTTTAATTTCCACAACTTAATTATTTAAGAAATAAATCGATGTGGATTGAGATCTAGAATCAATAAAAAATAATCAATCGGGCTTTTCTCGATTATTAAAATCGCCACTTAAATGAAAATGTAAAAATAAATGAAAAAAAAAGTAAAATATTTAACTTAATTTATGCAAAACGAAATCGATGTACCTTGCCCCATTTTATTTTTTTTAAAAATATTTTTTCACTAAGGTAGACAAATATAGAAAAAAATTGGTCCCATAACCCATCTATCATCTACTTCTAGTGATAATTCGCTTTTAAAACTTATCGCATCTCAAAGATATAGGCGATGTGTGACATTGTGTAACGTAAACAGTTTTTGACTGAATGGAAGATTATCTACTTTTACACTATAAAAATACCTACATAAAACATTTTCTCCGCAGTTCAATTGTTTAGTATATAAATCAATGCAAATTGAGATGTAGAATCTATTAAAAGGTAATTAGTATGTTTATTTAATTAATTGGTATAGTCTCTTCTAATGAAAATGAGAAAATAAAGGAAAAAATGTAAAATATATAACTTAATTTATGCAAAAGGTAGTCGGTGTAAGTTCCTAATTTTTTTTTTCTATTGGGCTTTTACTGTGGTAGATAACTGAACCGACTACCTATCACTTCTTGGTGAGAATTCATATTTAAACTTTTTGGCATCTCATTATATAATGAATGTGGGACAATATGTTACTTAAATAGCATTTGATCGGATGGATGTTTATCAATTTTTACTTTATACAATAACTATATAAAACGGATTCTCTTCAATTTTATTGTTTAAGATACGAATCAATGCAGATTGAGATCCAGAATCTATATTAAAAGATAATAAATTGGTTTTTTTAATTAGTAAAATTGTCCTTTTTTTATGACAATAGAAAAATTAAGGAAAAAGGTTAAATATATAATTTAATTTATGCAAAAGATAGTCGTAATTTGCAATTTTTTTTTTTTTTTTTGGTTTTCAATTGTGGTAGACAACTTCACCGACTACCTATTAGTTTTGTGCGAGTACTCTTATAGAAACTTATTAACATCAGAGTATAAGGACGATGTGGGAGAATATGTTATTTAAATTTTCTTTTGATAAGATAAATTTTAGCAACCTTTGCTATATAAAATTAATAGATAAAATGGAATCTCCACAATTCAATTATTTAAGAAATATATCAATGTGTATTGAGATCTATAATCAATAAAAGATTATCAATTGGTTTTTCTAATTATTAAAATCGTCCTTCTAATGAAAATAGAAAAGTAAAGGTGAAAAAGTAAAATATTTAACTTAATTTATGCAAAAGGTAGTCGATGTACTTTGCCCTTTTTTTTAAAAAAAATTTAAAAATATATATTTTTTCACTATGAAAGACAACAGAGAAAAAAAATTTGTCCCATAACTTTACTATCATCTACTTCTAGGCGAAAATTAAACTTATTGGCATCTCAACGATATGCGATGTGATATTGTGTAACTTAAATGGTACGACGTTATCAAATTTACTCTATATATAAAATAACTACATAAAATAGTTTCTATACAGTTTAATAGTTTAATATATAAATCAATGCAAATTCAGATGTAAAATCTATTAAAAGGTAATTAGTATATTTTTTTATTTTATTAGTAAAGTAATCCTTCTAATGAAAATGGGAAATAAAGGGAAAAAGTAAACTATATAACTTAATTTATACAAAAGGTAGTCGGTGTAAGTTCCTATTTTTTTTTTCTTTTGAGTTTTCACTGTGGTAGACAATTCACCAACTACCTATCACTTCTAGAAGAGAATTCATATTTAAACTTATTGGCATCTCATTATATAAACGATGTGGCACAACGTGTTAATTAAATAGTCTTTGATCGGATGAATGTTTATCAATTTTTACTCTATACAATAACTATATAAAATGGATTCTTTACAATTTAATTGTTTAAGATGCGAATCAATGCTGATTGAGATCCATATTCTATATTAAAATATAATAAATTGGCTTTTTAAACTAGTAAAGTCGTCCATTTTTAATGACAATAGAAAAACAAAGGGAAAAGGTTAAATGTGTAATTTAATTTATGCAAAAGATAGTCGGTCTAAGGTATGATTTTTTATTTTTTTTTGGGTTTTTTAACTGTGGTAGACAACTTGACCGACTACCTATCAATTCTAAACGAGAATTCTTATATAAACTTATTAACATCTCAGTATATAGACGATGTGAGACAATATATTTTTAAAATGGTCTATATATGTTAAGATAAATGTTTAGCAACCTTTACTACATAGAGTAACTAGATAAAACGGAATCTCCACAACTTAATAATTATTTAAGAAACAAATCAATGTGTAGTGAGATATAGAATCAATAAAAGATAATCAATTGGCCTTTGTAATTATTAAAAAGGCGCAACTGCTCACATACCAATTTGTTAAGTTCACCCACTACTTAGTATGCCCACCTTATATTTTACTTATTTTCAAATTTTTCTTAGTAAACCCACTTTTAAATTTACAACTATCACCCCAAAATATATTTTCACCTCCTTTATTAAATAAATGTTCATTCATCTAATATAACACGTCTACTAATTAATTATTTAAAAGTTGAATAATAGAATACCCATCGGCCATGGCATGCCATTTTCATTTATTTCCATTGGCGTCAATAGAAGACGCTCCATTTCCTACAAGTTCTTAGTTTTTAGACAAAGTATTCAATTATATATGATTATAAAAGAGTTTGGCCTCGGATTTGTGAATGAAGATATATGTAGTATTCAACACTCTAAAATTGTTCGCATAAATGGATCGCATTTTTCTTTTCTTTTTTTATTTGGATTGTTGGGAAATCAGATTTTAGTTTTGATGGAAGTTCCAAAAAAAAAATTATATTAGGACCAATGACCAAGAATGATCGATGACTTAGAATCAGATTAAGATGACCAGATGAAATGTATAGATAGCTGATGTAAAAGATAGGTCACATATTGAGGGAGAACTCAATATGTATAGATCAAGTCGAAGTATCAGATGACCCAGATAAGGTCAGATGATCAGAAGACTAAGAACAAATCAGAAGACAAGAAGTCAAGATCGTCAAGATAGAAGACACCAAGACTCGATGAACTCAAGACTCAATGAACTCAAGACTCAAATAAACTCAAGACTCAGATGAACTCAAGACTCAAGAATAAACCTCAAGACTCAAGATGAATGAAGACACCGAGGCTCGTGAGTCACCAAGATCAAGACTACCGTAAGACCAAGACCTATATCAGCGAAGATCCGCATCAAGACTCAATAAGGTAGATCGACCAATTACTTGATCAAGTCACCACACCACAGGCTAATCAAAAAGATACACCGCATAAAGACGAATCTTTTACAAAAGGAATATCAATCGCCTAACGGACAAATTATCAAGTGTCACCGCTGGCCAAGGAGAAAGCGATATGTGCACAAAAAGAGCCGACATTACGGATTCGACGCCATGGACATAAACA
This sequence comes from Stenogyne calaminthoides, assembly GCA_037126765.1. NCBI lineage: Eukaryota > Viridiplantae > Streptophyta > Magnoliopsida > Lamiales > Lamiaceae > Stenogyne > Stenogyne calaminthoides. The sequence continues at coordinate 27,222,612 of JBBCBC010000025.1, forward strand.
ACGCTTAATCATGCCTACGCCACGCCGATATTCGGAGCACGCCACAATCATATCCTACAACCCATTTAATATAGCCCGAAATTCAAATTGCTTCCAACGCTTTTTGATTTCGAGGTCTATATAATGGGATTGCTCGTCAAGAAAAAGTAGGAGGACAAGAGACCAACTATTCACATGAACAATTGAGCAAAGTCAAACAACAACATTAACGCAAATTCTCAAGAAGCAAAAAGCCTTCAAATTTCCGCTCGAAGAACACCATATTTAAAGATTATTCTTAGAGTGTTCATCCCATTGGGTCTTAGCAAGAAATCCTATCCACTAGCATTTTGGCTACCTAAAATACTGTGATAGATTTCCAAATTGAACCCTCAAACATTCTTTACCCAAACTCAAGTTAGGTTAAGTTTGTTACCGCAAGAATTGCATCAGGATTCTAGTTCTCCCGATTTCTAGTTCGGCTGAAAGTGAACTCGATAAACATCTCGCTGAGTGTGAACTTGGTAAATATCTATCGCAATCCCGTGAGGGAGATAAGCCCCCTCAAAAAGTTAAGTTAAGTTCGGTTAAGGTTCCCCTGCAGTTAAGGGAAGAGGGACGAAGACGGTTTCTGGCTCAACCACTATAAAAGTCTTGTGTGCATTTACTTGCTTTTATCGCTTTTACACTATTCACACAAACCGAAGTTTAAAAGAGCATACATATTCTAAGTTAAGCTCACCGCACTAAGCAACCGATCCGATCAAAGGACACCTTAGTCACCGGTTGAAAACCCGACTTAAGAATCAATTGATAAAACCGGTTTTTCACACGGTAAAATCAAGCTTCCGCACTTCTCGCTTAAACCGACAGATATCAAACCGATCCGCCTCAAGCACTCAAGAAGATTGAACATCACCTAAACCGATACACTAAAGACTGATCAGAAATCACAGATCACACCGATCCGACGAAAAGTTTTAGAAGTCTATTCACCCCTCCCTCTAGACTTCTACCTCACAAAACCCGCTCGACCACAAGTGGTATCGTGAGCGGTGGGTTCTACAAACTAATCGGGCTTTGAGTATCATCGATTCTTGAGGTATGTATCATGATCTTGAAAACCATTTTTCAAAAACTCATTTTTTTCAAATCACTGATAAATACCTCCGTATGTATCATGATCCGCCTAAGTTTTCAATTGATGAGTATGCAGATTGACTATATACATGTGCAATCATCTAGGATCGAGAACCGCGTAATGATGGAAGTCATTGAACGAGGACCCATCATCATATATCACGACAACCCAAAGAGCTTGGAGGAGATCCAGATCATGCACCGAAGTCTTGTACGAAAAAGCCCAAAATTTCGATGGATGCAAGAAGAAAGAAAGTTGTATACTTAGATACAATCGCCAGTATATAATCATGAAGACGATGGATAAAGTCACCAAGGAGAAGATAAAGTATCTCAAAACTACGGAAACAAATGTGGGATACTTTTGCCGAGATGTATAAGGAAATGATCGATCAAAGACAAACCGACTACAAGTTTAACCGGTGAAGTTCGGAAGCTCAAAAATGCTACCCAACGAGACCATTAACGAGCTCGATGGGAGGATCACCATGTCAAGAATAAAGCTACGAGAACTTGGAAGAGAGATGTCAGACAAAGATATAAATTACAAGATACTGAGATCTCTCACCAAGAAGTGGGACATGAAAGTCACGGTAATCAAGGATTGCCAAGACATTTCCAAGATGAAGCCAAGTAGCTTGTTCCTAAGCCTTAAAGCCCATGAGTTCGATTTAATCGAAAAGAGGGCAAGTAGATGAAGACGAGACGCTCAACAAACCTCAACATCTAAATCAGCAGATTCAAAGCAACCAAAGAAGCAGATCAAAGGCCAATCGAACCTCGTTGAAACATAATGAGTCAAGGTAATGCATCGCTATGCTTACCAGGAAACTTGAAAGATCAAATACTCAACTTGGTAAGTATCGTAGATTCTACAGAGGCTATCAAGACGATAGAAGAAATAGGAGGCCAACTGACAGATCACTAGAAAGAACCAGATCTGATGATCGAAGAGATCACAGAGAAGAAAAGAAAAGAGATGATCTGTCAGATGAGAGAAGAGATAACAGATCCGATGTATGAGTTCAGACATTATCGAAAGGGAAGTCACCCGACAGATCCTATGTATGAGTGACTCCACCCGTAGAGGAAGTTCCATAGATCGAGGATCATGCTTCAATTGCGAGAAACCAGGCCACTACAACACCGACTGTCCTGACCTGACTCCCAGAGAAAGAGAAGAAAAGCGGAACAAAAGAGAGCAACGCGTCAGAGACAGAAAAGCCATGGTCGCTGACACATCTGGAATTGATGATTCCTATCCGCCTTCCGAGGATTCCGCTACTATCCGAGAAGACTTCGGCTCGATAAGAAGATCATTGATTTCTAACAGAAGATCCGATATTCTCTTCAGATGATTTATGAAATCACCCGATGGCCAAGGAGGAAGACCAACTGAGGTAACCTCCATACCTTTTACTTTTTTCAATTTCCACACTGCCATTATTAGCACACCGCTATTATTAGCACACCCGCCGGAGAGATTGACTTCCAAATTTACTCGAAAGCAATTGCTTGATGATCTCTCCGATGCAAAGAGACACTTATACAATAGTGGAAGTTTAAAATGACAAGCTAAGGATCGTAAATAATCACTTTTGTTAAAGAAAACGCCACAAGAAAGCTTACCGAACTAAAATCACCAAATCGCCGTAACGTAATCGAGGAACTTAACGCTCAAAGTTAAATCTTCCGATCAGAGAAGCAGATCAAAGATCAGCTAGCAATCAACAAAACAAAGAAGTCGATGATTTCAAAATCCTTCAAGCTAAATTTGATGAGATATTCCGACTACATGAGAGTCTAAAATCTATCGAGGATAGTTTATGCAAAGAAAATAGAGGTTTTCACAAAGTCATCAAAAACCGCTCAAGAAATGAACACCTATTTTCGAACGCCGACTAACAAGAAGGAATTGGGTATGAGAACCCTTCTACATCCTCAAAAGTCCCGCTTTGATTCACTTCGTATGGGTGTAATCAAACGAAGTCTCCGACAAAGATACACAAAAAGATAAACATGTATCCGATAAGGAAAAAGACTCACGAAAAAGTAAGGCAAGTGCCTAATCGTAAAGGGAACAGAAATGGACCCCAATTGATTACATCATCGAGGAATCAACAAGAATCCAGCTTCTTCAAGAAACCTCAACTCGATTAGCGATTAGGTATCGTAAGAGACAACCCGTAAAAAGGAAATCTAATCTGAGACCCAATCAAGGTCACCGCCTAATAAGCAAGCTATAGGTAAACCGCAAAGACCATCTATGCCAAGAAGATATGAATCTTTCGATGGTAGCAACAAATGCATCTACCCTTATAACCAGAGATCTAGGCTATCGCACCGAGCCACAATCGATTAAAAGAAGACAAAATATAAAGAAAAAAATCCCAAGTCTTCTAAGTCACCCAAGGCTCACACGAATAATCATACTAATTAGAAAGATATAAAGAGACGATGATTATGTTGATATGTATGGGAGACAAATCGACCTTCTAATCTATCCGATTTTCATAGAAGTGCTCGCTTGTGTGGATCCCTAAATCCACCGCTAACCCCCCTGACCCAATTCCAAAGGGGTACCTAAAGTCCGATTCGACAGGTGTTCAAGGGGATCGCCAACAAAGGAGGTGCACAAGCAACTATCCGCACATCGATAGTGGATGCTCAAGGCACATGACCGAAGTAAACATATCCTTAGCATACAAATAACAAGAAGGTCCACGGTACTCTTTCTGGTGATGATAACTTTGGTTTTACCAAAGGATTCTAACCTTAGAGAATGATGATGTACAAGTAACCGAGTCTCAGATGTCAAGGATTAAAGCACAATCTTCTATCAAGATCACAATTTCATGACAACAGATTCAGCGCTGAGTTCTCGAGTTTACAAGTGTACGATAAAAGAATCGAGCTACTCAACAAATCTTGCTAATCGTTCAAGGAAAGGCACGATCTACACAAAGAGATTGAACAACAGCTTGCCCAAGAAATGATGCTTAATTGTTAAGAGTTCCAAAAGTAGCAGCTTGGCTCGCACAAAAGAATGAGTCATCCGAACTTTAAGACTCTTAACAAGATAGATAGGGTGTGTTTTGGTTGAGGGACTTCCGAACGAGATATTTTCCAAAGATCGACATGTGCCGCATGTCGGGGAAAACAAAGTTAAAGCCTCATTCAAGGGAATACCGACCAAAGATTCAAGAGAGTAATCGCAATCGCTTCCATATGGATCTATTCGACCATTACACCAAATACCAAGGATTTAAATATACTCTAGTAATCGTGGATGATTATTCCAAGTTTATTTGGGTTATATTCTTATACAAGAAGAACGAGACAACGACAAAAGATACCCGAACCGCCAAGAAGCTACAAAACGAAAGGGTATCAAAGATAGTAAAAATCGATCGATAAAGGTACAGAGTTCCCCAATTTTATTATTACCGATTTTTTGCACCGAAGTTTGGTATACATCATGAAATGTCACCGCAAGAACGCCACAACAAAATGGAGTAGCAGAACGGAGAAACAAAACTCTCAAGGAAGTTCGCCAAGACTATGTTAGCCAACATGCCACACCAAGCCGCTTCAAGGCATACAATCAATATCGTGATGCCATACTCGTAATGTATGTTCTCCGACTAAGACTCACTTCAAAACACCTTATGAACTCGGGAAGGGCGAAAACCTCGTGGTTTAATACTTCCATGTTTTTGGATGCAAGTGTTTTATTCACAACAATGGAAAAGTCGGGCTTGAAGACTTTTGAGGCCAAGTCGATGAGGGCATATTCTTAGGATATTCCTCATCCAAAGAAGGCTTTCGTGGTTTACAACAAACGAACTCTAGTTGTGGAAGAAACATCCCATGTGTTCTTTGATGAGACATCTTCCGAACAAGAGAAAGTCAGCCGTAACAAGCCGCATCAGATCAACCGCCACCGACACGCAAAAATGGATCAGCTAAGCATCAAGGAGAAAGAAGTTGAACACGAATGCTGTACATCCTGTAATCCTGATCTTGCCGATTCAACAGTCAATCGACATCTAAGGTACGAACAACTGCCGAAGAAGAAGTTATAAATACCGAGATAATATCAACCGAACCATCCGGTTCGTGGGGAACTCTGAAGTTCCTACGAATGTACATCAAGACATGATGAGTCCAACATCACCGAGACATGTTCTTATCAAGGGATCATAATTTCGACCACTCCCAATCACTAGTAATGAACTACTATCGAAATGGATGATGTTCTCCAAACAGATTTACATCGTAAAAAGAAGGACTCGATTACCACCATCCAACCGATCCGATTATCGGAGACCCATCTCGATAGAGTCAAAACTAGACATCGATTGGTGAAAGTGCCATGTATCAAGGAAAGAAGTCTGTTTTTGAAGGAACCAACTACAAGAAAGGAAACTTCTACAAGACGCAAGTCGATTCTAGCCATGGAAGAGGAATCGAACAGCTTTGAGAGAAATCAAGTTTGGAAATTGGTGACGTACTTAACTCATCAAAATGTGATGGCAACGGCGGGTATTCAAGAACAAGAGAGATGAGAATAATGTCATAACCAGAATAAGGCAAGACTTGTTGCTAAGGGGTATTCACAATCGTATGAATTGATTATGATGAGACCTTTTGCACCAAATGCCGCTTAGAAGCCATTCGGGTCAAATTGCTTTCGCATATACGCCTACGAGGGTTCATTGTGTATCGATGGATGTAAAGAGTGCATTCTTAAATGGGGTACTAGCAGAGGAAGTTTATGTCTAACAACCTCCAGACTTTGAAAAAAGGCAACCAAGTGTACCGCTTAAAAAGCTCTTTACGGTTCGAAACAAGCTCCTCGAGCTTGGTATGATACACTCTCTCGCTTCTTGATAGACAAATGGTTCACTAAAGGAATAGTGGATAGAACCTTATTCGCATTAGAAGATGGAGAAGATATTCGATGGTTCAGATTTACGTGATCTACATCATCTTCGGATCTCCCAACAAGAAGTTCGTGGTGAGAAGTTCAAAGAAATTGATGCAAGGGAAGTTCGAGATGTCCATGATGGGTCGATGAATTACTTTCTCTCGATTACAAGTCAAGCAGAGTACGTAAGGGATATTCATCTCGCCAGCGGCAAGACAAAGGAATCTATTGGCAAAGTTTGGAGTTCAACATTGCAAGAAGCTTTAATTCCTATGATGACCGTTCAAGATGGATCCAGATGAAGATGGTCGAAAATAATCGTAAAGAATATAGGGCTCGATTGATCACTACTATACCCGACCGCCAAACAGACTGCATATTACTTTTGCAAAGAGGACGTAAGCGATTTCAAGCAAATCCAATGCAAAGCCACCTAGAAGCAAATGTCGGATTCTCAAGTATTCAAGGGATCAGAAACCCAGGTTTATTTTACCCATCGATGATAATCTAGAGCTTAGTGGGTATTCGATTCGATTACGAGGTTGCGTAATCGACAGAAATCAACCTCGTGTTCATGTTAGCCGAAATAAACCGATCTCTTGGTTTTCAAGAAGCAAATATCCGCTATGACATCCACTACCGGGCGTAATATATGGTCAGCAGAAGTCGTTGTTCCCAACCGCTTCCGCTAAGTCAAGAATGAGGATTACAACATCGTAGCTAAGAACGCATCTATATTCTCGCGATGACAGAATAGTGCTATTGCAATCACTCGTAATCCTCGTTTCTACATACAAGATGCAAGCATGTGGATATCGACACCATTTTATCCGAGATCATGTTGAAAAGAAGAACATCGATGGAAAAGATCCATACCGACAAGCGTAAAGTCGATATTCTAACCAAGCCGCTAGTCGAGATCGATTCGAGAGTTATGCAACGAGCTAGGGCTTCGGATCTCGAGAGAAAATGCACCAAAATGATTGGTGTAATCGATCTCCGTAACTACTTGGTTAAAAGACTAACCAGTTAAGAGGAATCATTGAGTTAGGAATCTCAACCGATCGATTTACTCAATATGGAGCCGATCCGGTACGATAAGGAGCAGATCGTAAAGTCGATAAGTAGCCGATTTGAAGTTCGTGATAAGGAGCAGATCAATTCAAGACATATCAAATTAAGGGGAACCGATCGATTGAAGATTACTTTATAAGTCGATTAAAGTCGCAAATAACAAGCAAGTCAAGTAAAGCTACAGACGTGATAAGTCGAAGAAGCAACACAAAGAATGGAATAACGGAATTTTTCATTAATAAGAACCCGAGGGTCGATTTATAAGTTACAAGTGATATCACAAGCTACCTACAAAGATATCTTCAAGTGGTATTACAAGCTACAAATACAAGAAGACCTCGAGGTCAAAACATAAACCATAAGCCCTAAGCCAACCCCTAGGCAGGAAGAAGAGAGAGAGAGTTCAAGGTATGATGCTTCCATTTTCCCTCGATCCTAGAAAGGGCGCCGAGAGGCTTTAATCCCGAGCCAATCTCAAAAAGCTTCTTTGAGCGAGGAGCAAGAAAGGCTTTGAAGGATGTCCAAGCCAGAGCCCTCGCACCTAAAAATCAATGGGCTCTCCAAATTGTTAAATGGGGGCACAAAGGTTTGTTTGGTCACAAGAATCAAACGGACACTAGTGTCTCATGCAAATATTGAGTTTGATACACAAGATTGTATACCAAACTCACGTTTTGTTTCAGACTGAGTCTGTTGATGCTAATTTCATTATCTCGATAGGCTTATTAAAGTGCATATACGTTAGGAGAAGTGCCTTCTCATTTGCTTTAGCAGATCCGGGCCCACGGTGGGTAAAGAAGCTTAACATTGATCATATGTGAAATCTTAGATGACGACGGAAAAGGTGCGCGAAGGAACACACAGGTTGATTTGAGAAGTCAATTCATTGAAAAGGGTTAAAGGTTCCCACCGAAGTTTCAATTTTAAATAAGGAACTCATCGAAAAAGCATGAAGTATATGCTAAAGGAGATGAATGGTTTATGTTGTGTTGTTTGCCTAAACACCCCAGGCTAATTTATAGAAGGAAATTAGGGGTATAAATGCAAATTTATCTTCTCAGAAGATCTTAAGAGAAATTTGCATCGACAACGCCAGAAGGAACACGCGGCTAATGGTTGGATGATTTGACGGTGTGAGTAATCACAACGTATCTATGCCATTATTATGGAATGTCAAATCGCGCCGATTTGGGAATTGAGGTGACTTTTTAACTCCCCAAAGTAATTGTTTTGGCGGGAGTTGACTTCAGTAAATGCGGGCTGATTAGAAGAAGATTGAAGGATGAAGTATATCAAATAAGTGGATCGATAAGAACGGCGTTTTTCACACAAGAATCGATCGATGAGTGAGATGTTGTTGGGAAATGCTTAAGGCTACCATCAGTAAAGTCAACAAGTACCAGATCAGATCACAAGTGGTAACTGGTTGATTACAATATCAATCAGTCCGACACGCTTCTTATTTATCCCTTTCTCAATACCTTATATACGTTATTTAAATAAATGATTTTACTGCTTTTCACTTTATGACGATGCTCGCAAAGCTTTTAATGCTAACTTGAAATGTGTTTTAATGCGCTTTTATCAAGAATTTTCGAGTCCGAAATACGAGAAGACTACTTTTTCTCAACCGTATGATCAAAATACTTTTTGTCCGACTAATCTTAGCCACATCGCTTTTCAAAAACACACTTGATATTTGAGTACTTGGGAAAGTTGTGCAAAAAGGTTTTCCTCAGATTCTATAAAATCCAAATCTTTCTCGTAAAACTTCTTTCCACTACTTCGCCTTCTCAAAGTTCTTAAAAGATCAAAATTTCAAAATCTTCAGAGAATTACTTTCAAATCAATTGATTCTACTCTTTTCGCTTTTCTAAATCATTCAATCAATTTCGTAATTTCGCTTAAATATTGCATGATTTCAATTTCTCTCGTACCTAGGTTTACAAGTTGTGATGCTATGGTTCTCAGTAATTTTTTATTAGATCTAAACGCTTAATTGCTAAATTGATGCTAAAATTACCGGTTTGATCAATTTATTGAAATATCTTACTCAAACTAAACATCAATTTGCATATCGCATGTAAATGACATATCTTGTTCCACGACCGCCAAGGGAAAAGTTTTTTAAAACTTTGCATCAATGAAGAAAGACATCATTGATGAAAAGTACGTAGTCTTCACCATCACCTCGATCCTCGAATCACCGGAAATTCCGAGTGTTTTTAAGAAAAAGGTGGGCCGAACGATATTGCTTCTACACATCGTAACATCGCCCACACCCATGAAGCCCCGAGTTTCTATATAATCTACGAGGGGATGAAGACAATGATGTCGACCGATTTCTTCCGCTTATGGACCGGAAGTTCGATGTCGAATGACGATCTCCAGAGGATATTCGGTCTAACTCGAGGAAGATCAATCCGTAGACCTACACGATCGATGTAGGAGAAAAGGAATTTCTTGAAGCCGAAGTTGTTGAGAGACTCGCAAACAAGGAGAACACGACGAACGCCAAAGCCTCCTATCCAAGAGAAAATATCGCTTTTCTCCTTGAGATCGCTCGTAAGGTGATCATGTGCTTAACTTACGCCTTGATGTTGTCACTTCGATAAGATCGCAAGTCATGGCCGCAATAATCAAGAAGGCTTCAAATATCGATTGGTCGGGTATGGTCAAGGCATGACTGAGGAAAGACTCCAGGAAGTTCGAACCGACCCAGAGCAATGCAGTGTGCTTATCTTCCAAGTGCTCCTTCATACACAAAATCTCTATCATTCTATCGATAAGCCGCCATGCACTATGAATGGAACGAGAATGGAGCTAAGATTTACCAAGCAAAGCACAAGGCCATATTGGCAAGGATGAGTCCCTACCTGGACAATCTGATGAAGATCCAACTCCTTATGTGCCCAAACCCAAGGGAGAAAAGAAGGGAAAAGATAAGGCAACCGTGATCGCCTCAAGTAGCAGAAAAGGCTGCTCCAGAGAAGAGGATGAAGAGGAAGGATCTGCCAAGAAACCAGATGCTCAAATGAAACGCTGTAAGAGAGTCACATCTCTCCTCAAAACCGCTTCCAAGTTTTACACAAAGAAGTCACAGAATGAAGGATCCGATGCAAGTAAGATCCAAGAAGAGATAGTAGTCCGCCCGAGCCCACTATCGAGAAGTAAGGGAAGAGCAGATGATCGCAGAAGGAGAGAAAATCTATCGAGGGACAAGCGAAGCAAACTGAGGAAGAATCACCATCCGATTCTCCGCCTCACCAAGATCTTCCAGAGAGCAATATAGCCAACACCCACTTCCAAATCAACATCACCCTCTCAAAAAATCATCACTACCACCCTCTCCCCACAAAAAACTTTCTCACCCTCACCCTCACCTATCGTAACAACATCTCCCACACCACCAATCAATGAACCTCGCTCAGAAACCGAACACCCTCAACACGCCAAAATGAACCCAACCGTAAACATCCCAATCCCCGATCAAGCCTCAAGAACCCGAGAGATCCGACAAATGAGTGTCCATCTCTCATAATCCCTTCAACACCGTAATAAAGGTTTGCTTCACCGCCCCGTAAAGCCCCATCATAAGGATAATGAAGCAAATGATCAAGGAGTATCCGCTGATCTATGCCCCCTAATCGATCAACATCCCGCACCCAAAGAATGATAGAAGAAATCGTTCGAGGGATATCCGATTGAAAAGATTGAAGAATTTTTTATTCTCATGACAACTCGGGATCGATTTTTTTGTCCACTTGGAGTTGAAATACTTAAACAATGCCGATTGAAAGTGTTGTTGAATTGGCATCCGACGATGATGATATCGATGGTTGATTCACGAAAGGTTCGGATTGTCGATAATGTGGAGGAAACCGCTCAACCTCCCACAGATCATGAGGAGTCAGCCGATGAACCAAGAATGAGTGCCGCAGATGAGACCCGACGGCAAGGCTTCAACATCCCACTGCAGACCGAGCTCGATACCCTAGATCTTTATACTCGTAAGATTCAGATGGGATCAAGGTCGCTATTGAAGACAAATTCGCAAGAAATACCACAAAGCAGATCCGATGAAGCGATTTGAAGAAGAGCAAGCAAAACTAGTTGACAGAGAAAGAAGTCACACGCCCAGATGCATAATGCCATCCTTTCAAGTAATGCAACTAGTAATCCTCTTACCGAGAAGCTCAATCTCCAAATTGACAAACTCAAAGTTCGCATGATATATGCTCAATCGCATACGTATTTTTGGAGAATGTCTAGGCATCTTTGAGAAAAGTGACAACCACATAGATATGGGTTGGAAACACTTTGTAGCTTCGGCAGAACGAGCAAGACAGACATCAAAGCCGCTTCTCGACGCTTTCTGAAACTCCGACCTTCGCACATCGCTCGGGATCACCCCTCTTGTTGTCGGTAAAACTCAGAGAGGAGATCACATGGCAATTCAATGCTTTGAACCAAGAAGATGTCCAACCTTTTTTCATGAAACCAAAAAAGGGGGGAAAGACATGAAAATAAAGAGAAGAAAGAAAAAAAAATGCATACGCTTGGTAACAATTGCATCTCTACCAAAAACCATCAGATTCGACTTCAAACCACTCCATCTACCGATCTCATGGTCAAGTGAAAGAAACCGTGGAGCAACATAGTAAAGAGATCGCCGAACGTAAAACTACTCTTTCGAGGTTACCGCCAGAGTCGATAAGATTGAAGACTTTTTTCGCTCGCACAAAAAAGAATGGAAATCGATGATCGTGCCAAGAGCCTTGAACTCGCTAAGAAATTAAATTGAGGATGACGAACAAGATGAACCCGAAAGCAGACTGAGGAGAAAGAAAGGCAAAGGCCATTTATTCTCCACCAAAAGCCGATGACTCTTTAACAAATTCAAGAGCGCATAAGACAGAGAATAAGAGAGGCCGCCATCAAGAAGGTGGTTAGCAAAGGCTAAGGGACTAAACATCGCTACATCCGGCGAAGAGGAAGAACGGGTCGCAGCAGAGGAGATTGTTTGGGAGAAGAATGCCCTTCCCAAGACTGAGCAAAAGACATCCTTCACAGACGCTAGATCCGCCTGCAATGGGATCAGATCGAGGAGAATGGTTATGTGACATTTACATCCGGAGAAGATTCCAATTCATCAAGATCGATCGAAAATGATGATGAATTCGAATTGGTTAGAAATGAAGTATCCGCATTTCTACCGATAAAGGATGAGAGAAGGAAAGATCATGTCACCGATACCGTAAGCTCCACCCTTTGAACTACTCCTTCCACCTTTTGCCCCCGCATAAAAAGCTAGACAATCAGAATGTTCAAGAATGCCTACTATGGATTTGTCAAAAAGGAGGATCCATAGAAGAGAGGATCCGACAAACCGATGCAAAGGATGTACAAGTTGTTTGGCATCCCCAAAGAGCTACAAATGTTCAAGTACACCCGAAGAAGACCAGAGGTCCCGAACGGAGCCGCGAGGGCGTAAGTCGCGGTGAATAGATTGAAAACTTTTTTTTGCAGATCGTGGGATGGCGCTTAGCCTCGATCGAGAAAAGTAGTGAATCGGGCTTTGGGAGATAACTAACTTACTAATTGCCGTATAGGCAGATCGCTTCGGTAACTATCGCTTTAACTCGATGTGTAGTGGAAGCTTAAGTTTTACCCGTGAAAACCAGCTTTTATAAATCGATTCCAAAGTTAGTTTTTAACCAAATGATCAAAATGTCAAGCTTGATCGATCGTAAGCTTGGTGCTAATGATCTCAACTTAGAATATGTATGAGCTTTTAAAGGTTGTGCAATTGTGTAGACAGCTAATCAAAGCCAGAAAGGCACACAAGATTTATAGTGGTTCGACAAACCAAATTCCCACGCCCACTCTTCCCTATCACAAGGGGCACCAACTTAACCAACTCGATTTAGTTTTATGTGTTAGTCCAACACAAGACAATCGATAGATATTTAAAGAGTTCTCACTCAACCGATCCCAAAAAATCGTAACTAGAAACCCTAGTCTCGAATTTGCTAAACAACTTAACCTAACTTTGGGTTTGATAAGATTGTTTTGTTCCAACTATGAAATCTTTTTCTAGTGTTTAAGGTAGCCTATCGCCTAGATGAAAAGATTTCTATGCTAAGAACTTATGGGATGAACACTTAATAAAATAATCTTCTTGATCGTGTTCTTCGTATGAAATCGATAATTGCTTGAGCTTCTTGATTGTTCAAAATTTTCCGTCTTCACTCAAGTGTGATCCCATATTTATAGACCTTGAAATCAAAGAGCCGCTTGGAGAGCAATTTGAATTTCAGTGCTATATTTGGTAGGTTTGCAGATTGATGTGACGCGCTTCGTGAACGCATGGCCGAAAACCTCGAATCTTGTATTTTATAGCCGCTAGAGAGAGCAAAGATCAAATCCCCGTGAATTGCCGGGGCCGATCATACGCGTTCTCGCTTTATTGGTTAACAGACGACTTTTCAAAGGTTGTTCTTCCAACTAAGGTCGACATTCTTCTTGTTCGATCATCGACGATGATTAGGTGAAACATCACACCGGTGAATCGACCGATCAAATAAGGCCGATCATCAATTCGATGGAGTCTTCGGTGCCTTGACTTAGCTTCAACCAGCGCACTTACCGATGTAGGTCTTCCGTCCGATCTTCCGAAGTCATCCGATCTTCAAGTATTCGAAGTTTGAGCTTTACGACTTCAAATTGAGATATCTCGACTTGATCGATCGATCCGATCTTCCGTTTCTTTCAAGATTCCGCCCGCTTGATATCACCGCTTTTTGATCTTCAGATTCGACTTATACATATTGAGGTTCCCTCAATATGTGACCTATCTATTACATCGCTTGTTCTATACAAGAATTATCAACCGGTATTCTATAAACGGTAATATAAACATCACCACCTAATGTGTCCGACCGTCCTATTACATGTGTTTTTGAACTTTTATCAAAACTATAAATTTCCCAACAATTCTTTTTGATAAAAACCAAAACACCCGAGAAACCAAACACAATTGATAAATATAGAACAAAGAAAGAGCACATAATCGAAGACAATGAGATTTTGTCTTAGATCGTAAAATAAACTTTTCTCATTAGATATGTTGATTACATGTTACATCGTAAAAGTTTGAATTTAAAAAAGTAATGATCCCGAGAAGTCTTCCGATTCTTCACACTTTAGGCTTGTATCCTTCCGCATCTCTTTGATCTTGAGGTACGCTGAAAAATCTGATATAGTTTCCATTTGACATCATTGGTCCGCCGAGGATCGCTTATGTGCGCTTTTGCTCAGATGTCAAAATAGAATCTTTGAAATGCCATCATCAAATGAGCCATCCGCCTTCTTCGAGTAATCCAACAGATCATACTCTTGGCGTAGATATTTTTACATTGATAAGTTTGGCCTCATTTTCCGTGATACTTTAAAAAATCTGATATTTATTTTCTAACCAACTTGAGGAATTCATCATCCGAGATTCTTCTCGTGGAACAAGATCAAGAACAAAAAGCATCCGTAAGCCATTTCACTTCGATCTTATTCCATTCCTCAAACCTCTTAAAGATGTGCGCAGAAGCTTTGAATGATCTCATCAACTCTTGTCGGGCAACCGAGGTTCCGTACAGATTTTCCAAATTTTTCCTTTCTTCGCCTCGATCCGAATCTTTTCTTCAGATTTTCATTAATTTATCCGCCTTTCTTTCTTCTTTCGCTTTTCGGCCCTCTTCAAAGAATCTGCTTTTGATGATTTTACCAGCCTTCTTTATCGGCTCAGATCCGCTACCAGGCTTCTTGTGACTATCTTAGTCCGAGTGGTCGGGTACAGTTGTGATGTCCCAAAGACCCGCAGCAGCCTAACTTTTCTTGCCTTTTGACTTTTCCATCTTTTCAGAGACTTCAAGCAAAAAGAGATCCGTATGGTCTAGTCTTTTGTCCATAGGCTTCAACCGTCTCAATTAGGTCTTCGCTTTTCGATCATGTCAAATGGTTTCACTCCGCCCTTCCCCTTTTTGGTTTGATCAAAAAGAGTAGTGAGGTGGGAAGTCGAGATCCAAAGTCGATCGATATCGCCCTCGCTGAGATCTCGCAATGATAAACCTTGAACTTGAGCAGCTAGATTTTGAACCTTCGAGATCAAATTTCGGCCGACAGATTCCATGGCAAGAGAGAGTGTAAAAAAATCAGCTTTGTCAAGTTTCTTCACAATTCTAGCTTTTTCAAAGGAGCATCGAAAAGAAACTTGTTGTTGATCCACCAAATCACCTTTGTCATCAACGGATTTTATAAGTTCGGCAGACACGGTGGTCACAGCTTTGGGAGAACTGATCTTTGATTGCCTCAATGGGAAATAGCCAATTCCCTTTGATCCATATTTCTTTGAGGCCAATCACCTCGATCACTATCACTCCTCAACTTCTTCTTTCAGAGATCTTTGAGACAAGATCCGATCTCTCCGGGTTGATCACGGATGATGTGAGATGTTGGAATGTTTTTCGCCACTTGATCTCTTTTCATTTGTTTGTGCCTCCAAAGGGTTGGTCATGAACTCCAAAGACTGGGCCCACTATCATCGGCAGCCTCCCCGATCCTTCATTGTAAAGATCCGCTTCAGAGCTTTTCTTCAGCAGCCTCCTGTTCGCTTTGATCGCTTAACCCCAAATTTTCCCGGGATCGAGCTTTGATAGATTCAAGAGTTATCACCACCGGTGATCCTACTTTTAGCAGATTTCATATCGAAATCAAAATCAAAACTCATCAAGACCGCCCATCTGCTCAATAATCATTATAAAATCCGAGAAGCTTTTTAATCGAGATCTCCAGTGAGGATCTCCATAACTTCTTCTAATAGCAGGACGGGCGCATCAGCCCGATACATCTCATCAATTTCCCATTCGATTTGCATTCTCGACCATTTTCCCCGTGATGGTCTTTTTTGATGATCTAGACTCAAGAATTGTCCGCCCGCATTCAAAGTTGATGAGATGTGGAGGGTTGTGTGGTGCTTGAGTAGGCGGAAGTTGTCTCATTGGCTCGACTTTCAAGGAGTCAGTGTTCCACAAATTCATGGGAGTGTCTGCCCGCGAATCCGATGTAATTTCAAGTTCAAGGGCGGGGAGAGAAGGGAGAAACATGCCTGAGAGTCCGAAAAAGGAATCAGCCTCGAGTTGGAGGAGAAGGAGATCGCCATTCTGCCTTCTTCCCTCGAATGTTCTCAGATTCACCTCACCTTCAGAAACCCGCCTTCTTTTTTTCACCGATTTTTTGGCGATCAGTCGATCTCAAGGCCCTTCTTCATCCCCACTCATCTTCTAGAAACAGAGTCATGGAGGCTCGCTTTCTTTCTTCGCCTCTTCTCCGGCCTTCACCATTTTTTTTTCTTTTTCCTTTGGGGCATCCGTGTAGACGAGGTTGCTTTTGCTTCTTCTTTCGCTTTTGGGGTGGGGCCGATATCATCGCCCTGTGGTCCAAATATGGTCAAGTGGTGGAGAGGAAAGCCTTGTAGGACTTCAAATTCATTCTCGTCCCATTTGGCATTCGCATTTTGTCCTTTAGGATAACCGCAACCTTGTTGAGATTGGCCGATCCTCTTCTTCGATAGACCGCCCCATTCATCAATTCCAAATTTCTCATGTTCTTGGAGTAGAATGGCCTTTAGGAACCCATGCCAATTGATGTTCTTGGCTTCATCAATTATTGCAAATGCATGTCGCATAGATTTGATTGGATGTAAGAGCATCTCATACAACGCAATACCCATGATTGTTTTTGACAATATGTCAAACAACAATGGTATTTCCTTCTTGAGCATTGGGTCCGACAAAACCCGGGTCCGATGTTTGTCGCCTCTCAAGAGTTCGCTTCGATCAACTCATCTTCATTCTCCTCAGAGGAAAGCAAGCGAGATTCATCCTTTTCGCAAGTCAAATGACGAAGTTATGTCCACATTCGCCACCGATATCTTCTCCGCTGACCGACGAAAAGTAGTTCTTCTCCGAGCGCCCCAGATCCACTCTTAAATTCCTTAGAATTCGAGTGTTTATATCGCATCACCGGATTGCAAAGAGCGCCGCAATATTTCTCAAGACCTCCTTTCTTCGTAATTTGCTCCACTTCCATTGATTCCGGATCCCGAGTAATGTCAAATCGCATTTAACTTGTCGTCGATAATCTTTAATGCCAGCCCGCATAATTGCACATTATTTTACCCATACCGTGAGTGGCCATCTACAAATAAGATAGACTCGATTAAGATTGTGCATAAACATAGATATATGATATATTGATTATCGACCTATACACATAGCCTAGTAATCGATATAAACACACGCGAAACCAAGAAACAATAAAGCATAACACAGATACCATCGATTGACAAAATCTTTAAGATCAATGGATTTTAAGGAAAAAAAATTCATCAAATAATCGAAATTACCAGATTCTATTTTTTCGAAGATAATTTTGAAACTTAAGAAAAACACTTTGAATCGCAGAGAAGTAATCCGAGAGTTTTCAAAAAAAGAACGCAAGTTTGTGAAATCGGAAAACTCGTAGGGTTTTTGATGAACCTTATAAAGATGAGGAGGAAAAAAGACAAGATTTGGAAGATCAACCGCTTGAAAAGATTAAACGATCCAGATTAAGCGGTTTTGATCATATGGTCGGAAAAGCACGCATTTAAAAACCTTTTGATTTAAAAGCTCATTTTGTAGCAATTAATACAAAAATTTACGTCCGCATTAAATGATTTGCAGGAATACGCCACACGTAAATGCGAGAAAGAAGGCAAATAAAAAAATAAGATCCGATAAATAAGCAAATAACAAGGGAAAAGAAAAGCGATTCCGTTGATCGATATAGTAATCAAATAATACCACTTGAAGTTGATTCCACTTGTTGATCTTAGTTTTCTCGCCTAAACCTTATAATTTCCTAACCGTTTTTTTCAACCGACCGTTTATTTTCCGCCCGATTTCTTCTCGATTCTTCCTCGATCAAAGTTCCCCTTCAACCGATATTTTCGCTTTTTCATAGATCGATATATCCGATTTGTTGAGGTTTCAAGTTCAACCGATCTTCTTTATCCGATCGGGCCAGATGTAATCGATTTTTTGTCGACCTAATCTTATTCTTCTCTCGATCAAGCCAATTTTGGGATAAGTGTTACCGCCAAAACTTAGTCTAGAATAGTAGTCTTTATTCCCTAAGTTGGAGCGATTTGACATGCGAATTATCGCCCTCAGATATCTCGATATGTCAATCCGTCAGAAATTTATCCAATTATCGTCAACTTGATTCCTACATCACCGTTCTTTGTGATGCAAATTTCTCTAATAGGCTTTTTTGAAATCAAATTTGCATTTGCACCCTTGCTTGGCCTCTATAAATTGGACCAATGTTTTACACAACATAACCCATTCACCATACTTATCTTCTTTGTAAAATCATGCATTCTCGTGAACCCTTATTTCCTAGTGAAACTTCCTAAAAACACCTTTACCCCTTTTTTCAATGATTTCAAATTTTCTCAAATCAACCCCCCGTGTCCCTTTATCACCGCTTTTGCCATCAAAGATTTCACATACAATTGTTGCTAAGCTTTCTACCACCACGGCGGGTGATTCATTGTCGCAATCGAGAAGACACTTCTCCTAACCGTGATGCACCTTTGTGTGTCTATCGAGATGACGAATCAAAGATCAACAGACTCACCGATATAAAAACATGAGTTTGATATACGGGTCTTGATCGACAACAAATGATCTTCGATATCAACTCTATTTTTTTTCATGTAGCACATGTGCCCATAAGGTCTTTTGAACCAAATTCTCGCACGCCAGTGCTCCATTTAATAGCCGGAGAGTCCATCGACTTCAGTGTCTAAGGGCTCCTCGCTTAGAAATCCTATCAACGCCGCCTCGCCCCAATCGGTTTTAGCTTCAAATTTAGCGGCTTTAGGATTATTTCAAAGCCTCTCTCACCCTTGTTAAGTGGGGGGAAAATGAGAGCATCGATTTAAAATATCTCTCTCCCCGCTTCTTCGGTTAGGATGAGGGTTTAGGTTATAGGTTTAGGGTTTTTGTTATGACTTATGTAATCGACCTCCCCCCATTTCCTTTGTACTTGTAACTTGTAATGTAATCCGACCTTCGGGTTTTTATCAATGAAAAGTTCTATTATTCCATTGTTGTGTAAATTCTCCGCTTTTTATGCGATTGTAGGCTTTTAACTGTGAATCTTGCTTGTTGAATATCACCTAAATCGACTTACAAAGATGTAAAATAACCCAACCGATTTAATCGATAATCCTTTTAAATTGAGCGCTTCTTTAACTGATAAACCTTAACCGATCACCTTTTAATCTGATAACTTGTAACTGACGATTTCTCATATCAGCCTTGATCGATTTTCCGATCACTTGAGATACCAAACTCAATCGATTCCTTTCAACCTCGTTAGTCTTTAACCACCGGGTTCTCGAGAACAATCCATCAAGCATTTTAGGTGCTTTTTCTCCAAGATCCGTAAGTCCCTAGCTCATTGCACAATTCTCTCAATCTGATCTCAAATAGTGGCTTGGTTAGAATATCGCCTTTCAGAAATCGCCAGAATCTTTTCCATTATGATATTCTTCTTTTCAACATGATCTCTTATAAAATGGTGTCCGACATCCACATGCTTGCATCTTGTATGTAGAACAGATTCTCGAAAGTGATTGCAATAAAGACTATTATCGCCACGTAATATAGGTACATTCTTAGCTACAATGTTATAATCCTCAACCGCCGACTAAGCCAGAGCAATTGGGAGCAATAAAATTTCCTCGCAAATGCCATATATTCTCGCTTCAAGAGTAGATGTCGCAATCGATGTCTCCGCTTTTTGAAAACCACGAGATCGGGCTTTTTACTTCCTAAAAACCGACATGTTCCCCGAGGTTGATTTTTCACAATCTTGCAACCTCCATAATCGTAATCGTAATACCCACTAAGCTTCTAGATTATCATCCGATGGGTAAAATAAACCAAGATTTATCGTCCCTTTCAGATACTTAAGAATCCGCTTAGTCGCTTTTCTAGGTGGCTTTTTGCATCGATTTGCTCGAAATCGCACATACACCTACCGCAAAGGTGATATCCGGTCTCACTTGCAAAGCGCTAGGTATAGTAGAGATCCAATGAGAGCCCTATATTCTTTCTCGATTTGTTTTCCGACCATCCTCATCTCGATCCATCTTGAATCCAAATATCATAGGAATTTTGGCTTCCTTGCAATTTTGAACTCCAAACTTAGCCAATAAATTCCTAGTGTACTTTTTGCTTAAGGCATGAATATCCTTCTCGCACTTTTTGCTTCACCGAGACCCGTAAAGTAATTCATCCGTCCCCATCATGGACATCTCGAACTTCCCTTGCATCGCTTTGTCAATCTTTCACATAGACTCTTGTTGGGAGATCCAAGATGATGTCGCCCACGAGATCCGAACCATCGTAATATCTTCCCATCTTCTATTCTCAATAAGGTTCTCGCCCATCGCCCTTTAGTGAACCCACCGCCTATCAAGAACCGAGAAGAGTGTATCATACCAAGCTCGAGGAGCTTGTTTCAGCCATAAAGAGCTTTTTCTTAAACGGTACACTTGGTTGCTTTTTTCAAGCCCGGAGGTTGTTCGACATAAACTTCCTCTCGCTAGTACCCCGCTTAAAAATGCACTTTTTACGCCCATCCGATACACAAAGAACCCTCTCGTGGAAGCATATGCCGTAAATAAATAATGGCTTTCTAGGCGAGCGATCGCAAAAGGTCTCATCATAATCAATTCCTTCCGACAGGAATACCCCTTAGCAACAAGTCTTGCCTTATTTCGGTGATGACATTTTTCTCATCTCTCTTGTTCTTGAAAACCCACTTCGTGCCAATTACGCCTTGATGATTTGGTCCGTCCACCGCCTTCCCAAACTTGATTTCTCTCGAACTGCTCCAGCCCTCCCCGCATGGCTAGAATCCAGCTTTTGCCTTTGTAGAGCTTCCTCTATTGTTGTTGGTTCCTTCATAGACAAATAACAAAGAATACATGGCACTTTCACCAACTGATGTCTAGTTTTAACTTTATCGATGGGTCTCCGATGATCGATCACTTGATGACCGGTTATCCAGTCCTTCGCTCGATTTATTTGCGCGGTTTGGAGAACATCATCCATTTCTCGATAAAGGTTCATTACTAGCGACCGGGAGTGGTGCGTAATTATGATCCACTTGATAAGAACATGTCTCACCGATGTTGACTCATCATGTGCCGATGTCCTGCTCGCGGGAACTTCAGTGTTCCTCCCCACCGATGGTTCATTTGATATCGCCTCACCGCATCAAATTTCTTCATCGACATTTTTTCGTACCTTAGATCTCGAATGATCCGTGAATCAGCCAGATCCGAATGTATACCGTTACGGTTTCGATTCTTTTTCCTTGATCGTTAGTCGATCCATTTTCCGAGCATCGTGCATCGCTGATCGTGCACGCCTTGTTCGAGGCAAATTTCTCTTCGTTCGAAGATGCTTCATCAAAGACTACATGGGTGTTTTCTTCCACAAGTAGGGTTCATCTCATTGTAAACCCCGAAAGCCTTGCTAGATGAGGAATATCCTAAGAATATACCCTCATCCGACTTGGCCTCAAAAGTCTTCAACCGACTCTTCCCATTGTTGTGTATGAAACACTTACACCCAAAAAATATGGAAGTAAGAAAACACGAGGTTTTCTCGCCTTCCACACTCATAGGGTGTTTTGTAGTGAGCCTTAGTCGAAGACATCCGCTTTCGAGTATGGCATGCAAAGGTTGATTGCTTCGCCTTAAACGGCTTGGTATTGCATGTTCACTAACATCGCGGCGAAAGCAATTTTTTTTGAGAGTTCTGCTCCTCCGCTCGCTACTCCATTCTGTTAGGGCGCCCTTGCAAACCGATGTTTCATGTCAGATAATTAAACTTAGAGCAAAAATCAAGAATAAAAGAGTTCGTAAATTTCATACCTTTATCTCGATCCGATTTTTACTACACCGACAATCTTCTCATTTTGTAATCTTTTTAGCAAATTTCTGTATCTTCGTTGTCGCCTCATTCTTCTTATGTAAGAATATAACCCGTAAACTTGGAATAGTCATCCACGATTACCGTAGTATATTTGTGTCCGCTGAGACCGACCGTGTAACGGGTCCAAATAGATCCATATGAAGCAAATAAAGAAGATTGGCCGATGCCGTCCGGAATTCCTTGAATGAAGCTTTGACTGCTTTTCCTTCCGACATGCAAAGACATGTCCGATCCTTTGAAAATACTTCATTCGAAGTCCTTCCACTAGTGACATCCTTGCTATCTTATTAAGAGTTTTAAAGTTCGGATGGCTCATTCTTTTTGTGCCAGAGCCAACCGCTACTTTTGGAACTCTTGACAATCGTGCATGCATTTTTGGGCAACTCGCTCCAATCACCGTAGAGATCGTCCCTTTCTTGAACCAGCTTAGCAAAAATCTGCTGAGTGGCTCGATTCTTGATAGTGCATTGGTCACGAGAACTCAACACCAATCCGCTGTCGCAGAATTGTGAAACCGATAAAAGGTTGTGCTTTAGACCTTCGACATACGAGACTCCGCCATTTGTACATCATCATTCTCTAAGTTTCCGAATCCTTTGGTATAACCAAAGTTATCATCACCGAAGAGTACACGCGGGCCTTTTCGTTCTATGTAAGAGCCGAGGAGATGTTTGCTTCCAAATATGTGCCTTGAGCATCCACTATCGATGTACCAGATAGTTGCTTGCACACCTCCTTTGTTGGCCGTAACCACGCGATCCTCGCAGCCAAATCAGCTTTAGGTACCCCTTTTGGATCGGGTCCCGAGGGGTTAGGATTAGTTTTGGGGATCCATACAAACAAAGCACTTCTATTGAGATCGCTTAGATCGTAGGCCCGATTTGTCTCCCCTATACCTATCAACATAATCATACGCCTTTTATATGCTTTTTTGATTAGTATGATTATTAGTGTGAACCTTGATGACTTAGAAGACTTGGGATTTATCTTTTTCGCTTTGTCTTTTTTCATCCAAAGGTGGTTCAAAAGAACCCTAGATTTCTCGATTATAGGGGTAGGTACGATCGCTACCATCAAAAGATTCATATCTTTTCGCATAGGTGGTTTTTGCAGCTTTAACCTAATGCATGCTTATTAGGCAAAATGACCTTGATTGGTCTCGATTAGACTTCCCTTTTTACAGTGTTGTTTTTTCGATTCCGATCCGTTGATCGTTTGAGGTCTCTTCGTAAGAACCGGTTCTTCTGCTGATTCCTCGGTTGATGCTTTTTACCACTTGGGGTCCATTTCGTTCTTCCTTCGTTAGGCACCGCCTTTACCCCGCTTCAACCGGGTCTTTTTTCCTTATTAGATACATGTTTGGCTTTGGTGTATCTTTGTTTAAACTCGTCCTGACACACCTTTTTTTGAGATGAATCAACCGGGCTTTTGAGGATGTGGAAGGGTTCTCATACCCAAGTCCCTTCTTGTTAATCGTTGTTCAAAAATAGGTGTTCATGTCTTTAACGGTTTTTTTGATGATTTTGTGAAAACCTCTATTTTCTTACGCAGATTATCCTCGATGATTTTAGACTTTCATGCTTTTAATAGCTCATCGAATTTTTCTTGCAGGATTTTGAAGTCATCACTTTTGTTGTTTGTTAATTGCCACCGATCTTTGATCCGCTTCTCCTAATCGTAAGCTTTAACTTTCGTAATTTTAAATTCCTCACCGCCTTCCGAAAGCGCTTTCAAAGCAGATTTAAGTTCGAGGCTTTATCGAGATCATTCTCTTTAGCAAGTCGATTATTTCGTCCTCAAATTTGTCATTTTCAAATTTCCACTATAGCATAAGTGTTCATCGTGATTGAGAGATCCTCAAGCAATTGCTCAGAGTAGAGCCAGCAGTCAATCTCCCCAAAGAAAAAGTAATGATAGCAGTGTAGAAGCTAACCAAGCAGTTTGAGGTTACCTCAGATTGGTCCTCCTCGCCATCAAAGATCTCATCATCATCCTCAAGAGAATATCGATCTTCATTTCCATAGAAGTCAACAAAGATCGCCGATCGACAAAAATCTTCTACAGAGGAGTATCCAAATCCTCGAGGGCGATACGAATCGTCAATTCTCGACGGTCGCCAACTATGGCTTTTTCCGTCTCCCTGCACCGCTGTTTCTCTTCGTTCTTTTTCTTCCCTTTCTCTTGGCGCCAGTCCGCAAATTCATACCAGAAGACCTGGCTTCACAGCTTGAAGCACGCCCTTGATCCACGGAACCTTTTCTTCCGTGAATCACTCCGTCTCAGATGATCTATCAAAGTGACTTTCCTTTCGATAGTAGTCCGAGCTTCTTCCGTCTCGATTGGTTATCTCTTTCTCATCATTTAGATTATCTTTTTCCTTTCATCTCTGCGGATCTCTCCGATCATCGATCTCGTTCTTTCGAGATCTGTCATTCCGATCTCCTATCTCTTCCTCGCTTATGTTGATAATCTTTATAGAATCTTCGATACTTACCCAGTTGAGTATTTGATTTTTCTAGTTTCGCAAAGCAGAGCGATCTGCTCGGCCGACTTATGATGTTTCCAATGGGTTCATTGGTCTTCAATCATTCTTTGGTTGCCTTAAAAGCAACCGATTTGGAAGTTGAGGCTTCAAATGGGCACCTCATCTTCATCTCGCTTGTCCTCTCTCAATTAAATCAAACTCGTGAGCTTTTAGGCTCAAGAACAAGCTACTTGGCTTCATTTTTGAAATGTCTTGGCAATCCTTGATTACCGCGGACCTTCATGTCCCATTTCTTGGTGAGAGACCTTAAAATTTTGTAGTTGATATCTTTATCGACATCTCTACCAAGTTCTCGCTTGTTTATCGACATTGTAATCCTTCCATCGAGTTCGCTGATGGTTTCGCTGGGCAAAGATCTTCAGCTTTTTCGAACTTCACCACCGCTTGCATTGACTACCGCCTTTTTATCCGGGTCATTTCCCTCGATATTTTCAAATAGAGTATCCCACATTGCTTTCGCAGCTTTTGAGATACTTAACCTTTTCCTTGGTGACCTTATCCATTGTTTTCATGATAATATGCCTTGCGATAGTATTCAGAGTATGCGCTTTCTTTCCTCCGCATCCATCAAGGCCGGGCTTTTTTCGCATAAGACTTCCCGGGCAAAGTTCGATCTCCTCCAACCGCAGGTTGTCGAATATATGATGATGGGTCCTCTTTCGATGACTTCCATCATTCTCGCCACTAATCGAACCTAGATGGTCGAC
This sequence comes from Stenogyne calaminthoides, assembly GCA_037126765.1. Lineage (NCBI taxonomy): Eukaryota > Viridiplantae > Streptophyta > Magnoliopsida > Lamiales > Lamiaceae > Stenogyne > Stenogyne calaminthoides. The sequence continues at coordinate 27,248,100 of JBBCBC010000025.1, forward strand.
ATATATATGGCCCAACTGCATACTCATCGATTGAGAACTTCTACAGATCATGATACATACCGAGGTGTTATCCATGCCGAAAGTTTTTTGGAAAATGAATGAGTTTTAAGAAGGTTTTTCAAGATCGGGCCAATGACCACAAAGATTCTTCCTCAAGAATCGATGATACACAAAGTCAAGGTCTCAGAGAACCAACCGCCTGATACCACTTGTAGGTCCCGAACGGGTTTTGTGAGGGCGTAAGTCTAGAGGGGAGGGTGAATAGACTTCAAAACTTTTTGTGCAGATCGTGTGATGGCGCTAGCCCGATCAGAGTGCGCGAGTGAATCGGTTTGGGTCGATAACCAACTTACTAATCGCCGTCAAGGCGATTGATTCGGTAAATATCGCTTTAACTGATGTGCGCGAAGCTTAAGTTTTACCCGTGAAAAACAAGTTTTTTATAAATCGATTCCAAAGTTAGTCTTTTAACCAGTTGGTGATCAAGTGTTTGCTTGATCGTGATCGTAAGCTTGGTGCTAGCTGATCTCAACTTAGAATATGTATGCGCTTTTAAAGGTTGTGCAATTGTGTAGACAGCTAATCAAAGCGGTAAAGGCACACAAGATTTATAGTGGTTCGACAAACCAAATCCCCACGCCCACTCTTCCCTATCACAAGGGGCACCAACTTAACCAACTCGACTTAGTTTTATGTGTTAGTCCAACACAAGACAATCGACAGATATTTAAAAGAGTTCTCACTCAACCGATCCCGTAAATCGTAACTAGAAACCCTAGTCCGAATCTTGTTAAACAACTTAACCTAACTTTGGGTTTGATAAAGATTGTTTTGGTTCCAACTATGAAATCTTTTCTAGTGTTTAAGGTAGTCTATCGCCTAGATGAAAAGATTTCTATGCTAAGAACTTATGGGATGAACACTTAATAAAATAATCTTCTTGATCGTTTCTTCGTATGAAAAATGATAATTGATTGAGCTTCGATTGTTCAAGTGTTTCCGTGTCTTCACTCAAGTGTAATCCCATATTTATAGACCTTGAAATCAAAGAGCCTTTGGAGAGCAATTTGAATTTCAAAGCTATATTTGGTAGGTTTGCAGAATTGATGTGACGCGGCTTCAGAAATCCAGCATGGCCAAAACCTTGAATCTTGTATTTTATAGCCATAGAGAGAGCAAAGATCAAATCCCTCGTAATTGCCGGGCCCGATCATACGTGGTCTTGTTCTTATTGGTTAACAGACGACTTTTCGTTGTTGTTCTTCCAACTAAGGTCGACATTCTTCTTGTTCGATCATAGACGATGATTAGGTGAAACATCGGCCACCGGTGAGTCGACCGATCAATAAATCGATCAAGATAATTCGATGGAGTCTTCTCGTGCCTGAACTTAGCTTCAACTAGCGACTTACCGATGTAGGTCTTCCGTCCGATCTTCTTCGAAGTCATCCGATCATCAAGTATTCGAGTTTGAGCTTCATGACTTCAAATTGAGATATCCGACTTGATCGATCGATCCGATCTTCCGTTTCTTCTTTCCATTCCGCCCCGCTTGATATCGGTTGTTTCTTCGATCTTCAGATTCGACTTATACATATTGAGGTTCCCCCTCAATATGTAACCTATCTATTACATCAGTTGTTCTATACAATAATTATCAACTGGTATTCTATAAGAGGTAATATAAACATCAGTCAGCTAACAGGTCTGACTGGTCCTATTACATGTGTTTTTGGAACTTTTATCAAAACTATAAATTTCCCAACAAAGACTACTTGGAATCATACGATAGGTACGCTTTTCATGTATTCTATAATGCACACACCTATCTGAATGAAATATTCCATCTCTCTGATTCTAAGACAACATCTCATTGTCTTCTAAGGTATGTACTAATTTCATTATCTGCATTTCTATTAGTGGTATCTGTTTTTCTGATTAAGTGTTTTGGTTCTATCAAAAAGGGGGAAATTGTTGGGAAATCTGTATTTTAGTTTTGATGGAAGTTCCAAAACAGGTTATAATAGGACCAGTCAGACCTGTAAGCTAACTGATGACTTAGAATCAGATTAAGTTGACCAGCTGAAATGTATAGATAGCTGATGTAAAACATAGGTCACATATTGAGGGGGAACTCAATATGTATAGGTCGTCGAGTATCGATGACCCAGATAAGGTCGATGATCAAGACTAAGAACAAATCAAAAGAGAAGAAGTCAAGATCGTGAAGACAGAAGACATCAAGACTCGGATGAACTCAAGACTCGATAAACCTCAAGACTCGATAAACTTGAAGACTCGGATGAACCTCAAGACTCGGATAAACTCAAGACTCAAGAATAAAACCCAAGACTCAAGATGACCAAGACATCGAGGCTCGTAGTCACCAAGATCGAAGACTACCAAAGACCAAGACCTATATCACCGAGTCCGCATATTGAGCTAAGACAATCTGCATCAGAAGACTCAACAAGGTAGACTGATCAATTACTTGATCAAGTCAGCTCACACCTGGCGTCAATCAAAAAGATACACCAGACAAAGACGAATCTTCTACAAAAGGAATATCAATCGTCTAACGGACAAATTATCAAGTGCCGCCAAGGTTAAGGAGAAAGCGACACGCACAAAAAAGAGTTGACATTACGGATTCGATGTCATGGACATAAACGACGCTTAATCATGCCTACTACGCCACGCCGATATTCGAAAGACGCCACAATCATATCCTACAACCTACCTAACATAGCCCGAAATTCAAATTGCTCTCCAACGGCTCTTTGATTTTGAGGTCTATATAATGGGATTGCTCGTCAAGTGAAAAGTAGGGAGGACAAGAGACCAACTATTCTCACATGAACAATTGAGCAAAGCGGAACAACAACATTAACGCAAATTCTCAAGAAGCAAAAAGCCTTCAGAATTTCTGCTGGAAGAACACCATATTTGAAGATTATTCTTAGAGTGTTCATCCCATTGGTCTTAGCAAGAAATCCTATCCACTAGCTTTTGGCTACCTAAAATACCAGGATAGATTTCCAGTTGGAACCCTCAAACATTCTTTACCCAAACTCAAGTTAGGTTAAGTTTGTTACCGCAAGATTTCAGACTAGGGATTCTAGTTCTCTGATCTCTAGTTCGGTTGAGTGTGAACTCGATAAACATCTGTTGAGTGTGAACTCGGTAAATATCTATCGGCAATCCCGTGAGGGAGATAAGTCCCGCAGGTTAAGTTCGGTTAAGTTCGGTTAAGGGAAGAGTGGACGTGAGACGGGTTTCGTCTGAACCACTATAAAAGTCTTGTGTGCATTTACTTGCTTTCTTATTGTTTTACACTATTCACACAACTGAGTTTAACAGAGCATACATATTCTAAGTTAAGCTCAGTCTGCACCAAGCAACTGATCTGATCAGGTTGACACCTTAGTCAGCTGGTTGAAAACTGACTTAAGAATCTGAATTGATAAAACTGGTTTTTCACACGGGTAAAATCAAGCTTCCGCACTCTCAGTTAATCTGACAGATATCAAACTGATCTGCCCTCAGGCACTCAGTAAGATTGAACATCAGTCTAAACTGATACACTAGCACTCTGATCAGGAAATCTGCAAATCACACCTCATCCGCACAAAAAGTTTTAGAAGTCTATTCACCCCTCCCCTCTAGACTTCTACCCTCACAAAACCCCTTCGGGACCTACATGGATATATATTTCTATTGCTTGCACAAGATCTATGCAAATATATTTATTTTATGTGTGAACTTTCTTTTGTAAAATTAAAAGATAAAGTAGATCATATTTGCTTTCATAAATAGATTGTGTTTGAAATTTGAGCAGATTTGGGTAGATCGTGTTTCTCCAACGATCACAAGTTAAACATTTTTGATAAAAATTATATCTAGACATTAAAATGAATTACAACACAAACTAAAATGAATGAAAAATAATGACAAATATATCGATCACAAGAAAAGAGTGAGAAGTAGGAAGCCGGATAATTCTGAAGAATTCAAGATTTAAGGTTTCATGGGTATGAGGAGAAGAAGATATTGTTTTTGAGTGGATTCATGAGATTTGGCTGTGTTTAGTAAATTAACCTTTTTTTATTAATTAGAAAGGATATATTAGTATTTTCTATAAAATGTAATTTAAAAAAAAAAGTTGAGGTATTAAGCAAATTAGTGGGTGTAGATAGGCGCGCCCTTAGTAAAATCGTCTTTTCTAATGAAAATGGAAAAAGAAAAGGGAGAAAAACAAAATATTTAACTTAATTTATGCAAATGGTAGGTGTATGTTGCCCTTAATTTATTAGGTTTTTTCATTATGGTTGACAACTTCACCGACTACTAGCTAGTCACTTTTGAGTGAGAATTCTTATTTATAACCTTACTGGCATCTCAGTATATAGACGATGTGGGACAACATGTTATGTTGGGAAATTTGTAATTTTGATGGAAGTTCCAAAACAGATGTAATAGGACCAGTCAGGCCTGTTAGCTGACTAATGAACTAGAAATCATAATAGGATGACCAGCTAAGATGTATAGACAGCTGATGTAATAGATAGGTCACATATTGAGGGGGAACTCAATATGTATAGGTTAAGTACTCTTGAAGAGGATCAGATGATCAGACAAGATCTGAGGACCAGATGTTCAGACCAGATTAGAGGATCAGACCAGATCAGAAGAGTTGAAGATATCAAGACCAGAAGACCTTCAGATGACCAATATCAGATTACATCAGAATAGTCAATAAGTTGGGCTAAGACAACTTATATCAGAAGACTCAAGAAGGTTACTGATCAGTCCTAGCTGATCAGGTCAGCTCAGATCAGGTGACAACCAAGTGTCCACCTAAGACATACGAAGTGATCAGACAAGAAGAATTTCAACCTAAATTGGTGAATCAAGCGCCGAATAAGTGTACTTGATACAGTGCAGGACATGGTGTCTTAGACTCAAACGACTAGAAAGGATGATATAGCACGCATTTGGCCATGCCGTCTCTGAGCACATCAAATCAATCCTGCAAACCCCTACCTTAAATAGACCGAAATTTGAATTGCTCTCCAATGGCTAGTTCGATTTCGAGCCTATAAATATGGGATCAACCTTCAGAGTAAGGTGATGGAAATAATACACAAGCTCAAGTTACAAGCAATTTCCACAAGAACACTGAAGATCAAGAAAATATTCTAAGTGTTCATCCCATAGTTTCTTAACAAGAGTTCTTATCCTTTAGCTTTAGACTACTTAAATACTAGAATAGAATTCAAGTTGGAAACCATACAAATCTTACCCCAAAATGAGTGTTAGGTTAAGTTTGTAAGCGAGATCTCAAGCTAGGGTTTCTAGTCTTGATTTCTGGGATCAGTTGAGTGAGAGCTCCATAAATATATGTTTGTACTGTGTTTGGCTAACATATTAAACTAAGTCAGAACCACTATAAATCTTGTGTGATTTACCTGCTTTATACTTCTCACACAACTGGTTTGATATAAACTGGCATGCATATTCTAAGAAAAGATCAGTTATGCATCAAGCAACTGATCTGATCAGTTTGACAGTTTGTCATCTGATCTGATCCAGAAAACCTTAGAATCTGATCTCTCTAAATCTGGTTTTTCCTCATGGGTAAAACTTAGCTTCCGCACATCAGTTAAACTGATAAACACCAAACTGATCTTCTTCACAGCTATAAGTAAGTTGGATATTATTTCGTACTGATCAATCACACGCACTCTATCAGCATTATCTTCCCAGCACGCTGATCACTGAAAATGTTTTGGAAGACTATTCACCCCTCCCCTCTAGACTTCCACCTCACTAAACCCGTTTGGGACCTACAAGTGGTACCAGAGCAGATGGTTCTACAGACCACTGACTTTGATTATCATCAGTTCTTGAGGGAGAACAGTTGTGGTCACTTGAACTGATTTAGAAAAACCTATTTTAAAACTCATCAGTTTTTTAAACTCACAACTCAGCATGGATAACACCACTGGCATGTACCATGATCTGCCTAAGTTTGCCTTCGATGAGTATGCCGACTGTACTATTCTTATGGCTAACCATCTGGGTGCTACCAGCTCCAGAATGATGGAAGTTATCGAACGAGGACCCATCATAATCTATCATACGAATCCAGCTACTGGAGGTGATGCCAATTAACTAGTTGGAGCCATGGTCAAAAAGATTGTCACACTGATGGATGCAGATGAGAGAAAGTTGCACGACCTGGATACTGTTGCAAAACATATCATTCTAAAAACAGTGGACAAGACCACAAAAGAAAAGATCAAGTACTGCAAAACTGCTAAGGCAATGTGGGATGTGCTTGCTGAGATGTACGAAGGAAATGACCTAACAAAAGATAGCAGACTGCAAGCAGAATTGGTCAAGTTTGAGAAATTGAAGATGCTGCCCAATGAGATTATAAACGAGTTGGATGGAAGAATAATGATTGTTGTCAACAAGATGCATGAGCTTGGAAGAGAAATGTCTGAGGTCCCTGACCAAGAAGTGGGACATGAAGGTTACAGTAATCAAGGACTGTCATGATATCTCAACAATGAAGATAAGCAAGTTATTCCTAAGTCTGAAAGCGCATGAATTTGATCTGGTTGAAAGATGCTTAGATGAAGAAGATGATGCCCCACCTGCTACGAGTTTCAAATCTATTGTATTCCAGGTAACCAGCAGTTCCTCCAAAACTACTGAACCAGTTGGGAACATCATTAGTCAGACTGATTAGATTGCCCTGCCAACCAGAAAGCTAGAAAGATCAAACATTCAATTAGGAAAGTATAGGATGTTTTATAAGGACTATAGACAAAGCAGAGGAAGAGATAGGAGATCCACTAACAGATCACAAGAAAGGAATAGTTATGATGAAAAGAGAGATGATAGAAGAGACGATTGGAGAGATGATCACAGAGATGATCACAAGGATGACAGACGAGATGACAAATCAGATCGAAGAAATTTTGATTATAGGCAAACTGGTAGAAGGAATTCCGTGGAACCCAGAGCGTACTTCAACTGTCAGAAACCAGGTCACTACAGTGTCTACTGTCCTGATCTGACCCTTAAAGAGAGAGAGGAGAAGCAGAATAGAAGGGAGCAAAGGTACAAAGACGGAAGAGCTATGGTGGCTGACACTTCTGGTATCGATGACTCCTACCTACCATCAGATGACTCTGGATACTCATTTGTCAAAGATTTGTGCCTGATGACAACAACTGATGATGTCGACGATCTGATATTCTAATATGATGACGACATCTATCTCATGGCCAAAGAAGCTGACCAAACTGAGGTAATCTCTAAATCTTCTGTGTATTCTCTTTCCACACCTATTGTGCTGAGCACACCTGCTGGAGAGATTGACTTGCAGCTCTACAATGAGCAATTGTTGGATGATCTCTCTGATGCAGTAGACAATTACACAAGAGTGGAAGCTGAGAACAATAAGCTAAGGACTGAGAATATTCAGCTTGTCAAGGATAATGTGGAAAGACGAGCAGCTGAACTAAAATCAGTTGAGACTGTTCAGAAGATGACTACAGAACTGGAGTTTCTGAAAGTCAGTACATCTGATCAGGGTAAACTAGTTAAGGAACAGCATGCTCTCAACCTGAAGCAAGCTGATGGTCTCAAAGTCCTACAAGTTAAGTTTGGTGAACTCTTCCGACAGTATGAGAGTCTAAAAATTAGTGAGGACAATTGGTGAAAGAAAGTAGAAGTTTTCACAAACTCATCTAAGACTGTTCAAAGTCTGAACAACTACTATCGCAAGCCAACTGATAAGAAGGGAATTGAGTTTGAAAACTCTTCTGGATCCTCACATGTCCAATCTGGTTCACCTTCAAAAAGTGAATTAAAGAAGATTTCTGGGAAAGATACAAATTATGTTAAATCTGTATCAGATAAGGGAAAAAGACCAGCTGATCAGGGAAGGAAAATGTCTGGTAAGTAAGGGAATGGAAATGAACCCCAACTGATCAGACATCAGCCGAGAAATCAACAGAAGAGCCCTGTTCTTCTAAAGAGACCTCAGCCCAATCAGCTGACTAGGTATAAGCTTAGACCATCTCGTAAGGGACAGTCCCAGCTGAAATCTAATCAGGTCAAGCTGCCTAACCAGCAAGCTAAGGGTAAACTGCTAAAACCATTTGTGCAAAGAAGATATGAATCCTTTGATGGTAGCAGTCGTACCTATCCCTTTAACTAGAAATCCTGGACAGCTGCACCTGAGCCCCCACTGGAATTAAATAAGACAGACTAACAAGAAAAATCTCAAGTCTTCAGATTCATCCAAGACTCACACTCATAATCATTCTGATCAGAACGCAAATGATGAGATGTATGATTATGTAGATTCTTATGGGAGACAAATAAGGCCTTCTGATCTTGATGATTACAATAGAAGTGCCCTGTTTGTTTGGATCCCGAAAGATAAAGCTAACCCCCCAGGACCCAATTCTACTGCGGTACCTAAAGCCTGATCTGATTGCAGGTTCGCGTGGGTTTGGCCAATAGAGGAGGTGTACAAGCAACTATTTGATACATCGATAGTGGATGTTCAAGGCACATGACTGGTGATAAGCAACTCCTCAGTTCATACATAGAACAAGAAGGCCCACGTGTACTCTTTGGTGACAACAACTTTGGCTTTACCAGAGGGTTTGACACCTTAGTGAATGATGATGTATAAGTTTCTAGAGTCTCGTATGACGATGGTTTAAAACATAACCTATTATCGGTTTCATAATTTTGCGACAACGGATTCAGCCTTGAGTTCTCGACTGATCAGTGCACTATCAAGAATCGAGCTACTCAACAGATTTTGCTGACTGGTTCCAGAAAATGAACGATCTACACTGCAGATTGGGACAGTTGTCCAAGAAATGAATGCCCGATTGTTAAGAGTTCCAAAAGTAGCATTTGGCTCTGGCACAAGAGAATGAGCCATCTGAACTTTAAAACTCTTAACAAGATAGCAAGGATGTCCTTGGTTGAAGGTCTCCCGAATGAAGTTTTCTCTAAGGATCAGACATGTGCTGCATGTCAGAAGGGAAAGCAAGTCAAGGCTTCATTCAAAGGGATTCCATCACCACCATCTAGCAGAGTATTGTAACTGTTCCATATGGATCTTTTTAGACCAGTCACACCACTTAGTTTCAGTGGAAGTAAGTATACTCTGGTGATTGTGGATGATTACTCAAAGTTCACCTGGGTTGTATTCTTGTATAAGAAGAATGAAACTACAACAAAGATACCTAAACTGCTCAAGAGATTACAGAATGAGAAAGGTGTCAGTATTGTGAAGATCAGATCAGACAAGGGAACCGAGTTCTTGAATTCTTTCATATCTGATTTTTGCAAGGAGTTTGGGATACATCATGAGACATCAGCCGCCAGAACACCTCAATAGAACGGTGTAGCAGAAAGGAGAAACATAATACTCAAAGAAGCTGCTCGCACTATGTTGGCTGAACATGCAACTCCAAACTATTTCTGAGCAAAAGTAATCAACACTGCATGTCATACCCAGAACAGATGTTCTCTGACTAAGATCCACTTCAAAACACCCTATGAATTTCGGAAGGGCATAAAACCTTGTGTTTCTTACTTCCATATTTTTGGGTGCAAGTGTTTCATTCATAGCAATGGGAAGAGTCAGTTGAAAACCTTTGAAGCTAAGTCAGATGAGGGTATATTCTTAGGATATTCCTCAATCAGCAAGGCTTTCAGGGTGTTTAACAGGCGAACCTTAGTTGTGGAGGAAACACCTCATGTGGTCTTTGATAAGTCAACATCTGATCAGGAGAAATCTGCTTCAGAAAAGGCCGTATCAGAACAAGGAGTATCTGATGCTTAGAAAATGGATCAGCTAAGTATCAAAGGAAAGGAATCAAAACATGTCACGGTGTATATTCCTAACTTTGATCTTGATGATTCACCAGGTCAATCAGACCCTAAGTTACGTACAACTGTCGATGAAGAAGCTGGTACAGCTGAGATAGTAACTGAACCATCTGGTTCAGGGGGAACACCTGATGTTCCGGCAGACAGACTTCAACCTATGATGATTCCAACATCAGCTGAGACATGTCCATGCCAAGTGGATCCTACTATTGTACCTCTCACAATCTCTAGTGACTCAATATCATATGAGGACGATGATATCCAAACTGATATAAATCAGGAAAGCAGGATTTGGTTGAAAGACCATCCGGCTGACCAGATAATCGGCCCTCTAAATGCTCGAGTCCAAACTAGACATCAGATTGGTGAAAGTGCTATGTATTATTGTTATCAGTCTTTGAAGGAACCTATCACACCAGAAGAAGCTCTACAAGATGCAAATTGGATTCTAGCCATGCAAGAAGAACTAGAGCAGTTCAAGAGGAATCAAGTTTGGGAACTTATAGACAGGCCAACTCACCAAGATGTGATTGGTACTAAGTGGGTCTTCAAGAACAAGAAGGATGAGAATAATGTCATTACCAGAAATAAGGCAAGACTTGTTGCTAAGGGGTATTCACAATCAGAAGGGATTGATTATGATGAGACCTTTGCACCAGTCGCTCGCCTGGAAGCCATTCGGTTGTTTCTGGTATATGCTGCCCACAGAGGGTTTATTGTGTATAAAATGGACGTAAAGAGTGCATTCTTAAATGGGGTACTAGCTGAGGAAGTTTATGTCGAACAACCTCCTGGCTTTGAATCAGGCAACCAGGTGTACCATTTAAGAAAAGCTCTTTATGGCCTCAAACAGGATCCCAGAGCTTGGTATGGTACACTATCTCAGTTCTTGGTATACAATGGGTTCACTAAGGGTACAATAGACAGGACCTTGTTCAGAATTGAAGATTGAGACGATATTCTGATGGTTCAGATCTATGTGGATGACATTATTTTTGGATCTCCCAATCAGAACTTATGTGAGAAGTTTAGCAAACTGATGCAAGGGAAATTTGAAATGTCCATGATGGGTCAGATGAACTACTTTTTAGGTCTCCAGGGTAAGACAAGAAACTGATGGAATTTTCATTTGTCAGGCCAAGTACACCATAAATATATTGCCTAAGTATGGAATTCAAAACTGCAAGACTGCCAGAATTCCCATGATGACTTCCTTTAAGATGGATCCAGACGAGAATGGTCAGAAAACTAATCAGAAAGAGTATAGGGCTCTCATTGGATTTTTGCTATACCTGACTGCTAGCAGACCAGATATAACCTTCGCAGTAGGTGTATGTGCCAGATTTCAGGCAAATCCAATGCAAAGCCACCTGGAAGCAGCTAAGCGTATTCTTAAGTACCTAAAGGGGATAGTAAACCTTGGTTTATTTTACCCATCAGATGATAATCTAGAACTTAGTGGGTACTCTGGTTCTGATTATGGAGGTTGTAGGATAGACATAAAATCAACCTCAGGAACATGTCAGTTCTTAGGTAGTAAACTAATCTCTTGGTTTTCAAAGAAATAGACATTTGTTGCCACATCTACTACTGAAGCAGAATACATGGCCGCAAGAAGTTGTTGCTCCCAACTGCTCTGGCGTAGTCAGCAGCTGAGGGATTATAACATTGTAGTTATGAATGTGCCCATATTCTATGACAGTAATAGTGCAATTGCAATCACTCAGAACCACGTTCTACATACAAAATGCAAACACGTGGACATCAGACATCAAGTTTATCTGTTCCATTCTGATTTTTGTATTAAATTTATTTATTATGCGTTTTTATGTCCAAAAGTATGCGGATAAAAATCCTCAACCGTACGATTAAAACCCTTTTCAACTGCCTAATCTCAACTGTCCGTTTTAAAACACGGATACTCGAGTATACACAAGATTTCATGCAAAATGTTTTCCCTTCCACCTAGTTAAACCCTATATCTATTTTTAGAAAACCTTTCGCATTATTCATCTTCAAATTTCTTAAAGCAAACAATTTTCATTGCTCACATTAACGATTCCAACTCTTCACGATTTTCTCATACCGAATTGCATATATGGTAATTGATAACTTCTTTGAGATGAATATATGCTTTAGACTTGTTAGATTCATAGGTTTATACTTATGTGTTCATGCTTATAACCTGTAGATCTTTTTTTTTTTTAAATAGATCTTTCAAAAGTCTAATGGTTTTGTGCTATACTTAATTTGACTAAATGGGTTTTTAATTGTTCATATGATGGGTTTTGATTATTTGTATTTTACACACATCAACTTGAACTGAGTATCGGTCAATTTTACAGAAATGGCACCAAAAACCGCAACCTCAAGGGAAAAGGGCAACCTAATCTACAACTATGCATCCATGGTGAAAAATACTTATGATGAAAAATATGTCATATTCACCAAACCAACCAACCCCGAATCCCTTGAGATTTTGGAGTGCCTTTGAGAAAGTGGCCTTGAAGATTTCTGCTACAGGCACTTAGATGTTGTTTACACAATCAAAGTGCTGAAATTCCTGCACAATCTGAAACAAATTGAAAATGCTCAACTTGCATCGTCTGTTGGAGGTATAGAATTTGAAGTCATAGATGCTGATCTAACCATGATCTTTGGATTGAAATCGGGTCGTAATGCTCCGAATGAGTACCGCCCCGCTATTAGTGAGAAGGAATTTCTTCAAACAATTATGCTAAGGCCTGCTAACAAAGAGCACACTGTCAATGTCAAACAACCCATGTTGAGAAGGAAGTTTAGGCTACTGTTTGAGATAGTGTCCAAAGTGATTTTAGGTATCACTTTCAGCTTTGATGCCCTAATACTGCAAAAGCAATAAGTGATGACCGCCATATATGAGAAGGCACAAGATATGAATTGGCATGGCATGTTCAAGCATAAGTTGCTGCAAGAGAAGGACAAATTCGCAGTAAATAAAGACAACTAAGTGTATCTGGCAAAGAAAATTTGTTTTCTTCACAAAGTATGCTTAATTCTGGTAGATAAGCTCCTAAATTATCGATGGACGGAGCAAGGGAAGAAGCCTTACTTGAGAAAATTCAAGGTTATGCTGGACAAAGATGGCCCAATCTCTGGGAAGACAGATGATGACCCAGAACCTTTCATTTCAAAGACCAAGAAAGAGAAAGCCCCAGCATCTTCTGTACAATCAGAAGCCCAGAAACAAGTCCCAAAGAGGATCATAAAAAGGAAGCAGATGGCCACAAGATCTACACGCAAAGCTGAAGATGTGAGTGAAAAACTACAGAAGAAACTCACATATATGCTTCCCAAGAAAACTGGTATGCCATTAGGGATGTCAATGGGTCGGGTCAGGTCGGGTACTTAGATACCCAACCCGACCCACTCTTGAAATTGGGCGGGCGGTCTCCACCCGGGGCACAGAGAAGCATGATGATTTGGCGCCCATATTAAATATATTTTCATATTTTATTTTATTTTACAATTTAAAATATTGATATCAATAGATAATTTTAATTCAAATAACATATTATATTTCATATAGACCTAAAAAACATCTATAAAGTTGAATTTTTGTTATCTACATATTAATAAATATGAAAAAAATATAAAAATATATTATATTTATATATATTATATAACATATATTTTGATTTTTAATATATAAAATGGGGCACGTCCCGGGGCGCGGTCCTCCCAATAATACCATCCATTAGCTTTCAATACGGGTCCGGGGCGGGTCCGACCCAAACAATGCGGGTCAGGGCAGGCCGGGGTAATATTGTCATCCCTATATGCCATCAGAAGGGCTGAAAGATCAAGATTTGGAAGTTGAAATCTTAGACTCAGAAGAAGAAGCTATGGAAGAGCCAAATTTGTTGGAGATTGAAGGAGAGACTGATGTGAGCTCGGAGCGCACAGTCAGTTTTGAGAAAGAATTGGCTATTGAAAAAAAATCTTTGGTCGACAAAAATATATCTCGCAGGTTATGAAAAAGGTGATGAACCTCGATCGTAGAAGAGAAGGAGAAGTAGAAGGAAGTGGAGCCGGAGAGGAACCAGTAGAATCGAAGCCTTCTGATTCTGCACATTTGAGTTCTCTCTTTAAGAAACCTGCTCATGACCCCATACTGCAACCCAGATCACCTACACCTACCTCAAAATCCCCATCTCAATCCCCAGAAAAACCAACCACCTACCAGAAATTCTCCCTCCCCAGCACAACAAGAAAAAGCCAAACCATAAATCACACAACCCGAATTACCAGACGAGCCTACACCTCTTATTCAATCTGATAAACAAAAAGCAATGTTGGTCTCCTAACCCACAATCCCTTCAATACAAGAACTATGATTGAACCAGATTCACCTGAACAGGTTCATCCTGCTGTAAAGTTTCTGAAGAGCAGAGTAGACAATTACTTAAACAGAAACTTTCCTCATCTGGTGGATCACACTGGAGTCAGACAGCAGGTAGCTGACATCATGTTCTGGAGAGATGTCAGACTACAAGAGATGGAAGATTTCTATATCATTCTGGAGATCATGGGACATGCTGAGTTTGTAGATCTAGAGATGAAGATGAAGCAGCTGGCTGGAGTAAGTAGTGCTGCAGAGTTGGCATCTGATGATGATATCAAATGGTTGGTACATAAGAAGATGGGCTTTCCAGATGTTGAGGAGACTGACCAGATGGTATGGGATATTGCTCGAGAATATGCAGAATATGAGCAAGCTGCCAATGAACCAGTTGAAGGTGGTGCAGATGTGACCCTAGCTAGTGAGGCACCAACATCTGAGAAAATTATTGCCATATCACCTGAAACCCTATATCAAATTACGAAGACTATTCAAGATGGGTTAAAGGTCACTATTCTGATCAGATCAACAGTATGGCGAACAGTCTGATGGACAAGACAGTTCAAACATGCCTAAATCAAATGGAGCAGAAAACTAAGTAGTTGGTTGAGTCTGAGAGAAAATATCCCACTGAGAAACTGCTTGCTTTACATTAAGAAGTGGCTGAAAAATAGATGAAACACATTGAATTGTTGGCAGAAAAGCTTGGAGTTGAGGTGTCTACTCTTTCTGATGTCAGAATACTGGTGGAGGAGGTATACAAATCCTTGATGAAGGTTGACACTAGCTTTGATGTCGCCTGGAGAAGGTTTAAGTCTCCATGTCTAAAGCCAGAAAAACACTGGAGGATGATATCTCCAGAATGCTAGGACCAACTTCATCTACCTCATCTGTATAAATCACTCCTTTGGAGGTAGAAGAGCTGAAGCAGGAGATGCTGAGGTAGTTCGACAATCTTGAATGTAAGTTTTCTCAAGTTTTTTTATGAAATCAAAAAGGGGGAAGAAAAAGGACGACCAGAAAAACAGTCTGAAACCTCTGGAGAAAAGCAGGTCAGTCCACTTGCCATGATTACTGCTCAGATTCCTGAGAAAGTTGTTGCTGAGGCTCAAGACACAGAATTGACTGAGTTATTTACAACTATAGAAGAACACAACAAGCAACTTGAGCTGCAAGACTATGAGATGGTTGATCAGAAGAAAACTCTAAGTGATGTTATTACCAGAGTAGACAAGATTGAAGAATTCTCTTCTTCTGTTCAGAAGAGATTAGATGTTGTTGATCTGGCCAAAAGCCTCAAACTAGCAAAGAGATTAGAAACCGAGGATGCTGCAGAAGTAGAAGCTCAAACCAGAAAACAATAGAAAGGGAAACAAGTGAAGGAAAGTCAAACTTCTACTACCCGCTCTAAAGCTCCAAAGTCTACTGAACAGTTGAGGAGAAGTCTTCAATCTTGTCTACTTCTCTTTGTGGATATCTCTTTCCAAGTGCATTCAGATCATTCATAATACTAGTGAATCTGACTTCCAATTTGTCTATAGATTCACCATCTTCCATTTCAAAACTGTCAAACTTTCCAACGGCAACTGAAAGTTTGTTTTCCTTTGATATGATTTGTGCCTTGGCACATTACAGCTAGTGTATGCCAAATTTCTTTAGCAGTATTACAATGAGAAATCATTCCCATCACACCATCATCAATTGTACTGTATAGTGTGTCTTTGGCAATATAGTCTAGATTAACTAACTTCCTCTCCTCAGGAGTAAGTTGGTCATCAGACTTAGGAAATTCTGTCCTGGGATCATTTCTCTCATTTTCTGTTCCTCTGGGATTCACCACAAGAAATTGAATGGCCCTTCAGAGACCACTCTCCACATACGCTCATGTTTTGAATACAGTGAGCCTCGCATTCTCGGGCTCCATAAATCATAGTTCTCATCGAGAACATGAGAAGTTTTTAGAAGACATTTTGTCCGAAGTCTTTTTAAGAATTCGTGAAATAAGATATGTTCAGAGATAGACCACAAGTATTTTAGCAAATAAAACTTTTGGTCAACAAAGCAGTGGTCAAGTTGAACCACCGCTCGATACCACTTGTTGGTCCCGGTGCAAACGAGTCTTACACGTATGGGGGAATACACGTGTTCAAAGGATTTTAAAACTTTTCTTTTATCGAGGTCACTTTCAGTCGTAGTCCCGATGATTTGGTTCTCGAGAAGCACAAATCGCCTCTGAGTCAAAGTCTATCTCGAGATGCAAAGATCCCGAAATGCTTTTCATACCTCGATAATCCTTAATCGATCTCGAGTCGCTTGATCGATAACTAACTTATCAACCCTCGTAAGAGTAAGTTCGGTTTGGTAACTATCTGTTCTAGCTACTCGATGTGCGGAATGGTTGGCCCTAAGTTTATACTCTTTTTAATGCTTTTGCTGAAAACCTTCCTTTTAATGGAATAGTGATTAGGCTGTGATTCAATTATATGCAACTTTCAGTGGATTGATTCCAACTGAATATCAGTGAAAATATACTTTAAATTCAAAGTAATGCAACAGTTAAAACAAGCAAAACAGAAAGCAAATAACACAGCAAGTTATAGTGGTTCAGAGACTCAAGCTCCTACGTCCACTCTCCCTGATCTCTTCAGAGTCACTTCCTAAGGTTTTCTGACTACCTCTGTAGTTTACTAACCTTTCTATTTTGAGCTTTCTGACTACCCCTGTAGTTTACTAACTCAAAACACACACAAGCTTTCTGACTATCCAATATAGTTTACTCACTTCTTCTCTAGAGCTTTCTGACTACCTCAATGTATACTAACTCTTTACAACTCCAATCTCACCAACAATCACACTCAAACTACCTTACAAAGGGTTTGGGGGTTTCTTGGTTGGTTTCCAACTAGGATGAGATATCCTTACAATAAAGAACAATGCAAAGGCTAGGATATCTCGACTAAGCTTTGGATATATCTTATCAAGCTAGGCTTAGTGGAATGAGCTCTCTTCGATTTAAAGCACTTGGGAAATTCTTCTTGTTTTCGAAAGCTTCAACTTGCAATAATAAGTTTGAGCTCTTGAGTTGCTAACAAATTTCCCGTAACCTTCAATGTAGATGGTCACAAGTATTTATAGGCATACACCAAGGTCACTCTTGAAAAACTATCCGTTGGAAGAGATAGCTTCGTGAGTTTCCTCTTATGGTGTGTGAAGAACGGCTATATTTAGGGTTTGACACTGCCTACCACGTTTTAGGCAATAGCTTTTCATGTAGTCGGTCAACACTTTTTGTAGTCTGGAACATAGTACTACTGACATATTTCAGTGACATGTCGTCATTGTCGAGTGTCGAGAAAAGTGCATCTTTCGCTTTCTTCTCATTGGTTGTTATCTTCAATTAGGTAGATAAACACAACAACTCTTTTTGGTCAATATCTCTGAGTGATATAACCTTAACAACACTTTGTCTTAGTTCCTTTTATGCGCATTTGAATGTCTTGGGCAATATCTATTTTTTCTAAGTAATCGTTCTTCTCGATATTGAATCCTTGATAGATATTTTTGGTGTCTCGGAACATTCAGTTTATCTTGACATTGATGCATTCTTGAAGTCTTGATAATTCTTTATGCCTTCGGTATTCTTGATCTTCGATCTTACATGTACATCTTACGAGTCTTACGAGTTTTCGGTCTTACGAGTCTTGATGTCTTGAGTCTTGATGTCTTGAGTCTTGAGTCTTCTGAATATCTTGGTGATGTCTTGAGTCTTAATCTTGAGTCTTGATATCTCGATTTAGCGAGTCTTGATATCTCGGTTTCTCCTTTGAGTCTTGATATCTCAGTTTCATAGTGAAACTTGAAACTTGATTTCATCTTTGAAACCGATTACTTGAAACTTCTTGAGTCTTCAGAATCTTCAGAATCTAATCTGATCTATACTGCTGACTATACATTTTGCAGATAACATCCTGAACACTCTAAAACTGAATCCTGACTCAACTATCAAGATTATCCTGAACATGTCATACTCAGGGTGTTGGGAAATTTATAGTTTTGATGAAAGTTCCAAAAACACATGTAATAGGACCAAATCGGACACATTAGGTAATGATCGATGTTTATATTACCTACTATAGGAGACCAGTTGAAAATGATTGTTTAGAACAACTGATGAAATAGATAGGTCACATATTGAGGGGGAAACTCAATATGTATAGGTCAGATCTGAAGACTCAAAGGATAGCTGATATCCGACAGGCCAGAATGCAAGACAAGAATAAAAGATCAGATCGTTCTGATCTAGTCAGATATCTCAGCTGGAGTCATAAAGCTCAAACTCAGAATACTTGAAGATCAGATGACTTCAAGATCGCACTGAAGACCTACATCACCGAAGTTTGCTAGTTGAAGCTAAGTCAACCGCACCGTAAGACTTTATCGTAGATCGATCGGTTCGTAATGATCGTCACCACCAGTGAAATCTGATGTTTCACCCAATCATACGTCTTCGATGATCTGAACAAGAAGAATGTCAACCTTAGTTGGAAGAACAACACTGAAAAGTGAGTCTGCTATCCAATAAGAACAAGACACGTATGATCGGAGCCAGCAATTGTGGGATTTGATGCTACCTCTCTGAAACGGCTACAAAATACAGATTCACGCTTTTGGCCATGCCGCTTCTCAAGACGCCACATCAAGCCTGCAAGTCTACCAAATATAGCCTGAAATTCAAATTGCTCTCCAACGGCTCTTTGATTTCAAGGTCTATAAATATGGGATCACACTTCAGAGTGAAAAAAACGGAAACGCTGAACAATCAAGAAGCTCAAGCTAATATCAGATTTCCGCACAAGAACACGAACAAGAAGATTAATTTTTATTAAGTGTTCGTCCCATAAGTTCTTAGCATAGAAATCTTTTCATCTAGTCATTAGTTAAATTTTTATACGCAAGAAAAGATTTCATAGTTGGAACTAAAAACAATCTTACCCAAACCCCCAAGTTAGGTTAAGTTGTTTAGCAAAGATTTCGCATCTAGGGTTTCTAGTTCTGATCTCTGGGATCGGTTGAGTGTGAACTCCTTAAACATCTAGTTGGTGTACTGTGTTGGACTTACACATAAAACAAAGTCCAGTTGGTTAAGTAGGTGCCCCTTGTGATAGGGAAGAGTGGACGTAGGACTGGTTTGTCCGAACCACTATAAATCTTGTGTGCCTTTACCGCTTTGATTAACTGATTACACAATCGCACACAACCTTTAAAGCGCATACATATTCCAAGTTGAGATCGGTTAGCACCAAGCTTCGATCTGATCAAACTTGACACTTCAGACCACTGATTAAAAGATTAACTTTGGAATCTGATTTATCAAAACTGGTTTTTCACACGGGTAAAACTTAAGCTTCCGCACACATCGCTTAAACCGATAGTTAAATCGACCGCCTTTCAGCGATCAAGAAGTTGGTTATCAGCCCAAACTGATTCACTCACACTGATTAGGTTAATCGCCTCACACCGATTTGTATTAAAAGTTTTCGTAAGTCTATTCACCCTCCCCTCTAGACTTCGCCTCACAAAACCCGCTCGACCTACAAGTGGTATCGAGCGCGCTAGTTCTCTTGACCAATCGACTTTGTGTATCATCGATTCTTGAGGAAGAATCTTTGTGGTCGATCGAATCGATCTTGAAAAACCGCTTTTAAAACTCATTCATTTTCCAAAATCACTTCGGCATGGATAACACCTCGTATGTATCATGATCTACCGGGTTCTCAATCGATGAGTATGCAGATTGGGCCATATATATATCCAACCATCTAGGTTCGATCAAGGCGTAATGATGGAAGTCATCGAAAGAGGACCCATCATCATATATTACGACAACCCCGCGGTTGGAGGAGATCCAGATTTTGCCCTTGAAGTCTTGTGCGAAAAAAGCCCAAATTTTGATGGATGCAGAGGAAAGAAAGTCAGACACTCTAGATACTATCGCAAGGCACATTATCATGAAAACAATGGATAAGGTCACCAAGGAAAAGATTAAGTATCTCAAATCAAGCGAAAGCAATGGGGATACTCGCCGAGATATGCGAGGGAAATGAATGATAAAAGACAAATGCTTACAAGTTTAACCGTGAAGTTCAAAAAATCAAGATGTCGCCCAACGAAAACCATCAACGAACTCGATGGAAGGATTACGATGTCAATAAACAAGCTTCGAGAACTTGGTAGAGAGATGTCCAATCTGAGACCCAATCAAGGTCACCGCCTAATAAGCATGCTTCGTAAACCGCAAAAACCACCTATGCCAAAAAAGATATGAATCTTTTGATGGTAGCAAATGTATTTACCCCTATAATCGTAAATCTAGGGTCATTGAAAGACTAACCACACCGATAAAAAGAAGACAAACAAAAAAGATAAATCCCAAGTCTTCTAAGTCATCCAAGGTTCACACTAATAATCATACAAATCGAAAAGATATACAGAGACATATGATTATGTTGATAGGTATGGGAGACAAATCAGCCTTCGATCTAACCGATCACAATAGAAGTGCTCGCTTTGTATGGATCCCCAAAACTAATCTTAACCCTCAGACCCAATCCAAAAGGGGTACCTAAAAGCCCCATTTGGTCAACAGGATCGCGTGGTCCCGCCAACAAAGGAGGTGTGCAAGCAACTATCCGGTACATCGATAGTGGATGTTCAAGGCACATGACAGAAGCAAGCACCTCCTCGCCTCTTACATAGAATGAAAAGGCCCAAGTGTACTCTTTTTGGTGATGATAACTTTGGTTATACCAAAGGATTTGGAACCTTAGAGAATGATGATGTACAAGTAAGTGGAGTCTCAGATGTCGAAGGTCCGAAGCACAACCTACTATCGGTTTCACAATTTCTCGACAACGGATTCAATGTTGAGTTCTCGAATCGACCAAAGGCACTATCAAGAATCGAGCCACTCAATGTATTTTTTGCTAATCGTTCAAGGAAAGGGACGATCTACACAAATTGATTGGAACAGTTGCCCAAGAAATGCATGCCGATTGTTAAGAGTTCCAAAAGTAGCAATGGCTCGCACAAAAAAGAATGAGCCATCCAACTTTAAAACTCTTAATAAGATAGCAAGGATGTCTCTAGTGGAAGGACTTCCTAATGAAGTATTTTCAAAGGATCGGACATGTATTGCATGTCGGAAGGAAAAAAGTCAAAGCTTCATTCAAGGGAATTTCTGACCGCATCCAAAGAGAGTAATCGCAAATGCCTATATGGATCTATTTGGACCAAGCATACACCAATCCCTCAACAGACGAAAATACACTCTCGGTAATCGTGGATGACTATTCCAAGTTTACCGGGTTATATTCTTACATAAGAAGAATGAGACGACAAATCCAGATACCCGAGCCGCTAAAAAGATTACAAAATGAGAAGGGTGTCAATGTAGTAAAAATCGGATCGATAAAGGTATGCACTTCAACTCTTTTATTACCGATTTTTGCTCTAAGTTTGGTATACAAAGATGAAACATCACCGCAAGGACACCACAACAAAATGGAGTAAAGCGAATCGGAGGAACAGAACTCTCAAAGAAGTTCGCCGCACGATGTTAAATTAAATGAACATGCAATACCAAGCCGCTTTCAAGGTATAATCAACATCGCATGCCATACTCGTAAAATATGTCTTCCGACTAAGGCTCACTACAAAACACCCTATGAACTGTGGAAGGACGTAAAACCTCGTGGTCTCTTACTTCCATGTTTTTGGGTGTAAGTGTTTCATACACAACAATGGGAAGAGTCGGTTGAAGACTTTTGAGGCCAAGTCGATGAGGGTATATTCTTAGGATATTCCTCATCTAGCAAGGCTTTCGTGGTTTACAATGCATTTAACCCTACTTGTGGAAGAAACACCCCATGTAGTCTTTGATGAAGCATCTTCCTAACAAGAGAAATCACCTCGTAATAAGATGTACTGATCAACAAGTACCGATGCTCGTAAAATGGATCAAAGAAATGATCAAGGAAAAGAATCAAAAACGTAATAAAGATACATTCCAGATCTAGCTGATTCACCAGATCATTCAGATCCTAAGGTACGAAAAAAAAAAAAAAAAAGAAGAAGTTCGACATACCGAGATAAGATCAATCGAACCCATCCGGTTCGTGGGGAACATCCGGTTCCCATTTAATAGACATCGAAGACATGATGAGTCCAACATCACCGAGACTTGTTCTTATCAAGTGGATCATAACTCTGCACCACTCCCAATCGCTAGTAATGAAATTTTATCAGAAACGGACGATGTTCTCCAAACCGACGCAAATCGTAATGTAGGACTCGATAACCACCATCCGATAAAGTTAAAACTAGACATCGATTGGTGAAAGTACCATGTATTCTCAAGTTATCCGCCTATGAAGGAACCAACAACAATAGAGGAAGCTCTACAAGACGCAAGTCGGATTCTAGCCATGCAGGAGAGCTTGAACAGGTTCGACAGTAAATCAAGTTTGGGAACCGGTAGTAGATGCACCAAATCATCAAGACATAATTGGCACGAAGTGGGTATTCAAGAACAAGAGAGATGAGAAAAACGTCATCACCAGAAATAAGGCAAGACTTGTTGCTAAGGGGTATTCACAATCAGAAGGAATTGATTATGATGAGACCTTTGCACCGGGCCGCCGCCTAGAAGCCATTCGGCTATTTCGCATATGCTTCCCACAGAGGGTTCACGCGGTATCGATGGACGAAAGAGTGCTTTCTTAAACGGGGTACTAGCAGAGGAAGTTTATGTCGAACAACCTCCGTGCTTTGAAAAGGGCAACCAGTGTACTGCCTAAGAAAAGCTCTCTATGGCCCAAAACAGCTCCTCGACCTTGTATGATACACTCTCTCGGTTCTTGATCGAAAGTGGGTTCACTAAAGGAACAGTGGACAGAACCTTATTCAGAATAGAAGATGGAAAAGATATTCTGATGGTTCAGATTTACGTGGACGACATCATCTTCGGATCTCCCAACAAAAGTCTATGTGAAAGATTCAAAGAAGTCGATGCAAGGGAAGTTCGAGATGTCCATGATGGGTCGATGAATTACTTTCGGTCTTCAAGTAAAGCAAAGTACGTAAGGATATTCATCTCGCCAAGCAAAAGTACACTAGGAATTTATTGGCTAAGTTTGGAATTCAAAATTGTAAGGAAGCCAAAATTCCTATGATGACCGGATTCAAGATGGATCCAGATGAGGATGGTCGAAAACAAATCGGCGGAATATAGGGCTCTCATTGATCTCTACTATACCGACCGCCAAAGAACCGGATATAACCTTCGCAGAGGGTGTATGTGCCGATTTCGAGCAAATCCAATGATAAGTCACCTAGAAGCGACTAAGCGATTTCTAAGTATCTCAAGGGACAATAAACCTTGGTTTATTTTACCCATCGATGATAATCTAGAGCTTAGTGGGTATTCTCGATTCGACATGGAGGTTACAAGATTGATGTAAAAATCCACCTCGAACTCTTGCCGAGTTCTTAGGAAGTAAACCCATCTCGTGGTTTTCAAAAAGAAGGACATCGGTTGCAACATCTACTATCAAGGTAATATATGGTCAGCAGAAAGTCAAAATTGTTCCCAATCGCTCTCGCTTAGTCAGTCGGCGGTGAGGATTATAACATTGAAACTAAGAATGTACCTATTTTTCTCGTGATGAAGATAAGTGTTATTGCAATCACTTAATCCTCGTTTCTACATACAAGATGCAAGCATGTGGATGTCAAAAAGATTTTATAAGAGATCATGTTGAAAAGAAGAATATCAGAATGGAAAAGATTCATACTGATATACAGAAAGCTGATATTCTAACCAAGCCACTAGCTGAGATCAAATTCAGAGAATTATGCAATGAGCTAGGGCTTCTGGATCTTGGAGAAAATGCACCTAAAATGTTTGATGGAATGATCTCCAGAACCAGCTGGTTAAGAAACTAATCAGTTCAAGTGAAATCGCTTGAATTTGGTATCTCAATCGATCGTAAGATCGATCAAGGAACTGATATGAGAAGGTACTGATCAGATTTAAATTTTATCAGATTAAATGAACTGATCGTTTAAAGGATTATCTGATTAAATCTGTTCAGTTATACTTTGTAAGTCGATTAAGCTGAAATTCAACAAGATTCACAAGTGGTATTTACAAGATTAAAGCTTAAAATCGCATAAGGATACAGGAATTTTACACAACAATGAAATAACAGAAATTTTCATTAATAAAGACCCGAAGGTCAGGTTACATTACAAGATACAAGTACAAGAGGACCCGGAGGTCAGTACATAAGTCATAACCGAAAACCCTAAACCTATAACCCTAAACCCTCATCCTAACCCAAGAAGTGCGGGAGAGAGAGATTTTAAATCTGATGCTCTCATTTTCCCCCACTTAACAAGGGTGAGAGAGGCTTTAAAGAAATCCTAAAGCCGCTAGCTGAAGCTAAAACCCAAAGGAGCGACAAATGCCTTGATAGGATTTTTTAAGCCAGAGCCCTAAGAAAGAGTCGTCGGGCTCTCCAAATTGTTAAATGGTGAGTTGATATATGGGCATCAGCTGTTGTCTGATGCAGACCGTACATCAAACTCATGTTCATTTTCAGACTGAGTCTGTTGATGTGGGTTACGTCATCACGATAGACACACAAGGTGAATACGGTTAGGAGAAGTGTCTTCTCAGTTGCGATAGCAGAACCGCCGCCTCGGTGGTAGAGAAGCTTGGCAACGATTGTATGTGAAATCTTTGATGATGACAAAGACAGTGATAAGGGACACACATGGATGATTTGAGAAGCTGAAATCATAGAAAAAGGGTAAAGGTGTTTTTTTTAAGTTTCAATTTTAAATAAGGGTTCACCAGATACATGATTCTACAAAGAAGATAAGTATGGTGAATGGGTTATGTTGTGTAAAACATTGGTCCAATTTATAGAGGCCAAGCAAGGGTGCAAATGCAAATTCGAGTTCTCAAAACCTTTTAGAGAAATTTGCACCAAAAGGACAAATGTAGGAATCACGCCGATCGATAATTGGAGAAATTTACTGGCGGGATTGACATATCGAAAAGATTCGAGACGATAATTACGATGTCAAATCGCTACCAACTTAGGAATAGAGACTACTATTCTAGACTAAGTTTTGGCGGTAACACTTATTCCAAGAATTGATTGACTTGAGAAGAATCGATTAGGTCAACCAAAATCGATACATACTGGTCGATCGATGAGGAAGATCACCGAGCTTAAAACTCCAACAAATCGATACATCGCCTATGGGAAAATAGAAATATCAACGAAGGGGAACTTCAACCGATCAAGGAGGATCAAAAGGAAATCGACGATTCAAGGAAGATCATTGAGCTTGAAACTTCAACAAATCGATGCAAGTGAAGAAGATCAGCTAAAAGGATCGGGTGGGAAATTTTAAGGCTTAGGCGTAATACTAAGATCAACAAGTGAAATCAACATGGACAAGTGGTATTGACCGACAATATCACCAACCGACACGCCTTTTCTTTTCTCTTGTTCTTTGCTTATTTATAGGATCTTATCCGATATTATTTGCCTTACTGTACCCATTATCCTTGTGACGTATTTCCTGCAAATCATTTAATGCGGACGTGGGGAACATGTATTAACTGCTACTAAATGTGCTTTTAAATCCAAAAGGTTTTCGTATGTGCTTTTCCTGACCCTACGATCAAAACCGCTTAATCTGGAGCGTTTAATCTTTTCAAATGGTTGATCTTCCAAATCTTGTCTTCTTTTTCCCTCCTCGTCTTTATAAAGTTCATCAAAAACCATACCAGAGTTTTCCATTTCACAAACTTGCGATTTATTCTCTGAAAACTCCAGATTACTTCTCTCAGATTCAAAGTGTTTTCCTAAGTTTCAAAATCATCTTTCCGAAAAACAGAATCTGGTAATATATGTTTATTTGATGTATTTTTTTTTAAATCCATTGATCTTAAATGTTTCTATCCTGTGTTATGCTTTATTGTTTCTTAGTTTCCGCTTGTGTGATATTCTTTATATTAATGAACAATTTTTTAACCAAATCTATCTTATCTATAGATGATCACTCACGGTATGGGTAAAATAATGTGCAACCATGCGGAACTGGCAACAAAGATTGTGGATGATAAGTTCGTACAGTTCAATATCACTCAAGATCCGGAATCCATGGAGGTCGAGCAAATTCTGCGAAAAGCAGGCCTTGAGAAATTTTTAGGCCGCTTTCAACGCAATCCAAAGGATGCAAGATGAAAGCACTAGAATTCCTAAGGAATTTAAGAGTGGATACAGATGCTCCAGGAGAAGAACTACTTTCGACAGTCACCGGAGAAGAAATCAGACTGGCGAATGAGGATATAACACGTCTGCTCAAATACCCAAAGGATTCGGATCTCGCCGCTCATTACAGGAGAAACAAAGATGAGCTAATCGAAAAGAGTTTTCGGAGAGGCCGACAAACATCATACGCGTCGTTTTTGTCGCCAATGCTCAAGAGGAAATACCGATTGTTGTTTGACATATTGTCAAAAACAATTATGGGTATTGCATTCAAACCAGATGCTCTTACATCCGTCAAACTGTACAGCATGGCTGCAATAATTGATGAAGCCAAGAACATCAATTGGCATGGGTTTCTGAAGGCCATTCTACTCCAAGAACATGATAAATTTGGAATTGATGAGTGGAGGCGGTATATCCAAGAAAAAAGATCAAGAAATCTCAACAAGGTTGCGCTTATCCCTGAGATAAAATGCCAAAGGCCAAATGGGAAATGTAATGGACCAAGTCCTATAAGGCCTTTCTCACAGCCACTTCAGTCATTTTTGGGCCACCAGACGATGATATGCGGCCAACCCCCCCAAAGTCAAAGAAAGGAAAAAGCAAGAAAGCAACTTCATCTACACCAGATGCGGGCGAATCAGCTCAAGCTGGTGAAGGCCCCCCAGAAGGCCCACCAGATGCCCCCCAGAAGAAGAAAAGAAAACTGGTGAAGGCCGCAGAAGAGGCCAAGAAGGCGGGTTGCCACCATGACTCGATGCTTGAAGATGAGTCGATGAAGAAAGAGCGCCAGATCACCACATTTTGCAACACAAAAATCAGGTGAAAAATCAGACAGGCAGGCTTCTCAAGCTGAGAGCTCGCCAGATCATTCTGAGGAAGAAGCACAAGCCGATCGATCTCCTTCTCCTCAAGCTCGAGCTGATTCACCACTCAGACTAATGGCTACTGAGCGTGTCTCTCCTATTCTTCCACCCCCCGCTAACCTCAAATCGCAGACGCTTAGCTAACTAGAAAGCTTGACGATGTGGAACTGTAAGCGCTGCTTCCACAGCCGTAATCCTCTACAGTCGAACCGACAGCCAACTTCCGCTTACTCAAAGCACAACCAGAACCTTCCACATCTCATCAAATCGACCGATGCATAATTCCTGAGTCCAGATCAACAAAGATCATAACTGGGAAATTGATCAGAATGCGAATCGAAAGAGAAATTGATGAGTTGTATCCAGAACTGGTCGCCCATCCTGCCATAAGAGAGGAAGTTGTGGAGATCCTCACCTGGAGAGATCTTCGATTAAAGAGCTTCTCAGACTTTATAATAATTATTGAACAGATGGGCGGTGCGGATGAGTTTGCAGACTTCGATTTCGACATGAGAAAATCGCTAAAGGGGATCACCAAATGAAATGATAATCGCTAAATCACAAAGCTCGATCCACGTGAAGCTAGGGTTTAACAGATTTAAATTGAGATCACGACAAAGCTCCTCAAGCAGATGCCATCATGAAGGATGCAGAGTCGCCGATGATAGTGGAGCTGGTGTCATAGCTTCATGACCAACCACTCGAGGCACAAACAACCAATCGCATCAAGTGACACCCAACATTCCAACATCACACGCCACTATCGATCAACTTCGTGAGATCACATCTTGTCTCAAAGATCTCCTGAAAGAAGAAGTTGAGGGACTAATAGCTGATCAAAGGCAGATTGCCATCAAAGAAATAACAGATCAAAGGGAATTGGCTATTTCCCAGATTGGGGCAATCAAAGATCGGGTTCTCCCAAAATGTGTCCATCAATTTGAATCGATAAAGACCGTTGATGCCAAATCGACTCGGTGGATAAACAACAAGTTTTTTTTTCGATGCTCATCGACAAGCTAGAATCGAATGAAGAGAAACTTGACAAACCGATTAAAACACTTCTCACCGCCATGGAATTGCCAAGATTGAGCCGATATCGAAGATTCAAAATCTAATCGCTCAAACTCAAGGCATATCTGCTGCGGATCTCAACAGTATGATCGCAATCAACTTTGGTTCTCGACCTCCCACCTCACTATTCTTTTTGATCAAACCAAAAAAGGGGGAAGGATGAATGGAGAAACCAACCGACATAACAGTCTTGGGACATCACAAACTCGGATCAAAAAAGATGTCCAAAGAGCAGAAAGTGAAGAAGCCCGAAAAAGCCAAGAAGAAAGAAGGGCAGAAAAAATGGCAGAGGCAGAAAATCTGAAGAAGAAATTCAAATTGAGAGCGAAGAAAGGAAGGACTGGAAAATCCGTACTAGAACCTAAGCTGCCAGCAAGAGTTGATGAGATCATCCCAAAAACTGTTGCGCATGCTAAGAAATTTGAGGAATGGAATAAGATCGAGAGAATGGCTTCGATGCCTTTTGTTCTTAATCTTGTTCCACAAGAAGAATCTCCTGATGAAGAATTCCTCAACTGGTTAGAAAATAAATACCCGGATTTTCTGAAGTATCTGGAAAATGAGGCCAAGCTTATCAATGTAAAAATATCTCGCCAAGAGTATGATCTGCTGGAGTACTCGAAGAAGGCAGATGGCTCATTTGACAGACTGGCATTTCAAAGATTCTATTTTGACATCCTGAGCAAAACGCATATAACTGATCTTCAGCAGACTAATGATGTCAAATGGAAACTTTATCAGATTTTCAACGTACCTCAAGATCAAAGAGAGATGCCAGAAGGATACAAGCCTAAAGAGTGAAGAATCAGAAGACTACTCAGGATCAGCTGTTCTTATTTACAAAACTTTTCTGATGTAACATGTAATCAACATTTTTTAATGAGAAAAGTTTATTTTCTGATCCTAAGACAAAGTCTCATTGTCTTCTGATTATATGCTCTTAATCGCTCTATTTTTTATCAATCAGATTTGGTTTCTCAAAGTGTTTTGGTTTCATCAAAAAAGGGAAATTGTTGGGGAATTTATAGTTTTGATGAAAGTTCCAAAAACACATGTAATAGGACCAATCGGACACAAATGATCGATGTTTATATTACACGCTATAGGAGACCAATTGATAATGATTTTATAGAACAACTGATGAAATAGATAGGTCACATATTGAGGGGGAAACTCAATATGTATAGGTCAGATCTGAAGACTCAAAGGACAGCTGATATCCAATAGGCCAGAATGCAAGACAAGAATAGAAGATCGATCGCTTACGATGCCGTCGACATCTCAAATTAAAGTCATAAAGATCAAACTCAAATACTCAAGATCGACTAGAAGACCTACATCACGAGTCTCGCTAGTTGAAGATAAGTCAACCGCACCAAGACTTATCGTAGATCGATCGATTCAGATCGATCGGTCGACTCTCCAGTGAAATCGATGTTTAACCTAATCATACGCCGATGATCCAACAAGAAGAATGTCAAGCTTAGTTTGAAGAACAACACCGAAAAGTGAGTCTGCTATCCAATAAGAACAAGACACGTATGATCGGAGCCGGCAATTGCGGGATTTGATGCTACCTCTCTGTAACGGCTACAAAATATAAATTCACGCTTTTTTTATGCATGCCGCCTCAAGCTCATCACATCAAGCTCAAAACCTACCTTTAATATAGCCCGAAATTCAAATTGCTCTCCAACGGCTCTTTTTGATTTCAAGGTCTATATATATGGGATTACACTTTAGAGTGAACACAACGGAAAGCTTGGAACAATCAAGAAGCTCAAGCTAATATCGATTTCCGCACAAGAACACGAACAAGAAGATTAATTTTTATTAAGTGTTCATCCCATAAGTTCTTAGCATAGAAATCTTTTCATCTAGCTGTCAGGCTGCTTATACGCAAGAAAAGATTTCATAGTTGGAACCAAAAACAATCTTACCCAAACCCCCAAGTTAGGTTAAGTTGTTTAGCAAGATTTCAGACTAGGGTTTCTAGTTCTGATCTCTGAGATCGGTTGAGTGTGAACTCCTTAAACATCTAGTTGGTGTACTGTATTGGACTTACACATAAAACAAAGTCCAGTTGGTTAAGTAGGTGCCCCTTGTGATAGGGAAGAGTGGACGTAGGACTGGTTTGTCCGAACCACTATAAATCTTGTGTGCCTTTTACCGCTTTGATTAATCGTTACACAATCGCACACAACCTTTAAAAGCGCATACATATTCCAAGTTGAGATCGCTTAGCACCAAGCTTCGATCCGATCAAACTTGACACTTCACCAACCGATTAAAAGATTAACTTTGGAATCGATTTATCAAAACCGGTTTTTCACACGGGTAAAACTTAAGCTTCCGCGACACATCGCTTAAACCGATAGTTATCGAATCGATCTCGCCTTGAGCGATCAAGAAGTTGGTTATCATTAAACCGATTCACTCACACTCTGATCAAAGTTAATCGCCTCACACCGATTTGCATTAAAAGTTTTCAGAAGTCTATTCACCCCTCCCCTCTAGACTTCTGCCCTCACAAAACCCGTTCGGGACCTACACAGGGGTTTTGGGATCTAATCAAAATCATTCTTTATTAAATTCATCTCCCAACAATTTTCCCCTTTTTGATGATGCCAAAACCTATCTTGTTACAATGCACTTAACCTATACTCAGGTTTCAGTTTATCCTATTACAAGATTGGTTTATCTCCAACAATTTCCTAAACAGAGAATCTCCCAATAATTAATCTCCCAACAATTTCTTCAGTAATGAATCTCTAAAAGGATTCATCACCAACCAATATTCAGGCATATCAAAATAAAGACATGTAAATTAAGATAATGAGATATTATCTTTTGAGCAAAAAAATGATAAGGTTTCATTGATGATAGGTAGACAGTTACAAGTTACAATGAATCTTATCTGAAAAACAAAATCAAAAAGACAAAAAGATAAAGGATTACATGAATCTTCTGAGTCTTCATCTTCGGTCTTCTTTTGCTCTTCTGCTCAGGCTCTTTAGTTCTGATCTTCCACCTCATCAGCAGGCACTTCAAGGTTGAACATTCCATAATATCTTCTTTTCAGTACATCTCTTTCTTTAATGATATCAGGATTGTTCCCTGTCAGGCCCAACTGAATGGCGTACTGAGAAATTTCTTGAGAAATGGCTTTCTCATTCACACAGTCATTCTCCAGCCTGGGAGGAGGGTACGAGAATGGACCAGGGGCGGTTATCTGCACCTTTCCTTCATCCGCAAAATTTATCCAGCCTTGAAGATACTTAGGATAGAAGGCCAGGAGATAGTCAATGAAAGCCTCATTGGAATCTGAGCTCTCCCCTCTCCATTCTCTGAGCACATCATAGTAGAACCAAAAAGTTCTTTTAATTTCTTCCCATGCATCGTTGAGCTGGATTGGCATCCACTTGTCAACATGCGGCCATTTCTGTGCTTTTGTGCTCCCTCTCCTCTTGCTTGCGAACCTCATGAAACCACTCCTTCTCTTCTGCTCTTCTTCCATCTTCTTTCTGATCACGGGCACACCAGAAACAGAAGCAGCAGTCTTTTTGGCTTGCTCTACTTGGAGTGATTTCAGAGCACTTATGGTATTGAAGACCTTCTTCTGGGGCACTTCCTCAGATTCTTTAATATCCAGGATCAGCTTTCTCTGAATTGGCTTAGAAGCCTTAGCTCTTTTGCCCTCAGGCTCCTCAAACGCCACAGCCTTTCTTTTAATTGGCAATTCTGCTCCAGCTTGGCTTGTTCCAATTCTTCCTCTACCACTCAGTTTCTCTGCAATTACTTCTTGCATTGTTTCCTCCAAAACTTGAGTGTAGACTGGCTTCTCCACCTTCTTAAACTTTAGCTTCTCAGTGGCCTCAATCTCCTTCATTGCTTCAGCAATGATTTTCTTTTTAGCCTCCTTGATAGTCTTGCCTTTCAAAGTATGTTCCAATAACTTCCTGAGATCAGCTCCGGGTCTTTCCCCCTTCTTGGAACCATACTTAGGCAGAAGCCTGGAGAGTGTTGTGTCCATATGATATTGCTCTTTACTGACACTCCGCACCTCCCCTGCCAACTGATCTTGCTCCTCTTTGAGCCTTCTAAGGTGGTTCTTCGCCACTGAGAATTCTTCAGACATATGAGCAAATTGGCTAGAGAGAGCTTCCTTGAACATGTCTGTCATCTTGGCCATGAGCATTGAGCTCATCTCCTCAACAGCATTCTTCACCAGCATCTCATTCTTCTCTACCAATTTCGCTTCAAGAATTTTAGTCTGTTCCTGATGCTTCTGCTTCTGCTCTGCATTTAGCTCAGCTTTGACCACCCTCCATCTTCTCTTCTAACTTTCCTTCCATGGAGGTCAGCTTCTCAGTCAGAGTATTCTGAAGTTGCACCAGGTCTGAAGAAGAACTCATAGTTTCCAACTTCTGACTTTGGTTGGCCAATACCTCCTCGATCTGAGCAACTTTGGTCAGGATTGGCTCAACCTTCTCCAACTTCTCCATCACAAGGGTGAGATCAATCTCAGGAGCATATCAGATATGCTGTGTCTCCTGAGCTGGTTGTTCAGCCTGAGTCTCAGTCTGAACCTGAGCTTCAGTCTGAACTGGGGCTTCAGACTCAGTCTGAGTCTGGGATTCACCCTGAGCTTGGGTGTCCACCTGAGCCTCAGTCTGCATATCAGACATTACAGAATTAAATATAGGTACTTCAGTAATCCTGGCATAATTTTTAATAGTGCCAAAGGTTACCTGAAGGCTAACTTCAGTCTGAGGATGTTCGATAGCAGCCTCTTCAGCATCAGTTGAGTCTTTCTACTTCTGAGATTGACTCTCATCATCCCCTTGTTGGTCCCCATCCTGAGATTTGTCTTTGGAGCTCAGGGCACCAACTTCAGTCTCCTTCCTCTCAGCAACTTTCTTCTTAACCAACTCATCAAAATCAGAAATTTTCATCCTGAGCTTGGTTTTTCTGAATCCTGAGAATTCAGTCAGAAAAGTTGTTTCCTCATTCCACCAGTCTTCGCCTCTGAATGAAGCTATGTTGAGCATTTCTGGAAGAGTCTGGTTGAGGATGTAGACCGTTGACCTCAATCTGAAGAAGATGTCTTGGAGATCAGGGAATGAGCTAAGCTCAGGGTAGCGGTCAAGAATGAACCGTTCCCCCTTGCTTCGCCATTCGGTCTCTTCAGCTCACCCTTCTTGAGCATCGGGCTCTCAGGTTCAGTAGAAAAGTCTGCTGAAGGATCAAGCAAAAGATCACTCAGGAGCTCATCAAAGTTCATCGGCTCCTGAGGCTCAGCAATTTCTGAGGGTTGGGCAGGCAGCTCCTCAGACTGAATCAGAATTGGTTCTGAGGTCTGAGCTGGCACCTCCTCAGTGGGAATTTGAGTTTGCTCCGAGGACTGAGTAGGCATTTCCTCAGCAGGAATCTGAGCAGCCTCAGCGGTCTGAGCAGGCACTTCCTCAGAGGGAATCTGAACTTGCTCTGAGGTCTGAGGTCCTTGGAATATTTCTTGAGAAAACTTGTCAGAGCTCAGTGACGTCTCAAGAACCTCAGAGAAGACTTGCTCCTCAGTTTGCTCCTGTGTTTGTACCGTTGAGATAACCTGAGCCAATTCATGTAAAGGCGATTTTTGAGCTTGTTGGCCCACAGGTTGAATCTCCTCAGCCTCACTCTCCTCCTCATCATCAGTAAGAACCACCATTCTTTTGCGCTTTGGAGCAAGGGTCTTTTACTTCTTCAATTTTTTCACCCTGCTCCTTCTTGGCCTCCAACAAAGCCTTCCCCCTGGCTTGTTGGGTTTCCTCAGTAACAGCAGCAGCCGGTGATTCCACCTTTTTCTCTTTCTTCCCTTTGATGGCCTTCTTGGTGGCAACCGATTTGAACATCACCTTGGACTTAGGGAAAGGAGTAGTGTTGGCAAAGATATCCTCCTCCTCTCGACACATCTCCAAAATAAAGGCTATTTTGGTGGCATGGAGGATCTTGCCTTTGATCGATATTGCACCATCCTTCTTTTTTATGACCTTGGCTTGCTCACTCACCACCATGATCAGATACTTCAGCCAGCTGAAATCCTTGGTGGGTGAGTCCTCAATCGCCGCCATCAATCGGAGTTTGGGAGTGCTAATCTGCTCAAAGCTCCCCGATCTGCTCATTATGCACTTACTCACAATATCCATCAACACTCTGTATTTTGGCCTCAAATGCCGCTTATGTAAGGTCGCCTCAAACTTAACAGGATTCTCAGTAATCCTATCAACATACTCTTGCTCCCGACCTAACATATAAGTTGTGGGATCATCTCCCTTATCGCACAACTCAAAAATATCGTTTAAATTTCGAGGGACTATGTACAGCTCCCGAACAAAATCTATATACTTCGATGTATGCTCTAAATGCGAAACAGAAATCTTGGACTCAATATTATCATCCTCATCTATTTCCATATTAGAGACGAACTCTATTACCTCGCGAGAATACTCCACCTCCGGTCAGCTTGCGACGAGGTTCGTCGGTTTTGCTAAACGGATCAAATGAAGTGCCTCTTGTTCATGTTTGGTGTTGGAAGTACTCTCCAGAGAAACTACGTACTCATACCATGGCTTATTGGTTTCAGCCAATCTGTCAAATATGGATAGAGTCATTTTGGGAATTTGAAGATTTAGGGTTTGGAGCGATGAAGATTTTCTGGGCAAAGGGGATTTTATTTGCAGAGGATTTTGGGAACGAAGGGTTTAATAAAATGGCTTGAATGGCTTTCGAGGAATATATATAGTGAGATCATGGGTAAATCGTGATTAATTAAAATCAACGATTAAGATTAATCCACCGACTAATCGGGTATACGAAAGGACGATCCACCGAAAAGTACGCCGCCACTTTAACCTCATTGGTGATTAAATGCAACAGGGCATTTAATGACTGTTGACCTTCCTTGGAATTTCAAAGATCCCGCCCAAAAACATTCTTCAGGTGTTTTGTATTTATTGCAAATGATTACTGAGTTTCACTTAAGCAATAAATAAGTCGCATGAGTCATTACTTCTTCAGACTAATTTCCCTCTATCAGTCTTACTGAGTATTGACCTTGATAAAATGTCAGTATGATACTGAGTACTGAACGGGTTCAGTATAACACTGAGTACTTACCTTCAGTAAACCTTCAGTAAATCTGAATAACCAGTTAATTCAAGGTTATCATCTGCTGGATACCATAATCCTCTATTCACTGTGCCTTTAAGATACTTCAGTATCTTTTTGGCAGCCTCCATGTGACTTGCCTTAGGATTAGCTTGGTATCTTGCGCATATCCCAACATCAAATGTTATATCCGGCCTACTTGCTGTGAGATATAGCAATGATCCAATGATTCCTCTATAATCAGTATGACTTACTGATTTGCCTTCAGAATCAGGATCCATCTTGTAGTTAGTATTCATGGGAATTCTAACTGCATTGCAATTTTGTACACCATACTTGGCAATTAGATCTCTGGTGTACTTTGCTTGGTTGATGAAGATTCCTTCCTTTGATTGTTTCACTTGAAGACCTAGAAAGAAATTCATCTCTCTCATCATAGACATCTCAAATTTACCTTTCATCAGTGTAGAAAACTTTTCACACAACTGATGATTTGGAGATCCAAAAATGATGTCATCAACATATATCTGAACTAGTAAGATATCTTCCCCATCTTCTATCTTGAACAAGGTTCTATCAACAGTTCCTTTGACAAAACCATGGTCAGTAAGAAACTGAGAAAGGGTATCATACCATGCTCTGGGTGCTTGCTTAAGACCATACAAGACTTTTCTGAGCCTGTAAACTTGGTCATTCTGTCTGAAACCAGGAGGTTGTTCTACATAAACCTCTTCCTTAAGCACGCCGTTCAGAAATGCACTTTTCACATCCATTTGATAGACTGTGAACTTCATGTGGGCAGCATATGCAAGAAACAATCTGATGGCTTCTAGTCTTGCAACAGGTGCAAAGGTTTCATCATAATTCAAGCCTTCTTCTTGGGAATAACCTTGTGCAACTAGCCTTGCCTTGTTTCTTACAATGTTGTTGTTTTCATCTCTTTTATTCTTAAATACCCACTTGGTTCCAATAACATTGTGCCTTTCAGGCCTATCCACTAGCTCCCATACTTCATTCCTTGAGAATTGATCCAGCTCTTCTTGCATAGCAGTAATCCAAAAGGAATCTTGTAGAGCTTCATCAATCTCAGTAGGCTCTTTCTCTGATAGGAAGCAGCAGAATAGTGTACTTTCACCATGGAACCTTCTTGTTTTGACACCTTCAGTTAGATCACCCACAATCTGACTTGTAGGATGACTATCTAACCATCTTCTTCTAGATGTTCCCCCTTCAATAGTATCCTCAACATTTGAAATGTTAGGTTCAGGTAATTCAATAAACTCAGGGAACAACAGAAAAGGAGAAAGGGAATCATCTTCCTCAGGGGAAATTCTATTCAGAACATTGTTAGTGACATTTGTTCCCCTTTGGTTGATAGATTCGAGAATTTGCCTCACCCAGACCACATCTTCATTGGCATCACATACCTGAGTCTGAACTGGTGTCTGTTCAGATGGCTCATTCAGTGTGTTGGTTTTCCTTCAGTGGAGACTTTCCATCCTGAGTCTCACCATCCTGAACTTCTTTGTCTGAGTCTGAGTCACTCCATTCATAGAAGGTGACTGACTTCTTCTTTTCAGGTTCAGTGGATGTTTTGTCATTCTTTTCGCAGCTTAATCGGTGATTCTCTTGGTCGGTTCTCTGAATCATGTTCCCCTGTTTCTTCCGAACACAAGTAGATTCATCAAAAAACAACATGAGGTGTTTCCTCCACAATAAGAGTCCTACATTTGTAAACTCGAAAACTTTTATCGATTTCGAATATCCTAAGAATATTCCTTCATCAGCTTTGCTATCAAATGTTTTCAACTGATCTTTACCATTATTGTGTATGAAACACTTGCAACTAAACACACGAAAGAAAGAAACAAGAGGCTTCATTTCATTCCAAAGCTCGTATGGTGTTTTGCCTTGACTCTTGGTCAAGATGGATCTGTTTTGTGAATAGCATGCGTGTTGATGACTTCAAATTTCAAAATCTTTTAGGAATATCCCCACTATCATTGTCCTTGCAGCCTTTCTTTTCGTAGTCATGTTCCTTTTCAAAGAACACCATTTTGTTGAGGGTCCTTGCAAAATGATGTTTCATGAGAAATTCCATTTGTTTGCCTAATAATCGATATAATATGATTTATAAATTCAGTTCCTTTATCAGATCTGATTTTGACCACACTCAGATTTTTCTCAATACTGAGCCTTTTCAGTAATTCAGGCAACTTTATCTGAGTCTCTTTCTTACTGAGTAAGAATATGACCCAAGTATATCTTGAGTAGTCATCAACTACTACTAGTGTGTATTTCCTGCCATTAGTACTCACTGGTGTTATTGGACCAAAAAGATCCATATGCAACAACTGAAGTATTCTCTCAGTAGAAACATCTACTTTGCTTTTAAATGATGCTCTAATTTGTTTTCCTTTTTGGCACGCATCACAAACATGTTCCTTACTGAACACTTCATTAGGTAACCCTCTCACAAGAGCTAATCTTGCAAGTTTATTCAGGATTTTGAAATTCAGGTGATTCATTCTTTTATGCCATAACCAACTGATATCTTTGGAACTTTTTGCAACCAAACATGTATCTTTAGGAGTTGAACTCCAATCAGCAAGATACACATTTCCTTTTCTAGTACCAGTCAGTAATACTTTCTGTGAGATATCATCTTTCACATAACATAAGTTCTTTGAGAACTCAACATTAAAACCCTTATCACAGAATTGGCTTATTGAAAGCAAATTATGCTTCAATCCAGATACATATGAAACACCATGGATATGAACTGAGTCGATTTCCAAAGTTCAATATCCTTCAGTCTGTCCCTTGGAGTTATCTCCAAAAGTGATCTGAGGGCCTCTTTGTTCAACATAGTCATTGAGTATCTTCTTGAATCCTGTCATATGTCTTGAGCATCCACTGTCAAGATACCATACAGCAAGGGCCATTTCATTTCCACTCATCAGTGCTACGTGATCTTCAATCAGCTCAGTGCCCTTGTTTTCCTCCTGAAAAACAGATCAATTCTTAGGTCCCAATTTGTGTAGGGTCCTACAAGGTTAGATGTACCTTTCGGAATCCAAATCTGCCTGACAACTCTAATCACTTTAGAGTGGCTGATCTGTCTTCCATAAACATCAACATACACATTTACTACTCTGGGTGCCTTAGCAGTATTCTGTGTATGAGTGCTAGCCTTGGCATGAACATGAGCCTTTGAATTTTTCTTGGGTTCAGGCCTTTCGAAGTACTTGCCTGAAATTTTCCTACTGAGTGCTCAGGTTTCCTAGCCTTCACTTGAGGTTTGGGCTTTCTTACCCCGATCATTCGGGTTTTCTTTCGAACCGTAGGTCCTTTTCCTTATCTAGAACCTTGGGCATTTCTTCGCTTTGAAGTGTAGGTGCCAATTGTTTTTACAAAATTGTCTTCTTGCTACTTGATGCAAAGATTCGGATGACCTTGTGAGGTTCCTCCCGAATGTATCCCAATCCGTGTTTTATAGTGGCGGATCTCGATAACTCTCGAATTTCATCTATTACTTTAGATGCGAGATTCAATAGGGTTAGCTTCTTCGCAAGACTATCCTCACATTTCAGAGAGTTTCATGCTTCTCGGAGAGGTCATTGAACTTAGTTACGATCAAATTGAATCTCTTCAAAGGGATTTCTCTAGCTTTTCGCTTAGGGTCACTATCAACTTCTCTTTCTCTCGAGAGTTGTACTTTCGTAACATCCATTCATCAAGAGCTCCCATTAATTGAGAAGTGATTTCAAGATTGCTAGAGTCTTTCCACTTAAGATTTTCAAATTTTCATTCTTTGTTCTCGCTCTTGAGTTTCATTCAAATAGCTTCTTGTAAAACAAAGATAGTCCTTCATCGGACTCTCAAAAGAATCCATCGTCAAACCGATCATTTTATAATGGAACTTGATAACTCTTGTGCTAGTGTAGGAGCAACAACAGAGAAAGAAGAGTTTACCTCCTCAATAGCCATTAGACAGAGGTCATCACTTTCACTGTCTGAGAACATTTCATCTGAAGAGCTAGATCCTTCCTCAGAATGTTCTTCTTCTGCAACCATGGCTTTCTTGCTAGAGAACTTCTTGTCTCTTTTAGCTTGTCTTTCTCTTCTCTCCTTAGCACTCAGGTCTGGACAATCATACTGAAAGTGGCCTTTCTTTTGGCAATTGTAGCATCTGTTGGCATCATCATCCTGATCTCTTTCTTCTTTGGACTTGGAGTCCTTCTTTCTGGATGAAGATCCTTCAGCTTTCAGGTCCTTTCTCTTCTCAGTTGATTTGTCCTCAGGTTTCTTCTGGTACCTGTGATTCCTGTAATAGTTTTTGTATTTTCCATATCGACTATTAAGTCTTTCAAACCTCCTTGCCATCAGTGCTAGCTTATCCTCAAGCTCAACCTGATTTTTAGCAAGGGAGACTCTCTAGTTTTATAGGTTTTATCCTTGGCTTTGAAAGCCACATTTTTACTAGATGATGAATCATCTTTGCTGTCAGCCTTTTTAGATTTCTTATCAATTACGAACTCATAGGCCTTCAGCTCAGAGAAGACTTGTTGATATGGCATTGAATTAATGTTTTTGGTGTTTTCAATCACCACTGCATGAATATCCCATTTCTTAGAAAGACCTCTAAGAATTTTCAATGCTACTTCTCTTTGTGGATATCTCTTTCCAAGTGCATTCAGACCATTCATAATACTAGTGAATCTGACTTCCAATTTGTCTATAGATTCACCATCTTCCATTTCAAAACTGTCAAACTTTCCAATGGCAACTGAAAGTTTGTTTTCCTTGATATGATTTGTGCCTTGGCACATTACAGCTAGTGTATCCCAAATTTCTTTAGCAGTATTATAATGAGAAATCATTCCCATCACACCATCATCAATTGTACTGTATAGTGTGTCTTTGGCAATATAGTCTAGATTAACTAACTTCCTCTCCTCAGGAGTAAGTTGGTCATCAGACTTAGGAAATTCTGTCCTGGGATCATTTCTCTCATTTTCTGTTCCTCTGGGATTCACCATAGTAAATTGGAATGGCCCTTCAGAGACCACTCTCCACATACGTTCATGTTTTGAATACAGGTGAGCCTGCAT
The DNA here is from genome assembly GCA_037126765.1 of Stenogyne calaminthoides. Classification (NCBI taxonomy): domain Eukaryota; kingdom Viridiplantae; phylum Streptophyta; class Magnoliopsida; order Lamiales; family Lamiaceae; genus Stenogyne; species Stenogyne calaminthoides. The sequence continues at coordinate 27,288,964 of JBBCBC010000025.1, forward strand.
TCTCAGTCTCCATAAATCATAGTTCTCTACTGAGAACATGAGAAGCTTTTTAGAAGACATTTTGTCTGAGTCTTTTAAGAATTCAGCAAATAAGATCTGTTCAGATAGACCACAAGTATTTTAGCAAATAAAACTTTGGTCAACAAAGCAGGTGGTCAAGTTGAACCACTGCTCTGATACCACTTGTTGGTCCCGGTGCAAACGAGTCTTACAGGTGTATGGGGGGGAATACACGTGTTCAGTGATTTTAAAACTTTTCTTTTACTGAGGTCAGCTTGGGTCAGGTAGTCCTGATGATTTGGTTCTGAGAAGCACAAATCGCTCTGAGTCAAAGTCTATCTGAGACAGTGATCCTGAGCTGCTTTCAGATACCTCAGATAATCCCAACTGATCCTGAGCTGCTTGGATCAGATAACTAACTTACTGAACCCTCAGAAGAGTAAGTTCAGTTTGGTAACTATCTGTTCTAGCTACTCAGATGTGCGGAATGGTTGGCCCTAAGTTTATACTCTTTTTAATGCTTTTGCTGAAAACCTTCCTTTTAATGGAATAGTGATTAGGCTGTGATTCAATTATATGCAACTTTCAGTGGATTGATTCCAACTGAATATCAGTGAAAATATACTTTAAATTCAAAGTAATGCAACAGTTAAAACAAGCAAAACAGAAAGCAAATAACACAGCAAGTTATAGTGGTTCAGAGACTCAAGCTCCTACGTCCACTCTCCCTGATCTCTTCAGAGTCACTTCCTAAGGTTTTCTGACTACCTCTGTAGTTTACTAACCTTTCTATTTTGAGCTTTCTGACTACCCCTGTAGTTTACTAACTCAAAACACACACAAGCTTTCTGACTATCCAAGATAGTTTACTCACTTCTTCTCTAGAGCTTTCTGACTACCTCAATGTAGTTTACTAACTCTTTACAACTCCAATCTCACCAACAATCACACTCAAACTACCTTACAAAGGGTTTGGGGGTTTCTTGGTTGGTTTCCAACTAGGATGAGATATCATTACAATAAAGAACAATGCAAAGGCTAGGATATCTCGACTAAGCTTTGGATATATCTTATCAAGCTAGGCTTAGTGGAATGAGCTCTCTTCGATTTAAAGCACTTGGGAAATTCTTCGGTTTTCGAGTGCTTCAACTTGCAATAATAAGTTTGAGCTCTTGAGTTGCTTACAAATTTCCCGTAACCTTCAATGTAGATGGTCACAAGTATTTATAGGCATACACCAAGGTCACTCTTGAAAAACTATCCGTTGGAAGAGATAGCTTCGTGAGTTTCCTCTTATGGTGTGTGAAGAACGGCTATATTTAGGGTTTGACACTGCCTACCACGTTTTAGGCAATAGCTTTTCATGTAGCCGGTCAACACTTTTTGTAGTCTGGAACATAGTACTACTGACATATTTCAGTGACATGTCGCTGTCAATGTCAGTAAAGTACAGTGCTGTCTTCTTCTCATTGGTTGTTATCTTCAATTAGGTAGATAAACACAACAACTCTTTTTGGTCAATATCTCTGAGTGATATAACATTAACAACACTTTATCTTAGTTCCTTTTGTCTGCATTTGAATGTCTTGGGCAATATCTATTTTTCTAAGTAATCGCGTTCTTCTCAGTATTGAATCCTTCAGATAGATATTTTCAGTGCCTCGGAACATTCAGGTTTATATCTTGAGCATTCAATGCATTCTTGAGTCTTGATAATTCTTGTGCCTTGATATTCTTGATCTTCAATCTTACATCTTCATCTTACGAGTCTTGGTCTTACGAGTCTTGATGTCTTGAGTCTTCCGAGTCTTGATGTCTTCGAGTCTTGAGTCTTCGAGTCTTCTGAGATATCTTGGATCGATGTCTTTGAGTCTTAATCTTTGAAGTCTTGATATCTCGATTTCTAACGAAGTCTTGATATCTCGATTTCTCATCGAAGTCTTGATATCTCGATTTCATATCGAAACTTGAAACTTCGGTTTCATCTTTGAAACTTCGCCATTTGAAAAACTTCTTGAGTCTTGAATCTTGAAATCTAACTTTGATCTATATCTGCTAACTATACATTTTGCAGATAACATCCTGAACACTCTAAAACTGAATCTTGACTCAACTATCAAGATTATCCTGAACATGTCATACTCAGAGGTTTTGGTATCTAATCAAAATCATTCTTTATTAAATTCATCTCCCAACAGTAAAGTCTTCCTTCTAAATGTAAATAGGAAAATAGAGGGAAAAAAAAGTAAAATATTTAAGTTAATTTATGTAAAAGGTAGTCGGTGTAGGATGCTTTTTTTTTTAAGTTGTCTACTGTGGTAGATAACTTCACCGACTACCTGTCACATCTGGGCGAGAATTCTTATTTATACTTATTGGCTCACAATATTTAGACAATGTGGGACAATAACTTAACAGTCTTTGACAGATTGAAGGTATATCAACTTTTATATTATAGAATCCTTTCAGAAAAGAACTTCTAATCTAAAGAATATTAACTAGATAAAATGATTTCTCCACAATTTAATCGTTTAAGAAAAAAATCATATGGATTGAGATCTAGAATCTATTAAAAGGTAATTAAATAGATTGTTTTAATTAGTAAAATTATCCTTCTAATAAAATAGGAAATAAATTTAAATTAACTTCATTTATGCAAAAGGTAATTGGTGTAAGTTTCCTTTTTCTCATTAGGTTTTTTCAATGTGGTAGACTAATTCACCGATTATTAGCCAGTCACTTCTAGGCGAGAATTCTTATTTAAATTTATTGACATCCCAGTGCATAGGCGAAGTGAAATAATGGGTTACTTAAACAGACTTTGACGAATTAGAAGTTTGTCAACTTTTACTCTATAAAATAACTAAATAAAATGGTTTTTCCACAGTTTAAAATGATTGAGATCTAGAATCCATTTTTTTTTTTGACAGGAAAGTAAAATAATATATTAGATAGCCGGAAAATCGGCTTCAACCACGTACATAATCACCTCTGGGGCAGAGAATAAAAAGTAGCTAGTGTCACAGGAATAAGCAAAATGAGACAACTCTTGGGCCACCTTATTTCTAAGAACCCAATTAAAGTCACAAGACTCAAAATTATTACACATCGATCGGATTTCAGTAATGATACCCCCAAAGTATGAGATATCTTCCTTCGGCCTTCTCAAAGCACAAAAGGCCACCTGTGAGTCCATTTCCACGACGATATCCGGTTCTCCCATCTCCATAGCTTTGCACATTCCATAACAAATTGTCTGGGCTTCCGCCACGTCCACTGATAAGGATTCATTGATCGTTTGTGCCATCACCCACTGCACATGTCCAGTTGCATCTCTCAGTACCACTCCCAGCCCCGTTCCAAATCCCGGCTTGCATGCCGCGTCAACATTGAGTTTTTTGGTCCCCGGACTCGGTGGTTTCCATCTTTCCCCCTCGCTTCTATTCGGAACATCTGGCCTTAGGATCTTTGCTGCCATATAGTCATCCACGTTCTTCCAAGCCATCTCCACAATTTTATCAGGCGACATGCTAAAGTTTTGGAAAACACAAGCATTGCGTGCGTACCAAAGCGCCCATAAGATGCTCGCAAACCGGGGTCTCTCCATTGTTCCCAGACCCAACATAACACCCCCAACCCATTCAGCCAACAGGACGTGATTCACGTTTTCGACATTCCCGTATGGTAATCTTTCCCACACGCTCGCAATCTTCGGGCAATCTCGTAATGCGTGTTCCGACGATTCCATTGGGTCCCCACAACATTAAATAAAAGATAATTAATATGCTTTTAATTAGTAAAGTTGCCCCTTCTAATGAAAATGGAAAAATAAGAGAAAAAAGTAAAATATATAACTTAGAGGTAAATTTTCGTACATCAATTGCAACTTGTGTGTTCTTTTTAATAGTATTACATGTTTTCGTTAAACATTATTAGTTGTTTTTTCTTAATACTTCTTCCGTCCATCAAAACTGTGCTCAGAGTGTTTTAACATGTTGTACGGAAACATAAATTAAGTCCATTTATGAATAACATAATTGATTGTGAGTAAAGTATAATGATAACTTGAGTAATTAAGTGATTGTTCACTACAAAAAACTGTAATTTAAAGAGGGGCTTAACGAGGGCATGCACTCGTTAAATTGATTTAATGAGGGAATTAACGAGAGTGAATAACCCTTATAATTTCCTCCTCGCTAAAGTGTAACGAGGACAATCACAAACCCTCGATGTTAACGAGGGCACATACCCTCAATGTTAAATAGGGCAAATGTGCCCTTGGTGTTAGCGAGGGGAAACAACCCTCACTAAACAAAAGGAAGTCGCGAGACTGGGAGCTTGAACCCGCAACCTCTCAATTATTTACTTGTTTCCATTGTCGTTGGGCCAAGTAACTCATTTATTAAAATTTCACTTCTAAATATATATGTATCATAACTGCTCTCATTAAACAAAAATTATAAAATAAATTGAATTCGCGGGACCTGGGTCTTGAACCCATGGCCTTCTGTATCTTACATGTAAATAATTGAAAAAAAAATATGAGCATGCTAGGCCAAGGTTTCGATCCTAGGACTTCTTGCTCAAAAAAGCCGCGCAGCTACCATTTGGCTTCTAAGTAACTTATTTGTTAGTTTTTCACTTTTAATTAATATACTTTGCCCTCGTTATTAGTGAAGACTATTATGGTGCTTGTTAAAGTCGTCGGTATTAATGAGGGGAAATTTATTGCTTGTTAACGTCCTCGTTAGTAATAAGGGCTTCAAAATCCCTCACTAGTGTAGAGGGTTATCGGAACCCTCGTTAAAGCCTTTGTTATTAACGAGGGGTTTTTATAGCCCTCGTTAACGCCCTCGTTAAATGACAGTTTTTTGTAGTGGTTGGACGATGAAGATAAAAAAAATTATGTCCATAAACGTACTTAATCTACCTTTCCGTACAACATGTTAAAACACTCTGAGCACAGTTTTGCTAGACGGAGAGAGTATTAATTATTTGTTATTTTTGAATAAAAGTAAACGTTATTAGTTATTTCTGTTAGTATTAGTGTCCTAGAGACAATCATTTATAAGGACATAATACTCGATGATATTCAGTTGATATTATTTATTTAATATTAATGTATGGCAATACACTTATTTGAATATTATGTTTGATTATTTCCATTTATTCTTATATGTGTTCCCATGAACCAATGATGTCATTGGGATGTGAGACCTCAGATGACTTAAGCATGGTTCTCAAATAGCTCCAATCAAGGATCATAAAGAATGGGATATTGATGATGCATTTGAGATTGGTGTGCGATCTGCATCATACTCTTAGAGAGTGTAGTAAGATCTCACTTACTACAAGATATTGGGTATCTCATGATGGATGCACAGATACCTTAGAGTGTATTGGTATACCCATCCGAGAAACCGTTTGATGTAATTCCACAATATGTGTCTACGGGTGTCTCGGATAGTGGGAGCGATGTGATACTCCTTTGACTTTAGGTCAATATGCACGACATGTGTGGAGTGATGAACTTTGACCATGACCGACGTTTGCGCTCTTCCATGGGTAGATATGACTTGGATTGAGTTCATCACGAAATGCATGTGCGTGGTAGTTGAGCCAAGAATAAGATTCATTCCTCAATGTGTATTTAGAGAGAATACTCATCTTCTCATCATATTTGGATCAAAGACATCGGCGATGCACATCAACTTGGACTTTGTGGCCAAGTGTGACATAAGTGATCAATTAGTGATTAGAGATAATATGATTAAGTTATTTGAATAGACACTTCATCATGTTCAAGACTTAATCGAGTATTTACGAATGAAGGGAAGATATAACAATAGCCTACATGTTACAGGTAGTTGCAGAATTCCTCGCAACGTACCTCATATATTGAGAATGTCTGATTTATTGTCTATGGTTCAATTAAGACTGTTAGTTTGACTAATCGCTCGATATATGAGTGCATATGGGTCACACAACAAGTAACAGTTGTTTACTGATTATAGTTGGTTGATTAAATATTATATTGGATATTAATATTTAATTTATGGAGAATATAATAATAATTATATTTAGAATTAATTATTATTATTATTTAATTAAATTAGATTCAATTAAATAATTAAATAGGATTCCCAATAATAATATATGGAATATTATTGTAGGATTCGATTTGTATGAAAATCGAATCCGTAGAGATTTGATATACATGGAAATCAAATTCGTAGAGATTTATGTATAAGGGAATTAAATCTATGAGATTTAATTTGCAAGATTAGGGATTTTATTTCCTAATAACGTTAGCTTAAGATTTAAGTTGGGCCTCCCCTATACATATGAGTCTTTGGGAATTCATAACATGATACTTCATATTTCTCCATAAAATCTCTAGTTAGAATTTTCCTAGCAAATTCATCTCGGGATTCAACGCTGGCGAATCGGTGCAAGTTGGTAAACGACTGTTACGTGGATACCATATTTGAGGAATCTATGTACGAATCACTGTAAGGATTCTATTTACGTTTACCTGTATTTAATTATGCAATTATATGTTCGTTGTTGGTGAACTGTTTAGTTCCGCTGCACATGTATTACGTGTTTACATGCCTTTAAATTCCAACAGTGGTATTAGAGCTTCAGGCTCTTGATTAATTGCTAATTCATTGATTTTAAAAGAATTTTTTTTTATTAATCTGATGGGGTGCGGTCGGCGTCACCCGTGACCGCACCAATTGATATTGTTTGTGCGTGTGTGCACATGTTTATTTGTTGGGGTATTATATGTGTATATACTCAACCCCTTTTAATTTGGGGTCTTCGTCTCGCTCACTTCACCTTTCCAATTACGGTTTTCGGCAAAACCCACGCCCCCTTCCCCGCTGTTATCTTCCTATCGCAGCTGGTTTGAGGGACGGCATCCTGCATCGTCGCTTGAGGCGGGCGCTAGGCAGCACGCCTCGCGTCGATTGCGTGTAAGCGCGACGCTGCTTGCGGCGGAGAGGACGATTCGCAGCGGCGCTCTGTTCTCTGGTTCCGATCTATGGCGGCGTGCATCAACTCCGTCACGATTTGTTTCTTCCCCGTGGCTGCGACGCGTTGTCTCACCTCGGTGGGATGCGTGTTGCTCCACGCGGCGACGGCATCTTGCGGCTGCGAGTGTTTCATTGCTCCGATGGTGGTCCCAAACGACGGAGACAATGTTGGGATTATACTGGAAAGTATGCTTTTACTTTGTATAATCAAACTGAATTTCTGTCTTATTTACTGAAATAAATTATTTATCACTAATGCTTTAAATATCATTGAATGTTACATATATTTACTGCATAACTGTTCAATAAATAGTACGTGTTACATTGTAGTTAATTTAGTGATACCAGATCACAGAAGATTAAATTAACAGTTCCTTGTAACCAAAAGTACACCATTCACGACCTAGATGTAAATGAACAATCCATCGTGAAAGGTTGAAGTGTAAGGCTCAGATTGGCTTGTCTTGACCAAGAGATTACACTAGTGCATGACTGATGCACTGAACAGGACCTACAGGAGGACAAATTCTTCAGCACTGAACTAGGAAGAATTAGACCTCAGTGGTTCGTTATTTCTTAATCTTCGTCCCTTAAATAGGATCGCGTGTGGTTAGTAATTATTGCTTTAACTTATTACGGGTAGAGAATCAACGAGATTCAATACTTTACATCTTGGGCAATATTATTGGTCACGTGCGATTGCTAAGATTTAATACGAAGAATCGTGTGCAAGTACGCTTGTTCGATTTTCCCCCTTGGGAGGTTCATAAGATTTATCATACCAAATCTGGCAAGTTGAACTAGTTTCAGGTATGGATAACAATGTTGAACCGTTCCTTAACCAAAGACAAAAGATATTAATTAATGAAAGTTATTTCAGTGGCTTGAATTAATTAATGGGCTAGATAATCTTAAACACGGGAAATAATAACCGGGAGCCATATTAACAGTAATATGGGTTAAGATGGATAGTGCAATATTAATTATGTAGTGGGATTAATTAATATTTATGGGCTTGAATAATATTGTGGCTCAATATTGATAATTCAAGATCCATTGGAAGGTCCAATCTTAATTCTCCTAAAGGCCCCTCAAGTAGCCCAAACATAAAGTCCAATAACTGAAAAAGGTGTTTAAAAATAAAATAAATTTTTGTTGATATTTTTCCTAAATTTTCGAAAAATATGAATAAAATGGGAGAAAGATTTTCTTTGAATTTTGTTATGGAATGAAGATATGTATTCTTGGAATACAAGATTATCTCATTAAATTCAAGAAATCTCCCACTAGGTTATTTATATGATGATTTTCGAAAAACATAGAAAAAGAAGGAAAATAAAGATTTTCTTGATTTTATTGAAAAAATATTATGGAAGATATGTATTCTTGGAATACAAGAATATCGCATAAATTCAAGAAGATCCAAATCTTGGAATCTTTATCCTTAATTTTCGAAATACCATAACAAGAGGAGTTGGGATTTTTGTGGAATATTTAATTATGGAGAAAAGAATATATGGGATATATTCAAGATTTCTTGGAGATCAAGAAAAATATTTTCCCATCTTTATTTCCACCTAAAATTTCGACCAACCCATCATTATAAGATATGGGATAAATGTTTCATCCCCAGGTGAACACGAAAATTGGTTTTTCGGAAAAATATCAGCGTCGATAAAATATCAAATATTTTGAAACGTCGACAGATTGTGTATTTTCGAAAAACCTCAATTGTGAGTGTGCAATTCCATGTGTTAGAAAAATTAGAAATCCGCAAAGGTGGTGCAACATAATTTTATTTTTCCTTTTGTTAAATTGTTCGCGAGTTCCTTCCACCGGATTGTTGAACAAGGGCAAGGGAATACTTGAGAAGGCTTTTTGGTGTGTTCGTGTGAACGGGATCCATCTTCTCAACGGTTGTCACTCTTAAAGGTTAGTTCACATAAACCCGTAGCAATTCCGCATGCGTAGGATTTATGTGAACTGTTTATATGCATGATTTGTTGTTGAATTATTATTTGAATTAATATAGGATTAATTCATGCTAGTAATAATTGTTAGAATTAAATTTGTATTTAAATATTCATCCCGAATAGATCCGGGCAATTAATTCCCCAACAAATGGTATCAGAGCCTCGGTTTTGGGCTCTGAATTTTAAATTGTATTCTAATTCATTTTCATTAAATTTGAAATTGGATAGTAGAATTGCTAGATCTTTTTTGCAGGTATCCAATTGTCATGGTATTTGATGAATGTTCATATTTATGCATGCGTATAAATTGTGGTTTTTAATTCGACTCGTTCGAATTTGTTTTGCCTCGTGAGAAAATCCACTAGTAGATTAGGATTTGTTTGATTCGTTCAATGTAATAGACTAGTCTAGATCTATGTTTATTTATTTATCGTAAATAAATTGAAACCGGATCGTGAACCAAGATGAAGACGATGAATTAAAGACGAATGGATTCGGAACCGGGCGTGGGGCAAGGCCGAGGGCCGAGCTCGAGCGGGATTGCGACCGACCGCACATGGGCGCTACAAGACGGGTTTCGCGCAGAAGACCATGCGCGATCGGGCGCAGACGCTGGGCGAGGCACGCCAAAGACACGAGGGGATCGACATGGGCGGGTGCACGGGCTCGTGCTAGAATGCGCGACGCCGAGAGATCCGCCGAGGGTCAGGAGCGAGACGCACTACCGAAATATCGCGCGTGCCGGGCGCTTTTCGGCGCTACAAGACGGATGCCACTCGACACGGCCGGGGGAGTGCTAGGCTGGCACTCCGACCCGCGAGCTGGTCGATGATGTCACTTGACGTGGCGAACCTTTCTCGAGATCAAGACATGACAAAAAATTAACCGTGACAATTGGATATATGTGCCCAATGTGTTTAATTTTGTTTTGATGTTTATGCATTATTTTATGCTTATTTAAATTGTGTTTAAATTTGCGATGCATGAGAAAATGTTTTGAAAAATCTCACTTTTGAAAATTACTAAGTATGCTTAAACAATTAATTGACAATTTTATTCCGGATAATAAAATTGAATTAATTTTGACCTCAAAAGATAGCTTTCACATGAATAAATTCCAAATGGATGATTGTGGATTATTAATAGTGGCGACGATGACCCTCCCCACGAGGCTCGTTCAAAGCGAAATAATAATTATGTATTTAATCATGGTTATTACTTAGGTATAAAATTGATATGCATATACTTCCCCGAAGTCCCTGTCAATTTTATATTGGTCAAGTGGGAGCCAACTATTAATCTGGATATTAAAGGTTTGTAACTGTTCTTGTTTGTAACCTGCTTGAATGTGTTTAAATAATGACCCACCCCACGTGGCTTATTTAAACTGTTTTGAGATGTTGGTTGATGCATGTTCATATTTTTTTTTAAATTTTAATATGATGCATGTGATCGAACCTTGTGATATATTTGTGCTTATGCATATAGTTATTTATTTCATTTCAGCATGTCGTAACCTTTTAATCCACTGCTATTATACTTAAAGTCAATAGAATAAGTATGGAAATTATATTGATTGGAAACGAAAAATTATAATTGTCCTAACTGCACAAAAGCACAAGTGGATTCTTGACACACCAAAATCAGATGAGCCAACTGACGAGTCAAAAATGCGGGACTCGTCAGATCACCTTGCGAGAGATGTCGTTATTGAAAATGGTGGAGGGCAAACCCGTAAGGGATTACGTCCTCAAAATTGATGGCCCATCTGAACAAACTTGAGGTTCTGAGTGCAGATTATAATCTGGAGACTCAGATGAATTTGGTACTTCACTCTCTGCCCAAAAGTTTTTGAGCATTTTGGCGTCGCTAGCTGATTTGTTGTAAGCTTTGGTCTCGGCAGAGATGTTGATGGGGCACCAAACTCAAGCTTTGAATGGCAAGTGGTCCATCTTCATCTTCTAGGCCAAGGGAAAGCAAGAAGAAGAAGAGAACCAAAAGCCATAAGCAATAAAATTCAACTGTTGCCAAGGGCAATGCTAAGATGAAGAATGCTTGTGGTGTCAAGGAAAATCCAAAGAGGAAGTGCTTCAACAGCGGTAAGGACAATGGAGGTTTGCCTGTTCCAACCCCAAAAAGGCCGGAAAGAAAGGTAATTCTCACGCACTAGTTGTTGAAACTTGTTTAGCGGCTTATACTTCTCATTCGTGGGTAGTTGATACGGGATCCACTGATCATGTTTGCTTCACGGGTTCAAGCTGACCCGGCAACTTAGTGGGAGTGAGATCCTCATCACACTGGGCGATGCTACGAGAGTGGCAGCTGAAGCAGTGGGAGAAGTGCACCTGTCTTTTGAAGACAGAGTTTTAATTTTAAGAGATGTTATTTACGTTCCTACTTTTAGAAAGAATTTAATTTCGGTTTCTAAACTTTATATTGATGGATATTCGGTTAATTTTGATAAAGTTGTTACAATTTCTCTTTATGATAAATTTATCTGTCATGGAACGTTGTTGAATAATCTCTATACAATTAACTGTGCACACCACTCGCGAAATGCATCCTATAACACATCAACTGTTTCCGATAAAAGAAAATGTTCATACGACGTGAAAGAGACACTTCTATGGCATCTTAGATTGGGACATATTAATCCAAAAAGGATCCAAAGGTTGGTAGAAGACGGTTCACTGGAGTCTCTCCAAGTTGAACCAATCCCAACCTGTGAATCATGTTTGGAGGGTAAAATGACCAAGAGGGCATTCGGAGCCAAGGGGAATAGAGCCAAAGAAGTGTTAGAAATCGTTCACACAGACGTTTGTGGTCCAATGTCAATTAAAGCAAGAGGAGGTTATGAGTATTTCGTCACTTTTATTGATGACTACTCAAGGTACAGCTATATTTTCCTTATGAAGCATAAATCTGAGACCTTTGAGAAATTCAAAGAATTTAAGGCTCAAGCAGAGAATCATAGGGAAAAATGTACCAAGTCTCTACGATCTGATCGTGGAGGCGAGTACCTCAGCAATGAGTTTTTGAACTACTTGTCAGATGAAGGGATTGTATCCCAGCTAACTGCACCCGGAACCCCTCAACAAAACGGGGTTACAGAGCGAAGAAACATAACTCTTTTAGAAATGGTTAGATCAATGATGAGTTATGCGGATCTACCCAAGTCGTTCTGGGTCATGCCTTGGAAACAGCGGCTTACATTCTGAACTTGGTGCCATCCAAAATGGTTCCCAAAAATCCCAAAGAATTGTGGACCGGGCGCAAGCCCAGTTTGAGACACATGAGAATTTGGGGAGTCCGACCTACTTGTTGGACAAGGAAGCCGTAAAATTGGATCCTCGATCAGAATTAAGGTTGTTTATAGGATACCCTGAGGGAACAAAAGGGTGTATGTTCTATGGTCCCGAAGATCAAAAGGTTGTAATAAGCACCCACTTTAGATTTTTGGAAGAAGACTATATGAACGAAAGAAGACCCAGGAGTGAGATTACCTTAAATGAGCTAAGGGGGCTAACCTCAGTGCCAACTGTACAAGATGGCATACCAAACGACACACTTACACAACCGGAACCTCGTCGTAGTGGGAGGGTTGTGAGACAGCCCGAAAGATTCATGGGGATAGGAGAGTCCTCGGACTTGATTCCTGGACAAGACGAATCAGACCCATGGACATATGACGAGGCAATCCAAGACAAGGATGTGGTTTCTTGGCAAACAGCAATGAAAGCCGAAATGGGTTCTATGGATCATAACAGAGTGTGGGAGCTAGTCGAACCACTTAATGGGGTCAAACCCATTGGTTGCAAGTGGGTGTACAAGAGAAAAAGAGGACCGGACGGGAAGGTGGAAACCTTCAAGGCAAGGCTTGTGGCGAAAGGTTATACTCAGAAAGAAGGGATCGACTATGAGGAAACTTTTTCGCCTGTAGCAATGCTCAAGTCCATCCGAATTCTCTTGTCGATTGTTGCGCATCTTGACTTTGAAATCTGGCAAATGGATGTCAAGACGGCTTTCCTTAACGGAAGTCTTGATGAAGAAATCTATATGCAACAACCCCAAGGCTTCATTGAAAAAGGCCAAGAACACCTAGTTTGTAAGCTCAAGAAGTCCATTTACGGACTCAAACAAGCATCCAGAGCTTGGAACCAATGTTTTGATCAAGTAATAAAGTCTTATGGGTTTGATCAAAATGAGTTCAAAAGTTGTAGTGTACAAAAAGCGTGTCGGAACTGCATTGGTATTCTTAGTACTATACGTAGACGACATTCTGCTCATCGGGAACGATGTAAAGGTGTTATCAGATGTAAGGGCATGGCTTTCAAAACAGTTTGATATGAAGGACTTAGGGGAAGCCGGGCACATCCTTGGGATCAAGATTATTCGAGATCGCAAGAAAATGATGATAGGCTTATCGCAAGCTTCATACATAGACACTGTCTTGAAGCGATTCAGCATGCAGGATTCCAAGAAAGGCTTCGTACCTTTCAGACATGGAATCCATCTATCCAAGGAAATGTGCCCTAAGACACAAAAGGAGATAGATGATATGAAAGGCATTCCTTATGCTTCGGCTGTCGGAAGCCTTATGTATGCAATGCTATGCACGAGACCGGATATCTGCTTTGCCGTTGGCATGGTGGCAAGATATCAAAGTAACCCGGGGAAAGAACATTGGACAGCAGTTAAAAATATTCTGAAGTATCTGAAAAGAACTCGAGATAGAATGTTGGTTTATCAGTCAGATAGTCTAATCCCCATCGGCTACACGGACTCGGATTTCCAATCAGACATAGATTCCAGAAAATCTACCTCCGGTAGTGTGTTTTGCATGGGGGGAGGAGCCATGACATGGAGAAGCATTAAGTAGAAATACATCGCCGATTCTACCATGGAAGCCGAATATGTAGCTGCTTGCGAGGCAGCGAAAGAAGCGGTTTGGCTCAAGAACTTCCTAGTGGACTTGGATGTAGTTCCGAATTTGCCCAGCACAATCAATGTTTATTGTGATAATGCCGGAGCAGTTGCAAATTCAAGGGAACCAAGAGCCCACAAGGCCAGCAAACACATTGAAAGGAAATACCATCTTATACGAGAAATCGTTAAGAGAGGAGATATAGAGGTGGCAAAGATCGCGTCAGAAGACAACCTAGCAGATCCATTCACAAAGGGTCTGCCTCAGAATACATTCGAGAGACATGTGGAAGGAATGGGTGTCAAGACCGTTGTCAATCTGCTTTAAGTATAAGTGGGAGATATTATTAGGTTCGTGTAGGTGACATTAGATGTCATGTATTAGGAACTACACGAGATATGCTATAGTATACTTAAAAGCAGACTTTGAGTATAAGTGGGAGATTGTTGGGATTGTACAGGAAAGTATGCTTTTACTTTGTATAATCAAACTGAATTTCTGTCTTATTTACTGAAATAAATTATTTATCACTGATGCTTTAAATATCATTGAATGTTACATATATTTACTGCATAACTGTTCAATAAATAGTACGTGTTACATTGTAGTTAATTTAGTGATACCAGATCACAGAAGATTAAATTAACAGTTCCTTGTAACCAAAAGTACACCATTCACGACCTAGACGGAAATGAACAATCCATCGTGAAAGGTTGAAGTGTAAGGCTCAGATTGGCTTGTCTTGACCAAGAGATTACACTAGTGCATGACTGATGCACTGAATAGGACCTACAGGAGGACAAATTCTTCAGCACTAAACTAGGAAGAATTAGACCTCAGTGATTCGTTATATCTTAATCTTCGTCCCTTAAATAGGATCGCGTGTGGTTAGTAATTATTGCTTTGACTTATTACGGGTAGAGAATCAACGAGATTCAATACTTTATATCTTGGGCAATATTATTGGTCACATGCGATTGCTAAGATTTAATACGAAGAATCGTGTGCAAGTACGCTTGTTCGATTTGCCCCCTTGGGAGGTTCAAAAGATTTATCATACCAAATCTTGCAAGTGGAACTAGTTTCTGGTATGGATAATAATGTTGAACCGTTCATTAACCAAGGACAAAAGATATTAATTAATGGAAAGCTATTTCAGTGGCTTGAATTAATTAATGGGTTAGATAATCTTAAACACGGGAAATAATAATCGGGAGCAATATTAACAGTAATATGGGTTAAGATGGATAGTGCAATATTAATTATGTAGTGGGATTAATTAATATTTATGGGCTTGAATAATATTGTGGCTCAATATTGATAATTCAAGATCCATTGGAAGGTCCAATCTTAATTCTCATAAAGGCCCCTAAAGTAGCCCAAACATAAAGTCCAATAACTGAAAAATGTGTTTAAAAATAAAATAAATTTTTGTTGCTATTTTTCCTAAATTTTCGAAAAATATGAATAAAATGGGAGAAAGATTTTCTTCGAATTTTGTTATGGAATGAAGATATGTATTCTTGGAATACAAGATTATCTCATTAAATTCAAGAAATCTCCCACTTGGTTATTTATATGATGATTTTCGAAAAACATAGAAAAAGAAGGAAAAGAAAGATTTTCTTGAAAAGATATTATGGAAGATATGTATTCTTGGAATACACAAATATCTCATAAATTCAAGAAGATCCAAATCTTGGAATCTTTATCCTTAATTTTCGAAATACCATAACAAGAGGAGTTGGGATTTTTGTGGAATATTTAATTATGGAGAAAAGAATATATGGGATATATTCAAGATTTCTTGGAGATCAAGAAAAAGATTTTCCCATCTTTATTTCCACCTAAAATTTCGACCAACCCCTCATTATAAGATAGGGGATGAATGTTTCATCCCCAGGTGAACTCGAAAATTCGTTTTTCGGAAAAATATCCGCTTCGATAAAATATCAAATATTTTGAAACGACGACAGATTGTGTATTTTCGAAAAACCTCAATTGTGAGTGTGCAATTCCATGTGTTGAAAAAATTAGAAATCCACAAAGGTGGTGCATCATAATTTTATTTTTCCTTTTGTTAAATTGTTCGCGAGTTCCTTCCACCGGATTGTTGAACAAGGGCAAGGGAATACTTGGGAAGGCTTTTTGGTGTGTTCGTGTGAACGGGATCCATCTTCTCAACGGTTGTCACTCCGAAAGGTTAGTTCACATAAACTCGTAGCTATTCCGCATGCGTAGGATTTATGTGAACTGTTTATATGCATGATTTGTTGTTGAATTATTATTTGAATTAATATAGGGTTAATTCATGCTAGTAATAATTGTTAGAATTAAATTTGTATTTAAATATTCATCCCGAATATATCCGGGTAATTAATTCCCCAACAGACAACGCACGTGTGCGCTAAGCGGCGGCGATTAATCACACGCGCTTGCGCGACACGGAGCGACCCGTCCGATGCATTTTTCCAGTCACGACGGTGATTTGTTGAACCCCAAGTGTTTTATACTTGTTTTGGTTCTGCGATGAAACCGTTGTAGGCAGCGGTGCTGCGCACGTGCCGCCCTTGACCCAAACGATGCTCGTCTCTTATTCGCTTCACCATTCTTGTCGATTGCTACAGTTGGACTATTTTTCTGATGAATTGATTGGATTAATTCTGAAATTAATTGTGATTAATAGAATGTTGGTTGAATTTTGGTAATTGGTTGTCCCGAATTACAGATTGGATGATGTTGGATTTGGGTGGTGATGGCGGAGGGTTGTTTTACAAATTTGATTTGGGACAAGCTCTCCCGTGCAATTTTGGAATTTGCACCTGAGCCCCTGACGAATAATTAAAATAATCAAAATTCGGAAATTAAAATTGTTGGTTGGACCAAAAGTTAAAATTAATTGGATTAATTGTTTTAGTAATTCGAATTAATAATTATCGAATTTAATTTTTTTTAAATTGGATTTTGAATTTTTTATTTGATAATTTTAATAAATTACTAAATCCCACTTGGTTAACTTATTTAGTTTGTTAACGCATTTATAGTCCACATTATAACTGTTTGGGTAGGCAGCGCCCAATAATTGTCGGACTGTATTAACTGTTTGGGTAGACGACGCACATATAAGTGTTAGTCCGTGTAAAATGATGTTTGGGTAGGCGGCACCCAATAGTTGCTGAAATGTGATGTAGATTAACATGTTGGATCTCGATTAAGCAATTAATACCCCGTCCTAAAAATGTTCCTCACTAAAATATAGTTTTCTCATTAATTTGATAAGATGTCTTCCATCAAAATTAAAAGAAAACCGGAGATTTCGTTCCAATGGGTATTTAAGATCAAAGTCTTTTGCTCGGATCTACATTCAACGGGACTTTTATAGGGACACGTGGTGTCGCCGCTTGATGGTTGTAAACCAACTTAACTTTGTTTCACCAGCCAAAGCAGGGAAACAAAAGTTAAGGGACATTCGATTAAATTGGGTTTAATCAACTAGGAATTGCAGTTTTTGCAATTGGTTTAGAGACCTACCAGTTTTATTATTACAGTAATCAGCCAAAGCATATATTGTAATAATAAGAAGGTGGATCCTAGTCCATTACGATTTATATTAGATATAAATTTGTACTCTTCCGATGAGGTCGTTGAGTATGTGAAAATAATGGAGACAAAATAAACACAAAAGAAAGGTCATGTTTATTTTGATTGCTGAATATTGATCATAGGAATTATGTGTTTAATTCCCGTTTTATTTTATTTCTCTTGGTTAGTTGAAATGTATAACTGTTATTGAGATGTGTTTTGGAAACAAACAAATTAGCTAGGCCAAATTTTCTGGACTGGCACCGAAACATGTGTTTGGTGCTAAGGCAAGAAAAGATTGAGTACGTGTTGGACAAGCCAATCCAGGTTACCCTTGAATCTGGTTCCCTGAGGCAGCCACGTTTGACGTAGCAGCTCAGAAGAAGCATCAAGAGGATGCTTCCCAGGCTCATTGTGTGATGTTGCTCGGCATGACTCCCGATATACATAGCCAACGTGAGAAAATGGGTCCCTTCAAGATGCTCAAGCATCTGATTGATCTCTTTGATTCTAAATCTCATTCTGAGATTTATGAAGTGATGAGAGATCTGTTCAGATGCCGGTGAGCTAAAGGAGGGAAGGTTTCACGTCATGTGCTAAAGATGATAGGCCTAATTGAGAAACTTGGTAATTTAGGCATTGAGCAAAAAGGCCAACATTTCCATTTATGTTATCCTCCAGTCACTCCCGGATTCATATTCTAGCTTCATTGTGAACTACAACATGAATAAGACGGATGCGACCATGTCTGAACTTTATAACATGCTCTAGACTTTTGAGTTCACTACCACTAAGATGGTGTTCAAAAGAAGGAGCGGGTAGACAAGGATGTGTGCCTCTATTGTAAGTAGAAGAGGGCACTAGAAGAAGGACTGTAAGGTTCTGGTTGCTGAAAGGAAGGTACTGGGTGCTTCTGGTACTAGAACATGTATGTTTGTTATTTAGATAAACATGTCCACTTATAACACTAACTGTTGGGTATTAGATACCGGATGTGGCTCACACATTCTTACGAATGTGAAAAGCCTCATGTGTCTTAGGGCAGTTAGGCCGGGTGAAGTCGTTTTACACGTGGAAATGGAGCAACAGTTACTACTGAACGTGTGGGCACTTACGTTATAGACTTACCCTTTGGTTTTTTAGATGAGAACTTAATGATTGTCATTTTGTTCCTTCTATTACTCGCAACATTATTCCATTCCTATATATGTTAGACGTTGAGGGTTTTTCCTTCCATTTTAGTGATAATAATTGTTATTTCACGTTAAATGATATGGTTTATGAGAATGCCCCTTTGGTGAATGGTTTATACTTGTTGAATTGTGCATATAACATTCTTAATATACAAAATAAATACTCAAGCTTAGTAATCAGGAAAACTCAACTTACTTGTTGAATTGTAGACTTGATCATGCAAACGAGAAAAGAAATGCAAGGTTAATAAAGTTAGACTACTTAACCCCATTCGACTTTGAGTCTTATGGAGATTGCGAATCTTGTCTCATGGGCAAAATGATCAATAAACCCTTTTCTGGGAAAGGGGTGCGTGTCAAATAAGTTCTAGAGTTGATCCACAACGATGTATGTGGACCATTGCCCACTCTAGCTAGGAGTCACTTCGGATACTTCATCACTTTTACTGAGGATTTCTCGAGATACGAATATGTGTATCTTATGAGACACAAATCTGAATCTTTTGAGAAATTCAAGGAGTACAAAGTTGAAGTAGAGAAGTACCTTGGTAAGAGTATTAAAACTCTTCGATCAGATTAAGGAGGTGGATACCTTAGCCATGAATTCACTGATTATCTGAAGTTGCATGGAATCCAATCCCAATGGACTCCTCTCGGAACACCCCAAATGAATGGAGTTTCTGAAAGGAGAAACCGAACCTTGTTAGACATGGTAAGGTCCATGATGAGTTTTTCCTCTCTTCCAACATTCTTATGGGGTTACGCACTCCAAACCTCAATCTACATTCTGAATAGGATTCCGTCTAAATCGGTTGAGCATACGCCATACGAGCTATGGTGTGGTAAGAAACCAACTTTCTCACATATTAAGACGTGGGATTGCCCCGCGTTTTTTAGAAAAGATGTTAACTGATAAGTTGGAATCCAAAGGTGAAAATGGTTATTTTGTGGGATATCCTAAGGAAACTAGAGGATATTATTTATATCTACATGAGAAACAAACAATGATTGTTTCTAGGCAGGCCAACTTTCTTGAAGACGATTACGTCTTTAAGGAACAAGGTCGTAAGATGATAGAACTTGAAGAAATTCAAGAACCACAAATTAACAAAGAGACTGATATCTTGTCAAAACAACATGACAAGGAATCAATGAGAGCATTCAGCGACTTTCACGGTGGGAGTCTTTCATTAGGTGATCGTCTTTTAGCCAGTGGGAGCGTAATTGGAGTTGGCTTGCCTATGCAAGGACCTCCAAGTGGGCTGAATGAGAACAACATAGTTCAAACTCCCACCCAAGAGGTATCTGAAAGTGTAGCTCTTGAGGACTCTCCGGACATCGATGAAATTGATGCACCACAAAATTTTCACGATCAGAATGTACAACCTGCACAACCACGACTCCGTAAGTCAATTAAGAATTGTAATCCACCTATGTAGACGAGGTGTTGAAGCGTTTTGCGATGGAGAACTCTAAGAGAGGGTCTCTACCGGCAAATCATGGGATAAAGTTATCAAAGAAGGATTGTACTTCTAGTGAAACTGATATCAAGCACATGAAAGATGTCTCATATGCATCTGCAATTGTGTCAATCAAGTACGTCGTGACTTGCACTAGGCCCGATGTGTTCTACGTTGTCAGCATCACTGGTAGATACCAAGAGAATCCGAATGAGTCTCATTGGATTGCTGTCAAGACCATTCTGAAGTATCTTAGACGAACTAAAGAATGTTTCCTTGTCTACGGTGGACAGTCAAAACTAGTAGTAACTGGTTACGCTGACGCAAGTTTTCAATCCGACTGTGATGATTACAAATCATAGTTAGGTTATGTCTTCAATCTCAATGATGGGACGGTCAGTTGGAATAGTTCCAAGCAAGAGTCGACCACAGATTCAACAACCGAAGCTGAGTACATTGCTGTATCTGAAGCCTCAAGGAGGTTGTCTGGGTTTTATAGTTCTTGAGAGAACTAGGGGTAGTTCCGAGTGCCAGTTTTCTAATAAAGTTGTATTGAGACAACGCTGGTGCAATTGCGTAAGCAAAGGAACCGAGATCAACAAACAGAAGCAAACATGCACCAAAGCTTATCATTTGATCCGAGAGATCATAACGATAGGAGAAATAGAGTTAGAACGTGTTCCCACATAAGATAATTTGGCATATCCTTTCACCAAAACACTGAGTGTTCATGTACACACTAGACATTTGATGGTCTAGGGGTTAGACATGTAGGTGATTGGCTCTAGTCCAAGTGGGAGATTGTTAATATTAGTGTCCTAGAGACAATCATTTGTAAGGACATAATACTCGATGATATTCAGTTTGATATTATTTATTTAATATTAATGTATGTCAATACACTTATTTGAATATTATGTTTGATTGTTTGCATTTATTCTTATATGTGTTCCAATGAACCAACGTTTTCATTGACGATGTGAGACCTCAGATGACTTAAGCATGGTTCTCAAATAGCCCCGATCAAGGATCATCAAGAATGCGATATTGATGATGCATTTGAGATTGGTGTGTGATCTGCACCATACTCTGAGAGAGTGTAGTAAGATTTCACTTACTACGAGATACTAGGTATCTCATGATGGATGCACAGATACCTTAGAGTGTATTGGTATACCCATCCGAGAAATTGTTTGATTTAATTCCACAATATGTATCTACGGGTGTCTCGGTTAGTGGGAGCGGTGTGATACTCCTTTGACTTGAGGTCAATACGCACGACATGTGTGGAGTGATGAACTTTGACCATGACCGACGCTTGCACCCTTCCATGGTTAGATATAGCTTAGATTGGGTTCATCACGAAACGCATGTGCGTGGTAGTTGAGCCAAGAATAGGATTCATTACTCAATGTGGATTTGGAGAGAATACTCATCTTCTCATCATAATTGGATCAAAGACATCGGCCGATGCACGTCAACTTGGACTTTGTGGCCAAGTGTGAAATAAGTGATCAATTAGTGATTAGAGATAATATGATTAAGTTATTTGAATAGGCACTTCATCATGTTCAAGACTTAATCGAGTATTCGTGAATGAAGGGAAGATATCACAATAGCCTACATGTTACAGGTAGTTGCAGAATTCCTCGCAACGTACCTCATATATTGAGAATGTTTAATTTATTGTCTAGGGTTCAATTAAGACCATTAGTTTGACTAATCGTTCGATATATGAGGGCCTATGGGTCACACAACAAGTAACAGTTGTTTACTGATTATAGTTGGTTGATTAAATATTATATTGGATATTAATATTTAATTTATGGAGAATATAATAATAATTATATTTAGAATTAATTATTATTATTATTTAATTAATTTAGATTATATTAAATAGGATTCCCAATAATAATATATGGAATATTATTGTAGGATTCGATATATATGGAAATCGAATCCGTAGAGATTTGATATACATGGAAATCAAATCCGTAGAGATTTATGTATAAGGGAATTAAATCTATGAGATTTAATTTCAAGATTAGGGATTTTATTTCCTAATAAGGTTAAATTAAGATTTAAGTTGGGTCTCCCCTATATATACATGAGTCTTTGGAAATTCATAACATGAGACTTCATGTTTCTCCATAAAATCTCTAGTTAGAATCTTCCTAGCAAATTCATCTCGGGATTCAACGATGGCGAATCGGTGCAAGTTGGTAAATGATTGTTACGTGGATACCATAGTAGAGGAATCCGCGTACGAATCACTATAAGGATTCTGTCTACATTTACCCGTATTTAATTATGCAATTATATGTTCGTTGTTGGTGAACTGTTTAATTCCGCTGCACATGTATTATGTGTTTACGTGCCTTTAAATTCCAATAGTTTCCACTTAATAATTTTTTATTATTTTTTAAGAAAAATAATATTGTTTTCACTTAACGATATTAGGTTGTCAATATCAGTGGCTTTCGTTAAACAATGGTATTAGTTGTTTGAGTAGGTCTTCAATGAAATTAGTTCATAATATGAATTCATACTATTACACTTACAAATTATTACTACTGCACTTATCAAAGTTTATAAACTGAGATCATAATATATATTAAATGTTATATGTACTAGTTTATAAAAGTAGTGAAATCACTTTATAAGTGTAATGATATGAGTTTCATACTATGAATAAGTTTCACATGAAAATTCGTATTATTATTTCTATTAAATAATATATTTTGTTCACCAATTACACAGTGTAACACGCACTACAAAAAAAGCGGTGTTTAACGACAGAAATTAGCAACGGATATGAATATCGTCGCTATTTGCGACGGATTAAAAGACGGAAATAATCAAATGGTCAAATCCACCATTCTTAGCGACGAAAAATCAAATTGTCGCTGAATACGATGGTTAATTCGAATCGCCGATTTTAGCGACAGTCTTAGCTATGGAATTTTGAATCCGTTGCTAAATGGTGTAAAAATCGAAGACACTCGCCCGTTGGGCGCCGCCGTCATTAATTGGGCGCGCTTTAACGACGGATTTAGCGACGGATTTCACATATCCGTCTTTAAATCCAATTTTATAAATAACCCGCAGCCTGCCCATATGGTTAATCAATCACGTCAAAAAGCAACACAAACGAGTCAATTCCATCTGTATTCTTCGATATAACGGTAAATACTTTAATTTTTTTTGTTTATTTATTTATATTTAGTTGTATTTTATATAAATTAATTAATTTATAAATTTTATATTTTATTTAGATGAATGCTGAAGGTGGTAATAACGTTCCAACTTCATCCCGGGCGCCTATTCCTCGTTTGCCTATCAATATCATCAATGGAGAGTAAGTGTTGTTTTTTTTATTATATAATTAATTTTATATTAATTATTAATTATGTATTTATTTTTTAATATGTTAGTATTGTACCCGGTCACGAGGCTTCCTCTATAGCAAACGTAACATCATGTGTGTGGGAATTGCTGTCAACGCCCACAGCTGGAAATACGTGCCAACTGACCAGCGTCAGATGTATTTTGATGAGTTTACGGTATAAAATTTACTTAATATTGTTTTTCAATATATATTGATTACAATTAATTAATTTATCATATTATATTCGAAATATAGAAACAAACTACATGGAGTCCCGATCTCAAGCACAATGACGTTTACAAGGCATTTTGTAAGGTTGCTCAACGACAGTACCATGACATGATGCACAGGTGGCGTAGTCAGTGGAGGGATGAAGGGTTGGACCTATCAAAAGAACTTGGGCCGGAAGCTTTGGACTCAAATGTGGCTGTTTGGAGGGCAAATCTATTTTAAATATTGTTATTTTAATTATGTGAACAATTTGTAATTTTCTGAACAATTTATTATTTCTGTTTAAGTTTTAATGTTTTATGATGATTGAACAATTTTAATTTATGATTTATTTAATGTTGAACAATTTTAATTCCTAATTTTTTTAATAATTTATTTATTTAGCGACGGTTTTGGCGATGGATTCAGCGACGGTTTTTTGAATTCCGTCGCTAAACCATCGCTAATAACGACGGAAATTTCCGTCCCTATAACAGTCGCTATTGGCGACGGTTTCAAATAACCGTCGTTGAATCCATCGCCAAAACCAAAACCAACACCAAATTTTCTGTAGATAGAGGTAAAAATTGTTTTTGAAGTGCATATTGTGTAACGGAAGCATTTCGACTCCTCGAGGATGATTTTACCTGTATGTTTTCACATTTCTACCGTTTAAAAATATATAATGTAATGTATATAATTGATAAGTTTGTTTTGTATTTGGTGTTGATATATATTGTGTAGATAGTTTATGTTAAATGAATGTTGATCATAAATAATTATTTGGTGGATAATTATTTGATGTTATTTGATAGAAGAATATACTTGGATATTTACTGTTGTGCACATAAATAATCTTTCCTGCCACGTGCTCACACGACGAACACGTGGACCAGTAAAACAAAGGTTCCCGCTAGCCCATCAAACAAGTGCTCACCAGTTGGATACACATCCCGCTCTTCCATCTGTGCTCGCCAGGAGCACGCCAGTTTAGGCGACCAGAGGGTGCTGGGCGCCAGAAGCCATCATACTGCAAAAATTATGCTCTCCCGGCAACCCAATGACCACTCACCAAGATAAGACAAACAAGGGTAGTGGTCGAACGGAAAACCAGACGAACAGAGAAGGAAACACGAAGCCCAGATGAACAGAGAAGGAAAGACGGAAAACCAGACGAATAGAGAAGGAAAGACGAAGCCCGGATGAACAGAGAAGGAGAGACGAAACCCAGACGAACAGAGGAGGAAGGACACGCTCGCATCCGAAGGCAACGTTTTCCAGGCAAGCAAAGCAACCTATCGAGGAGCGAGCACGCATACATGGTTAACAGAGGTCCGGGAGAGTGGAGAGCAGAAGAGTGTGCTCGCCCCCTAGGGCGAGCACAGAATCAAGGTCGTGGTTTTTGGTTTGCGGCCGCGCCTACTCAACGACCACAAGGGTCGGGCCTCGTGAGTACGGACCACAACCAAGCGAGCATAAGAATCGGGTCACCCACGACGCCACCATTACCACCTGGATGACAAGGCGGAAACTTCTCGAGCAAGTAAAGACAAATGTCAACCAAAGAAGCACAAACAGAAAACGTGGCAACACCACATAGATTCGTGCATATTAAGAAATCACCAGCTCGTGCTAGCCAGGACACCACCAGCTCAAGCCTTGACACCACCAGCTCATCCAAAGCCTATAAATAGGCCCAAAAATAACAAATAAAATGGGGTTCAGAAATTTTCCTAAGATAGCTCTTGTATCAACTCTCCCTCCAACATAACCATTGTGCTCGTCACTAACACATTGTGTTCGACGCACTCCCCAAATCATAAATAATATAATCCTGGCTTGGTATGCCCCTAGACGTAGTCAACTTTGAGGAACTGGGTCATCAAATCCTTGTTGTCATCCTACATACAGTTGTGCTCGTCACACCCACACACAGTGTATTACACATCAATATTTTGTTTGTTAAGTCATCACACACATCGCCACATTAGATTTTCCACGCAACACAACTTGTAACAATTGGCGCTAGACGGAGGGTAGAAAAAACCAGCCCATACACAATTCTAAAAAACCGAGGCAGAAAAAAGAAATATAATGTCTCAATCTAGAAATACTCAGATTCAGAGGTCGGGACAGAGCCGACCTCACGCTCAGAAAGAGGCTCAGCATCAGCCTCACAAAAATCAGACCGTGGAAACCATTAGTCTAGAAGATATCGCCAACGATCCAACGGCCACAACAAAGGCCATCACTTTCTTGTTGCGAGCACAAAAAGAGAGAGATGGACAGCAGTTCGGGAAAAGAAAATTAGACGTGCACTAGGGGTCTCACGAGCAACTCAAAGAATCTACGGGTAGTCCTTTTACTCAACCCACCAGGTTTATTATGCTTATGTCCTCGTGGCTTCTCATTATTTCATTTTGGCCGTGCCTACAAATGGTCGCACCTAAGCCGGACGACCCGAACAAAGACGAACGAGCCAAGCCTTATGTTCACTTGACGAAACAAATCGTACTTACAGATGCCCGCAACAAAGCGAGCAATGGGTACGGGGTCGCGGCTAAATAAGACGGCCCGAGCAGAATAGTGATCGCAGCAAACATAAGACGATCACGAAAGAAAAAGAGTGGGTTGCACATAAGTTAACCCATCTGGTTGCACCAAAATAAGACGACCAATCCAATCGCAACTAAATAAGACGATTGAAAAACCAAAGAAGTCAGGTTGAACACAAGGACATATATCATGTTCGATTTCATTCAGAAGAAAATGGCACTACCGGCCAAATTACAAAAAAGCCACTTAGGCTATTTATCTGAGGTCTCCGGCAGGGTGGTGTCGAGCACAATCTTGATAGCAAGCAGATCAAGAAAAGGGCTTACCAGGCAGGCGAGCATATGGGGCAACCCTGGAAGCAGCTTACGTGTTCGGTCACCTCAGGCGAGCACGCACCACACCATCAGGTGAACACACGAGAGTTCAACATTGTGCTCGCTCGGGAGCAAAGTGATTGTGCTCGCCTTGCAGGCGAGTACCGGGCGAACACAAGAAGTGATAGACCTAGAGCCCTGGACCAGTACATAATCGACCATCAAGAGGCAAACATCCACCCAGATACAGAAAGCGAGCATCACTCGCTCAACATAAAGACAAGCCACCTACAAGGTGACAATCACCTGGATGACAAGCCGGAGACTTCAGGATGATTATGCCCGCCTCCTCGGCGATGGCACTACCGCCTTTTTGGCGACGATTATGCCCACCTCCTCGGCGTGGCAATACCGCCTTTTCAGTGATGATTATGCCTGCCTATTCGGCGCTGGCACTACAGCCTTTTTGGCGATGATTATGCCCGCCTACTCGGCGTTGGCACTACCGCCTTTTTGGCGACGATTATGCCCGACTTCTCGGCGTCGGCTCCCCGCTAACTCAGCGATGTCCAGTCTGCCGTTTTAGCAAACTATTCTCCTCGCCATCTCGGAGATGAGATCATTCGCCCTCACGGTGTTCTTTCGCCTTTACGGCGATGATCTGCCCGCCTTTTAGGTGCTGGCCTTCCGCATCGGCGACGCGTATTCCACCGAGCGAAGCGGTCCTCGCCATCTCAGCGATGGCATCATTCACCCTCCGGCATTCATCCGCCTTTACGGCGTTGATCTGCCCACCTTTTAGGCGTTGGCCTTCTGCATCGGCGACGCGTACTCCGCCGAGCGAAGCGCTCCTCGCCATCTCGGCGACAAGATCATTCACCCTCCCGGCGTTTATCCGCCTTTACTGGTGTTAATCGCCGCGCACGGCAGCAACCTTCGCATCGGTGATCGTATTCCCTTAGGCGGCGCTCCCATCGCCATGCTCGGCGACAAGATCCATTAAGCCCCACTCACGGCGTTCTTCCGCCTTTTTACGGATTGTTGATCCTTGTACTTTTTAGGGCGCTGGTCTTCGCGCGCCGTCGTATTCAGCCGGCAGTGCTCCCTCGCCATATCGGCGGCGAGATCATTGCCACTCGGCGTTTATCCTCCTTTCTGACATTGATCGCCCACCTTTAGGTGTTGGCCTTCAGCGATGGCGCGTATTATCTTGCGGCGAGCGCTCCCCGCCCGTCTCGGCGATGAGATAATTCGCCCTCCGGCGTTTATCCGCCTTTATGGTGTTGATCGCCCATCTTTTAAGCGGCGGCCTTCGCATCAGCGTCGTACTCAGCCGGCAGCGGCGCTCCACGCCATCTCGGCGGCGAATCATTAGCCCTCCCGGCGTTCATCTACCTTCTATCGCGTTGATCGCCCAGCCTTTTAAGCGGCCTTCCGCATCGGCTGACGCGTATTCCACTGCGGCGCTCCCACTCACCATATCGGCGGCGAGATCATTCACCCCTAACGGCGTTCTTCGCCTTCTCGGCATTGATCGCCAGCCTTTTAAGCTGACGGTCTTCGCGTCCGGCTACGTGTATTCGCCCGGCCGCTCCTCGCCATATCGGCGACGAGATCATTCGCCCACCCGGCGTTTATCCACCTTTACGCTGTTGATCTGCCCGCCTTTTAGGCGCTGGCCTTCTTCATCGACGACGCATATTATGCCAAGCGAAGCGCTCCTCGCCATCTCAGTGACGAGATCATTCACCCTCCCGGCGTTCATCCGCCATTACGGTGTTGATCTGCCCGTCTTTTAGGCGCTGGCCTTCCGCATCGGCGATGTGTATTCCGCCGAGAGAAGCACTCCTTGCCATCTCGACGATGAGATCATTCGCCCTCCCGGTGTTCATCCGCCTTTACGGCATTGATCTGCCCGCCTTTTAGGCACTAGCCTTCCGCATCGGCGACGCATATTCCATCGAGCAAAGCGCTCCTTGCCATCTCGGTGATGAGATCATTCGCCCTCCCGGCGTTCATCCGCCTTTACGGCGTTGATCTGCCCGCCTTTTAGGTGCTGGCCTTCCTTCGCGCCGACAGCGCCGTGATACCAGCAAATGGCGCTCGCCATCCCGGTGATAAGATCATTCGCCCTCACGGCGTTCTTCCGCCTTTATGGCGTTGATCTGCCAGCCTTTTAGGCTCTGGCCTTCCGCATCGGCGACGCGTATTCCATCGAGCGAAGCGCTTCTCGCCATCCCGGCGATGAGATCATACACCCTCACGGCGTTCATCCGCCTTTTAGGCGCTGGCCTTCCGCATTGGCGATCGTACTCGGCGGTAGAAGCGAAGCTCTCGCCATCTTGGCGGCGAGATCATTAAGCCCTCCGGCGTTCATCCGCCTTTATGGCGTTGATCTGCCCGCCTTTTAGGCGCTGGCCTTCCGCATCGGCGACGCGTATTCCACCGAGCGAAGTGCTCCTCGCCATCTCAGCGATGAGATCATTCGCCATCCCGGTGTTCATCGCCTTCTGACATTGATCGCCAGCGCTTTTTAGCGCCGGCCTTCCGCGACGGCAGCAGCGTATTCCATCGAAGAAACACTCCTCGCCATCCGGCAGCGAGATCATTCGCCCTCACGGCGTTCAACCGCCTTTATGGCGTTGATTTGCCCACCTTTTAGCGCGGCGCCTTACGCGTGCGTCGTATTCCATGCGACGGTGCTTTCACCGCCATCTCGGCGATGAGATCGTTCGCCCTCGGCGTTCATCCGCCTTTACTGGCGTCGTCGCCCACCTTTTAGCGGCGCCTTCGCGATCGATGACGCGTATTCCGTCGAGCGAAGCGCTCTTTGCCATCTCGGCGACGAGATCATTCGCCCTCCCGGTGTTCATCCGCCTTTATGTCGTTGATCTACCCGCCTTTTAGGCGCTGGCCTTCCGCATTGGCGACGCGTATTCTGCCGAGCAAAGCACTCCTCGCCATCTCGGCGACGAGATCATTCGCCCTCACGGCGTTCATCCGCCTTTATGGCATTGATATGCCCGCCTTTTAGGCGCTGGCCTTCTGCATCGGCGACGGCCCAGCGTACTATGCCGAGCGAAGCGCTCCTCGCCATCCCATCGACGAGATCATTCGCCCTCCCGGCGTTCATCCGCCTTTATGGCATTGATCTGCCCGCCTTTTAGGCGCTGGCCTTCCGCATCGGCGATGCGTATTCCGTCGAGCAAAGCGCTCCTCGTCATCCCGGCGACGAGATCATTCGCCCCCGAACTACCTGAAACTTGTGGGCATACCGCACCACTTTCAGAATCCACGGGTGAGACTCCGTTAAACTTTAACTTTTTTTTGCGAAGCGGTTATTCCTAAGAAGTCGAAATCTGAGCCAATAACTATGTGTTTTGGCGAACATACCAATGACCAGGCGCTCGCCCTTAGCACAGACTTGTTGGAGGAAAAAAGATACGAGGCCGACCTCAAGAATGCCATGTATAAATAAAGGATCCGCAAATTCAAAATCGGTGAGCTCGTCCTTAGGCGAGCAACGGGGGTCCCGGGTGGTGTGTTCGGCCGAGCGTGGGAAGGCCCATACCGAATATCAGAGCGCTTGTTAAACGGAGCATACGATTTGGAGACGATGAATGGAACTCCGCTTTCCTATTCATGGAATGCGTCAAATTTGAAAAAATATTATCAGTAATGGTGAGCTCAACAGAAAAACCAAGGTCGAGCACAAACTTTGTGTTACTTTGTCACGAAAGCACATGGTCGAACAAGGGTCTTTGAAAACATAACCGAAAAAACCTCTTGTATCAACTCTCCCTCCCCACATAACCATTGTGCTCAAATCACTAACACATTGTGTTCGATGCACTCCCCAAACCATAAATAATATAATCCACGGCTTGGTATGCCCCCAGGGCGTAGTCAACTTTGATTTAACCGGGTCATCAAATCCTTGTTGTCATCCTACATACAAATGTTTCGTCCACACCCCCACACACGCAGTATTACACATCAATATTTTGTTTGTTAAGTCGTCACACACATCGCCACATCAGATTTTCCACGCAACACGACTTGCAACATTTACATATACAGTTGAAACTCTGTTCAATTTTTTGTAGAATTAACATATTGATATGATTTGAAACAGATGGAATATCTGAATCGTCAATGGATGTATTCGAATCCTCGACTTATCAACGGACGTATAAATATGGAGTTCATGAATGAAGTTAATAACTTCATTAACTTTGCAACTAATCATGGTGCAACCGATTCAGAAGGTCGTATAAGATGTTCGTGTAATGCAAGAAAGTGTCAGAACAAGTTATACGGAATGATTGTTGATGTTCAAACACATATCATCATGAATGGTTTTGTTCCTTATTACTACAATTGGACACGTCATGGTGAAGATCGATGGAATGTTGATTTCAATTATCTTGAAAAGTATTATAATGATCTCGAATACAATGAAACACACGATGATCATGGAGTCGATGATCCTGGAGTACAGCTCGAGACACCTGCAGTGGATACACTGGATATGTATCATACGATGATCATGGAAGATGGTGGGTTTCAAGATGAGGCTATGGAGGAGGAACCAAATGAGGAAGCATCTAATTTTTACAGAATACTCAAAGCAACTGACGAAGATCTGTATGATGGTTGTCAAACTCACTCTCTGTTGTCATTCAATGCTCGACTCATGGCTATCAAGGCTGAGAACAAACTTTCTCAAAGAGCCTATAATCATATTAGTAAGTTGATCAATGAGGCATGTCCTCCTGGTAATAAGGTGTCTATTACAGAATATCAAGCCAAGAATCTATTGAAGAGTATGGGTCTACCAGTAGAGAGTATTGATTGTTGTATCAATAATTGCATGTTATTCTGGGGTAATGAAGAAGACGCGAATCTAGATAAGTGCAGATTTTGTGGGCACTCTCGGTACAAAGTACTGCATCGGAACTGGACTGACGGTCGAGGGAAGCAAAATAAGAAGAAGAAAGTGGAAAATAAAATGATGTATTACCTCCCTATCATTCCTCGTCTTTAGAGATTATATCAATCTAGTGCCACAGCCAAAGATATGACATGGCATCATATGGAGTCATCTGATCCTGATTCCGGAGAGATGAGACACCCTGCTGACTCGATGGCCTGGAAACATCTTGACGAGGAGTTTTTTGTTTTTTCGGACGAACCTAGGAACGTTTGGTTTGGTCTCGACACTGATGGTTTTGTCCATTTAGAATGCACGGTAAGCAGTATTCATTTTGGTCGGTTATATTGACTCCTTATAATCTACCTCTGTGGATGTACATGAAGCCCCAAACGATGTTTCTCATGGTATTGGTACCTGGCCCAAAGAATCTAAAGGATAAACTAGATGTTTTTCTTGAGCCTCTGATAAGAGACTTGATACATCTGTGGGAGAATGGAGTGCTGACATACGATGTATCGAGAAAGCAGAACTTCACGATGAGGGATGACCTGCTGTGGACGATCAGACTACCCTGCGTACTCCATGTTGTCCGGGTGGAGGACATCTGGAAAATAAGCATGTCCTTACTGCATGGACGATTCTGACGCTTTCAGTCTCCCGCTTAGCAGAAAAGTTTCATGGTTTGACAACCATCGAAAGTTTTTACCAGAAGATCACCTTTTCGAAAGAATAAAAAGAACTTCATCAAGAATAAAGTCGTTACAAAAAACGTCAAAAGCCAATTGAGATCAGGTATTTTTATATTAGTTGTTTTTAATTATTAATATATTTCTATCTACATATGATATATTAATGGATGTATATATCTCTTTGCATTGATTCAGGTAGAAGATTGTTAAATCAAATTAAATCAGAAGGGATTGAGGAAAACAATATAAGAACATGTTGAGGAGCATAATAAAATGGAACCGGGTGGTTGGAAGAAGAAGAGAATTTTCTAGGACTTGCCCTACTGGAGCTCACTTTTGATTCGACACAACTTGGATGTGATGCACATCGAAAAGAATGTGTTCGATAACTTGTTCCACACAATCATGAATACAGAGGGCAAGACAAAAGACACTTTAAAGTCACGTGATGAGTTGAACGAGATATGCAAACGTGATCACTTGAAGAGGGATGAGAGTACAGGAAGATATCCTCAATCCAATTACACACTTGATAAGAGACAAAAAGTGGCTTTGTGTAATTGGATTGACGAGCCGAGATTTCCAGATGACTATGTCTCCAATTTGAGTTGTTGTGTGTACACATCAAACGGAAAGGTGTCTGGGATGAAAAGCCACGATTATCACGTGTTTATGCAACGATTTTGTCCCTCGCATTTCGGCAATTCCTACCGACAATATCTGGAGGGCCGTAACTAAATTGAGTCTATTCTTCAAAGATTTAACGTCTACAATGATTACGTGGGACAACATGGTCCGTTTGGAGAAAGACATTCCAGTTATTTTATGCAAGTTGGAGCGCATTTTCCCTCCCTGCTTTTTTGATTCGATGGAGCACTTACCGGTACACTTAGCATATGAAGCCAAAATTATTGGTCCAGTGCAATACAGGTGGATGTATCTATTTGAGAGGTAAACCTTCACTTCACATCTATTTATACAAATATATATATATTTATGTTTTGCTCTTATCAATTTTTTTATTATATATCTATAGGTATCTCCATAACTTGAAGCTCAATGCTAAACAAAAGGTAAAAGTTGAGGCATCAATTGTTAATGCCTACGTGTGTGAGGAGGTTACAACATTTTGTTCTTACTATTTCGAGGATCATGTTAGAACAAGGTTGAGAAATGAGCCTCGTAATTACGACGGTAGAGGCACAGACAATGTTGCTGATGATATTGAGGGTAACTTGTCCGTGTTTAAGTTTCCAGGTCGATGTTTGGAAAAAAGTATTGAACGACCCTTATTAAACCGACAAGAGATTGAAGCTGCACATAAATATGTGTTATTCAATTATGATGAAGTCCAACCGTATATTCAGTAAGTATTTCATGTGCGTATCATTTACACTTTTAATTAGCATATTTATTACATAATATATGATTAATAATATATTGCTTTCAATAAGGATCTATACTGAAGAGCTACACCGTATACATTCAAACATTTCAGATGTGCACAAGTAGGTGAATCTATTACTCGTGATTTTCCAGAGTGGTTCCAAAACTATGTGAGTGTTATCTAACCAGCGTTTATTAGTGAATTCATATTATATGTTTACAATTATATATTTTAACCTAAAATCGTCACATGGTTATAATCAACACATTGAGAACCCATTTATGTGGGATCTCAGTAAATGGTTACAAATTCCATACGGTGGAGTATGCATCGACCAGATCTACTGCAAACAGTGGAGTTTGCATTAACAGTGCAATGTTCAATGGAGAAAGTCGTGACTACTTCGGACACCTGCAAGAAGTCGTTGAAGTAGGATATAAGGGGTTCCCTGATAAGACTGTTGTGTTGTTCAAGTGTGATTGGTATGATCCATCTGCTTCAGGAACAAGGATTCATCCCGAATACAAACTGGTCGATGTTCATAGAAGAAGAAAATATCCGGGGTATGATCTGATTGTGTTTGCTGCTCAAGTATCCCAAGTATACTACTGCACATATCCAGGTTCGAGAGCAAATAATGAATGGATGGCTGTTTGCAAAGAAAATGCGAGATCACTGGTTCAAGTTCCTAAAATGGATTCAACTGTCGCGGTTGTCGACACACCGTTCCAAACATAACAAGTTGATGCTCAAACTGAAGTGCATACAGGAGATTTTAATCTTTTCGTAGACTTAACAGCTGCAAATCTAGATTTGATAGAGATTGACAGCGGTGGGGAGGATAACGAGTATGATACAGATGCGGATGTGAATGAGAATGAAGATGGTGAGGAAGAGGAGGATGAAGAAGAGGAAGAGGAGGAGGAGGATGATGATAATACAGATGGGGGAAACGATGAGGATGACGAATAATAATTATATTGTCTTTCATTTGTAATATTTCATGTTGACAATTATATTTGCATATTACAAGTTATTTGACATTGCTTAACATAATTTATTTTTGGTAATATTTCAATAAAAATACAATTTTAAAAAACTATAATCATTTATTCATAATTTGTAAATAAAAAAAATATTATATTAAAATATAATTTATTATTAAATAAGATAACTGAAACAAAGAATTTTTAAAAAAAAATTGAAAAAAAATGAATTTTAAATATAAATAGAATTAATTTTATTATAAATAAGTAAAAAATACAATTTTAATATAATATAATTTAATTTAAATTAAATTTATAAATAAAAATATAAATTATTATATTAAAATGTAATTGAATCATTAAATAGGATCATTAAAATAAAGAATTAAAAAAAAACTATTTTTTAGGACATATATAATTAATTTTATTAAAAATAAATAAAAATTACAATTTTAATATAATATAATTTAATTTAATTTATAAATAAAAAATATAAATTATTATATTAAAATGTAATTGAATTATTAAATAAGATAATTGAAATAAAGAATTTTAAAAAAAATGGAAAAAAATGAATTTTATAACATATACAATTAAATTCATCAAGTAAACGCAAGAAAACAAGTGCCCAAACGGAATTGATCCCCGCTCAGGCGCCCAACGACTCGTGTACGATCCCCCATTGGAGCGAATAATTGTCTCAATTAATTGGGAAGCTTGATGACTTATATATGAGATGCCTAGTGGTTGGGTTCGAGATGGTCCGTGGCTCGGGTGGTTTGGTGCCCACCCGGGCGCCCCCAGGCCCAGGTTCGAACCACCGTGAGCTATTTTTTTTCCTAAAATTCACGATTTAGCGACGGATTTAGCGACGAAATAAGCGACGGTATTAGCGACAGCGGACAACCGTCGCACATTTCGACGGATACTACTGTCGCTAATACCGACGGATAATCGTCGCTGTTAACTACGGTTATATGACGTCACAATTTATCGACGATTTAGTGACGGATTAGCGACGGGTTTTCTGACTGGGGCCCGGGCCCACATAACCGTCGCTAATTTGCGACAGTAAAATGTCGTCGATATTGTGCGACGGACAGAAACTGTCGCTACTTAGCGCCGGATTGAAAAAAACCGTCGCTAAATGTTAGCAACCCTCGTTTTCCCAACGGTTGGAAAACCGTCGCTTAAACCGTCGTCATTCCTAGTAGCGACGGTTTTTTCCGTCGTTAAACATCATTTTTTTGTAATGACGGTTATACGCACGAGTGTAATTCTTCTATATACTATGTGATTTAACAATTTTGTATAGATCAAATGTTTTTTTAATTATATAACGTGTATCAATATTTACTTAATAAATTTCTCATTTCTTTATGTATATTATATATGCGTGTGACAATTTATGTGTGTACCTGTGTTTTACGCTTGCGTGGCGTTTGTGTTTACGTTGTACATACATGAGTGAGTTTTACAATGTGTAACTGTGTATGATTACTGCGATTATATACGTAAGCTAGGGCACGTAATTTTGGGGTGCATGAATTTATTATTAAAAAATCAAAATGAAGTACTCGATGTCCGATTTGAACCCATTTGATATAAAATTTAAGTCAAATTAAGTTTAAATTTTTTTATTGTGAATATATAAATACAACCCGACAGACTTTTCTTTAGAAAGAAAATGAAAAACTATGTTACGTATTAGATTTGGCTACACAGCCTACTATCACGAAAATCAAATAACTCTTGTCAAAAAAAATAAAAAAAATCAAGTCATGTGCGGATCTTTTGAAAATGTCCTAATAATATTCTAAAGAACATAACATATTTCTAATTCAAGAAATTAAAAAGAAGAAAAAATACATATGATTTATATTAATCTATAGGAAATAGAATTGCAACATCAACAGTTATCTATGAGTTAGTGCTAGGAACCTGAAGTGCAACATCAACATCAACATATAAATTAATATTTATTTATTTTTCTAAATTTCTAATTATATTTCTGAGTTGGTGCACAAAAACAGATATTTGTCTCAATTATTAAACAAAACATGTGGTCCTAGATAAATCATATCTATGTGAAGTGATGCAAAATATATAGCAAGTGGAATAATATATATTTATAATATTGCAAGAAAGAAAATGAAAAACTATGTTACGTATTAGATTTGGCTACACAGCCTACTATCACGAAAATCAAATAACTCTTGTCAAAAAAAATCAAGTCATGTGCGGATCTTTTGAAAATGTCCTAATAATATTCTAAAGAACATAACATATTTCTAATTCAAGAAATTAAAAAGAAGAAAAAATACATATGATTTATATTAATCTATAGGAACCAGAATTGCAACATCAACAGTTGTCTATGAGTTAGTTCTAGGAACCTGAAGTGCAACATCAAGATCAACATATAAATTAATATTTATTTATTTTTCTAAATTTCTAATTATATTTCTGAGTTGGTGCACAAAAACAGATATTTGTCTCAATTATTAAACAAAACATGTGGTCGTAGATAAATCATATCTATGTGAAGTGATGCAAAATATATAGCAAGTGGAATAATATATATTTATAATATTGCAAGTATATTTGGTTTTCTTATAAGTTATATCAAGTAGAACACATATACAATACAAGTGGCGTAGAATTCAGTGCTTATGCATTTAGAACTATTATACAGTTAATATTAATTTAAAGTGTGATTATTAAATAATAATTAATCCTAATCCTAATGAAGTAATACTACGATACTTCATAATAACATTCTTTCTGACTTTTAGCTACAACACGAATAAAGAATAGAAAGTCGGTTTGTTTCTTCTATTTATTGAATCATAAAGTTTTTCATCATTTAAAACATCTATAACAAGTATATTAAATATATATATTTGGCCAGAACTATTTCGTTACGTATCCAAATTTCTAATACACAAGAGAAACAAACACTAACAACAAGCATTTGCTAGCTTGTAACCAATATTTGATATGTCATATATTCTGTAAATTTTATGCACGAATATACTGTACATATAAAACGTGAAACAGCAACTTAATATTTATTAAATGTGTTCATTCGCAAACACTATGCATCACACAAAGCTACTATATATGCTATATACTTATTATTTATTTAAATCTCTGTTCATTCTCAAATACTAATACCATATGCATCACGATAGCTGCTTAATTAATTGATTATATTATCTGTTGATTCTCAAATAATATGCACTACATGAATTTGCTAATTAATTAATTGAAAGAAACATATGTTGAATACAAGTTTGAATCACAAATGTTCTCATGACTTTGGTCTCAAATAGATTTAGTCTCATAAGTTTTTTTGTTGTCGATTTAGTCTCAATAACTTTGACAATGTTCAATTTTAGTCTCAAATCAACCGGAACAACGTCGTTTTGTCATTTCAATTTGAGGTTTTTCGGCGGATGTTGTGACTGGACTGCCACATGACTATCACATGTATTTTTAAGTGTGTTTGACTAATTTTTGCCGTCAATTCTGTTTTAATTTTAAGTTTAAAATTTTAATTATATGCTTGAAATTTCAGCTATTAAAAATATATATATATACACGTGGCAGCTCAATCACAGCATCCGCCAAAAAGCCCCAAATAAAAATGACAAAACGATGTTGTTTCAGCCGATTTGGGATTAAAATTTGACATTATCAAATTTATTTGGACTAAATCGACAACAAAAAAATTTATGGGACTAAATTAATTTGTTGTCAAAATTATGGGATCATTTATGACTCTCCAATGACAATTAACCACGTGAAGTTGCTTGGAATAAGAATTGACTAATAAAAGGAAAACATGAAAAAATGTTGAAGCTAAAATTAGTCATCTTCCCATTAAACTACGACTTTACATGGGAGAAAAACACATGGATTTTTTATGTAAAAATTAACTTAATTAATAATAATTAAATTAATATTCTTAATAATAATCATTATTGGTTGAAAAATTATTCAACATCACATTTAAAGGAAAATTGAAATGATAATGTTTGGGGTTTATATGAAATAATGGGATAGAAAATGTCAGAACGACATATATATTATAAATATTTTAAAAGATTAAAATAAACGATATTTAAAAATAATTAGATGTGCAAAAAAGCGGTCAAGAGATGACTTGAAATTCAACGGGGATTCGTACGTTGAATGTTGAAAATCCTTCGAGCTTTGACTGTAGGAACCTTGTCAATTTCCACGTAGGTACCAGAAAAATACGCAGGAGGGGGCTCCGGTGCGGGCTCTCCGACGCTCAAGTCAAGTATCACTCTAAACTCAGTTGATGGGGAATATTTATGTCGTCCAATAAGGAGAAGACACGTGGAACATGACAATACCCCCGAGTGGGTCGGAATAATAGAGAAAGGGGCTTGGAGGCCCAGGATCCTAACATTCTAGTGGACTGGAGGAGATCAAGTAATGGGCCTGAAGGAGAGCAGGGCCCAGTGAAGGAAAGTAGGCCTAGAAGATGGGGCCAAGAGAGCTAACCTGGGCCCAGAAATGAGAAGTCCAGGAGATGGGACCGAGCTTTGGATATGGGCTCAAGCAGATTGGGCCTGGGAGCAGCTGCCCACGAGGGCGGATTTCTGTCAAAGAGTTAGTTGAGATATTCTAGGGAGCTGATCGAGGAGAGTTGGTAGGTCTGGGATTCAAGGAGGCAAGAGATGATCATAACCGTGAATGGAAAGAGATCAACGGCTGAGAAGCCTTGATCCGTGAGAGTGGAGTAGTGCGCTGTAGAGGACAATTCCGATATTTAGGGGATTACAAGCAGGAAGATGGAGAGTCCGAGAAGGAGGGAGAGTCGTTGGATTGAGATGAAGGGCTCAGAAAGTGCGTGACAATCAGCGTGGAGAGAAAGACGTGGATCGTGGAGCACTCCTGAGAACCGGGGCAGGGGGGGGGGGGAAATGGCCGGGCACGACGGAGAAAGTGGATGAAGATGTGAATAACTGTTACCTCCTTCCGGAGGGGTTTAAATATCCCTCCCAGGTATCACTAAACACAGACATGTACAATAGCACAATTAGACACGAGCACATATTTTACTTACTTACTTAAATTCAAGTTATTCCATATGATTTGATTTGAGACTAAGAGTGATAGGTAGCAAAATGTGCATGTTTTTAATATGATAAAGTGCAATTTATTGGGCTCGTTTATTTAGAATGGCATGTTAGATTACTTATATGTGATTTGATCGAACAATTCCGCACTTGATCGTTTCGTGTGTTTTTAAGTATCTTTATGTGATTTTTGGGCGAAAGAATTATTGGGTCAAATTGGTGTTACAAAAGCCCACACTGGTCGACCCAGTGCAGGCCCATGTTCCAGCAGTAAGAAGAGTCCAGCGTGTGTTTTGATATGGAGAAGATTTGGTCAAGATATTGGTTGGAAGATTTGACTGGATAATTATGCTGAAGATTTGGAGCAGATACGTAGCCTAATTGAGCCGACTTAATTAGAGGAAGAATAGAAGTGGGCCACGCGGAAGAGTGGATATTAGGAGCCTTTAATTGGAAAATATATATACTAGATTGGAGAGAGGAAAAGGCAAGCAGCACTACTGGATTGAAAAAGAAGGCAGAAGGCTCGAATTGGAGGACGAGACGGATTTTATTCAAGTTTGTTTCATTATTTCTTTTCTGATTAAAAACTTGCGTACGATAATTATGGTTGTTAGAGGCTAAACACTTTTATCCCAACTCTGGGAATTTCTGAACCCATGTTTTAATGTGATTATTTAATTCGAGACGTTTACAGTATTCGTGTTTTGGGATTGTTTAATTCATCTGCTTTAATTTTTTGTGTGTTTGAATTAATTAGTTTAGACTGGTCATCTAGGTTAATTGTTTAAATATGCCTGTTAAGCCGAAGCATGTAATCCGTGTAATTGTTATATGTGGAGACTCTTAGTAACAACTAGTGGAATCACTAGGGTGAATTAAATCGGGTTCTTACGGGTCGCGCTAAGTGTACTTGGGAATTTGTTTGCTCTCTATCCTAGGGATTAATGCTTTTAATTGGGTTAAATCTACGGGCTAACCTAGACTGCTTAGTTAAAAAGGTTTTCTTGAAGGGACATCTTTTCATTTAAATAAACTTAAGGGATAGGACCGGGAAATCGAAGCGCTTTTGATTCCTGAGGGGCATTAATCTTGAAATCGGATAAAGTAAACGTTGAGGTTAAATTAGTCGTGTTAACATGGGGGATGAATGAACCGTGAGTTGGGGTATTTAATTCTCATTGATCTCGTCCATTAATCTTTAGTGCTATTATTTTTAATTGTTTCATCTCATTTAATTAGTTGATATTTTATTTTTATCTTAGTTTTAAAAATCCAAACCAACCCCCCCCCCTTTTGTGTGTTATCTCATTAATTCGTCAATTGGCATAATTGCAATAATCCGTGTTCCTTGTGGATCGATCCCGTATTTATCGCTTCTACAAGTTAGTAGGATAGTCCGGGTTATATTAATTTATTTTTATCGCACATCGACTGTGCGGTCAAATTGTAGCGCTGTTGCCGGGGAAACGGTGACGTTGTTTTTGTGCCCGTTGTTAGATATTTTTGAGATTTTATATTTCTGAATATTATTGTGATCTCGTTGGTATTTTCTGGTCTCGGATAATTCCAAATTGTTTTTAAATAAGTTGCAAGAAATTTCTGCATCTATCGGCTTTTTATCCCAGTTATTGACCTTTGGGTGACCCAGTGTCACTGTTCATCATTCTTTTTCTTTGCAATTTTACCTCGTGTTATTTTTCATTTTCGTCTCTCTTATTAAGCTTCACGCCCTCTTTTCTGTTTTCTCCTCAGGATTTCCCCTAGTTTATGTTCACACGATCGAAGGGCAGCAAGGACCTTTTATTCTGCCCCGATATTACCAATTTGGAGCGAGACTTGAGAAAGCAAGCTAAAGAAGCGAGGAGATTATTCGAATAGTTTCCTTTTCCAGTTGAAAGTAAGTACTGTTGAGTCCGATTAGAGGAGGAAGATATGGTTGAAAGCAGACGTTGAAGCAATTAAGCGAGCCCACGACTTTCACACAAAGAAATTTGACGCTATGCATCGTTTATCCTACCGAGGGTACCGATTTCGAACTTAAGTCTGGTTTAATTCACTTGTTTCCTGCTTTTCATGGTAATGCAGGTGAGGATCCGCACAAATTTGTGAGGGAATTCCATGTGGTTTGCTCTCACATGCAACCGAAAGATGTGATGGAAGAGACGGTAAAGCTGAAGGCGTTTCCATTCGCTCTGAAGGATTCAACAAAAGAGTGG
The DNA here is from genome assembly GCA_037126765.1 of Stenogyne calaminthoides. Lineage (NCBI taxonomy): Eukaryota > Viridiplantae > Streptophyta > Magnoliopsida > Lamiales > Lamiaceae > Stenogyne > Stenogyne calaminthoides. The sequence goes on from JBBCBC010000025.1 coordinate 27,330,935, forward strand.
CTTTACTACCTTCCGTCTGCAAGTGTCACGACCTGGGTTGACATGGAAAGATTGTTCTTGCGTATAATTCCCCAAAACTTCTCGTGTGGCAAGTTTGCGGAAGGACATATGTGGTGTCAGGCAGATCACAGGGGACACTCTTTACGAGTATTGGGAGCGTTTCAAGCAACTGGTGGCAAGCTGTCCACAACATCAGATTTCCGAACGACTTTACGATCCAAGACTTTTATGAAGGGTTGACTCTCAATGATAGAAGTTTGGTTGATCTTTTGCAAGTGGAGGGGCTCTCTCGACCTTCTTGACACAAGCCCCGAGAGCTCATTTCGAACATGGCGGTGAACACCCGCCAGCTTCAATCAAAGGGTGCACTGCAACCTGGTACAAACAAGTTAGTGATCCTTTCCTCAAAGATCAATTAACCCGAACTAAATTCTTTTTGTGAGACAACTTGCTATAGGTGGAGTCCCAAACATCTCGACTTATGCGGAACCGAACGAGGCGCAAGCCAATGCCATTGGAAATTTCCAAGGGTGAAAGTTTGACCCTTTTTCGAATACGTACAACCCGGGCTGGAGGGAGCATCCCAATCTTAGGTACGGGAATCAGCAGAATCCTCCAGCAGTGGAAAACAATTGGCCACAACCGCAAAAGGGTCAATATCAGGTCAAGGCACCAATGGAAAGTTCCGGGCAATCCACACAGGAGTTGATAAACTCCTCACTACTCAGTCCTTGCAATTCCAACAACAGATGCAGCATAGCATGACTCAACTCCAACAGAACACCTCTTCCATTGTCAAGAATTTGGAGGTGCAAATGAGTCAACTCGTTAGTGCCGTCAGTCGTTTGGAAGCTCAAAATAGTGGGAAACTACCATCCCAGCCCGAGGTTAATCCGAAAAACGTGAACGATGTCATGTTGAGGAGTGGAAAGCACCTGGAGGAAGTTAAGAAGCCTGATTCACTAACTCCGGCCGAAGAAATGGAGGAAAAATAGCCTGGACAAACCGACACTGAGGTACCCAGTGTGAAGCAGAATTCTGGGCAGAAGGACACTAGGTCACCCAGTGTGGAACAGAATCCGAAAATTGGTGATAAAAAGGTTAGTGATTCAATTTCTAACCCCGATTATACTCCTGTTTTGCCTTTTCCTTCCGGGGTTGAGCGAGCATTGAAGGCAGACAAGGAGAAACAGGTGCTTGACGTCTTCAGGAAAGTGGAAATCAACATCCCATTGCTTGATGCAATAGCTCAAATTCCGAGAGACGCTAAATTTCTTAAGGAGCTTTGCACCAATAAGCGCAAGCTGAAGGGCAACGAGAAAGTAGTAATGGGGGAAAACGTTTCAGCCCTGTTTCAAAAGAGGCTTCCGGAGAAGCTTAAGGACCCAGGTACGTTCACTATCCCTTGTAAGATTGGAAATGTTAAGATTGCTCAAGCTTTGCTAGATCTAGGAGCTTCTATTAATGTTATGCCTCGTGTTGTTTTTGCTGCTTTGAATATTGGGCCATTGAAAGAAACGAATATTGAAATTTTGTTGGCTGATCGTAGTAGTGCACACCCCGATGGTGTGCTTGAGGATGTTTTAGTGCAAGTTGGTGATCTTATTTTTCCTGCTGATTTTTATGTGCTAGATATGCATGGGAATACTTTGGTTACTGTACCTATCTTTTTAGGGAGGCCGTTCTTGAACACCGCCCAAACAAAGATAAACGTATCCGAAGGAACTCTAACGATGGAATTCGATGGAAAAATAATTCACTTTAATATCTTTGATGCTATGAGGCACCCTGGTGATGTTTCTTCAGTTTATTCTATTGATGTGATTGACCCTTTGGTTGTTGAGCTTTTTGAATCCAGTTATAGGAACGAGCTTGATAACACTCTCATGAGAGGAATCGAGGTCGGACGTGATGAGCTCCAGCAAGTAACCGAGACTACCCACTTTGACTCGGGAATGAACCATTAGCTGCATGAGGTAAAATTCATTAAGTTACCCGAGATTACTGATAAAATTCTACCTTCTGTCATACAGGCACCGAAACTCGAACTCAAGCCACTTCCTGCTCACCTCAAGTATGTATACTTGGTAGATGATCAAACCATCCCGGTAATCATCTCTTCCAAGTTGACTCAAGTACAAGAAGTGTCCTTGATCGAGACTTTGAAGGTTCATAGGGAGGCCATAGGATGGACGATAGCCGATTTGAAGGGAATCAGTCCCTCTCTATGCATGCATCAGATTCACATGGAGGAAAGTTTCAAGCCCTCACGAGAGCCTCAAAGAGGATTGAATCCTGCAATGAATGAAGTTGTGAAGAAGGAGGTCATCAAACTCCTAGGTGTGGGGATGATCTATCCCATTTCAGACAGCAAGTGAGTCAGCCCCACTCAAGTGGTTCCCAAGAAGTCAGGAGTTACCGTGGTCGAGAATCAAGCTGGAGAGTTGGTGCCCACAAAAGTCCAAACCGGATGGCGAGTCTACATTGATTACCGTAAGTTGAATACGATGACTCGGAAGGACCACTTCCCCCTTCCATTTATTGATCAGATGCTCGAGAGACTCGCCGGGCACAGGTTTTATTATTTCTTGGATGGATTCTCGGGGTACTTTTAGACAGCCATTGCTCCGGAGGATCAGGAGAAGACCACTTTCACATGCCCGTTTGGCACTTTCGCCTACAGGAGGATGCCCTTTGGCCTTTGCAACGCACCGGCGACTTTTCAACGATGTATGGTAAGTATCTTTTCTGAGTATGTAGGTAATATTATTGAGGTCTTTATGGATGATTTTAGTGTTTATGGGGATTCATTTGATTTTGGTCTTGAAAATCTTGTTCTCATTTTGAAAAGATGCATTGAAACTAACCTTCTTTTGAATTGGGAGAAATGTCATTTCATGGTAGAAGAGGGTATAGTTTTGGGGCATGTTGTTTCATTACGGGGTATAGAGGTCGATAAGTCTAAGATTAAATTGATTTCTGCTTTGCCTTACCCCGTAAGTGTACGGGAAGTTCGTTCTTTTCTTGGTCATGCAGGTTTTTACAGGAGATTTATTAAGGATTTTTCCAAGATAGCATCCTCGTTGTGTACGCTGCTGCAGGAAGAGAAGATTTCGACTTCGATGAGAAGTGCAAGACGGCGTTTGATAAGTTGAAAGAGTTGCTGACCACCCCACCTATCACCCAACCACCAAACTGGGAGTTACCTTTTGAGTTGATGTGTGATGCTAGCGATTATGCGGTTGGGGCTGTTTTGGGGCAACGAGTCGGGCAAGCTGCACATGTGATCTATTATGCCTTGAGAACCTTGATTCAGCACAAGCAAAATTACTCTACCACCAAAAAGGAGCTTCTTGCTATCGTTTTCGCCTTGGAGAAATTTCTCTCATACTTGCTCGGGTCCAAGATCATCGTGTTCTCAGATCATGCAGCCCTCTATTACTTACTTGGCAAGAAGGAGGCAAAGCCCCGGTTGATTCGATGGATTCTACTACTCCAAGAGTTCGACTTGGATATCAGAGACAAGAAAAGTGCTGAGAATGTGGTAGCTGACCACCTCAGCAGACTGATAAGAGATGACGAGAAGTTGCCCTTTTTGGAGAGTTTCCCGGATGACCAGCTTCTGGAAGTATCGAAAGAGGAAGCACAAGCTGTGACACTGGGTGACACAGTGTCAGATCTGGCAAATTTTGTGACACTGGGTGACACAGTGTCAGATCTGGCAAATTCTGGCACACTGGGTGACCCAGTGTCGAATCCTGCAGAAAACCCCCCATGGTATGCTGGTATTGCTAATTACATCGTTGCTAAAGTTTTTCCTGCAGGTCTGACTAAGGCATGAAGAGACAAGCTGAAGAGTGATTCAAAACACTACGTTTGGGATGACCTGTATCTATGGTAGCACTGCCCTGATCGTGTGATTAGGCGATGTGTCCCGGATACGGAATTCAACTCAATCTTGTCGTTTTGCCACTCCTACGTCTGTGGGGGTCACTTTGGTTCGAAACGCACAGCCCATAAGGTATTGGAGAGTGGCTTTTATTGGCCATCACTGTTTCGGGATTCCCATCTTTTCTGTAACTCTTGTGACAGATGCCAAAGAACAGGTAACCTTTCCCGACGTAATGAAATGCCTCAAAACCCTATTATGAGCTGTGAATTTTTTTATATTTGGGGCATGAATTTCATGGGACCTTTTCCTTCTTCTTATGGTTATATGTACATCTTACTTGGTGTGGATTATGTGTCGAAATGGGTGGAAGCAATGGCCACCCGAACTAATGATTCCAAGGTGGTTGCAGGTTTTGTGAAATCTAACATATTTGTCAGGTTTGGGATTCCGAAGGCCATCATTAGCGATCGAGGCACACACTTTTGCAATCGGACAATCGAGGCCCTGCTTAGAAAATATGGAGTGATGCATAAGTTGTCTACAACTTATCACCCACAAACGAACGGGCAAGCCGAGACGTCCAACCGCGAGATCAAGTCAATTCTGGAAAAGGCGGTGCAACCGAATCGCAAAGATTGGAGTGTTAGGTTGGACGATGCTCTTTGGGCATATCGAACGGCATACAAAACACCAATTTGTATGTCTCCATATCGTCTGGTCTATGGTAAGGCGTGCCACCTCCCAGTTGAGATACAACATCGTGCGTATTGGGCGATCAAGAAGTGCAATTGGAATTTCGATGAGGCCGGAGTGCAAAGGAAGCTACAGTTACAAGAGCTTGAGGAGATACGCCTCGACGCGTATGAGAATGCACTAATTTACAAGGAGAAGACGAGGATTTTTCATGATGACAGAATTATTAGGAAACGATTTAATGTCGGGGATAAAGTCCTATTTTATCACTCTCAACTTAAATATTTCCTGGTAAATTGTGATCTCGTTGGATAGGCCCATTTTTGGTTACTGAGATATTCCCACATGGAGCTATAGTGATTCAAAGCTTTGAGACGGGTAAGACGTTTAAGGTGAACGGGCATCAACTCAAGCACTATTTCGAAGGATTCCAGCAAGATGATGTGGAGTGTGAGGTCGTGAGCGACCCAACAACTATTTGAGAGAAACACCCGTCGAGCTAACGACGTTAAACAACAGCGCTGTGCGGGAGGCAACCCGTATTAAATTTTCCGTTTTCTGTTTTTTTTTTTTTTTTTTTGTTTTTTTATTTACGGCGTTTTTGTTCACCCTTTCTCTGTTGAGTCCCTTCTGTTGCAGATTCACTAATTGGAGTATGGTGGAGGTCATATGTTAAACAGGGGAGTTCGAACTGGGCCTGTGGTGAATTAGTTTGAGATAAGTTTGTTGAGATGGGCTTTAAGAGTGAATTCTGGAAGGAATTAAACTGAAGTGGGCCAGAGAGGAAATACATTGGGCCCAAAGTTGTTTTATTGGAAAAATTCAGCAGCCAAATTTTGTTTATGTAGTCAAATTCACCGGCCCACTTATATCTTCATGCGGTAGAATTTTATTTGGGCCACCCAAGTTGCTTTACTGAGTAATGCAGTGGCCCACTTATCAAACACATCCAGCGGCACCTAGCAAATAAATCACCCACACTTCATATGTTACCACACGGTCAAAAGGGAGAACAGGCACCTCCGAGCCCGAATTGATGACTATGCCCGCGAGTCGAGTGACGATGACATGGCTGACCCCAGCCACTGATCAGGTCCTTACTTCTCTTGTCTTGCATTTCCCTTTGTTGTTGTTTTTTTTTTATTTTGCTTGGGGACAAGCAATGGTCTAAGTGTGGGGGGAATCGGGACTTGAGTTGTGTTTTGTTTTGTAAATATGTGGCTGATTTTTGCTGTTTTGTGGTTGTTTTTGTGCTGTTTTTCTATTTGTTTCCTGATGATCAGTAGTATGGTGTGGTGGCTTTTTGATGTTGCTGTGGTATGGCTATGTGTGAATGATTGAGTGGTAATGGAGATGTTGATTCGCGATGATGAGTCGAGTGTTATGGTTTATAAATGTGATAGGATAGCATGGTGGTACTTTGTGGAGCCTCGGTTAAAAATTTGCTTTGACTAATACATGTGAAGGTTGTGAATAGTTGAAGATTTCATGAGGGAACCCTTTTGCGTCTATGATAGTAATTGGTGAGTTGATGAGTGGAGTTGCTGAGTTGTGCTTTGACCCTTTGTATTTGAAGTAGTCTAATTAGGTGGTTTGATGAATGATGCATGCCTAGTGTACTCCCTAAGGTTGGAACATTTTTGTGTAGAATGGAGAAATGGTGTAGTTGAAGATTTGTGTGAAAAACAATAGGCCGGTACAGCTGCCCATTTTTAGGGGCTCGTTTCTAAAAAAACAAACTTTTTGCGAGCTAAAACCTAACGATGGAGTGAAGTTGCGGTCTTGCGTTGAAAAAAAAAAAAGAAAAGTGAAAAAAAGAAAAGAAAAAGGTGATGAGACAGTTGCCTACTTTCGGGGGTTCGAACGTTCATAGTCAGAAACAATTAAAGTTAAAACCCAAAAAGTAGAGTGGTGTTGCAGACCTTGAGAAAAATAAGGGGATAGGGGGTACACTAGGTTGTAGAGTTTGTCGGAACTACCTAAGTTAGATGGAGTATAGAATGAGGGGGTCAAAGTATGGCGAGGGGCTAAATGAATCAATGAATTGAGGACCTATCGTAGATAATTTGGGACTTGAGTGAAAAACTTCGGTAATTCATGATTTCTAATTGTAATTGTCTTAGTCCGGAGATATGTGAGTACTACTTTGCTTGAGTATCATGTCTTGTGTGTTGAGAGGACCTGAGCGAATTTCTCAGCTTCTCCATTATTTCTCGGTTGATGTGTTTTTACTTGAGGACAAGCAAAAATTCAAGTGTGGGGGTATTTGATAGGTAGCAAAATGTGCATGTTTTTAATATGATAGAGTGCAATTTATTGGGCTCGTTTATGTTAGAATGAGATGTTAGATTACTTATATGTGATTTGATCGAACAATTTCACACTTGATCGTTTCGTGTGTTTTTAAGTATCTTTAGGTGATTTTTGAGCGAAAGAATTATTGGACCAAATACATGTTACAAAAGGCCACACTGGCCGACCCAGTGCAGGCCCATGTTCCAGCAGTAAGAAGAGTCCACGTGTGTTTTGATATGGAGAAGATTTGGTCAAGATATTGGTGGGAAGATTTGACTGGATAATTATGCTGAAAATTTGGAGCAGATACGTAGCCTAATTGAGCCGACTTAATTAGAGGAAGAATAGAAGTGGGCCACGCGGAAGAGTGGATATTAGTAGCCTTTAATTGGAAAATATATATACTAGATTGGATGAGGAAAAGGCAAGCAGCACTACTGGATTGAAAAAGAAGGCAGAAGGCTCGAATTGGAGGACGAGAAGGATTTTATTCAAGTTTGTTTCATTATTTCTTTTCTGATTAAAAACTTGCGTACGATAATTATGGTTGTTAGAGGCTAAACACTTTTATCCCAACTCTGGGAATTTCTGAACCCATGTTTTAGTGTGATTATTTAATTCGAGACGTTTACAGTATTCGTGTTTTGGGATTGTTTAATTCATCTGCTTTAATTTCTTGCTTGTTTGAATTAATTAGTTTAGACTGGTCATCTAGGTTAATTGTTTAAATATATCTGTTAAGTCGAAGCATGTAATCCGTGTAATTGTTATATGTGGAGACTCTTAGTAACAACTAGTGGAATCACTAGGGTGAATTAAATCGGGTTCTTACGGGTCGCGCTAAGTGTACTTGGGAATTTGTTTGCTCTCTATCCTAGGGATTAATGCTTTTAATTGGGTTAAATCTATGGGCTAACCTAGACTGCTTAGTTAAAAATATTTTCTTGAAGGGACATCTTTTCATTTAAATAAACTTAAGGGATAGGGCCGGGAAATCGAAGTTCTTTTTATTCCTGAGGGGCATTAATCTTGAAATCGGATAAAGTAAACGTTGAGGTTAAATTAGTCGTGTTAACATGGGGATGAATGAACCGTGAGTTGGGGTATTTAATTCTCATTGATCTCGTCCATTAATCTTTAGTGCTATTATTTTTAATTGTTTCATCTCATTTAATTAGTTGCTATTTTATTTTTATCTTAGTTTTAAAAATCCAAACCAAACACCCCCCCCCCTTTTGTGTGTTATCTCATTAATTCGTCAATTGACATAATTGCAATAATCCGTGTTCCCCATGGATCGATCTCGTATTTATCGCTTCTACAAGTTAGTAGGATAGTCCGGGTTATATTAATTTATTTTTGTCGCACTTCGACAGTGCGGTCAAAGAGTGATCACTAGCTTGAGCGTTGGAGAGCCAGCGCCGGAGCCCCCTCCGACGTGTTTTTCAAGTACCTACGTGAAAATTGGCGAGGTTTCTGCAGTCAAAGCTAAAATGATTTTTAACATTCAACGTACGAACCCCAGTTGAATTCCAGGTCATCTCTTAATCATATTTTTACACATCATATATATATATATTATAAATATTTTAAAAGGTTAAAATAAACGATATTTAAAAATAATTAGAGAGTGTTGTTTAGTGAGAGTAACTAATCCCGATCAATTTAAATGTCTTAGTAAAACAGTAAACACTGTCAAAAAGTGCATTTGATCCGTACAATACAACTATTGCATAAAGTGCTTGTCTGACCAGAAAGTAGAAACTAATTAAAGAATAAAATATAAGGAAAAGAAAAGAAAATGATTTTTTTTAAAAAGTATTTCCATATGACTTTTTGGATAAACTTATCAGAAATAGAAAGAGAATATTGTCCTATTACTCTCATAAAAAAAAAGGTTGATTATTCATTAATTACACTAGAACTACTCAAAAGTTGCTCCAAATAATCATCCCCCAAGTCCTCAAACACCACAACATTCTCCCTCCCTCTCCCCCCCTTCCTCCCCCCGCCGTCACCGCCGCCGCAGCGCCGCCGCATCAAGTGCTTTCTCTTCAACGCCATCACCGGCGAACAACTCCCCTCCTCCTCAATGCACCACCTCATATCCCTCAAAGACTCCCTCACCCTCTCCACCGGAAAGTTGAGCACCGCCGTTGTTCCCCGCATGGAGAACGCCGCCTGATCGTACGCCAGCGCCGCTGCCTCCGGCGTGTCGAACGTCCCCAGCCACACCCTCGCGCCGTTCCTCGTCGAATCCCGTATCTCCGCAGCGAACTTTCCCCACGGCCGCTTCCTGACGCCGCGGTACGCCTTCTCCCTGGCGGGCCCCGTCCCCGGCGATGACGAGGAATTCACTTCCTCTGTATCGCCGGAGGTGGAATCGGCTTCGGAAAGAAAGTCGAGTAGCATCATTTCTTCGGAGTCATTCTCGTTGAAGGGGAGGGCATTTGTGGAAGTTTCATAGGAATTATTGGAAGATTGTATATTCATTTTTGGAAAGTGTTTTTTTTTTTTCGCGTTGTGGAGAGCAAATAATTAAGGAGGGGGGGTTTATTATATATAGTGATGATGAATGGAGGATCTAACAACGGCGGAATAAAATCTAGAAGTGACAGAGGATAATATATAGTAAAAAGGGGTTGGTAAATGATAAGGGCAAAATGGGGAAAACAAAAAGGAATATGTCAACTGTCAAGGGAAGATGTTCAATATTGTTCATCATACAAGAAAAATAATTTATATACGTCCAAAATGTTTTATAGGACTAGTAGGGCAAATAACACGTGGGTTGCCAGCCGGCCCGAGCGCTGACGTCATCATTAATTCCATTTGATTCGACATGTCATGCTGAGTATTATGTAAGGTGAGTTGAGTAGGTGATGACAATCAATTGCTTACTAATTTTATTCTTATTATCAATATACCAAACTTACCAAGTAATATCAATAGAAGTAATTCTCATTACCTACTTCCATTACCCCACTAAGCGGACCCTCAATTTTACTACTAGTTACCTTAACTGCATTTTAAACAACATTTAATTATCGAATTTTTTTCTGGTACGATAGTCATATGACTCATATCACTCTGATTCGGTTAAATATAATCAATTAAATTGTAATATAATCTTAGAAGACAAAGTCTAATATGAAAATTTTTATACATGAACAATTTTTAATTTACAATTAAATTCTATAATTGGTGAAGGTAAGATAAAATTGAGTGATTCATGGTTCACTCGGCCCAAGTGATTCAAAGTTCACCCGGCCCGAATAGATCATAATTTAGGATTTATTATTTAATATTTAAGGTGTAGATGATTGATTTAAGATAATTTTATAAATTTTTATATATAAAAATTTTCACAATAGACCTACTCACAATATACCTACTCTCTTACGAAATGTAATTCAGAAGGTCATCTCACGTAAATCTTCATATATTTCTTTTTAATTAACTCACGTCCTGTTGACACCTACATTAACTGCATGGTACAAAGCGATGATGAAATGCTACATTCTACGTACGTATATGCCAAGATATGCTATATATAGTTTTGTAAATGGTTATATAATTAACTAATTTACTTTCAAATATATATATATATATATATATATATATATATATATATATATATATATTGTAGGTCCCGAACGGGTTTTGTGAGGGTGGAAGTCTAGAGGGGAGGGGTGAATAGACTTCCAAAACTTTTCGTGCGGATCAGGTGTGAACTGCAGATTACCCGATCAGAGTGCGAGTGTATCAGTTTAGACTGATGTTCAATCTTACTGAGTGCCTAAGAGCATATCAGTTTGATATCTGTCAGTTTAACTGAGTGGTGCGGAAGCTTGTTTTTACCCGTGTAAAAAACCAGTTTTATCAATCAGATTCTTAAGTCAGTTTTCAACCAGTTGACTAAGGTGTCAATCTTATCAGATCAGTTGCTTGGTACAGACTGAGCTTAACTTAGAATATGTATGTTGTTTTAAACTCAGTTGTGTGACTTGTGTAAAGCAATAAGAAAGCAAGTAAATGCACAAAAGACTTTTTATAGTGGTTCAGACGAAACCCGTCCTACGTCCACTCTTCCCTTAACACAGGGGAACCTTAACCTACTTTAACCTGCGGGACTTATACCCTTCAAAAAGGATGACCGAGATGTTTACCAAGTTCCCACTCTACAAACTTAACATGCGGGACTTATATCCTTCAAAAGGATGGCCGAGATGTTTACCGAGTTCTCACTCTACAAACGTAACATGCGGGACTTATATCCTTCAAAAGGTACAAACGTAACCTGCGGGACTTATATCCTTCAAAAGGATGGCCGAGATGTTTATTGAGTTCTCACTCTACAAACTTAACCTAACTTGTGTTTGGGTAAAGAATGTTTGAGGGTTCCCTGGAAATCTATTCTGGTGTTTTAGGTAGCCAAAATGCTAGTGGATAGGATTTCTTGCTAAGAACTATGGGATGAACACTCTAAGAATAATCTTCAACTATGGTGTTCTTCGAGAGGAAATTCTTCTTGAATTTTCTTGCGTGAATGTTGTTGTTCCGCTTGCTCAATAGTTCATGTGATGTGGTTTCTCACTTGTTGGTCCTTTTTCTTCAAAGTGAAGATCGATCCCATTTTATAGACCTCGAAATCAAAGAGCCGTTGGAGAGCAATTTGAATTTCGGGCTACATTAGGTAGTGTTGGGAAATTTATAGTTTTGATGAAAGTTCCAAAAACACATGTAATAGGACCAATCGGACATTATTGGTAGATGTTTACATTACTGCTATAGGAGACCAGTTGATAATGATTGTATAGAAAAAACTGATGTAATAGATAGGTCACATATTGAGGGGGAACTCAATATGTATAGGTCAGATCTGAAGAATCAGAAGAAAGCTGATATCCGACAGGCCAGAATGCTAAACCAGAACCAAAGATCAGATCGATCTGATCTTGTCAGATAACTCAGCGGAAGTCATGAAGCTCAAACTTAGAATACTCGAAGATCAGATGACTTCGGAAGATCGCACGTAAGACCTACATCAATAGGAGTCACCAGGTTGAAGCTAAGTCAACAGCGCCAGAAGACTCCATCGCGTGGATCGATCGATTCAGATCGACGATCGGCCATAAGATGAAAACTGATGTCTCATCTTATCATACGTCTGCGATCTAAACACGAAGAAGACCAACCTTAGTTGGAGGAACAACACTGCAAAGCAAGGCTTTCATCCAATAAGGAAGAAACACGTATGAACAGAGCTGATACTCGCGGGATTCGATGTTGCTCTCTCAAACGGCTATAAAATACACATTCACGCTTTTCCATGCCGCCAAGCTCAAGACGCTCACATCAAGCTCGCAACTCTACCTAAAATAGCCTGAGATTCAAATTGCTCTCCAACGGCTCTTTTGATCTCAAGGTCTATAAATATGGGATCACACTTGAGTGAAGAACGGAAATGCTTGGACAAACAACATAATCACGGCTCAAACTACGATCAGATTTCCATTTGAAGAACACAACAACAAGCTTATTTTATATTGTGTTCATCCCATAAGTTCTTAGCAAGAAATCTTTTCATCTAGCTTTTAGGCTGCTTGTATGCAAGAAAAGATTTCATAGTTGGAACCTCAACAATCTTACCCAAACCCCAAGTTAGGATAAGTTGTTTAGCAAGATTTCGATCTGGGGTTTCTAAAGACCGATTTACAGGATCGGTTGAGTGAGAACTCTTAAAACATCTGTTGGTGTCTTGTGTTGGACTAACACACTAAACTAAGTCCATCGGTTAAGTCGGTTAAGTTGGTGCCCCTTTGTGAAAGGGAAGAGTGGACGTGGGGATGGGTTTGTCCAGAACCACTATAAAATCTTGTGTGCCTTTATTGCTTTGATTAAGCGCTCTCACATCGCACAATCTTAAAGCGCATACATTCTAAGTTAAGATCGAATGACACCAAGCTTACGATCCGATCGGACCGATATTTACGTCATCCGATTTAAAAAGATAAAACTTGGAATCGATTTATACAAACCGGTTTTTCACGGGTAAAACTTAAGCTTCCGCACACATCGCGTTAATCGATAGTTACCGAATCCGATCTGCTTTACGGCGTTCGATAAGTTGGTTATCGAGACAAAACCGATTCACTTTCGCGCTGACGAAAGCATATCTGCTCTCACCCGATCTGCGAAAAAGTTTTTTGAAGTCTATTCACCCTCCCCTGAGACTTACGCCCTCACTTAACCCGTTCGGGACCTACAAGTGGTATCGAGGCGGTTGGTTCTTCCGACCAATGACTACGTGTCATTGTGGTCAATCGAATCGATCTTGAAAAACCGTTTTTAAAAACTCATTCATTTTCCAAAATCACTTTCGGCATGGATAACACGTCCCAGGTATGTATCATGATCTGCCGAAGTTCTCAATTGATGAGTATGCGATTAGGTCATATATATGTCCAACCATCTAGGCCGGATCGATGGCGAGAATGATGGAAGTCATCGAGAGGACCCATCATCATTTACTACGACAATCCTGCGATCGGAGGAGATCCGCACTTTCCCACGAAGTCTTGTACTTAAAAAAGCCCGTACGATGGACACAGAAGAAAGAAAACTGCATACTCTGGACACCATTGCAAGACATATCATCATGAAGACAATGGATAAGGTCACCAAAGAAAAGATTAAGTATCTCAAATCTGCGAAAGCAATGTGGGATACTCTGGCTGAGATCTGCGAGGGAAATGAACAGATAAAAGACAGTCGTCTTCAAGCCGAACTGGTGAAGTTCGAGAAACTGAAGATGCTTTGCCCAACGAAACCGTCCAACGAACTCGATGGAAGAATTACAATGTCTATAAACAAGCTTCGAGAACTTGGTAGAGATGTCCGATAAAGATATCAACTATAAGATCCTAAGGTCTCTCACCAAGAAGTGGGACATGAAGGTCCGCGGTAATCAAAGATTGCCGGACATTTCAAGAATGAAACCTAGTAGCTTGTTCTTGAGTCTTAAAGCTCACGAGTTTGACTGATTGAAAGAGGTCAAGGCGATGAAGACGAGGTCCTCTTTTGAAACCTCGACTTCAAAATCGATTGCTTTCAAGGCAACCAATGGCGAAACAAAGGCCAATGAACCCATTGGAAATATATTAAGTCGGTGAAACGGATCGCGTTGCTTACCGGGAAGCTTGAGAAGTCGGATATACAACTTGGTAAGTATCGAAGATTTTATAAGGACTATCAACATAGCGAGGGCGAGATAGGAGATCGCACAATAGATCTCCGAAGAACCCGATCGATGATCGGAGGGATCACGAGATGAAAGGGAAAGAGATAGTCGACGAAGGAAGGAAGAGATAACCAATCGGATAGAAGAAACTCGGACTACTATCGAAAAGGGAAATCACCGATAGGTCATACGAAGGAGTGATTCACCGGAAGGAAAGGAACAGTGGATCCGCGAGCGTGCTTCAAGCTGTGAGAAGCCAGTCACTATAGCACGTTGCGCCAGACTGGCCGCAGAGAGAGGGAAGAAAAGAGAACAAAAGAGAGCAACGGTATAGAGACGTAAGAGCCATGGTTGCGTCGTACGCCGAATTGACGATATCCTATCCGCCTCCGAGGACTCCTGATACTCCTCTCAGAGAAGACTTCCTTTGACAAGAGCCCGTCGCCGACTTCTATGAAAATGAAGATCCGATATTCTCGCCGACGATGATGAACTCTTGCCTGATGGCCAGGGAGGACCAAATCCGAGGTAACCTCCAAACCCCCCGTTCGCTTCTACACCTTTCTCTATCATTAAGACACCTGCCGAGATTGACCTGCAGCTCTACTCGAGCAATTGCTTGACGATCTCTCCAATGCAAGAGAAACTTATGCTATTGTGAAGCCGAGAATGATAAGCCGAGGACCGTAAATAATCACTTCTGTGGAAGAAAATGATCTCGAAAAAGCCTTCGAACTTAGATCTGTTGAAACCGCCGTAAGGTAACCGAGGAATTTAAAATTCTCGGTTAAAGCTTCGATCGAGAAAAGCAGATCAAAGATCGATGGAAATTAACAAAAAGCAAGTCGATGACTTCAAAATCTTGCAAGCAAAATTCGATGAGCTATTCCGAATGCATGAAAGTCCGAAATCCTCGAGGATAATCTGCGTAAGAAAATAGATGTTTTTTCAAAATCATCTCAAACCGTTAAAGACATAAACACCTATTTTCGAGTAAAGATTGATAAGGAGGGACTTGGCTATGAGAAACCCTCCACATCCTCAAAAAGCCCCGACCGATTCATCTCGGAAAGGTGTAATCGGGCAATTTAAAAAAAAAGATACACCAAAAGCTAAACTTGTATCTAATAGGGGTAGAGACCGGTTGAGCGGTAAAGCAAGTGCCTAACCGTAAAGGGAATGAAATGGACCCCAACCGGTAAAGCATCACCGAGGAATCAACGGAAGAACCCAGTTCTTCGAAGAGACCTCAACCCGATCAATGATCGAGAATCGAAAAAAGACAACCTACAAAAGGAAGTCTAATCGAGACCCGATCCAAGGTCACCGCCCTAATAAGCATGCTTCGTAAACCGCTAAAACCATCTATCACGAAAAGGATATGAATCTTTTGATGGTAGCGATCGTACCTACCCCTATAGTCGAAATTTAGGGTCAGCAGACCAACCACAATTTGGATAAAAAAAAGAAGACAAACTGAAAAGTTAAATCATAAGTCTTCTAAGTCATCCAAGGTTCACACAAGTAATCATACAAATCAGAAAGCATATGAGGATAAGTATGATTATGTTGACAGGTATGGGAGACAAATCAGGCCTTCTGATCTGACTGATCACAATAGAAGTGCTCTGTTTGTATGGATCCCCAAATCCAAACCTAACCCCTCAGGACCCAATCCGAAAGGGGTACCTAAAACCTGATCGATTGCCAGGTTCGCGTGGGTCTGGCCAACAAAGGAGGTGTCAAGCAACTATCCGGGTACATCGATAGTGGATGCTCAAGGCACATGACCGAAGCAAACATCTCCTCGGTTCCTACATAGAAACGAAGGCCCGCGTGTACTCTTTTGGTGATGATAACTTTGGTTATACCAAAGGGTTGAACCTTAGAGAATGATGATGTACAAATAACTGAGTCTAGTATGTCGAAGTCCGAAGCACAACCTATTATCGGTTTCACAATTCTGCGACAACGGATTCAGTGTTGAGTTCTCGACTGATCAATGCACTATCAAGAATCGAGTCACTCAACAGATTTTGCTAAGCGGTTCAAGAAAAGGGGACGATCTACGGTGATTGGAGCAGTTTGTCCAAGAAATCGTGCTAATTGTTAAGAGTTCCAAAAGTAGCGATTGGCTCGGCACAAAAAGAATGAGCCATCCCAACTTTAAAACTCTTAATAAGATAACGAGGATGTCTCTAGTGGAAGGACTTCCGAATGAAGTGTTCTCAAAGGATCGGACATGTTACGCATGTCGGAAGGGAAAACAGTCAAAGCTTCATTCAAAGGAATTTCCGGACCAAAGATCCAAAGAGATCTTTCGCAAATTGCCTATATGGATCTGTTTGGACCGATTACACCATCGATCTCAACGGACGCAAATACACTCTGTAATCGTGGATGACTATTCCAAGTTTACAGGTTATATTCTTACATAAGAAGAATGAGACGACAACCAAGGTACCCGAGCCGCTAAGAAAATTACAAAATGAGAAGGGTGTCGCCAGTAGTAAAAATCGATCGATAAAGGTACGCAATTTACAACTCTTTTA
The DNA here is from genome assembly GCA_037126765.1 of Stenogyne calaminthoides. NCBI lineage: Eukaryota > Viridiplantae > Streptophyta > Magnoliopsida > Lamiales > Lamiaceae > Stenogyne > Stenogyne calaminthoides. The sequence goes on from JBBCBC010000025.1 coordinate 27,347,610, forward strand.
TTATTGATTTTTGCTCTAAGTTTGGTATATCTGACATGAAACATCGGTGCGAGGACGCCACAATGAATGGAGTAGCTGAACGGAGAAAAACGAGAACTCTCAAAAGAAGTTCGCCGAACAATGTTAAATTGAACATGCGATACCAAACCGTTTTACGCGTAAGCAATCAACCTTTGCATGCCATATACGCAGAATAGATGTCTCGACTAAGGCTCACTACAAAACACCCTTATGAATCGTGGAAGGCGAAAAAACCTCGTGTTTCTTACTTCCATTTTTTTGGGTGCAAGTGTTTCATACACAACAATGGGAAAAGTCATTTGAAGACTTTTGAGGCCAAGTCCGATGAGGGTATATTTCTGTGGTATTCCTCATCTAGCAAAGCCTTCAGGGTCTACAACAAACGAACCCTAGTTGTGGAAGAAACACCCCATGTAGCCTTTGATGAAGCATCTTCTGAGATCAAGAGAAATCGCCTCGAACAAGAAGTACGATCTACTACGAACCTCGATATTCGTAAAATGGATCAATTAACGATCAAGGAAAAGGATCGGCTGTCAGATCAATTTACATTCCGGATCTAGGCGATTCACCAAATCAATCGAGATCCTAAGGTACGAACAACTGTCAATGAAAAAAAAAGATTCAAATTGAGACGAGAAGAATCGAACCATCCGGTTCGGGGAACTTCCCAAGTTCTCACGAATGTACATCGACACATGATGATTCCAACATCACCGAGACTTGTTCTTATCAAGTGGACCATAACCTGCACCACTCCCAATCACTAGTAATAAGATTTTATCAGAAACGGACGATGTTCTCAAAACCGACGCAAATCAGAACAGAAGGACCTGGATAACCAGTCATCCAACTGATCTGATAATTGGAGACCCGTCTGATAAAATTAAAACTAGACATCAGATTGGTGAAAGTGCCATGTATTGCTGTTATCTGTCTATGAAGGAACCAACTACAATCGAGGAAGCATTACAAGACCTTGAACCGGATTCTAGCCATGCGGAGGAGAGTCGAAAACGATTCGAGAGAAATGAAGTATGGGAACTAGTAGACAGACCAGGCCATCAAGACGTAATTGGCACGAAATGGATCTTCAAGAACAAGAGAGATGAGAAAAATGTTATCACCAGAAATAAGGCAAGACTTGTTGCTAAGGGGTATTCACAATCGAAAAATTGATTACGATGAGACCTTTGCACCCGGTCGCCGCCTTTGAAGCCATTCGGTCATTTTAAACTTATGCTTCCCACAGAGGGTTCACTGTGTATCAGATGGACGTAAAGAGTGCTTTCTTAAACGGGGTACTAGCGGAGGAAGTTTATGTCGAACAACCTCCAGGCTTTGAAAAGGGCAACCAAGTGTATCGTTTAAGAAAAGCTCTTTATGGTTCAAAACAGTTCATGAGCACGGTATGATACACTCTCTCGATTCTTGATCGAAAAGTGGGTTCACTAAAGGAATAAAGGGATGAAACCTTATTCGAAATAGAAGATGGAGAAGATATTCTGATGGTTCAGATTTACGTGGACGACATCATCTTTGGATCTCCTAACAAGAACCTATGTGAAAGTTTCAGCAAACTGATGCAAGGGAAATTCGAGATGTCCATGATGGGTCAGATGAATTACTTTCTAGGTCTTCAAGTTAAACAAAGTACAGAAGGGATATTCATCTGCCAAGCAAAGTACACTAGGAATTTTTTGGCTAAGTTTGGAGTTCAAAATAGTAAGGAAGCCAAAATTCCTATGATGACTGGATTCAAGATGGATCCAGATGAGGATGGTCAGAAAACAAATCAGAAGGAATATAGGGCTCTCATTGGATCTTTATTATACCTGACTGCCAGCAGACCAGATATCACTTTTGCAGTAGGTGTATGTGCAAGATTTCAAGCAAATCCAATGATCAGCCACCTAGAAGCAGCTAAGCGGATTCTTAAGTATCTGAAGGGAACAATAAACCTTGGTTTATTCTACCCATCAGATGATAATCTAGAGCTTAGTGGGTATTCTGATTCTGATTATGGAGGTTGCAAGATCGACGAAAAATCAACCTCGAGAACATGTCGGTTTCTTAGGAAGTAAAAAAGCGATCTCGTGGTTTTCAAAAAGCGGACATCGATTCAGACATCAACAATCGGCGAAATATATGGTCAGCAGAAAATTTGTTGTTCCCAATCGCTACTCTGGCTCGGTCGGAGAGGATTACAACATTGTAGCTAAGAACGTTTTATATTACGTGACGATAATAGTCTTATTAAATCACTTTCGAATCCGGTTCTACATACAAGATGCAAGCATGTGGATGTCGACACCACTTCATAAGAGATCACGTTGAAAAGAAGAATATCGAAATGGAAAAGATTCATACCGATATCTGAAAAAATTAATATTCTAACCAAGCCACTAGCTGAGATCAGATTCAGAGATTTATGCAACGAGCTAGGACTTCTAGATCTTGGAGAAATGTCACCGAAAATGTTTGATGGAATGTTCTCCAGAACTAGCTGGTTAAGAGACTAACCAGATCGAGAGAAATCAGTTGAGTTTGGTATCTTAACTGATCTCAAGAGACTGATAAGCAAAAATCGATCAGACTTACACGCTACCAGATCCAAAGGAACTGATCAGATTTTAGTTTATCAGATTTAAAGTCTATCAGTTTAAAGGAACTGATCAGATTCAAGGTTTATCAGATTTAAGGAAAATGCTCAGTTTAAAGGATTATCTGATTAAATCAATTTGGTTATAGTATTTCTTTGTGATTCGATTTAGGCGATATTCAACAAGCAAGATTCAGAGATTAAGAGCTAACAATCGCATAAGAAAGCAGGAATTTACACAACGATGAAATAACAGAATTTTTCATTGATAAAAACCCGAAGGTGAGGTTACATTACGAGTTACAAGTACAAGAAGACCCGGAGGTCAGTACATAAATGTTAACCAAAATCCTAAACCTATAACCCTAAACCCTCATCCTAACCCCAGAAGTGAAGGAAAGAGAGAGATTTTAAACTCTCATTTTCCCCCACTTAACAAGGGGTGAGAGAGGCTTTAAAGAATGAATCCCAAAGGCGGTCATAAAAAGTCAAGATCAAGAAAACCGGAGCGACAGAGGCCTTGATAGGATTCTTAAGCACCGAGCCCTAAAAGGAAGAGTAATAGGGCTCTCCAAACATTTAAAAAGGAGCACGTGTGCCAAAGAGTTGGTAGTCGATCTCATGGGCACATGTCTTTGCGATATTTTATACCGTACTAAGTCGATGGTTACGTTACATCATCCGGATAGACACACAAGGTGCATACGGTTAGGAGAAGTGTCTTCTCGGTTACAGCAAATAAAGAGATCCGCCGCCTGGTGGTAGAGAAGCTTTGGCGGTGAATCGTATGTGAAATCGAAGATGAAGAAAAAATGAAGAATAAGGGATGCAAAGGGTTGATTTGAGAAGGTGAAACCATATAAAAGGGTGTAAAAGTGTTTGCCTAAGTCTCACCGGAAACAAGGGTTCACCAAGATACATGATTCTTACAAAGAAGATAAGTATGGTGAATGGGTGATGTTGTGTAAAACTTTGGTCCAATTTATAGAGACCAAGCAAGGATGCAAATGCAATTTTCATTTCAAGAAGCCTATCAAGAAATTTGCATCAAAAGGACCCAGTGTAGAAATCACGCGCGACCGATAATTGGATAAATTTACGGTTGATTGACATATCGAGAGATTCGAGCGATATTTACGCATGTCAATCACGCCTACTTAGGAATAGAAGCTACTACTCTGCACTAAGTTTTTGGCGGTAACACTTATCCCAAGAATTGGCTTAATCTGAAAAAGAATCGATAAGGTCAACCAAAATCGATTACTTACGAGCATGATCGGATGAGAGAGATCACCGAGCTTGAAACTCCAATAAATCGATATATCGGTCTATATCGAAATATCGGTTGAAGGGGAACTTCAACCGATCAAGGAGGATCAAAAAAATCGAGGCGTACTCAAGGAAAGATCAATAAAGCTGAAGTTTCAACAAATCGATCTGTTGGAGAAGATCGGTTGAAAGGATCGATTAGGAAACTTCTTAAGGCTTAAAGCGAATGATTAAGATCAACAAGTGGAATCAACATTGACAAGTAATATTGACCGATTACAACATCACCAACCGTGATCTGATCTCTTTTCTCTTGTTCTTTACTTATTTATCGGATCGTATCGATATTATTTGCCTTTTATGTACCCACTATCCTTGTGACGTGTACTCTGCAAATCATTTAATGCGACGTGGGGTACATGTATTAACCGCTACTTGATCGTGCTTTTAAATCCAAAAGTTTTTGTGTACGCGTGCGTTTTCGACCTACGATCAAAACCGCTAAATCTGGAAGCGTACAATCCTTTCAAAACGATTGATCTTCAAAATCTTGTCTTATTGTACCCTCCGCCTCTATATAAAGATTCATCAAACCTTACGAGTTTTTTCTCGCTTCACAAACTGCATTACTTTCAATTGAAAAACTTCAAAGTTTCTCTCGTTTCAAAAACGATTTCTTAGAGTTCAAAATCTTCTCTGAAAATTTGAATCGGTAATATTTTCATTTAAAGCAATGATGAATCTTTCTTTCCGTTAAAAACATTGTTTTTCAAAAAGTTGTTTTTCTAATTTATGCTTCATTGCCTTTTGTTTTCCATGATGATGATATTGATATTGATTATGCACAAATTTAATGAGTCTATCTCACCAGATGGCCACTCATGGACTAGGAAAGATCATGTGCAATTATGCGAATCGCAACAAAGATCTTTGAGGATAAGTTCGTTCGGTTTGGAACCACCGAGGATTCTCGAATCCATGGAGGTGGAACAAATTAAGAAGGTCACACCGAAACATATTGCTCTGCTCACTTTGCAATCCAAAGATGCGAAGATGAAACACTTCAATTCTTGCACTTTGAGTGTGATATCTGAAAAAAACCGGAGACGCAAACCGATGTCGCCAATCACGGAGAAGAAATCGATCGACAAATGCGGACATCACTTTCTGCTTCACCTTGCCAAAAGGGCTTAATCTCACCGCGCCTCTGAGGAGAATGAGGACGAAGAAATCGAGAGGAGCTCTTAGAGAGGCGCACAAACATCGAAAAGCCGGATTCATCGTGCCAATGCTCAAAAGAAAGTCTGATTGTTGTTTGACATTCATCACAAGAACGATCATAGGAATCTCATTTAGCCCGGATGCTCTCACATCACCAAAATGTACAAGATGGCAAAGAATAATTGATGGGGCTCAGAACATCAATTGGCACGGCTTCCTGAAAGCCATCTTGCTCCAAGAACACGAAAAATTTGGAGTCAATGAATCCAGGCAGGTCTTTCTGAAAAAGAGAAACAGCAATCTCAACAAGGTTGCAGTTATATTGAAGGACAAACTGCCAAGCTGAATGGAATCGAGAATGGATCAAGTCCTACAATGCCTTCCTCTCATCAACTTCAGTTATATATGGGCCACCAGACGATGACAAGGAGCCCACTCCAACAAAACTGAAGAAAGGAAAGAGCAAAGAAGCCGCCTCATCCACACCAGTTGCTCCACAGAAAAAGAAACGAAAACTGGTGAAGGCCGAGGAGAAGAGGCCAAAGAAAGCAAAGCAAGCTACCATGACTCTAGCACTAGAAGATGAGTCGAGAAGAAGATAAGCGCCCGAAACGATCATTTGCGCAACAAAAAGAATCGAGATCAGACAAACTTCTCAACCTGAGGGCTCGCCCGAACGATCCCGAGGTAGAAGCACCAATCGATAAATCTCCTTCTCCTCAACCTCAAAATTGATTCACCGCTCGGACTAAAGGTCGCCGAGCATGTCTCTCCGCTAGTTCACTCGCTCATGAACTGAACCGGATACAAGCGCCACTACTGGTGAAAACAATGCAGTCGAACCAATCGATACAACTTCCGCCGACTCAAGCACAACCAGAAGCTTCCACATCTCATCCAATGTAATGCGGGCCAGATAATTCCTCAGATCCAGATCAACAAAGACCATCACTGGAAAAATGGTCAGACTAAGAGTTGAACGAGAGATTGATGAGACGTATCCACAACCGGGTCGCCCATCCTGCTATAAGAGAAGAAGTCATGGAGATCCTCACCTGGAGAGATCTCAGATTAAAAAGCTTCTCAGATCTTATTTTACTTGTTGAACAGATGGGTGGTGCGGATGAGTTCGCAGATTTTGACTTCGATATGAGGAAGTCTGCCAAAGTGGGATCACCAGCGGAGCTAATATCCGATAAATCTGTGAAAGCTCTGATCCACAGGAAGTTGGAATTGCCGGAAGAAGAAAAGCTGGAGACTGCTCAAGAAGCTCCAAAACAGACAACCGAAATGGAGAATGCGAGGAGCTGCCGATGAAAGTGGAACTGGTGCTGCGATTTCACCAAACCACCGGAGGCACAAACAACTGAACCTGATCAAGTGATGGATCCAATTCCTACATCTCATATCACCACTGATCAACTTCAGGAGATCAGATCTTGTCTCAAAGATCTCCTGAAAGAAGAGATTGAGGGAGTGCTAACTGATCAGAGACAAATTAGTCTCAAACAAATCGAAGCAATCAGAGATCAGTTCTCCCAATCCATGACCACCATGTCTGCTGAGCTTACAAAATCAGTTGATGACAAGCTGAAACAGGTGGATCAAAATCAATCTTCTTTTCTTCGACGCCACCGAGAAAAAGGCTCGAGTTATCGAAGAGAAATTTGACAAAATGATTTGGACACTCTCTCGCTACAATGGAAACCGCCAAGAAAGAGCCGACATAACTGCTCGTAATCTAACAGCTCAAACTTCAGGTTTATCTGCTAATGATCTAAATCAGGCATTGTCAGTCAACTTTGGGTCTCTGACTTCCCACCTCAATGCGCTTTTTGATCAAACCAAAAAGGGGGAAGGATCTGAGAAACCAACTGACACATCAGAAGATAAGGCCCATGGACAAAGCTCAATTGCAAGAAAGGCTGCTGCGGGTGCTGGGACATCAAAATCTGGACGATTACTCGCACCAGAAAGTCACCGTAAGACAAACTAGTCGATCTGGTGATAAGGAGCTAGTCGTAAGATTGTCCAAAAGAGCGTATGGTGAAGAAGAAAGAAGGACAAAAAAACGGGCACAAGGTAAGGGTTGAAACCGAAGTTCAAATCAAGGGCTAAGAAAGGATTACCGAAAAATCGCACGGAACCTCGGTTTGCCCGGCAAAGAGTCGGCGAGATCATACCAAAAAAAATTGACACGCTAAGAGGTTTGAGGAATGGAATAAGATCGAAGTGAATGGCTTCGGATGCCTTTGTCCTTGATCTTGTTCCAAAAGAAGAATCACCGGATGATGAGTTCCTCAACCGTTCTGAAATAAATATCCGACTTTCTCAAGTATCTGGAAAATGAGGCCAAGCTCATAAATGTAAAGATATCTCGCCAAGAGTATGATCTGTTAATATACTCGAAGAAGGCAGATGGCTCATTTGACAGACTGACATTTGAGAGATTCTACTTTGACATCTTGAGCAAATCGCATATAACCCCGATCAAGTCGCATAACAAAGCGATGTCAAATGGAAACTCTATCGATTTTCAACGTTCCACAAGACCAAAGAGAAATGCCGAAGGATACAAGCCCAAGGAGTGAAGAATCAGAAGACGTCTAGGGATCAGCTACTTTTATATTCAAAACTTTTCTGATGTAACATGTAATCAACATATCTAATGAAAAGTTTATTTTTCTGATCCCAAGACAAAATCTCTTTGTCTTCTGATTACTTGCTCTTTAACCGTTTCTATACTTATCAACTGTTTTGGTTTCTCGGTGTTTTGGTTTCATCAAAAAAGGGAAATTGTTGGGAAATTTATAGTTTTGATGAAAGTTCCAAAAACACATGTAATAGGACCAATCGGACACAGTTGACCGATGTTTACATTATTGCTATAGGAGACCAATTGATAATGATTGTATAGAAAAAAGCGATGTAATAGATAGGTCACATATTGAGGGGGAAACTCAATATGTATAGGTCGATCTGAAGAATCGGAAGAAAGCGATATCCGACGAGCGAATGCTAAAACCGAACCAAAGATCGGATCGATCCGATCTTGTCGATAACTTCAATGAAGTCATGAAGCTCAAACTTAGAATACTCGAAGATCGGATGACTTCGTAAGATCGGACCCGGAAGACCTACATCAGTAGAGTCACCCGGTTGAAGCTAAGTCAACAAAGCCAAGAAGACTCCATCGGATCGATCGATTCAGATCGATCGGATCGACTCATAAGATGAAAACCCATGTCTCATCTTATCATACGCCTGCGATCTAAACACGAAGAAGACCAACCTTAGTTGGAGGAACAACACCGCAAAGCAAGGCTTTTCATCCAATAAGGAAGAAACACGTATGAACAGAGCCGATATCATGGGATTCGATGTTGCTCTCTCAAACGGCTATAAAATACATTCACGCTTTCGGCCATGCCGTTCTGAAGCACGCCACATCAAGCCCAACTCTACCTAAAATAGCCCGAGATTCAAATTGCTCTCCAACGGCTCTTTGATCTCAAGGTCTATAAATATGGGATCACACTTGAGAGTGAAGAACGGAAATGCTTGGACAAACAACATAATCAATGGCTCAAACTACGATTCATTTCCGCATACGAAGAACACAACAACAAGCTTATTTTATATTGTGTTCATCCCATAAGTTCTTAGCAAGAAATCTTTTCATCTAGCTTTTAGGCCAGCTTGCATGCAAGAGAAAGATTTCATAGTTGGAACCTCAACAATCTTACCCAAACCCCAAGTTAGGATAAGTTGTTTAGCAAGATTTCGATCTAGGGTTTCTAAAGACGATTTACGGGATCGGTTGAGTGAGAACTCTTAAAACATCTGTTGGTGTCTTGTGTTGGACTAACACACTAAACTAAGTCCATCGGTTAAAGTCGGTTAAGTTGGTGCCCCTTGTGAAAGGGAAGAGTGGGCGTAGGGAATGGTTTGTCCGAACCACTATAAATCTTGTGTGCCTTTATTGCTTTGATTAACTTGCTCTCACATCGCACAATCTTAAAAGCGCATACATTCTAAGTTAAGATCGAGACAAACACCAAGCTTCGATCCGACGGACCTGATATTTACATCATCGATTTAAAAAGATAAAACTTGGAATCGATTTATACAAAGCGGTTTTTCACACGGGTAAAACTTAAGCTTCCGCACATCGATTAATCGATAGTTACCGAACCGATCTGCTTTAAAGCGTTCAATAAGTTGGTTATCGAACAAACCGATTCACTTTCGCGCTCTGATCGGTATCTGCTCTCTCACCGATCTGCATGCGAAAAAGTTTTTCGATCTATTCACCCTCCCCCCTAGACTTCGCCCCGCTTTTCCCGTTAAGGACCTCTGGTAGGTTGTAGGATATGATTGTGGCGTGCTCGATTATCGGTGTGGCGTATGCATGATTAAGCGCCCGTTTTTTTTCTGCTTGTCGTATCCGTATTATCGACTCTTTTTTGTGCACGTGTCGCTTTCTCCTTGTGTTGGTCCCGGTGGGAAAAACCCATTTTGCGCGTGCGGAAGCAAAATATGTTGTGCGGTGCATATAAAACAGGGGTGAAGGAATGGTGATTACAAATTTTTGCTTTTTAAGCTCATGTATTGAGTTTTGCTTATAATTGAATGTGTATGACAATATAAGAACATAAAGCAATAAAGAACACAACAAAGTATAGTGGTTCGGAGACTTAAGCTCCTACATCCACTCTCCCTGTTTCTAGGGAAATTCCTTCATCACTTCCTTGAGCTTTCTGCTACCTCGCGTAGTTTACTTACTCAACTCGGCCCTGAGCTTTCTGACTACTCCACGTAGTTTACTTACTCAACCCGACCTTGAGCTTTCTGACTACCTCTGTAGTTTACTAACTCAAACTAGACTTATCACCCTCTCGGGCTCGCCTCTTAGATGTTTAACGAGTTCACACTCCTTCGGGACTTATCACCCTTACTCGGGATTGCCTAATCAACTACCTCACTTCACCACTAGTTATCTCTTACGAGAATGGGTTTGGGTTTGGTGTTGTCTCCAACTATGGTGAGATTTTCCCTTACAATGGTTTAGCCTCAATTCTAAGGTTGGGAAAATCTCTCTAAGCTTAAGATACATCGCAGGTAGCTTAGGTTGGGTTCTAGAACACCTCTTTGAATATATTTGTATATCTACAGACTTGTGTTTAACGCTCTTGGCTCTGTAGCATTTTGTGCATAATCTCCACCCTTAATTTGATGGAAGATCTTGTATTTATAGTGTGGATTTGAATGTTACCGTTGGAGAGAATCTCATTCAAATTCATACTATTCTCTGTAAGTTCTGCAGCTTTTCCAGGCTGGTTGTCTTCCTCTCATTGGTCCACGTCAGCTGGATTCCAACGGCTATATTCCTCAGCTTCAGTGCCTCGGAACATTCAGGATATACTGAGCATTCAGTATATTACTGAGTCTTCAAGATTCTGTGCATTCAGGATTCTCTGAGTCTTCAGGTTTCTCTGAGCCTTCAGGTTTCTCTAAGCCTTTAGATTTCTCTGAGCCTTCAGATTTCTCTGAGCCTTCAGATTCTCAGTTTCATACTGAGTCTTCAGATTCTCAGTTTCAAACTGAGTCTTCAAAAACTAACCTGATCTATATCTGCCGACTATATACGGTGCAGATAACATCCTGAACACTCTAAAACTGAATTCTGACTCATCTATCAAGATTAATCCTGAACATGTCATACTCAGGGGTTTTGGGATCTAATCAAAATCCTCTTTATTAAATTCATTTCCCAACAATTTCCCCCTTTTTGATGATGCCAAAACCTATCTTGTTACAAATACACTCTTAACCTATACTCGTGTTTTTGGTTTTTATTATTACAAGAATGGTAAATCTCTTAACAATCAATTCAAAGAATGAATCACCCAACAATTTCATCACTAAATAACAATAATCGGGCATATCAAATATAAAGACATGTAAAAGGATAATGAGGTATTATCTTTGAGCATAAACATAAAGTTTTTCATTGATGTATGATGATTTTTATTACGATTTACAATGAACTTTTCAAAAGATAAAGACAAAAACATAAAAAATTACAAGTCTTGATCTTGGTCTTGATCTTCTTTGATCTTATTTCGGCTCCTCATTCCTCTTCTTCTATGGACCTTATCGATCGGGCATCTCTTGACACTTTCGTCTTGGCCGAGTTCGATTTCTTCGACGACTTGGACATCGACCCTCGGTCTCTTGACCTATCTTGAGTCTCGATTCACTTTATTCTTGAGCCTCGGTTCAATTTTTACTCGAGGCTATCTGATTTATTCTTTGTCCGATCTGATCGGTTAAATTTGATTAGATCAACACATCTTTAGATCAACACATCAGAATAGCATCAGGTCATCATATCAGGTTAGCATCATATCTGACCTTGATCACGTCTGATCTTGATCAGTCTCTTCTGCTCATATTCTTATTTGCAACCTTCTCTTCTCGATTTCTTTGGCTTTAGCTTTTTTCTTCACCGATTTGCACATCTCATCGGTTGAACTCAACTAACTCATTTGATCTCGATCGGTCTAAATCTGCGACCTCGTCTCGATCTCGTCGATCTACTTTTGATTCCGTGAGTTCTTCCTCAATTTGTTCTTTCGTTCCCCCTCAACTTGTTATTTGTAAATTATCTTGAATAACACAAGTTGATAATGTTTTGGCATAGAAATAAAATATCCCAACAATTTCTCAATTGATAAAGACGCCAAAACATCAGAATATATGCATTTTTAAAGAAACGGGTTTTCTTTAAAAAGATCTGTTCAGGTGGTCACTCTGAAATTAGTGAACCTTTTGAACTCCCGCTCTGATACCACTTGTTGGTATCAGATCAGAGACAGGTTTAAAAAATAGATCTGCTCAGGCGATCACTTTGAAGATAGTGATCTGTTGAGTACCTGCTCTGATACCACTTGTTGGTCCCGGTGGGAAAAACCCATTTTGGGCGTGCGGAAGCAAAACATGTTGTGCGGTGCATATAAAACAGGGGTGAAGGAATGGTGATTACAAATTTTTGCTTTTTAAGCTCATGTGTTGTGTTTTTGCTTATAATTGAATGCGTATGACAATATAAGAACATAAAGCAATAAAGAACACAACAAAGTATAGTGGTTCGGAGACTCAAGCTCCTACATCCACTCTCCCTGTTTCTAGGGAAATTCCTTCATCACTTCCTTGAGCTTTCTGACTACCTCGCGTAGTTTACTTACTCAACTCGGCCCTGAGCTTTCTGACTACTCCACGTAGTTTACTTACTCAACCCGACCTTGAGCTTTCTGACTACCTCTGTAGTTTACTAACTCAAACCGGACTTATCACACTCTCTGGCTCTTCTCTTAGATGTTTAACGAGTTCACACTCCTTCGGGACTTATCACCCTCACTCGGGATTGCCTAATCAACTACCTCACTTCACCACTAGTTATCTCTTACGAGAATGGGTTTGGGTTTGGTGTTGTCTCCAACTATGGTGAGATTTTCCTTTCAATGGTTTAGCCTCAATCTAAGGTTGGGAAAATCTCTCTAAGCTAAGATACATCGCGGGTAGCTTAGGTTGGGTTCTAGAACACTTCTTTGAATATATTTGTATATCTACAGACTTGTGTTCTAGGGTGGGAATGCTTTGACTATAACGCTCTTGGCTCTGTAGCATTTTGTGCATAATCTCCACCCTTAATTTGATGGAAGATCTTGTATTTATAGTGTGGATTTGAATGTTACCGTTGGAGAGAATCTCATTCAAATCCATACTATTCTCTGTAAGTTCTGCAGCTTTTCCAGGCTGGTTGTCTTCCTCTCATTGGTCCACGTCATTTTGGATTCCAACGGTATATTCCTCGGCTTGATTGCCTCGGAACATTCAGGATATCTTGAGCATTGATATATTCTCGAAGTCTTCGGATTCGTGCATTCGAGATTCTCTGAGTCTTGAGTTTCTCTCGAGCCTTGAGTTTCTCTAAGCCTTGATTTCTCTCGAGCCTTGATTTCTCTGAGCCTTGATTCTCTAATTTCATTATGAGTCTTGATTCTCAGTTTCAAACTGAGTCTTCAAAAACTAACCTGATCTATATCTGCCGACTATACACGGTGCAGATAACATCCTGAACACTCTAAAACTGAATTCTGACTCATCTATCAAGATTAATCCTGAACATGTCATACTCAGGGGTTTTGGGATCTAATCAAAATCCTCTTTATTAAATTCATTTCCCAACAATTTCCCCCTTTTTGATGATGCCAAAACCTATCTTGTTACAAATACACTCTTAACCTATACTCAGGTTTCAGTTTTTCTATTACAAGAATGGTAAATCTCTTAACAATCAATTCAGCAATGAATCACCCAACAATTTCATCACTAAATAACAATAATCAGGCATATCAAATATAAAGACATGTAAAAAGATAATGAGGTATTATCTTTGAGCATAAAGATAAAGTTTTCATTGATGTATGATAGATCATTACGATTTACAATGAACTTTTCAAAAGATAAAGACAAAAACATAAAGAATTACAAGTCTTCAGTCTTGGTCTTCAGTCTTCTTTGATCTTCAGCTCGGCTCCTCATTCCTCTTCTTCTATGGACCTTGTCTGATCAGGCATACTGACACTCATGCTGACTGAGTTCAGTTTCTTCTGACTTCAGACATCCTGACCCTCAGGTCTCTTGACCTATACTGAGTCTCAGTTCACTTTATTTACTGAGCCTCAGTTCAATTTTTACTCAGGCTATCTGATTTATTCTTTGTCTGATCTGATCAGTTCGGCTGATTAGATCAACACATCTTTAGATTAACACATCAGAATAGCATCAGGTCATCATATCAGGTTAGCATATCAGGTTTTATCATATCTGACCTTGATCACGTCTGATCTTGATCAGTCTCTTCTGCTCATCTTCTTATTTGCAACCTTCTCTTCTGATTTGCTGGCTTTAGCTTTTCTTCACTTCTGATTTGCACATCTCATCAGTTGAACTCAACTAACTCATTTGATCTCGTCGGTCTAAATCTGCGACCTCGCCCCGATCTCGATCGATCTCTTTTGATTCCGTGAGTTCTTCCTCAATTTGTTCTTTCGTTCCCCCTCAACTTGTTATTTGTAAATTATCTTGAATAACACAAGTTGATAATGTTTTGGCATAGAACTAAAATATCCCAACAATTTCTCAATTGATAAAGACGCCAAAACATCAGAATATATGCATTTTTAAAGAAACGGGTTTTCTTTAAAAAGATCTGTTCAGGTGGTCACTCTGAAATTAGTGAACCTTTTGAACTCCCGCTCTTATACCACTTGTTGGTATCAGATCAGAGACAGGTTTAAAAAATAGATCTGCTCAGGCGATCACTTTGAAGATAGTGATCTGTTGAGTACCTGCTCTGATACCACTTGTTGGTCCCGGTGGGAAAAACCCATTTTGCGCGTGCGGAAGTAAAACATGTTGTGCGGTGCATATAAAACAGGGGTGAAGGAATGGTGATTACAAATTTTTGCTTTTTAAGCTCATGTGTTGTGTTTTGCTTATAATTGAATGCGTATGACAATATAAGAACATAAAGCAATAAAGAACACAACAAAGTATAGTGGTTCGGAGACTCAAGCTCCTACATCCACTCTCCCTGTTTCTAGGGAAATTCCTTCATCACTTCCTTGAGCTTTCTGACTACCTCACGTAGTTTACTTACTCAACTCGGCCCTGAGCTTTCTGACTACTCCACGTAGTTTACTTACTCAACCCGACCTTGAGCTTTCTGACTACCTCTGTAGTTTACTAACTCAAACTGGACTTATCACCCTCTCGGGCTCGCCTCTTAGATGTTTAACGAGTTCACACTCCTTCGGGACTTATCACCCTCACTCGGGATTGCCTAATCAACTACCTCACTTCACCACTAGTTATCTCTTACGAGAATGGGTTTGGGTTTGGTGTTGTCTCCAACTATGGTGAGATTTTCCCTTACAATGGTTTAGCCTCAATGCTAAGGTTGGAAAAATCTCTCTAAGCTTAAGATACATCGCGGGTAGCTTAGGTTGGGTTCTAGAACACTTCTTTGAATATATTTGTATATCTATAGACTTGTGTTCAAGGGTGGGAATGCTTTGACTATAACGCTCTTGGCTCTGTAGCATTTTGTGCATAATCTCCACCCTTAATTTGATGGAAGATCTTGTATTTATAGTGTGGATTTGAATGTTACCGTTGGAGAGAATCTCATTCAAATCCATACTATTCTCTGTAAGTTCTGCAGCTTTTCCAGGCTGGTTGTCTTCCTCTCATTGGTCCACGTCAGCTGGATTCCAACGGCTATATTCCTCAGCTTCACTGCCTCGGAACATTCAGGATACACTGAGCATTCAGTATATTACTGAGTCTTTAGGATTCTGTGCATTCAGGATTCTCTGAGTCTTCAGGTTTCTCTGAGCCTTCAGGTTTCTCTGAGCCTTCAGATTTCTCTGAGCCTTCAGATTCTCAGTTTCATACTGAGTCTTCAGATTCTCAGTTTCAAACTGAGTCTTCAGAAACTAACCTGATCTATATCTGCCGACTATACACGGTGCAGATAACATCCTGAACACTCTAAAACTGAATTCTGACTCATCTATCAAGATTAATCCTGAACATGTCATACTCAGGGGTTTTGGGATCTAATCAAAATCCTCTTTATTAAATTCATTTCCCAACACCTTGGCTTCGCGAGGCGGCACTTCAGAAATTTGTCCGTTAGATGATTGATATTCCTTTTGTAGAAGATTCGTCTTGTCTGGTGTATCTTTTTGATTGTCACCAGGTGTGAGCTGACTTGATCAGGTAACTGATCAGTCTACCTTGTTTGAGTCTTCTGATGCATATTGTCTTAGCTCAATATGCAGACTCCGCTGAGTGTAGGTCTTCAGGTCTTTTGATCTTTAGGTGTCTCTGAGCCTCAGTGTCTTCAGTCATACTGAGTCTTCAGGTTTGTTACTGAGTCTTTAGGTTTATCTGAGTCTTCAAGTTCATCTGAGTCTTCTGTGTCTATCTGAGTCTTCAGGTTCATCTGAGTCTTCAGTGTCTTCTTGTCTTCACCTGATCTTCTGACTTCTTGTCTTCTGATTTGTGCTTAGTCTTCTGATCATCTGACCTTATCTGGGTCATCTGATACTTCGACCTGACCTATACATATTGAGTTCCTCCTCAATATGTGGCCTATCTTTTACATCAACTATCTATACATTTCAGCTGGTTATCTTAATCTGATTCTAAGTCATCAGTCAGCTAACAGGTCTGACTGGTCCTATTACAACCTGTTTTGGAACTTCCATCAAAACCAAATTACATATTTCCCAACAATTTCCCCCTTTTTGATGTAACCAAAACACTTAATCACACTTAATCAGAAAAATAGATACCATGAATGGAAATGTAGATGATGTAAACAGTACATACCTCAGAAGACAATGAGTTGTTGTCTTAGAATCAGTGAGATGGAAAATTTCATTCAGATAGGTGTGTGCATTGTAGAATACATGAAAAACGTACCTATCATCTGATTCCAAGTTGTCTTCTTCGGGTGTACTTGAACATTTGCAGCTCTTTGGGGATGCCAAACATCATGTACATCCTTTGCATTAGCTTGTCTAGCTCTTCTTTTCTACGGATTCCTCATTTTTCAGCTAATCCATAGTAGATGTTCTTGAATTTAACAGGATCTAGCTTGTTATCTGGACGCAAAGGTGGAAGGAGTAGTTCAAAGGGTGGAGCTTCTGGTATTAGTGACATGATCTTGCCTTCTTTCATCACTGTCTGGTAGAAGTCTGGATACTTTGTTTCTAACCAGTTCCGGAATTCATCATCATTTTCAGTCTGATCTTGATGAATTGGAATCTTCTCCAGGATGTAGACGTCAAATAACCATTCTGCTCTGATCTGATCCCATTCTGGAAGCAAATCTTGCCGTGCACAGAGGATGCCTTTAACAGGTGCCGGAAGGGCATTCTTCTCCCAAGCAATCTCCTCTGCTGCAGCTTCGTTCTTCCTCTTCCTTCGGATGTAAGCGATGTTCAGTCCCTTAGCCTCTGCTAACTTCTGCTTCTTGATTGCGGCCTCTCTTATTCTCTGTATTGTCTGCTCTTGAACTTGTTCAGGAGTCATCTGGCTTTTGGTGGAGAATAGCTGGCCTTGTCTCTGATCTTCCGCAGTTGCTTTCATCATCTTGCCTTTGCCTTTCTTCCTCCTCAGAGTCTGCTCAGGTTCATCTTGTTCGTCTTCTTCAGCTAATTTCTTAGCGAGTTCAAGGCTCTTGACCTGATCATCAGTTTCCATTCTTTTCTGAACGAACGAAGAAAATTCTTCAATCTTGTCGACTCTGGCAGTAACCTCTGAAAGAGCACTTTTCTGCTCAGCGATCTCTTTACTGTGTTGCTCCACAGTTTCTTTTATTTCAGCAACGAGATCGGTAGATGGAGTGGCTAGCAAGTCAGATATAGTGGTTTTTGGTAGAGAAGAAAATGTTACCAACTGTGTTTGAGTCTGTTTTTCTTCCTTCTCTTTGTTCTCTTTTCCTTGTGTCTGTTTTTCTTTATTCTCTTTTTCTTCCCCCTTTTTGGTTTCATCAAAGAGGTTGGACATCTTGCGATTCAGAGCAGTTAATTGCCGTGAGATCTCCTCTCTGAGTTCCTCGACAACAAGAGGAGTGATCTGAACGGTGGCAGAAGGTGCAGGTGTGTAGAAGCGTCTGAGAGCAGTTTCGATTTCCTGTCTTGCTCGTTCTGTAGAAGCTAGAAAATATTTCCAACTCATATCCAAGTGGTTTTTGGTCTTGTCCAAGGATGCCCAGACACTCTCCAAAAGTACCTGTGTCTGATTGAGCATCTCTGTCTGAACTGAGAGTTTGTCAGACTGGAGTTTGAGCTTCTCAGCAAGAGGATATACTAGTTGCATTACTTCAACAAGGATGGCATTGTGCATCCCAACTGTGTAACTTCGTTCCTTGTCAACTAGTTTTGCTTGCTCATCTTCAAATCGCTTCATCAGATCTGTTGTGAGCGCTGCGAATTTGTATTCAAATGCAGCTTTGATCCCATCCTGAATCTTCTGAGTGTGATGATCTAGGGTATCAGAGCTCATCGTAGCAGTCTGTTCAGATGTTGAAGCCTTGCCAAGTCGGGTCTCATCTGCAGCACCCATTCTTGGTTCATCGGTAGCTCCCTCATGATCTGTAGGAGGTTGAACGGTTTCCTCCCTGTTATCAGCAATACCGAACCTTTCGTGAATCAACCATCTGATATCATCATCAGATGCCAATTCAACAGCACTTTCAATCCCAGCATTGTGTAGACATTTCAACTCCAAGTCTATAAAGAAATCTGATCCCAGAGTTGTCATTAGAATCAGAAGTTCTTCAATGCTCTTCAGTCTGATATCCCTCCAGAACACTATCTCTTCTATCTGTTGCTGGATGCCAGGATGTTGATCCAATTTAGGACATAGATCCAACAGATACTCTTTGATTTGTTGCTTCATTATCTTTATGATGGGGCTCTCTGGAGCAGGTGAAGCAAGCACTGTTCTGGTGTTGAAGGGATTATGAGAGATGGACACATGTTCGTCGGATTTCTCAGGTTCTTGAGACTTGATCGGGGATTGGGATGTTTTTAGATCAGGTTGGTTTTCAGCGTGTTGAGGGTGTTCAGTTTCCTGAACGGGTTCATTGATTGGTGGTGTGGGAGATGTTGTTCTGATAGGTGAGGGTGAGGGTGAGAAGTTTTGTGGGGAGAGGATGGTGGTGATGATTTTTGAGGAGAGGGTGATGGTGATTTGGAAGTGGGCGTTGGCGATCTTGCTCTCTGGAAGATCTTGGTAAGAGGCAGAGAATCAGATGGTAATTCTTCCTCAGGTTGCTCCACTTCTGTCCCTCTGACAGATTTCTCTCCTTCTGCTGCGATCATCTGCTCTTCCCTTACTTTTCTGATGGTTGGCTCAAAGCAGACTACTATCTCTTCGTCTGATCTTACTTGCATCAGATCCTTTGTTCTGCTGACTTGCTGGGCAGAACTTGGAGCAATTTTCAGAGGAGATGAGACTCTCTTCTGACGTTTCCGCTGAGCATCTGGTTTCTTGGCAGATCCTTCCTCTTCATCCTCTTCTCTTGAACGGCCTTTTCCTGCACTTCAGACGATGCAGTTGCCTTATCTTTTCCTTTCTTTTCCCCCTTGGGTTTGGGCACATAAGGAGTCGGATCCTCATCAGCTGTCCAGGTAGGGACTCATCATTGCCCAATATGGCCTTGTGCTTTGCTTGGTAAATCTTCGCTCCATTCTCGTTCCATTCATAATTCTGTGGCAGCTTATCTGACAGAATGATAGAGATTTTGTGTACGAATGAGCACTTGGAAGACAAGCACACTTCATTGCTCTGGTTTAGTTCGAACTTCCCGGAGTCTTTTCTCAGTCTTGCTTTGACCATGCCCAACCAATCAATATCTGAAGCCTTCTTGATTATTGCAGCCATGACACTTATCTTGTACGAAGTGACCGCATCAAGGCTGTAAGTTGAGCACATGATCACCTTCTGAACAATTTCAAGATGAAGGCGATACTTTCTCTTCAGGTAGGAGGCTTTGACGTTCGTCATGTTCTCCTTATTTGCTGGTCTCAACAGCTCGGCTTCAAGAAATTCCTTTTCTCCTACAGCAGTCTTGTAGGTCTCTGGATTGATGCTTCCTCGAGTTAGGCCGAATATCCTCTGTAGATCGTCATTCGACACTCGAACTTCCATTCCGCCAATGGAAGAAATCAGGTCAGCATCATTGTCTTCATCCCTCTGCAGATTGTAGAGAAACTCCAGGGCTTCATGGGTGTGAACGATGTTCTGATGAGTAGAACAATATCGTTCCAGTCCACACGCTCGTAAGCACTCCAGAATTTCCAGCGATTCTGGATCTGAGGTGATGGTGAAGACTACGTACTTTTCATCAATGATGTCTTTCTTCATCGATGCAAAGTTGCAGTACTTTTTCCCTTGGCCCGGTCGTGAAACAAGATGTGTCATTTTCTGTATGATATGCAAATTGATGTTTAGTTTGAGTAAGATATTTCAATAAATTCAGTCAAACTAGCAATCTTAGCATCAATTTAGCAAATAAGCGTTTAGATCTTAAAAAATTACAGAATCACAACTTGTAAACCTAGGTACCATAGAGAAATTGAGATCATGCAATTAATTAAAACAAGAAATTACCAGAAATTGATTCGAAAGATTTAGAAATCGAAAGAGTAGAATCAAATGATTTCGAAGGTAATTCTCTGAAGATTTAAAAAAAAAAGATCTTTTAAGAGCTTTGAGAAGACGAAGTAGTGGAAAGCGGTTTTCTAAGAAAGATTTGGATTTTATAGAATACGAGGGAAAACCTTTTTGCACAACTTTCTAAAGTACTCAAGTATCCGTGTTTTGAAATCAGTGGCTGAGATTAGTCGGCCAAAAAGTATTTTGATCGCACAGTTGAGAAAAGTAGTCTTCTCGTTTTCTGGACTCGAAAAATTGCAATAAAACGTTTTGAAAATATTTTCCCAAGTCCTCATTAAAAGCTTTGCAGAGCATGCGTCATGAACAGTGTAAAATAAATCTTTTATTTAAATAACGCATATAAGGTATTCAGAAAGAGATAAATAAGAGAACGTATCTGACTGATTGATATTGTAATCAATCAGTTACCACGGTGATCTGATCTGGTACTTTGTTGACTTATCTGATGGTTGCCTCATGCATTTCCCAACAATATCTCACTTATCTGATCAGATTCTTGCTTGAAACACTTCGCCACTTATCTGAACCTCTTATCTGATACTCTTTATTCTTCAGTCTTATTCTAATAAACCCGTATTTACTGAAGTCAACTCCCGCCAAAACTTTTACTTCGGGGAGTCCAAAAGTCACCTCAATTCCCAAATCGGCGCGATTTGACATCCCGTATTAATGGCATAGATACGTTGTGATTTAATCACACCGTTAACTCATCCAACCATTAGCCGCGTGTTCATAATGCGTTGTCGATGCAAATTTCTCTTAAGATCTTCTGAGAAGATAAAATTTGCATTTATACCCCTAATTTCCTTCTATAAATAGCCTGGGTGTTAGGCGAACAACACAACATAAACCATTTCATATTCTTTAGCATATCCTTCATGCTTTTCTGATGAGTTCCTTATTTCCGGTGAAACTTTTCGGTGGGAACCTTTAGCCCTTTTCCAATGAATTCAGCTTCCCAAATCAACCATGTGTGTTCCTTCACACTGCTTTCGTCGTTATCTAAGATTTCACATACGATCAATGCTAAGCTTCTTTACCACCATGGAGGAGGATCTGCTAAGGCAAATGAGAAGGCACTTCTCCTAACCGTATGCACCTTGTGTGCCTATCGAGATTACGGAATTAGCATCAACAGACTTAGTCTGAAACAAAACGTGAGTTTGGTATATGGTCTGCATCAGTCAACAGTTGATCTCCATATATCAAGCTCAATTTTTGCATGCGACACAAGTGTCCGTTTGGTCCTTGTGACCAAACCTGTGGCACTGTGCCCCATTTAACAACTGGAGAGCCCGTTGATTTCACGTCTGAGGGCTCCTGGTTTGGACATCCTTCAAAGCCTCTCTTGCTCCTCCCTCCGAAGCTTTTGAGATTGGCTCAGGATTCTCGAAGCCTCTCTGACGCCCCTTCTTAGGATCGAGGGAAAATGAGAGCATCATTCCTTGTACTCTCTCTCTTCTTCCCTACCTAGGGTTGGCTTAGGGCTTTATGGTTTATGACCTCCGGGTCTTCTTGTACTTGTAATACCACTTGATGATAGCTTGTAGCATTTGTAGCTTGTGATATCACTTGTAACTGGTAAATCTGACCTCCGGGTCCTTATCAATGAAAAACTCTGTTATTCCATTGCTGTGTTGTTTCTTCTGACTTATGCGATCTGTAGCTTTAAACTTGACTTGCTTGTTAACTGCAACTTTAATCGACTTATAAACTAATCTTCCAATCTGATCAGTTCCCCCTTAATCTGATATGTCTTGAACTGATCTGCCCTTTGTCTGAACTTCAGATTGGCTACTTATCTGACTTTCTGATTTGCTCCTTATCTGAACTTCAGATCGGCTCCTTGTCTGGTCGTCTGATCAGTTGAGATTCCTAACTCAACTGATTCCACTTAACCTGGTTAGTCTTTTAACCAACTGGTTCTGGAGATCAATCCTTCAGCCATATCTGGTGCATTTTCTCCAAGATCCAGAAGCCCTAGCTCGTTGCATAACTCTCTGAATCTGATCTCAGCTAGCGGCTTGGTTAAGATATCAGCTTTCTGCTTGTCAGTATGGATCTTTTCCATCCTGATATTCTTCTTTTCAACGTGATCTCTGATAAAATGGTGTCTGACATCCACATGCTTGCATCTTGTATGTAGAACAGGATTCTGAGTGATTGCAATAGCACTATTACTGTCACAGAATATAGGTACGTTCTTAGCTACAATGTTGTAATCCCTCAGCTGCTGACTTAGCCAGAGCAGTTGGGAACAACAGCTTCCTGCAGCCATATATTCTGCTTCAGTAGTAGATGTCGCAATTGATGTATGCTTCTTCGAAAACCATGAGATCAGTTTATTTCCCAGAAACTGACATGAACCTGAGGTTGACTTCCTGTCGATTCTGCAACCTCCGTAATCTGAATCAGAATACCCACTAAGCTCTAGATTGTCATCTGATGGGTAAAATAAACCGAGGTTTACAGTCCCCTTCAGATACTTGAAAATCCGCTTAGCTGCTTCTAGGTGGCTTTCAGCATTGGATTTGCTTGAAATCGCACATACACCTCTTTACCAAAAAGTAATGTCCGGTCATTTTGGCGGTCGGTATAGAAGTGATCCAATCAGAGCTCTATATTCTTTCTGACCATCTTCATCTGGATCCATCTTTAACCCGGTCATCATGGGAATTCTGGCTTCCTTCAATGTTGAACTCCAAACTTTGCCAGTAGATTCCTTGTGTACTTCGCCTGGTAGATGAATATCCCTTCAGACTCTCTTTGACTTGTAAACCCGTAAAGTAATTCATCCGACCCATCATGGACATCTCGAACTTCCCTTGCATCAAAACTTGTCAACTTCTCACATAGCTTCTTGTTGGGAGATCCAAAGATGATGTCGCCCACGAATCTGAACCATCGTAATATCTTCTCCATCTTCTATTCTCAATAAGGTTACATCCACTATTCCTTTAGTGAACCCGTTGTCTATCAAGAACCGGTAGAGTGTATCATACCAAGCTCGAGGAGCTTGTTTCAGGCCGAAAGAGCTTTCCTTAAACGGTACACTTGGTTGCCTTTTTCAAAGCCCGGAGGTTGTTTGACATAAACTTCCTCTTGCTAGTACCCCATTTAAGAATGCACTCTTTACATCCATCTGATACACATTGAACCCTCTGTGGGCAGCATATGCCAGAAACAACCGAATGGCTTCTAGGTGAGCGACTGGTGCAAAGGTCTCATCATAATCAATTCCTTCCGATTGTGAATACCCCTTAGCAAATAAGTCTTGCCTTATTCCCGGTTATGACATTTTTCTCATCTCTCTTGTTCTTGAATACCCACTTCGTGCCAATTACGTCTTGATGAGTTGGTCTGTCCACCAATTTCCAAACTTGATTCCTCTCAAACTGTTCCAGCTCCTCCTGCATGGTCAGAATCCAGCTTGTGTCTTGTAGAGCTTCCTCTCTCAGAGTTGGTTCCTTCAAAGACGGATAACAACAAGATGCATGGCACTTTCACCAACTCGATGTCTAGTTTTGACTCTATCGGATGGGTCTCCGATAATCGATCGGTTGGATGACCGGTTATCCGAGTCCTTCGCTCGATGTCGTCTGTTTGGAGAACATCATCCATATCGATAGTTCATTACTAGTGATTGGGAGTGGTGCGAATTATGATCCACTTGATAAGAACATGTCTCGGTGATGTTGGACTCATAATGTCTTGATGTACATTCATAGGAACTTCAGAGTTCCCCAACCGATGGTTCGGTTAATCTTTATCTCACCATAATGCCTTCTTCAGCGACGGTTATGCGTACCTTAGAGGTCCGATTGACTGTTGAATCAGCAAGATCAAGTTACGGGATGTACACTATTACGTGTTCGGTTCTTTCTCCTTGATGCTTAGCCGATCCATTTTCTCGTGTCGTCGTAGCGGTTGATCCGTGCAGGTTTGTTACGAGGCGACTTTCTCTTGTTCAAGATGTCTCATAAAAGACCACATGGGGTGTTTCTTCCACAACTAGGGTTCGTTTGTTGTAAACCCTAAAAGCCTTGCTGGATGAGGAATATCCTAAGAATATACCCTCATCTGACTTGGCCTCAAAAGTCTTCAACTGACTTTTCCCATTGTTGTGAATGAAACACTTGCACCCAAAAACATGGAAGTATGAAACACGAGGTTTTCTGTCCTTCCACAGTTCATAAGGTGTTTTGAAGTGAGTCTTGGTCAGAGAACATCTGTTCTGAGTATGGCATGCGATATTGATTGCTTCTGCCCAGAAACGGCTTGGTGTAGCATGTTCAGCTAACATAGTGCGAGCAGCTTCCTTAAGAGTTATGTTTCTCCGTTCTGCTACTCCATTTTGTTGTGGTGTTCTTGCAGCTGACGTTTCATGCTTTATCTGATCTGATTTTCACTATGCTGACACCCTTCTCATTTTGTAGCTTCTTGAGCAGTTCGGGTATCTTTGTCGTTGTCTCATTCTTCTTGTATAAGAATACAACCCAAGTAAACTTGGAATAATCATCCACGATTACTAGAGTATATTTACGTCCACTGAGACTGACTGGTGTAACTGGTCCGAATAGATCCATATGGAGCAGTTGCAATACTCTACTGGATGCTAGTCCAGGTATTCCGTTGAATGAGGATTTAACTTGTTTTCCCATCTGACATGCGGCACATGTCTGATCTTTGGAGAATATCTCATTCGGAAGTCCCTCAACCAAAGACATCCTAGCTATCTTGTTAAGAGTCTTGAAGTTCAGATGACTCATTCTTTTGTGCCAGAGCCAACTGCTACTTTTAGAGCTCTTAACAATTAAGCATGTATTCCTTGGGCAACTGTTCCAATCTGCTTCCTTGAACCAGTTAGCAAGATTTGTTGAGTTGCTCGATTCCTTATCGTACACTTGCCGCTCGAGAACTCAACGCTGAATCCGTTGTCGCAGAATTGTGATACTGATAGTAGATTTGCTTCAATCCTTCGACATACGAGACTCCAGTTACTTGTACATCATCATTCTCTAAGGTTCCGAATCCTTTGGTAAAACCAAAGTTATCATCACCGAAGAGTACACGTGGGCCTTCTTGTTCTTTGTAAGAGCTAAGGAGATGTTTGCTTCCAGTCATGTGCCTTGAGCATCCACTATCGATGTACCAGATAGTTGCTTGTGCACCTTCTTTGTTGGTCAGTCCCACGCGAACCTGCAATCAAATTAGGTTTTAGGTACCCCTTTGGAATTGGGTCCTGGGGGGTTAGTGGTGGATTTAGGGATCCACACAAACAGAGCACTTCTATGAAAATCATATAGATTAGAAGGTCTGATTTGTCTCCCATACATATCAACATAATCATACGTCTCTTTATATGCTTTCTGATTAGTATGATTATCTGTGTGAGTCTTGGGGGACTTAGAAGACTTGAGATTTTTCTTTATATTTTGTCTTCTTTTAATCCATTAATGGCTCAAAAAGTGCGATAGCCTAGATCTCTCGGGTTATAAGGGTAGGTACGATTGCTACCATCAAAAGATTCATATCTTTTTGGCATAAGTGGTCTTTTGCGGTTTACCTATAGCTTGCTTATTAGGCGGTGACCTTGATTGGGTCTCGAGTTAGATTTCCTTCTTCAGGTTGTCTCTTCTCGATACCTAATCTGCTTGATCGAGTTGAGGTTTCTTCGGAAGAACCGGGTTCTTCGTTGATTCCTACCGATGCTTTATCGATTAGGGTCCATTTTCGCTCCCTTTCGATTAGGCACCCCCTTTACTTGCTTTCAGGTCTTTTTCCCTTATCGAGATACAAGTTTAGCTTTTAGTGTATTTTTTAATCGAGAGACTCGTTTGATTACACCCTTCGAAGTGAATCAAACAGGGCTTTTGAGGATGTAGAAGGGTTCTCATACCCAATTCCCTTCTTGTTAGTCGGCGTTCGAAAATAGGTGTTCATTTCTTGAAAGATTTTAGATGACTTCGTGAAAACCTCCATTTTCTTGCGCAAACTATCCTCAGTAGATTTTAGACTCTCATGTAGTCGGAATAGCTCATTAAATTTAGCTTGAAGGATTTTGAAATCATCGACTTTGTTGTTTGTTGATTGCTAGGCGATCTTTGATCTGCTTCTCCGATCGAGAAGATTTAACTTTCGAATGTTAAGTTCCTCGCCATTACCTTGAGCAATTTCAAATAATTTCGATTCAAGAGTTTTATGAGAGAGTTCTCTTTAACAAGCTGATTATTTCTGATCCTTAGCTTGTCATTTTCAGCTTCCACTATAGTATAAGTGCCTACTGCATCAGAGAGATCATCAACCAATTGCTCAGAGTAGAGCTGCAAGTCAATCTCTCCAAAGCGGGTGTCTTTAATAATAGCGGTGTGGAAATTGAAAAAGCGAAGGTTTGGAGGTTACCTCAGATTGGTCCTCCTTGGCCATCAGGCAAACTTCATCGTCATCTGAAGAGAATATCAGATCTTCATGCTCGTGGAAGTCAATGCAGACCCTTGCTCGAAGACGAAGTCTTCTCTGAGGGAGTAGCGAGTCCTCGGAAGGCGAGATAGAGTCATCAATTCGGATGTGTCGGCGACGGGGCTTTCCTATCTCGGCGTTGCTCTCTTTTGTTCCGTTTCTCTTCTCTTTCTCTTTCTTCGAGTCGAGGCGTCGGTCTTTGTAGTGACTGGTTTCTCGCCGATTGAAGCATGATCCTCGATCTCACGGAACTTCCTCTGCCAGGGTGAGTCACTCAAATCTGTAGGATCTGTCGGGTGACTTCCTTTCGATGGTATCTGAACTCCTTCATCGGATATGTTATCTCTTCTCTCATCGGCGGATCATCTCTTTTCTTTTCTTCTTCAGGATCTCTTCGATCATCGATCCGGTTCTTTCTCGTGATCCATCCGGTTGGCCTCTGTTTCTTTGATAGTCATTTGTAGAATCTCCGATACTTACCAAGCCGAGTATTTGTTCTTTCAAGTTTCTGTAAGCGGAAGCGTCTGTTACGCTTGACTCATTATGTTTCCAACGAGTTCGATGGCCTTCGATCTGCTGCTGGTTGCTTTAAATGCAACTGATTTAGACGTTGAGGCTTCAGCAGGCGTCTCGTCTTCATCTTCTTGTCCTCTTTTGATTAAATCGAACTCGTGAGCTTTAAGGCTTAGGAACAAGCTACTCGGTTTCATCTTGGAGATGTCTTGGCAATCCTTGATTACCGTGACTTTCATGTCCCATTTCTTGGTGAGAGATCTTAAGATCTTATAGTTGATATCTTTGTCTGACATCTCTCTTCCAAGTTCTCGTAGCTTATTTACTGACATGGTGATCCTCCCATTGAGCTCGTTGATGGTCTCGTTGGGCAACATCTTTAACTTTTCAAACTTCACCAGTTCAGCTTGTAGTCGGCTGTCTTTGATCTGATCATTACCTTCGCATATCTCAGGAAGAGTATCCCACATTGCTTTTGCGGTTTTGAGATACTTTATCTTCTCCTTAGTGACTTTATCCATCGTCTTCATGATTATATGCCTGGCTATTGTATCTAGAGTATACAGCTTTCTTTCCTCTGCATCCATCAAGGCTGGGCTTTTTCGCACAAGACTTCCCGTGGCAAATTCTGGATCTCCTCCAACTGCTAGGTTGTCGTGATATATGATGATGGGTCCTCGTTCAATGACTTCCATCATTCTGCCGCTTATCGATCCTAGATGGTTGCACATATATATAGCCCAATCTGCATACTCATCAATTGAAAACTTAGGCAAATCATGATACATTCCAGAGGTATTATCCATGCTGAGTGATTTTGAAAAAGAATGAGTTTTGAAAAACGGTTTTTCAAGATCTGTTCAAATGACCACAAAGATTCTTCCTCAAGAATCGATGATACTCAAAGCCGATTAGTCCAGAGAACCACCGCTCTGATACCACTTGTAGGTCCTGAACGGGTTTTGTGAGGGTGGAAGTCTAGAGGGGAGGGGTGAATAGACTTCCAAAACTTTTCGTGTGGATCAGGTGTGAACTGCAGATTACCCGATAAGAGTGCGAGTGTATCAGTTTAGACTGATGTTCAATCTTACTGAGTGCCTAAGAGCAGATCAGTTTGATATCTGTCAGTTTAACTGAGTGGTGCGGAAGCTTGTTTTTACCCGTGTGAAAAACCAGTTTTATCAATCGATTCTTAAGTCGATTTTCAACCAACCGACTAAGGTGTCAATCGACCGTTCGATTGCTTGGTGCGGTCGAGCTTAACTTAGAATATGTATGTTGTTTTAAACTCAGTTGTGTGACTTGTGCAAAGCAATAAGAAAGCAAGTAAATGAACACAAGACTTTTTATAGTGGTTCAGACGAAACCCGTCCTACGTCCACTCTTCCCTTAACACAGGGGGACCTTAACCTACTTTAACCTGCGGGACTTATACCCTTCAAAAAGGATGGCCGAGATGTTTACCGAGTTCCCACTCTACAAACTTAACCTGCGGGACTTATATCCTTCAAAAAGGATGGCCGAGATGTTTATCGAGTTCTCACTCTACAAACGTAACCTGCGGGACTTATATCCTTCAAAAGGATGGCCGAGATGTTTACCGAATTCTCACTCTACAAACGTAACCTGCGGGACTTATATCCTTCAAAAGGATGGCCGAGATGTTTACCGAGTTCTCACTCTACAAACGTAACCTGCGGGATTTATATCCTTCAAAAGGATGGCCGAGATGTTTATTGAGTTCTCACTCTACAAACTTAACCTAACTTGTGTTTGGGTAAAGAATTTTTGAGGGTTCCAACTGAAAATCTATCCTGGTGTTTTAGGTAGCCAAACTGCTAGTGGATAGGATTTCTTGCTAAGAACTATGGGATGAACACTCTAAGAATAATCTTCAACTATGGTGTTCTTCGAGCGGAAATTCTTCTTGAATTTTCTTGCGTGAATGTTGTTGTTCCGCTTGCTCAATAGTTCATGTGATGTGGTTTCTCACTTGTTGGTCCTTTTTCTTCAAAGTGAAGATCGATCCCATTTTATAGACCTCGAAATCAAAGAGCCGTTGGAGAGCAATTTAAATTTTGGGCTACATTAGGTAGGTTGTAGGATATGATTGTGACGTGCTCCGATTATCGGCGTGGCCGTAGGCATGATTAGCGTCGTTTTTGTCTGCAGCGTCGTATCCCGTATTGTCAGCTCTTTTTGTGCACGTGTCGCTTTCTCCTTGGCTTCGCGAGGCGGCACTTCAAAAATTTGTCCGTTAGACGATTGATATTCCTTTTGTAGAAGATTCGCCTTGTCTGGTGTATCTTTTTGATTGTCACCAGGTGTGAGCTGACTTGATCAGGTAACTGATCAATCTACCTTGTTTGAGTCTTCTGATGCATATTGTCTTAGCTCAATATGCAGACTCCGCTGAGTGTAGGTCTTCATGTCTTTTGATCTTCAGGTGTCTCTGAGCCTCAGTGTCTTCAGTCATACTGAGTCTTCAATTTTGTTATTGAGTCTTCAGGTTTATCTGAGTCTTCAAGTTCATCTGAGTCTTCAGTGTCTATCTGAGTCTTTAGGTTCATCTGAGTCTTCAGTGTCTTCTTGTCTTCACCTGATCTTCTGACTTCTTGTCTTCTGATTTGTTCTTAGTCTTCTGATCATCTGACCTTATCTGGGTCATCTGATACTTCGACCTGACCTATACATATTGAGTTCCCCCTCAATATGTGACCTATCTTTTACATCAACTATCTATACATTTTAGCTGGTCATCTTATCTGATTCTAAGTCATCAGTCAGCTAACAGGTCTGACTGGTCCTATTACAACCTGTTTTGGAACTTCCATCAAAACTAAATTAAAGATTTCCCAACATATATAATTATCTAATTTATGTCGACCATTGTAGCAATTTATTAATTTCATTTCTTTTATCCGGAAGTATTCCATCTAATATAAAAATTCGGACTTATAGAGGGTTGAATTCATCTCGCCGATTGAATTACCATATTCTAACATTGGAAAGAGATTCGTCGACTGGACAATTTAACATGTATAGAGTTACTTTCAATTGGAATCGAACCATAGATATGGGAGTGAGCTAGAGTCAAACACTCTGATACCATGAAATAATTTCATCTAATTTAAAACTGCACGAATTTATAGAAAGATGTAAAATTAATTTGTTTATATTACTTCTTAAAACATTTCAAACAAAGAATTAAACCTATAAAATAGTTACTAACATTCAAGATAATATATGTTGGGGTATCATACAATATCCCACATCGAAATAATATGGGAGGATCATGGGGTTAGTTACGATGAACACTATCTCCATTAGTATGAGGCATTTTCATAAATGCCCAAAAAAATCAGTGCGGGCTCGACCCAAAGTGGACAATATCATAACAATTGGGGGATTTGGGTCCATCCAGGGTCCTAATGGTGGTATCAAAGTCATGGTCCCAGACGAGATGATGTAGAATATTCCTCGATGTTGAACGAATAAGATGGTGAATGACAGTCGTTGTAGAGTCGTTTGCGGTGAACAGGTCGTTTGAGAGGAGGTTCAGTGGTCTTTTTTTGAGGGGAGGATTGTTGGGGTATCAAATAATATCCCACATCGAAATAATATGGGAGGATCGTGAGGTTTATTAGGATTGACACTATCTCCATTGATAATTAGGCCTTTTGAGAGATGTCCAAAAATAAATTTGTGCGGGCTCGGTTCAAAACAGACAATATCATACTAATGCGGGAATTTGGGCCAATCTAATCTCTAACAATATATTTTTAACTTTTTATTTTTCTTAAAAAGATTATATTGATTTATTGATTATCATCCATCATTGCTAACCAGGTGGCTTAGCCCACCTGACAACTGGGCTCCTCATTTGAGTGGGAGACCCAGGTTCGATTCCATTTGGGAACGAATTTGGAGTTATAAGAGTTATAAGGTGGATTGGTGATTTCGTGGAGTATTTGGGTGATTGGTGTACTAACTACTAACAACTAACTTTGCTCGATAAAAAAAAAATTATCCATCATTGCTACATAATTATATATCTCATGATCTTAGTGTTAGTGTCCTATAGGCAATCCATTGTAAGGACATAATGCTCAGATAATATTCAGTATTTGTTTAATATTATTATTTATTTAATAATAAATATATGGTGTTGCACTTATTAGAATATTATGTTTGATTGTTTGCATTTGTTCTTATCTATGTTCCCTTGAGTCACTACTGTCATTGAGTGTGTGAGAACTCAGATGACCTAAGCATGATTCTCAAATGGCCCCAATCGAGGATCATCAAGAATGGAATATTGATGATACAATAGAGATTGGTGTGCGATCTGCATCATACTCTTTGAGAGTGTAGTGATATCTCACTTACTACGAGATACTAGGTATCTCATGATGGATGCACAAATACCTTAGAGGGTATTTGTTGGGGAATAAGTTACACAGATCTACTCGGGATGAATATTTAAATATAAATTTAATTCTTATAATTATTACTAGCATGAATTAATCTTATATTAATTCAAATAATAATCCAACAACAAATCATGCATTTAATTAATTCACGTAAAACCTACGCATGCAGAATTCTACGAGCTTACGTGAACGTACCTCTTGGGACGACAATGGTCTGGCTGATTAGACTCACCAAAAGAACTTCCCAAGTATTCCCTTAATCCTTGCTCGACTATCCGGTGGTAGGACACTTGCGAACAATTAACAAAAGGAAAATAAATTATGTTGCACCACCTTTGTGGATTTACTAATTTTTCCAGCACATGAAATTGTACTTGGGAATGAAAGAGTCATCCCCTATTTATAGAGCATAAGTGGTCGAAAATATTGGGCAAAAATAATGTGGGAAAATCTTTTCTTGATCTCCAAGAAATCTTGAATATATCTCCTATATTCTTTTCCCATAATTATAATATTCCACAAAATCCCACCGACTCTTTGTTATGGATAAATTTCGAAAATTATAGGGCAAGATTCCAAGATTTGGATCTTCTTGAATTTATGAGATATTCTCGTATTTCAAGAAATACACATCTTCCATAATATCTTTTCAAGAAAATCAAGAAAATCTTTCTTTCCCTTAATTATCAAAATTTTCGAAATTTCCCTATGGATAACCAAGTGGGAGATTTCTTGAATTTAATGAGATAATCTTGTATTCCAAGAATACATATCTTCATTCCATAACAAAACTCAAAGAAAATCTTTCTCCCCTTTTATCCATAAATTTTGAAATTAATGAGGAAAAATAAGCAACAATATTTATTTTATTTTAAACACCTTTTTCAGTTATTGGACTATATGTTGGGCTACTTAGGGGGCATTTAGGAGAATTAAGATTGGACCTTACAATGGATCTTGAATTATCAATATTGAGCCACAATATTATTCAAGCCCATAAATATTAATTAATCCCACTACATAATTAATATTGCACTATCCATCTTAACCCATATTACAGTCAATATGGCTCCCGGTTATTATTTCCCGTGTTTAAGATTATCTAGCCCATTAATTAATTCAAGCCACTGAAATAGCTTTCCATTAATTAATATCTTTTGTCCTTGGTCAAGGAATGGTTCAACATTATTATCCATACCGGAAACTAATTCCACTTGCAAGATTTGGTATGATAAAGCTTATGAACCTCCCAAGAGGGCAAATCGAACAAGCGTACTTGCACATGATTCTCCGTATTAAATTTTAGCAATCACATGTGACCAATAATATTGCCCAAGATAAAAAGTATTGAACCTCGTTGATTCTCTACCCATGATAAGTCAAAGCAATAGTTACCAACCACACGTGATCCTATTTAAGGAACGAAGATTAAGAAATAACAAACCACTGAGGTCTAATTCTTCCTTGTTCAGTTCTGAAGAATTTGTCCTCCTGTAGGTCCTATTCAGTGCATCAGTCATGCACTAGTGTAATCTCTTGGTCAAGACAAGCCAATCCGAGCCTTACACTTCAACCTTTCACGATGGGTTGTTCATTTCCATCTAGGTCGTGAATGGCGTACTTTTAGTTACAAGAGACTGTTAATTTAATCTTCTGTGATCTGGTATCACTAAATTAACTACAATGTAACACGTACGATTTATTGAACAGTTATGCAGTAAATATATGTAACATTCAATGATATTTAAAGCATCAGTGATAAACAATTTATTTCAGTAAATAAGTCTGAAATTCAGTTTTGATTATACAAAGTAAAAAGCATACTTTCCAGTATAATCCCAACAGTATTGGTATACCCATCCGAGAAACCATTTGATGTAGTTCCACTATATGTGTCTACGGGTGTCTCGGTTAGTGGGAGTGATGCGATACTCCTTTGACTTGAGGTCAATACGCACGACATGTGTGGAGTGATGAACTTTGACCTTGACCGACGCTTGCACCCTTCCATGGGTAGATATGTCTTGGATTGGGTTCATCACGAAGTGTATGTGCATGGAAGTTGAGCCAAGAAAATGATTCATTCCTCAAAGTGGATTTAGAGAGAATACTCATCTTCTCATCATAATTGGATCAAAGTCATTGGTCAATGCACGTCAACTTGGACTTTGTGGCCAAGTGTGACATAAGTGATCAATTAGTGATTGGAGATAAATTAATTAAGTTATTTGAATAGAAACTTCATCATGTTCAAGACTAATCGAGTATTCGTTAATGAAAGGAGAAAATCGTAATAGCCCATGTTACAGTTACAAGTAGTTGCACGTTTCTCGCAACGTACCTCATATATTGAGAATGTCTGATTTATTGTCTAGGGTTCAATTAAGACCGTTAGTTTGACTAATTGCTCGATATATGAGGGTCTATGGGTCACACAACAAGTAACTCCCGTGTGCGGATTATAGTTGGTTGATTAAGTATTAAATTGGATTTAATATTTAATTTATGGAGAATTAATAATATATTAATTTAGAATTAATTATTATTACTATTTAATTAAATTAGATTTAATTAAATAGGAATCCCAAAATAATATTATGGAATATTATTGTAGGAAAATATCTGTAGGGAAAAACATATTTTTGAGATTTATTTTACAAGATTATGGATTATCTTCCTAATAAAGATTGCTTAAGATTTAAATTTTAAGATAGTAATAAAAGTTGGACTTTTATTCAAAATTAATTAGATTAATTTTATTTTAATAATTTAAAATTGAATTTAAAATTGGATTTTAAAATTCGTTTTAAAAGAATTATTAAATCACACTAAAACGTATTAGTTGGACTGATGACGGACTTAATTAATTGGATTACTTAAAGTCAAGAATAATGAATTTAATTATTAAACTTAATTTTAAAATTGGATTTTAAAACTATGGTTTAAAGGATTAAACGAGTTACTAATTCCTACTTTGTTAACGTGTTTTATATTCGGTTAACGCCTTTTACGTCCACATTATAATTGTTTGGGTAGGCGGCGCCCAATAATTGTCGGGCAGTATTAATTGTTTGGGTAGACGGCACCCATGTAAGTGTTAGTCCGTATGAAATCATGTTTGGGTAGGCGGCGCCCAATAATTGCTCAAATATGATATAGATTAACATGTTGAATCTCGATTAAGCAATTAATACCCCGCCTTTAAAACGTTCCTCACTAAAATATGGTTTTTCATTAAATTGAAACGATGTCTTCCATCGAAATTAAAAGTAAACTGGGGATTTCGTTCCAATGGGTATTTAAGACCAAAGTCTTTTGCTCGGATCTACATTTGTGGGACTTTTGTAGGGACACGTAGTGTCGCCGCTTGATGGTTGTAAACCAGCTTAACTTTGTTTCACCAGCCAAAGCAGGGAAACGAAAGTTAGAGGACATCTGATTGAACTAGGTTCAATCAACTAGGAGTTGCAGTTTTGCAATTGGTTTGGAGACCTACCAATTATGCTATTGTGATATTCAGCCAAAGCAGGGATCATGATAGTAGGAATGTGGATCCTAGTCCATTATGATTTATATTAGATATAAATTCGTATTCTTCCTATGAGGTCGTTGAATATGTGAAAAATAATGGAGACAAAATAAATTTGAAAGGCCATGTTTATTTTTATTGCTGGATATTGATCATAGGAATTATGTATTTTAATTCCCATTTTATTTTATTTCTCTAGGATTGTTGAAATGAATAACTTGTCATTGAGAAGCGTTTTGGAAACGAACAAATTGGCTGGGCCAAATTTTCTCGACTGGCACCGAAACGTTTGTTTGGTGCTCAGGCAAGAAAAGATTGAGTATGTGTTGGACACGCCAATCCCTGTTACCCCGGAGGCTGGTACTGAAGAAGCCGAGGCGTTTGACACCGAGGCTCAGAAGAAGCATCAAGAGGATGCTTCCCAGGCTCAGTGTGTTATGCTACTCGGGAGGACTCCCGAGTTGCAAAGGCAGCATGAGAAGATGCTCCCCTTCGAGATGATTAAGCATCTTAAGGATCTTTTTTATTCTGAATCTCGTTCCGAGATTTATGAAGTGATGAGAGATCTGTTTAGATGCCGATTGTCTGAGGGATGGAAGGTTTCTCCTCATGTATTGAAGATGATTGGGCTAATCGAGAAACTTGGTCGTCTGGGCATTGAGCTCAAGACCAACGTTACTGTTTATGTCATTCTTCAGTCACTTCCCGATTCATACTCGAGTTTCGTGGTAAACTTTAATATGAATAAGACGGAATCGACTATTTCCGAGCTGCATAACATGCTAAAGACTTTTGAGTCTTCCACTGCTAAGGAAAAGCCCGTGCTCATGGTGAGTGTCTCTACTTCTTCTGCTCCGAAAGGAAGGAAGAAGCGAAGGGGCAAGGCAAAGAAAGGCTCCAAGCCAAGCTTCCTTAAGCCCAAAGGTGGAATTCAAAAGAAGGAGAGGGTGGACAAGGATGTATGCCTCCACTACAAGCAGAAGGGGCATTGGAAGAAGGACTGTAAGGTTCTAGCAGCTGAAAAGAAGACACAAGGTGTCTCAGCCACTGGAACAGGTATGTTTGTTATTGAGATAAACATGTCCACAAATGATACTAACTGTTAGGTATTAGATACCGATTGTGGCTCACTCATTTGTAAAAATGTGCAGGGTCTCAAGGATAGCAGGGCAGTTAGGTCGGGTGAAGTCGCTCTACACGTTGGGAATGGAGCAAGAGTTGCTGTTGAACGTGTTGGCGTTTACGTTTTAGATTTACCCTTTGGTTTTAGACTTGAACGGAATAATTGTTATTTTGTTCCTTCTATTACCCGCAACATTATTTCTATTCCGATGTTGGATATTGAAGGTTTTTCCTTCCATTATGCAAACAATAATTGTTATTTTTCGCTTAGTGGTGATGTGTATGGAAATGCCCCTTTATCTAATGGTTTATACTTGTTGCATTGTGGACATAATATTCGTAATATACAAAACAAACGACTCAAACTTAGTAATCATGAAAACCCAACTTACTTGTGGCATTGTAGGCTTGGTCATGCAAATGAGAATAGGATTGCAAGGTTAAGAAAGTTAGACTACTTAACCCCATTCGACTTTGAGTCTTATGGAAATTGTGAATCCTGTCTCAAGGGCAAGATGACCAACAAACCCTTCCCTGGTAAAGGGATTCGTGCCAAAGAAGTTCTAGAGTTGATCCACAGTGATGTTTGTGGACCATTGCCCACTCTAGCTAGGGGTCACTTCGGATATTTCATCACTTTCACTAATGATTTCTCAAGGTACGAATATGTGTATCTTATGAAACACAAATCCGAATCGTTTGAGAAATTCAAAGAGTTTAAGGCTGAAGTAGAGAAGCAACTTGGTAAAAGTATCAAGACTCTTCGATCGGATCGAGGAGGTGAATACCTTAGCCATGAATTCATTGATACTTAAAGTTACATGGAATCCAGTCTCAATGGACTCCTCCCGGAACGCTTCAGATGAACGGTGTGTCCGAAAGGAGAAACCGAACCCTGTTAGACATGGTGTGGTCCATGATGAGCTTCTCCTGCCTTCCGACATTCTTATGGGGATACGCGTTACAAACCTCAATATATATTCTGAATAGGATTCCATCTAAATCGGTTGATCATACATCATATGAATTATGGTGTGGCAAGAAGCCAACTTTTACACACATCAGAACATGGGGTTGCCCCGTGATTTTGAAAAAGATGTTTACCGACAAGTTGGAATCCAAAGGTGAAAAATGTTATTTTGTGGGATATCCTAAGGAAATTAAAGGATATTACTTCTATCTACCTGAGAAACAATCAGTGATTGTTTCTAGGCAGGCCAAATTCCTCGAGGAATACTATGTCTTTAAGGAACAAGGCCGTAAGAAGATGGAACTTGAAGAAATTCAAGAACCACAAATTAACAAGGAGACTGATGTCTTGTTAAAGCAACATGACAAAGAATCAATGGGAGCATTCAGCAGCTCACATGGTGGAAATTTATCACTAAGTGATCCTCTTTTAGCCAATGGGAGCGTAATTGGAGTTGCATTGCCCAAGCAACGAACTCCAAGTAGGCT
Source organism: Stenogyne calaminthoides (assembly GCA_037126765.1). NCBI lineage: Eukaryota > Viridiplantae > Streptophyta > Magnoliopsida > Lamiales > Lamiaceae > Stenogyne > Stenogyne calaminthoides. Next base: position 27,385,564 of record JBBCBC010000025.1, read on the forward strand.
GAATGAGAACAACATAGTTCACACTCCTGCTCAAGAAGCATCCGGAAGTGTCGCTCTTGAGGCCTCCCCAGTCAACGATGAAATCGCTGTACCACAAAATTTTCACGATCAAAATGTGTAGCCTGAACAACCACAACTCCGTAAGTCCACTAGAGTTCGTAATCCAATCACCAGAGGTTATGGTTTCCTCGTGGAAGAACATGATGACGTGGAGATCCCAGATAAAGACGAACCTAAAACTTACACTGAGGCAACATTAGATGTTGACTCGAAGAAGTGACATGAAGCCATGAAATCCGAGATGGACTCGATGTACACCAATCAAGTATGGGACTGGGTTGAGTTGCCAAAAGGGGTCAAACCCATAGGTTGAAAATGGGTCTACAAGCGTAAGACCGAAGCAAATGGCAAGGTACAAACCTACAAGGCTAGGATGGTGGCGAAAGGCTATAGTCAACGCAAAGGCTCTCACCAGTTGCTAAGATCAAGTCCATTCGAATTTTACTTGCGGTAGCAGCACATCTCGATTATGAGATTTGGCAGATGGATGTCAAAGCAGCTTTCCTCAATGGCAACATTGACAAGGAAGCGTTTATGACTCAACCGGAAGGTTTTATATCACAGCCAAAGTCTAATCTTGTGTGCAAGCTTAAGCGATCCATTTATAGATTGAAGCAAGCTTCTATGAGTTGGAATATCCGATTTGATGAGGCTGTCAAATAATTTGAGTTCGTCAGAAATTTGAAAGATCCGTGCGTCTATGAAAGAATGGTTGTCAAAGACCTTCATGATGAAGGATCTTGGAGAAGCCTGCTACATCTTAGGGATCAAGATCCATAGGGATAGATCCAAGAAGATGTTAGGACTGTCAAAGTCCACCTATGTAGACAAGGTGTTGAAGCGATTTGCGATGGAGAACTCTAAGAGAGGTTCTTTGTCGGCATGTCATGGGATAAAGCTTGTAAGAAGGACTGCCCTTCTATAGACGTTGATATCCAGCGCATGAAGGATATACCATATGCATCTGCAATTGGATCCATCATGTACGCCATGATATGCACTAGGCCAGATGTGACCTTCGCTGTCAGCACCACTGGTAGATACCAACAGAATTCGGGTGAACCTCACTGGATTGTTGTCAAGAACATTCTTAAGTACCTCAGATGTACTAAAGATTGCTTTCTGGTCTACGGAGGACAGTCAGAGATGGTTGCCATTGGCTATGTTGACGCAAGTTTTCAATTTGACTGTGATGACTACAAATCTCAGTCAGGCTATGTGTTCACTCTCAATGGTGGGGCGGTTAGTTGGAATAGTTCCAAACAAGATACTACCGCGGATTCAACAACCCAAGCTGAGTACATTGCTGCGGCAGAAGCTGCCAAGGAAGTTGTCTGGATAAAACAGTTCTTAAGTGAACTAGGGGTAGTTCCAAGTGCCAGCAGTCCAATAAAGTTATATTGTGGCAATACTTGTGCGGTTGCGCAAGCTAAGGAACCGAGATCCAATAACATAAACAAACATGAAGCGAGGCGTTATCACTTGATAAGAGAGATAATCGCTAGAAGGGAGATAGAGTTAGAACGTGTCCCCACAGAGGATAACCTGGCTGACCCTTTCACCAAGGTTTTGAGTGTTCATGTACACACTAGACATTTTGATGGTCTAGGGGTTATAAATGTAGGTGATTGACTCTAGTTCAAGTGTGAGATTGTTAGTGTTAGTGTCCTAGAGACAATTCATTGTAAAGATATAATGCTCAGATAATATTCAGTATTGATTTAATATTATTGTTTATTTAATATTAAATATATAGCGTTGCACTTATTAGAATATTATGTTTGATTGTTTGCATTTGTTCTTATCTGTGTTCCCTTGAGTCACTGTTGTCATTGAGTATGTGAGAACTCAGATGACCTAAGCATGATTCTCAAATGACCTCAATCGAGGATCATCAAGAATGGGATATTGATGATACAATGGAGATTGGTGTGCAATCTGCATCATACTCTTTGAGAGTGTAGTGAGATCTCACTTACTACAAGATACTAGGTATCTCATGATGGATGCACATATACCTTAGAGGGTATTGGTATACCCATCCGAGAAACCGTTTGATGTAGTTCCACTATATGTGTCTACGGGTGTCTCGGTTAGTGGGAGCGATGCGATACCCCTTTGACTTGAGGTCAATACGCACGACATGTGTGGAGTTATGAACTTTGACCATGAGCGACGCTTGCACCCTTCCATGGGTAGATATGACTTGGATTGGGTTCATCACGAAGTGCATGTGCATGGTAGTTGAGCCAAGAAAATGATTCATTCCTCAAAGTGGATTTAGAGAGAATATTCATCTTCTCATCATAATTGGATCAAAGTCATTGATCAATGCACGTCAACTTAGACTTTGTGGCCAAGTGTGACATAAGTGATCAATAAGTGATTGTAGATAAATTGATTAAGTTTTTTTAATAATCATTTCATCATGTTCAAGACTAATCTAGTATTCGTGAATGAAAGGAGGAAATCGTAATAGCCCATGTTACAATTACAGGTAATTGCACGTTTCTCGCAACGTACCTCATATATGGAGAATGTCTGATTTATTGTCTAGGGTTCAATTAAGACCGTTAGTTTGACTAATCGCTCGATATATGAGGGCCTATGGGTCACACAACAAGTAACTCTCGTGTGCGGATTATAGTTGGTTGATTACGTATTAAATTCGATTTAATATTTAATTTCTGGAGAATTAATAATATATTAATTTAGAATTAATTATTATTACTATTTAATTAAATTAGATTTAATTAAATAGGAATCCCAAAATAGTATTATGAAATATTATTGTTGGAAAATATCCGTAGGAAAAAACATATCTTTGAGATTTGTTTTACAAGATTAGGGATTATCTTCCTAATAAAGATTGCTTAAGATTTAAGCTAATCTTTCCCTATATATATTGCATACTGGGATTTATTATTTAATGTTGTTTTAAGAAAATTTAGTTTCTCCATAAAAATCTAGATTAGAAATTTTCCTAGCAAATTCCGTCTCAGATTCAACGCTGACAAATCTGTGCAAGTCTGTCCACGGGGATTACGTGGATACCATAGTTGAGAAATCTGCTATAAAATCACTGTAAGGTTTCTTGTTATGATTATTGTAATCGTTTATGCAATTATATGTTCGTTGTTGGTGAATTGTTTATTTCCGCTGCGCATGTATTACGTGTTTACGTGCCTTTAAATTCCAACACTTAGGGCCCGTTTGATTAAACTTATTTTAAACACTTTATAAGCTCTAACATCTTATAAGTTGTTTTGAGAGCTTATAAAATGTAATTTTTAAGTAGCTTATAAGTTGTTAAAGTGTTTGGCTAATAAAATTTATAATTTCTTTAATAATTTTTAATTTAAAAATTAATATAATTTTTTGATTTTTTTAATTAATTTTTTTTCAAAAATAAATATTATTTTCAGAAAATAATTTGTTTTTTGAATTTTTTTTAATTCCAGAAAATATTTTTTTCGAAATATTTTTTTCCAGAAAATAATATTTTTTTCCAATTTTTTTTTCAAAAAATAAATTTTGTTTAGAATTTTTTTTTCCGAAAATATGTTTTTCCAGTTTTCGATTTTTTTAAATAATTTTTTTCCAATTTTTTTTTTCAAATTTTTTTTTCCGGAACTTTTTTTTTTTCTAATTTTTTTTCCAAAAAATAGATTTTTTTTTCAAAAATATATTTTTCCTCTTTTTGGTAAAAAAAAAAAACAGGCCGGGTTGAATTCAGACCAGGTTTAGGCCGGGATGGATTGAAATAAGATAGAACTTATATAATTTTCGTAAAATAAGTTGGAATATCCCAACTTATTATTTTGGAGCTTATTTTTAGATCTTATAAGATGTAAGCCATCTTATTTTACCAAACAAAATTAATGAACTTAATTATAAGTTCCTAAACAACTTATAGCTTATAAGCATGTCAAACACCCTCTTAATGTGCAGTTTACTAACTATTACAGATTTTTAGCATTACTACTCCCTAAAATTTTTGGCATCGCTCAATCATATCAAGGCAGATAAGGTATGCGTTGTAGTTGCGTGTTTAATCTCGATATCACGCACTTATATGTATTCATGTGAATCAATTTGAATTATAAAATTCTGAAAAGTTCCTAAAGATCTCAAATTAGATATGAACTACCATAACAATTTGAATGAGATAGATGGTCTCACGAATGAGATAATTTTCTTGACTCGTTAAATGGATTAGACAATAATTAGTTGTGACGATTAATTTAATTAAATTCGAACTCCATGACATGAACTTAATTATATCTAGTGAAATGATGAAATCTTTAGTCTCACTACTAATTTGCACACGGTGCCGATAAATGATGACTTTCCTATAAAATATTCCACGTATAATATTAAATTAAATAAAAAAGAAGTTGAAAATTTGTGAATTTTGTGTGGTTGATCCGAATTAATCTGATATTTTTTTTAAGTTCGAGCAAAAGTAAAATAGAAAAACTCATTCTTAATATGTATGATTATAAATAAAAGTATGTGTTAACATAAGCGCAATTATATATTATTGCACGACGATTGAAAAAAATGATATTTTTACTAATTCATGGTGTAATCTGGTGATTTGGATATTTACTGAAGGTACGTGGTTGGTCATAGATCAGAAGGAGAAGCAAATAAAAAATAGAGGGGAAACAAATGAAAATAGAGGAAGTGTTGTTTTGTTCATACAGTCTCTTCACAGTAACACATTTGTATGTATATAAAAAAAAAAATTCATACCTTATAGACAAATATGTGAACTGAAAAAAATGTGTGTTATTTTTCCTTACAGTAATACGTTGTACTTATAATAACACATGTTTTTTCTTATAGAAACACAAATATGTGAGTGAGTTTTGGTTTTTTTTTTTTGCTTTTATTCGAATTTACAGAAAAAAAAAATTGACTTAATTTACCTGCGCAGTATCCGCAAATTTAATTTCTATTTCTGGAATCCTTAAAATATTTTATATAAAAAATTCTCTCTATAAAATCCCTCTATATACTAATAGAGATTTTTTTTTATGATGTGTCATGTTGTGGTTAATTTGGATGATGTGTCATCTTGAGGTTAATTTGGATGATGTGTCATCTTGAGGTTAATTTAGATGAGAGGTTACATTTTATTGTATTGATGTGTTATTTTTTTATTGGTTTGTAGCAATATGTGACATCCATGTGTCATTTTAATATGTAGTTTAATAAATTAAAAAAAATTGCAATTACTAAAGTTTGAACCATGCACATCTTAAATTGTATTTATGTTACTTAAAAACCAAGTTAATCTATAAAATTTTAAATATCTTGAATATTTATTATTGAGCATTAACTTTTTTTTTGTATTAACCTTTATTTTATATCTAATATTTTATCATACATCGATTTTGAAAACATCACTCAACAAAATAATATGAAATTTATACTTCATATGTGTCACATTATTGTGAATTTCGATGATGTGCCGCCTAATTAAGAAATGAGAATTATGTAAAAAGAAAATAATGAATTTGATCTATAGATAATGATGACATTTCACAATATAATTATTTTCTAATTGTTTAGGTAATTAAAGTATGTATGAATGTTATAAATTGTGTAATTAATATTTATTATTTTATATTTTATTTATTTAACTTTATTATATGCTTCATTTATTTTTGTTTAGTTAATTTTTATTTTGACTTAATTTAATATAAGTAAAATATTCAATCTAAATGTATTTTATTTTAATGTGAATTATATTTAATTATTAATTTTTTTTATTATTGTTCTTATGTATATCTTAATTTATTTTATGTAACAAAATATTTTATATTATAATTCATTTACTTTTATTTTTTTATTAATACATATTAATTAATATATTAATATATATTTTTTTTAATGTTGGTCATTTTTAATTTTTTTTCTTAATCGGTTTATGTTGTTTTAATTTTCAAGTTTCAACTTCATATTAAAAGGAATGATTAATATTTGACATAATAATTTTATTCCAAGATTTAAACAAAGTTGTTAATATACACTTTAAACAATTATTAATTTATATTTCATGTATATATGTATATATTATATTTTTAAGTATTAAATATATTATTTAATGAGAATATTGCATTTTTTAATTGAAGACTACGTAACAAAGGGGCATTAAACTAGTATATTTGTCTATATGCAAATCCATTTAATTGTGTGAGTAAGTATAGATCTATTCTTTAGTCAGTACTTGAATTAGAAGAATTGTGATGGTGACTTGACCGGAAATTTTTTTTAGCAATTAAGCATTCCTGTGATTGGTACTAAAATATATAATGTATTCGACCAAAAAATATATGTGGAAGAATGAACTCACAAATTATTTTCCTTCGAGAGAATTGCAACTTAGCATTATCTATGACTCAATATATATGGAATTCGTTAAATAATATAAATAAAAAATTCACACATTTTTATATATAAATTAAGATTTTTAGATTAAATGAGATTCTTTATGGTATTATAGCTAAAAGATAACGTCCATATTTTGGTTTGATTCTTTTAAAAAGTAATTTCACTTATATTATATTGTTCACTCGATTTGTCTCTTCTTAGTGATGAGTTAGAAAATGTAGTCCATAAGTGAGGGGAAATGTTAGAAAAAATAATATAAATAAATTAATTTCACACTTAAATTCGAACCTTCTAATGAGATATTATTTTTTTTCTCAGAATTTAAAATAATATAAATTAATTAATTCCATATTTTTTAAATAAATTTAAATTTTAAAAAGAGGTGAAATTTTCTCGGAATTTAATGGATATTCATATAACTGTTCAAATAATGCCCCCCTAAAGTTGTCAAAAAATGATCAAAAGTCACCAAAACTAAGATGCTAATATTGAAGTTTGAAAATCCTCTGAAGAAAAAACATGATAACTGTTCAAATAGATCTACGTACTGCATAGCAACGTGTCATTCTTGTGCGTAACATTTTATATATAAAGAAAATATTGAAATTGTGGAAACTAAAGAACGAAAGTCCATTTTCAGATAGTTACTTTTTTAATTTTTTTATAAATTAATATCTCATTAAATAAGACAAAAGCTTTCACGTCCAGACAAATGTCATCTGGAAAAAGCCTAGCAAATCTGCAAATTATATTCGGACATGAATTTCCCCCCTCCTTCTCGACTAGACTAAATTAACCATCCAAAAAATCATGATTTAATCGATATTATCCAACCTAATCATAATAACTTTATTTTATTTAAGGGCATAGAACTCTCACAAGGGGACAATAAGGTCAGTTTTTATGATGATAAATCAAATGTGTCAGTACAGGAGCCTAGAGCATATTGAAGAGAATATATGATGAGATATTTTATTTACTTGGAGAATATGTATTTGTACAATTACAGAGGGAATGTAAATTTTAGGCTAACCCGATGTGGGATAAATACAATATTAATACAAGTATATACAAATACTCCTAATACGCCGCCTCAAGATGGTGGACGATTAACGACACCAATCTTGTCCATGAGTAAAGTAAGACGATTCCGAGGGAGAGGTTTAGTAAGAGCATCAGCCAGCTGATCTGAAGAAGAGACGTGAGAAACTCGAAGCTGGGATGTCTTGACTAGGTCTCGAACAAAGTGATAGTCGATGGCAATATGCTTCATTCGAGAATGGAAAACCGGATTTGCACATAGATATGTGGCACCAATATTGTCACTGTAAACTACTGGTGAGGAAGGAACAGGTATGGATAACTCAGTAAGAATAGAACGTGTCCACTGTAGCTCAGCAGCAGCAGCAGCAATGGCACAATATTCAGCCTCTGTAGATGATCGGGCAATAGCTAGTTGCTTAGGGAGCTCCAAGATATTGGATTAGCACCAAGAAAGACAATGAACGCTCCAGTTGAAGTTCTATCATCACAGTTGCCAGCCCAATCAGCATCGGTGAAACAGTGAAGAGTAAGTAGTGAATTTTGGCGCAAAAGAAGACTATAATGCCGTGACCCATTTAGATAGTGTAGAAGACGCTTGACGGCACCCCAATGAGTTTCTGTCGGAGCGTGCATGAATTGAGAAAGCTTGTTAACAGCAAAGGCAGTATCAGGTCTTGTGAGCAAGAGGTATTGTAGACTACCTAGAACCTGACGATAAGTGGTAGCATTTGAGGGCTTACTACCATCATGCAAGGAAAGTGTAACCCCTGTGGCAAGAGGGGTTTGGACGGGTTTGACATTGAGCATGTTATGTTTCAAGAGAAAATCAGTAACGTATTCCGTTGAGACAGATAGCAAACAGATGAAGTACGAAGAACTTCAACACCAAGAAAGTATGAAAGAGGGCCAAGATCCTTAACCGAAAATTTGGATGCCAATTCAGTCACCACTCGAGACAAGAAGGAGTCATCATTGCCGGTAAGGATGAGATCGTCTACGTAAACTAGAAAATAAGCTGTGATATTTTGATGATTGTAGACGAAGAGAGATTCATCGGATTTGGTACAAACAAAACCAACTGAGATCAAGAATTCCCGAAGAGCATCGTACCAGGTGCGCGGTGCCTGTTTCAAGCCATATATGGACTTGTGAAGTTTGCAGACAAAGGTGGGATGATTATGATCAGAGAAACCCGGAGGTTGTGCCATAAAAACTTCATCAGAAAGTGATCCATGCAAGAAGGAATTGTTAACATCAAATTGTCGCAATGGCCAATTACGGGAGACAACAATGCTAAGTACAATACGAACAGTGGCTGGTTTCACAACAGGACTATAAGTTTCAAAATATTCAATACCAGGACGTTGATGGAAGCCTTTAGCAACAAGTCGAGCCTTGAACTTGTCAAGCGTGCCATCAGGTTTCCGTTTGACTCTGAATACCCATTTACAGCCAACTACATTCTGAAATTCAGTTGGAGGCACAAGATCCCAAGTGTCATTCTTAAGTAAAGCATTGAACTCAGAAGACATGGCCTCACGCCAACGAGGATCAGAAAGTGCCTGTGATACAGTTGTAGGCTCCTCATCAGAGGAAATAGAAGAGGCAAGACAATACCTCGGGTTTGGATTCGAAATGTTATTCCGAGACCGTGTGACCATCTGATGGCGAGCCGGAGCGGGTGGTGGTGAAGGACCTTGTTCGGGGGACGGAGGCGTAGGCATGGGCGTAGCTGAAGGCTGTACAACAGGTGGTAAAGTGTATGGAACAGGCGGAGGAGAAGGTATGTCGAAAGGTGGTGGCGGATGTAGTGGGGAAGAGTTAGTAGGAAGAGGGGCAGAGAAGGGAAAGACACTCTCAACAAACTCAACATGACGGGAGAAGAAGATTTTGTTGGAGATACGATCAAGACATAGGTAGGCGCTTTGTGTGAGAGAGTACCCTACAAAGACACAAGAAGTGGATCTGTTGTCAAGCTTGTGTGTGCCATATGGGCGAAGCCAAGGAAAGCATTGGCACCCAAAGACACGAAGTTTAAGAAAATTGGGCGGATGATTGAATAATTTCTCGTAAGACGAGACCATGGAAAGGTCGACTTTGGGAAGTCGATTTATGAGGTAAGTCGCTGTGGAAATGACGTAAGGCCAGTACGAGAGAGGCATGGATGCTTGATGAAGAAGAGCAAGACCAGTGTCAACAATATGACGATGACGGCGCTCAGAAGCACCATTATGTTCAGGTGTGTGAGGTGGAGTAGTGAGGTGAGTTATACAATGAGTGGTAAGGAAAGGACGAAGAGCTAGGTATTCCCCCCCATTATCAGAGTAAAGAATAGTGATTTTGGACTTGAAGAAATTTTCAACTAATGCTTTAAACGCAATAAAGGTGGGTAAAACATCAGATTTTCTTTTAAGGGGATATAACCAAACATATTTTGTATAATGATCAACAAAAATAACATAGTACTTATAACCATCAAATGACAAAACCGGAGATGTCCATACATCATAATGAAGTAATTCCAAAGGTGCATACAAAGTTAAAGACGACTCAGCAAATGGAAGTTTGTGACTCTTGACACATTTACAAGAATCACAGTTAAAATCAACAGTTTTGCGGAAAGGTAAATTATGCAAAGATAAAGCACAGTCTAAAATCTTAGTAGATGGATGCCCAAGTCTGGCATGCCAAATAGATTGAGGTTGGATAACCGAAGAGAAGGCAGAAGGAACCGAAGAAGTTGTACAAGGAACAGTTGGTCACATATAAAGCCCGTTAACACGAGGACCCCCCGAAGGATTACGCCCCCCATACGACAGTCCTTCACCTGAAAGCCAGAAGCAGAGAACGCAACCACAACATTATTAGCTCGACATAACTGAGATACCGATATTAAATTTTATAGCAGCGAGGGCACGTGTAGTGTATCAGAAAAATCAAGGGAATTCATATCAGAAAATTGTAAAGTCCCAACGTGAGTTATTTTTAAGCATTTACCATCACCAATTACAACATCCTCATTACCCTAATAAGGATGATGCAAAGATAGATTCGCCAAGTCAGTCGTCATATGATGAGAGGCCCCTGAATCAATGATCCAATTGGAGTTCGTTGGAGTCGAGGCCGCATTGTGGGCGGACAGGAAAGAGTACACAGGGCCTTGATTCTGTTTGGGAACCGACTGTGACGAGTTGGCGTAGGACTCTAAGTCAGGTCATCGACAAGTGGAATGACCCTGAGTGCCACATAGTTGACATGTTCCTAGGTATGGGCACGGACCATACGTAGATGACGGTTGCTGGGTCGATTTGGCTTGCCCCCAGATAGGTTGTTGTGGACCAGATGGTGCCCGATACTTGCAAGAGTGGGATGGAAATGTAGTCATGGTGTTTTGATTGAGTATGGAGGCGAGTGTGGTGTTTGGGTTTATAATTCTGCAACAACGAAGAAGACTACAAATTTGCAGCATGAATGGTGTAGAAGAAAGTGGGAAGATTTGGTCAATAATTTACCAAATCATGGCCTGAATGGTGGAAGACAAAAAAATAGGAAGATTTGGTCAATGGTTTGCCAAATCTTGGAGGATCGAAAAAAATGTAGGTCCCGAATGGGTTTTGTGAGGGTGGAAGTCTAGAGGGGAGAGGTGAATAGACTTCCAAAACTTTTCGTGCGGATCAGGTGTGAACAGTAGATTACCCGATCAGAGTGCTAGTGTATCAGTTTAGACTGATGTTCAATCTTACTGAGTGCCTGAGGGCAGATCAGTTTGATATCTGTCAGTTTAACTGAATGGTGCGGAAGCTTGTTTTTACCCGTGTGAAAAACCAGTTTTATCAATCAGATTCTTAAGTAAGTTTTCAACCAGTTGACTGAAGTGTCAATCTGATCAGATCAGTTGCTTGGTGCAGACTGAGCTTAACTTTAGAATATGTATGCTGTGAGCGCTGCGAATTTGTCTTCAAATGCAGCTTGGATCCCATCCTGAATCTTCTTAGAGTGATGATCTAGGGTATCAGAGCTCATTTTAGCAGTCTGTTCAGATGTTGAAGCCTTGCCAAATTGGGTCTCATCTGCAGCACCCATTCTTGGTTCATCAGCATTTCCCTCATGATCTGTAGGAGGTTGAACGGTTTCCTCCCTGTTATCAGTAATTCCGAACCTTTCGTGAATCAGCCATTGGATATCGTCGTATGATGTTAATTCAACAACACTTTCAATCCCAGCATTGTGTAGACATTTCAACACTAAGTCTACAAAGAAGTCTGATCCCAGAGTTGTCATTAGAATCAGAAGTTTTTCAATGCTCTTCAGTCTTCTATCTGTTGCTGGATGCCAGGATGTTGATCCAATTCAGGGCATAGATCCAGCAGATACTCTTTGATCTGTTGCTTCATTATTCTTACGATGGGGCTCTCTGGAGCAGGTGATGCAAGTATTGTTCTGGTGTTGAAAGGATTATGAGAGATGGACACATGGTCGTCGACTCTCTCAGGTTCTTGGGACTGGATTGGGGATTGGGATTTTTGTTGTTCAGGTTCGTTTTCAGCGTGTAGAGGGTGTTCAGTTTCCTGAACGGGTTTATTGATTGGTGGTGTGGGAGATTTTGTTCTGAGAGGTGAGGGTTAGGGAGAGAAGGTTTTGTGGGGAGAGGGTGGAGGTGATGATTTCTGAGGAGTGGGTGATGGTGATTTGGAAGTGGGCGTTGGCGATCTTGCTCTCTGGAAGATCTTGGTTAGAGGCAGAGAATCAGATGGTGATTCTTCCTCAGATTGCACCACTTATGTCCTTCTGACGGATTTCTCTCCTTCTGCTGTGATCATCTGTTCTTCCCGTACTTCTCTGATAGTTGGCTCAGAACGGACTGCTATCACTTCGTCTGATCTTTCTTGCATCAGATCCTCTGTTCTGCTGGCTTGTTGGGCAGAACTTGGAGCAGTTTTCAGAGGAGATGAGACTCTCTTCTGACGTTTCCGCTGAGCATCTGGTTTCTTGGCCAGATCCTTCCTCTTCATCCTCTTCTCTTGAATGACCTTTTTCTGCACTTCAGACGATGTAGTTGCCTTATCTTTTCCTTTCTTTTCTCCCTTGGGTTTGGGCACATAAGGAGTCGGATCCTCATCAGCTTGTCCAGACAGGGACTCATCTTTGCCCAAAATGGCCTTGTGCTTTGCTTGATAAATCTTCGCTCCATTCTCGTTCCATTCATAATTCTGTGGCAGCTTATCTGACAGAATGATAGAGATTTTGTGTATGAATGAGCACTTCGAAGATAAGCACACTTCATTGCTCTGGGTCAGCTCGAACTTCCCGGAGTCTTTTCTAAGTCTTGCTTTGACCATACCCAACCAATCGATGTCTGAAGCCTTCTTGATTATTGCAGCCATTACACTTATCTTGTATGAAGTGACCGCATCAAGGCTGTAAGTCGAGCACATGATCACCTTCTGAACGATCTCAAGAAGAAGGCGATACTTTCTTTTCAGATAGGAGGTTTTGACGTTCGTCGTGTTCTCCTTGTTTGCTGGTCTCAACAGCTCGGCTTCAAGAAACTCCTTTTCTCCTACAGCAGTTGTGTAGGTCTCTAGATTGATGCTTCCTCGAGTTAGTCCGAATATCCTCTGTAGATCGTCATTCGTCACTCGGACTTCCATTCCGCCAACGGAAGAAATCAGGTCAGCATCATTGTCTTCATCCCTCTGCAGATTGTAAAGAAACTCCAGGGCTTCATGGGTGTGAATGATGTTCTGATGAGTAGAGTAATATCGTTCCAGTCCACACGCTCTTAAGCACTCTAGAATTTCCAGTGATTCCGGATTTGAGGTGATGTTGAAGACGACGTACTTTTCATCAATGATGTATTTCTTCATCGATGCAAAATTGCAGTACTTTTTCCCTTGTCCTGGTCTTGAAACAAGATGTGCCATTTCTGTAAGATATGCAGATTGATGTTTAGTTTGAGTAAGATATTTCAATAAATTCATCCAAACTAGCAAAAATCCAGCATCAATGTTGCAAAGAAGCGATTAGATCAAATAAATTACAGAAATACAACTTGTAAACCTAGGTATCATAGAGAAGTCTAGATCATGCAAATGATTTAAAACAAGAAATTACCAGTAATTGATTCGAAGGATTTTAAAATCAGAAGTGTAGAATCAAATGATTTCGAAGGTAATTCTCAGAGAATTTTAAACAAATGTGATCTTTTCAGAATTTTGAGAAGACGAAGTAGTGGAAAGAAGTTTTTTGAGAAAATTTTGGATTTTGTAGAAAACGAGGGAAAACCTTTTTGCACAACTTTCCAAAGTACTCAAGTATCCGTGTTTTGAAATCGATGGCTGAGATTAGTCGGCCAAAAAGTATTTTGATCGCACGGTTGGGAAAAACAGTCTTCTCATTTTCCGGACTAAAAAAATCGTAATAAAAACATTTTGAAAACATTTTCAGGTCCGCATTAAAAGCTTTGCAGAGCATGCGTCATGAATAGTGTAAAAAAATCAATTAAAATAAATAACGCATATAAAGATATTCAGAAAGAGATAAATAAGAGAGCGTATCTGACTGATTTATATTGTAATCAATCAGTTACCACAGTGATCTGATCTGGTACTTTGTTGACTTATCTGATGTTTGCCTCATGCATTTTCCAACAATATCTTTGCTTATCTGATCAGATTCTTTGCATGTAATGCTTCGCCACTTATCTGATCCTCTTTTCTGAAAAACTTCATCCTTCAGTTTTCTTCTATAATCTCGCATTAACTGAAGTCAACTCCCGCCAAAACTTTAACTTTGGGGAGTCCAAAAGTCGCCTGGATTCCCAAATCGGCGCGATTTGACGTTCCGTAATAATGGCATAGATACGCTGTGATTTAATCACACCGTTAATTCATTCAACCATTAGCCGCGTGTTCCAAACGTGTTGTCGATGCAAATTTCTCTTAAGATCTTCTGAGACGATAAAATTTGCATTTATACCCCTAATTTCCTTCTATAAATAGCCTGGGGTGTTAGGCGAACAACACAATCATAAACCATTTCATCTTCTTTAGCATATCCTTCATGCTTTTCCGATGAGTTCCTTATTTAGGTGAAACTTCCGGTGGGAACCTTTAGCCCTTTTCTAATGAAAACGAATTCTCGGATCAACCCCCCTGTGTTTCCTTCACACCGCTTTCGCGTCATCTAAGATTTCACATACGATCAATGCTAAGCTTCTTTTACCACCATGGAGGCGAATCAATAAGGCAAATGAGAAGGCACTTCTCCTAACCGTATGCACCTTGTGCGCCTATCGAGATGACGGTATTAACATCAACAGACTTAGTTTGAAACAAAACATGAGTTTGGTATATGGTCTGCATCGATCAACCAAAATCTCTCCATATATCAAGCTCATTTTTACATCGACACAAGTGTCTGTTTTGGTCCTTGTGACCAAACCTTTGCACATGCCTCATTTAACAAATTGGAAGTCTGTTGATTTTTTTACGTCTGAGGGCTTCCCATTTGGACATCCTTCAAAGCCTCTCTTGCTCCTCCTTCCGGCTTTGAGATTGGCTCGAGATTCTCGAAGCCTCTCGACGCCTCTTCTGGGTCCGGGGGAAATGAGAGCATCATACCTTGAACTCTCTTTCGCGTTCCCTGCCTCGGGTTGTCTTAGGGCTGATGGTTTATGTATCGACCTCCGGGTCTTCTTGTACTTGTAATACCACTTGAAGATAGATGTAGCATTTGTAATCTTGTGATATCACTTGTAACTTGTAAATCGACCTTGGTCTTTATCAATGAAAAACTCTCATTATTCCATTCTTTGTGTTGTTTTCTTCTGACTTATGCAATCTATAGCTTTACTCTTGATTTGCTTGTTGACTACAGCTTTAATCGGCTTATAAAGTAATCTTCCAATCTGATCAGTTCCCCCTTAATCTGATATATCTTGAACGATCGATCCGCCTTTGTCCGAACTTCGACGGCTACCTTTTCTCGACTTCTTTCTCGATGCCGCTCCCTATCTCGAACTTCAGATTGGCTCGTTCGTCGTCTGATCAGTTGAGATTCTTAACTCAACTGATTCCACTTAACCTTGGTTAGTCTTTTAACCAACTGAATCTGGAGATTAATCCTTCAACCATATCTGGTGCATTTTCTCCAAGATCCAGAAGCCCTAGCTCGTTGCATAACTCTCTGAATCTGATCTCAGCTAGTGGCTTGGTTAAGATATCAGCTTTCTGCTTGTCAGTATGGATCTTTTCAATCCTGATATTCTTCTTTTCAACACTATCTCTGATAAAATGGTGTCTGACATCCACATGCTTGCATCTTGTATGTAGAACAGGATTCTGAGTGATTGCAATAGCACTATTACTGTCACAGAATATAGGTACGTTCTTAGCTACGATGTTGTAATCCCTCAGCTGCTGACTTAGCCAGAGCAGTTGGGAACAACAGCTTCCTGCAGCCATATATTCTGCTTCAGTAGTAGATGTCGCAACTGATGTCTGCTTCTTCGAAAACCAAGAGATAAGTTTATTTCGGCCGAAATCGACATGAACCTGAGGTTGACTTCCTGTCGATTCTGCAACCTCCGTAGTCTGAATCAGAATACCCACTAAGCTCTAGATTGTCATCTGATGGGTAAAATAAACCAAGGTTTACAGTCCCCTTCAGATACTTGAGAATCCGCTTAGCTGCTTCTAGGTGGCTTTGCATTGGATTTGCTTGAAATCTGGCACATACACCTACTGCAAAAGTAATGTTTGGTCTGCTGGCAGTCTGGTATAGTAGAGATCCAATTAGAGCTCTATACTCATTCTGATTCATTTTCTGACCATCTTCTTCTGGATCCATCTTGAATCCGGTCATCATTGGAATTCTGGCTTCCTTGCAGTGTTGAACTCCGAACTTTGCTAGTAGATTCCTTGTGTACTTCTTTGGCGATGAATATTCCTTCCTAACTCGCTGACTTGTAATCCCAGAAAGTAATTCATCTGACCCATCATGGACATCTCGAATTTCCCTTGCATCAACTTGCTGAACTTCTCACACAACCTTTTGTTGGGAGATCCGAAGATAATGTCGTCCACGTAGATCTGAACCATCAGAATATCTTCTCCATCTTCTATTCTGAATAAGGTTATGTCCATTGTTCCTTTAGTGAATCCGCTGTCTATCAAGAACTGAGAGAGTGTATCATACCAAGCTCGAGGAGCTTGTTTCAGGCCGTAAAGAGCTTTCCTTAAACGGTACACTTGGTTGCATTTTTCAAAGCCTGGAGGTTGTTCGACATAAACTTCCTCTGCTAGTACCCCGTTTAAGAATGCACTCTTTACATCCATCTGATACACAATGAACCCTCTGTGGGAAGCATATGCCAGAAACAGCCGAATGGCTTCTAGGCGAGCGACTGGTGCAAAGGTCTCATCATAATCAATTCCTTCTGATTGTGAATACCCCTTAGCAACAAGTCTTGCCTTATTCCTGGTTATGACATTTTTCTCATCTCTCTTGTTCTTGAATACCCACTTTGTGTCAATTACGTCTTGATGAGTTGGTATGTCCACCAATTCCCAAACTTGATTTCTCTCGAACTGTTCCAGCTCTTCCTGCATGGCTAGAATCCAACTTGCGTCTTGTAGAGCTTCCTCTACTGTAGTTGGTTCCTTCATAGACAGATAACAACAGTATATGGCACTTTCACCAATCTGATGTCTAGTTTTGACTCTATCAGATGGGTCTCCGATAATCTGATCAGTTGGATGACTGGTAATCCAGGTCCTTCTGTTCTGATGTGCGTCTGTTTGGAGAACATCATCCATATCTGATAGTTCATTACTAGTGATTGGGAGTGGTGAAGAATTATGATCCACTTGATAAGAACATGTCTCAGCTGATGTTGGACTCATAATGTGCTGAAGTCTGTTCATAGGAACTTCAGAAGTTCCCCCTGAACCAGATGGTTCAGTTGATACTGTCTCAGCTGTAATAGCTTCTTCACTGACAGTTGTGTGTACCTTTGGATCTGATTGACCTGTTGAATCAACAAGATCAAGTTCTGGGATGTACACTTTTACTTGTTCATCTTCTTTCTCCTTGATGCTTAGCTGATCCATTTTCTGCGTGTCAGGTAACGGTTGATCTGGTACGGATTGTTCTGAGGCAGCTTTCTCTTGTTCAGAGGATGTCTCATCAAAGACCACATGGGGTGTTTCTTCCACAACTAGAGTTCGTTTGTTGTAAACTCTGAAAGCCTTGCTGGATGAGGAATATCCTAAGAATATACCCTCATCTGACTTGGCCTCAAAAGTCTTCAACTAACTTTTCCCATTGTTGTGAATGAAACATTTGCAACCAAAAACATGGAAGTATGAAACACGAGGTTTTCTGTCTTTCCACAGTTCATAAGGTGTTTTGAAGTGAGTCTTAGTCAGAGAACATCTGTTTTGAGTATGACATGCTGTGTTTATTGCTTCTGCCCAGAAACGGCTTGGTGTGGCATGTTCAGCTAACATAGTGCGAGCAGCTTCCTTGAGAGTTCTGTTTCTCCGTTCTGCTACTCCATTTTGTTGTGGCGTTCTTGCAGCTGACGTTTCATGCTGTATACCAAACTCAGTGCAAAAATCAGTAATAAATAAATTCAGGAACTCTGTACCTTTATCTGATCTGATCTTTACTATGCTGACACCCTTCTCATTTTGTAGCTTTTTGAGCAGTTCGGGTATCTTAGTCGTTGTCTCGTTCTTCTTGTATAAGAATACAACCCAAGTAAACTTGGAATAATCATCCACGATTACAAGAGTATATTTGCGTCCACTGAGACTGACTGGTGTAACTGGTCCGAATAGATCCATATGGAGCAGTTGCAATACTCTACTGGATGTTGGTCCTGGTATTCCCTTGAAT
Organism: Stenogyne calaminthoides; assembly: GCA_037126765.1. Lineage (NCBI taxonomy): Eukaryota > Viridiplantae > Streptophyta > Magnoliopsida > Lamiales > Lamiaceae > Stenogyne > Stenogyne calaminthoides. Next base: position 27,403,972 of record JBBCBC010000025.1, read on the forward strand.
GAGGCTTTAACTTGTTTTCCCTTCTGACATGCGGCACATGTCTGATCTTTGGAGAATATCTCATTCGGAAGTCCCTCAACCAAAGACATCCTAGCGATCTTGTTAAGAGTCTTGAAGTTCAGATGACTCAATCTTTTGTGCCAGAGCCAACTGCTACTTTTAGAACTCTTAACAATTAAGCATGTATTCTTCGGGCAACTGTTCCAATCTGCTATGTAGATCGTGCCTTTCCTTGAACCAGTTAGCAAGATTTGTTGAGTGGCTCGATTCCTTATCGTACACTTGTCGCTCGAGAACTCAACGTTGAATCCGTTGTCGCAGAATTGTGATACTGATAGTAGATTGTGCTTCAATCCTTCGACATACGAGACTCCAGTTACTTGTACATCATCATTCTCTAAGGTTCTGAATCCCTTGGTAAAACCAAAGTTATCATCACCAAAGAGTACACGTGGGCCTTCTTGTTCTTTGTAAGATCTAAGGTGATGTTTGCTTCCTATCATGTGCCTTGAGCATCCACTATCGATGTACCAGATAGTTGCTTGTGCACCTCCTTTGTTGGCCAGTCCCACACGAACCTGCAATCAAATCAGGCTTTAGGCTCCCCTTTGGAATTGGGTCCTGGGGGGTTAGTGATGGATTTAGGGATCCACACAAACAGAGCACTTCTATGAAAATCTGAAAGATTAGAAGGTCTGATTTGTCTCCCATACATATCAACATAATCATACGTCTCTTTATATGCTTTCTGATTAGTATGATTATTAGTGTGAGCCTTGGATGACTTAGAAGACTTGGGATTTTTTTTATATTTTATCTTCTTTTTAATCCAAAGTGTGGCTCAAAAAGTGCGAGCCCCTAGATCTCTCGATTATAAGGGTAGGTACGATTGCTACCATCAAAAGATTCATATCTTTTTGGCATAGGTGGTCTTTGCAGTTTACCTATAGCTTGCTTATTAGGCAGCTGACCTTGAGTGGGTCTCAGATTAGATTTCCTTCTCATGGGTTGTCTCTTCTGATACCTAATCTGCTAATCAGGTTGAGGTCTCTTCAGAAGAACTGGGTTCTTCTGTTGATTCCTCGGCTGATGATCGATTAGGTCCATTTATGTTCCTTTCGATTAGGCACTGCCTTACTTGCTCGCGTGAGTCTTTTTTCCCTTATTAGATACAAGTTTATATTTTAGTGTATCTTTGTCAGAGACTCGTTTGATTACACCCTTCTGAAGTGAATCAAACGGGGCTTTTGAGGATGTAGAAGGGTTCTCATACCCAATTCCCTTCTTGTTAGTCGGCGTTCAAAATAGGTGTTCATTTCTTGAGCGGTTTTAGATGATTTTGTGAAAACCTCTATTTTCTTTTCGCAGACTATCCTCGATAGATTTAAGACTCTCATGTAGTCGGAATAGCTCATCAAATTTAGCTTGAAGGATTTTGAAATCATCGAACTTGTTGTTTTGTTGATTCGTAGTCGATCTTTGATCTGTTTTCTCCCGATCGAAGATTTAACCTTCGAACGTTAAGTTCCTCGATTACCTTCTCGAAAGGGTTTAAAGAGATTTCGGTTGGTAGCTTTTACCGAGAGCGTTCTCTTTAACGAAGCTGATTATTTTTTGATCCTTAGCTTGTCATTTTCAAACTTCCACTATTGTATAAGTGTCTCTTTGCTTTAGAGATCATCAAGCAATTGCTCGGAGTAGTAGAGCTGCAAGTCAATCTCTCCAAAGAGTGTGCTAATAATAGCGGTGTGGAATTTGAAAAAGGAGAAGGTTTTGGAGGTTACCTCAGTTGGTCCTCCTTGCCCATTAAAGCGGACTTCATCGTCATCTGGAGTGAATATCGGATCTTCATGCTCGTGGAAGTCAACAACACCGCTTATCGAGGCGATATTCTCTGAGATGAGTACCCGAGAGTCCTCGAAAGGCGATATAGGAATCATCAATTCCGGATATTATCCGACTACCGGGGCTTTTCCTATCTCCTCGCGTTGCTCTCTTTTGTTCCATTTATCTTCTCTTTCTATGAGAGTCGGTCGAGGCGTCCGGTCTTTGTAGTGACTGGTTTCTCCTGATGAAGCATGATCCTCAATCTCTGAAACTTCCTCTCTTGCCAAAGGTGAGTCACTCCGTCTGTAGGATCCATCGGTGACTTCCCTTCGATAATGTCGAACTTCTTCTGTCAGATCTGTTATCTCTTCTCTCATCTGTCAGATCATCTCTTTTCTTTTCTTCTATGTGATCTCTTCGATCATCAGATCTGGTTCTTTCTCATGATCTGTCAGTTGGCCTCCTGTTTCTTTGATAGTCCTTTGTAGAATCTCCGATACTTCACGGTTTGAGTATTTGTTCTTTCAAGTTTCTTGGTAAGCAGAGTGATCTGTTCTGCTTGACTTATGATGTTTCCAACAAGTTCAGTGGCCTTCGATCTGCTGCTGGTTGCTTGAAACACAACTAATTTAGACGTTGAGGCTTCAGCAGGCGTCTCGTCTTCATCTGCTGGTCCTCTTTCGATTAAATCAAACTCGTGAGCTTTAAGGCTTAGGAACAAGCTACTTGACTTCATTTTTGAAATGTCTTGGCAATCCTTGATTACCGTGACTTTCATGTCCCATTTCTTGGTGAGAGATCTTAAGATCTTGTAGTTGATATCTTTGTCTGACATCTCTCTACCAAGTTCTCGTAGCTTATTGACTGACATGGTGATCCTCCCATCGAGCTCGTTGATGGTCTCGTTGGGCAACATCTTTAACTTTTCGAACTTCACCAGTTCAGCTTGTAGGCGGCTGTCTTTGATCTGATCATTTCCTTCGCAGATCTCAGCAAGAGTATCCCACGTTGCTTTTGCGGTTTTGAGATACTTTATCTTCTCTTTGGTAACTTTATCCATTGCCTTCATGATTATATGCCTAGCGATTGTATCTAGAGTGAACAACTTTCTTTCCTCTGCATCCATCAAAGCTGGGCTTTTTCGCACAAGACTTCCCGTGGCAAAGTCTGGATCTCCTCCGACTGCTGGGTTATCGTGGTATATGACGATGGGTCCTCGTTCGATGACTTCCATCATTCTGCCGCTTATCGATCCTAGATGGTTGCACATATATATAACCCAATCTGCATACTCATCAATTGAAAATTTAGGCAAATCATGATACATTCCAGAGGTATTATCCATGCTGAGTGATTTTGAAAACGAATGAGTTTTTAAAAATGGTTTTTCAAGATCTGTTCAAAAGACCACAAAGATTCTTCCTCAAGAATCGGTGATACTCAAAGCCAGTGGTCTGTAGAACCACTGCTCTGATACCACTTATAGGTCCTGAACGGGTTTTGTGAGGGTGGAAGTCTAGAGGGGAGGGGTAAATAGACTTCCAAAACTTTTCGTGCGGATCAGGTGTGAACAACAGATTACCCGATCAGAGTGCTAGTGTATCAGTTTAGACTGATGTTCAATCTTACTGAGTGCATGAGGGCAGATCAGTTTGATATCTGTCAGTTTAACTGAATGGTGCGGAAGCTTGTTTTTACCCGTGTGAAAAACCAGTTTTATCAATCAGATTCTTAAGTCAGTTTTTAACCAGTTGACTGAAGTGTCAAACTGATCAGGTCAGTTGCTTGGTGCAGACTGAACTTTAACTTTAGAATATGTATGCAGTTTAAACTCAGTTGTGTGACTTGTGTAAAGCGATAAGAAAGCAAGTAAATGCACACAAGACGTTTTATAGTGGTTCGGACGAAACCCGTCCTACGTCCACTCTTCCCTTAACACAGGGGAACCTTAACCTACTTTAACCTGCGGGACTTATATCCTTTTCAGGATGGCCGAGATGTTTACCGAGTTCCCACTCAAGCTTAACCTACGGGACTTATATCCTTTTCAGGATAGCCGAGATGTTTATCGAGTTCCCACTCTACAACGTAACCAGTGGGACTTATATCCTACAAAGAGGATAACCGAGATGTTTAATGAGTTCTCACTCTACAGACTTGACCTAACTTGCGTTTGGGTAAAGAATGATTGAGGGTTCCAACTGGAAATCTATCCTTGTGCTTTAGATAGACAAAATGCTAGTGGATAGGATTTCTTGCTAAGAACTATGGGATGAATACTCTAAGAATAATCTTCAGATGTAGTGTTCTTTTGAGTGGAGATTTGCTGTAGCTTTAGCTTCTTTTGCTATGTCTCCGTGTTTGTTCTTGCGTTTTTCACTTGTTGAACCTCTTTCTTCAAAATGAAGATCGATCCCATTTTATAGACCTCGAAATCAAGAAGCCGTTGGAGAGCAATTTGAATTTCGGGCTATATTAGGTAGGCTGTAGGATATGATTGTGACGTGCTGCGATTTTCAGCGTGGCCGTCGGCATGATTAGCGTCGTTTTTGTCTGCAGCGTCGTATCCCGTATTGTCAGCTCTTTTTGTGCACGTGTCGCTTTTTCCTTGGCTTCGTGAGGCGGCACTTTAGAAATTTGCCCGTTAGACGATTTATATTCCTTTTGGAGAGGATTCGTCTTGTCTGGTGTATCTTTTTGATTGTCACCAGGTGTGACCTGACTTGATCAAGTAACTGATCAGCCTACCATGTTGAGTCTTTGGTTGCACATTGTCTTAGCTTCAATATGCAGACTCTGCTGAAAGTAGGTCTTCAGGTCTTTTTATCTTCAGGTGTCTCTGAGCCTCAGTGTATTCAGTCATACTGAGTCTTCAGGTTTGATGCTGAGTCTTCAGGTTTATCTGAGTCTTCAGGTTCATCTGAGTCTTCAGTGTTATCTGAGTCTTCAGGTTCATCTGAGTCTTCAGGTTCTTCTGAGTCTTCAGTGTCTTCTTGTCTTCACCTGATCTTCTGACTTCTTGTCTTCTGATTTGCGCTTAGTCTTCAGATCATCTGACCTTCTCTGGGTCATCTGATACTTCGACCTGACCTATACATACTGAGTTACCCCTCAGTATGTGACCTATCTTTTACATCAGCTATCTATACATTTCAGTTGGTCATCTTATTCTGATTCTAAGTCATCAGTCAGCTAACAGGTCTGACTGGTCCTATTACAACCTGTTTTGTAACTTCCATCAAAACTAAATTACATATTTCCCAACAAGGCGGTTGTCTTATATGGCTCTGGTTACCATGAAGAGATTATATGCTGAGATGTTTTATTTACTTGGAGAATATGTATTTGTACAATTACAGAGGGAATGTAAATTCTAGGCTAACCCGATGTGGGATAAATACAAAATAAATACAAGTATATACAAATACTCCTAATACCTATAACCTTAATTAATTTGAATTATATGCAATCTTCAAGCTCGAGTGGTTTTTCTTAATTTCAAAGATTGATTTGTGAACCCTATAATTATTTTAGACTTGTAATTACTCTGTAAATATTCATTGTGTGGGATTTTCTTAATCCCATCATTAATAAAATATTTTCCTGATATTATTATTTTTTAATTTGTAACTACATTACGAGTAAAAACTATCACTATTATATATATAAATTATTATTGTTATGTATAAAAACTCTCAATATTTAAAAAATACTCTATATTTTTAAATAGTAATATTTAAAGAATATTTTTTTTACATATAATAATAATAGAATTCTTGTGTGCATTTGATTCAAATGGATGTTACTCATGTTATTATTTTATGATTGTTACAACGCCGCCACATAACGATAACAGCGGCTATTAAAGTAAAACGACTCATGATTTCCTTCTAAATTATAGACCACAAGTCGAAATCAATGCTGTATAAATCAGTTCATCATAACAACGATAACACAGTAACACTATAATAATATTTTAAACGTACATGTAGAAAAAATTTGCATAGCTAGTGATAGAGAAACGTGTTAGGCAAGTAAGGACCGATGCTTCTGATACATAGTATTTAGTCGATTTTATTCAATTTTCCACGTTTTAAACTTATACCATGGTCCCAAATTTAGGACTTTTGCTACAATGTCCTTTTCCAGTTTTTATTTTTTTTCCTTCAGCAACTTTAATGGTTCCTTGATTGCTTCACCTACACACTGTTCCACACTAAACTAGTTTGAACTATTTTTGTTAAAAAATAAATAAAGTACTTTCACTAATTAACATCTAAATAGTTAGATTTAATTAAATTAAGGTCGTGCTAGATTTCTAAATAATGAAATAATTTATTGCTCTATTTTTTAGAATAAAGGTAAAGGATGTGACGAGCCTAGCTAGATTTGTTGATGTGCAATATTTATATTTAAAAGGTCTCAACTTTTTTGAAAGGTGGAAATAATAGTATGTAACTGTACATTAAGCCTATCACAAATGCTAAATCTACATTTTAACGAATTGGATGAGACATGGTTACGTTTTAACAGAATTGTGTGTCTGGGTTGTCGTGCCGGATGAGGAGGAGGGTTGTCGTGTGTTTCACACGACGGGATACAAGTTTGTCTTGCAAAATGCAGGACTATGTCAGAGTACTGGTCGTCTGCAACATGCAACAATTAATTGATTTGTCGTGTAACTTAAAACCATGGATGTGCAGCTTAAAACCAGGGAAAAGGCCAGCATGTGTGTATGAGAAAGAAGGTAACTGTTGCTAGTTATTATTAATAAATTATTAAAATTAAATAATGTTGTGGTTTTAATTGTTTAATGTGTGCATCGTATTTAGGAGTGTTGTGTTTTAGGAAGATCAAGACAAGGGGCCCACATGAGAATCAAATAGAATATATATATATATATATACGGCTAGATCTTTGTATCTTGGCCAAAATTGTAGACCGTCTTATTCATAGTCATTTTTAGAAGCGTTCAACTTTTTATGTTGAAAAATGCTACTTATTTACACAGAAAAATGCAACTTTTAATATGGAAACGTAGTTGCATGCTTCTATTTGGAATAGTTGCACGTTTCTATTTTGTATAGTTGCAAGCTTCTAAAATGTATTATGAGTGCTCAGTGCACCCGGGTGCACATGAGACCCACTCTATATATATACACACATTTTTTAATTCTATTGTTTTAATTTCTGAATTAGTATTTGTTTTGATTATTATGTCGACAAGCCATGAATTGGTCATAATTGTTGTATGCATATCGTGCGAGGTCGAGTGCGACCAGTTTAGGACCCCGGGAGGATAGGATCAAGATTTCGATAAGTAAAACACCTCGCGGGATGTAGCGAGATGAAGCATTCCGAGCAGGGATACGCGACCAAAGAGTACCTCGGAGACCTCAGACTGACACAAGCGCAGAGCATTAACTACGATTTGACCTGAGTCAGGTAGGCGGCGCCGAGGAGCATACCTAAAGGAGGCCCAAATCAGAGATGAGACAGTAAATGACGTTTATGACTGACTGCTAGAGGTACTTAAACGGCTAAATCCCTGCAAATCCGGATTTATCTTGGGCGACGTCCAAGCGAGGAGCCTGAAGTCATGATGTCTCGAGCGACATCCCAGTGACCACCGACCTGAGTCACATCAGTCTTGTAGCATTTAATGTTTTACAGAGCCACTTTCGGCTGCTTGTACTTGTAATCCGGGAGAGTGAGCTCCACTCTCTCAAACCCTATAAATATGGGTCATAGGAGAGAATTCATTATCTTACCAAACCTCTTGCAAATTTATTACTCAAGCCTTTACCCTCTCAAATAATCATAAGTAATAAATACATTCCATATCTCACATTTATTGTTTGTGTTATTAAGATCATTAAGCCACATCTTAATTCCTAATCCATAAATTTTAGTACACAACAATTGACGCTAGAAGGAGGGTACTCTTTAAGAAAAATAGTGCTAAAGTATTAGTGTTTTCTCATTGTAGTATTCCTCACGAATCTTCGACAAAATTTCCCTCACTCACTCGAATTCCTTTTCAACATTCCCTAAGCATGTCTCAAGCTACTTTGATTTCCAAAAAGAAAATCGGTTCAGCCCCATGTCGCTCCGGTGGAGCGGGAGTTAGTGTCCCGATCACTAGCAACCGCAATGTCGGGGGACCCATCACCGGAATCGCTCAGAAGCTCGAACAAATCCGCAACCCTAAAGACTTTGATGAGGCCATCATGGAGTTACGCCAAAAACAGGCCGAAATGAAAATCCCTGATGGCGACTTGCGCCACAATCTGAACAAGAAGGCCTAAAGCAAGGGCAAAGGCCAAAGGCGCGAGGAGTCTCACCACGAGGAACCTCACAAAGAAAAATCTAGCCACGAGGGACCTCGCTACGAGGGACCTCACTGCAAGGGAAGACAGGAAGCCAACTCTCGCGGAACCCAGTGCACTCCAATCAATCGGCGCAATCCGAACGAAGGGCCAAACCCCATCCACATGCATTTGTTCTCAGAGGGTTTCAATAGTGGCCCGTACCGAGGTCGCGGACCCCAGCCAGATCAGCCCAGGCCGATGCAGCGCGACCATGCCGGGCCTGAAAGATCTTATTCGGGGTCAGTGGCCCAAGGTAGACCTAGACAACGAATATCGGCAAAGGATCGACTCGAGCGGAGTCCCTCACCCCGCAGGACAGCCTACAGACATCGTCGGACTCCATCACCTCACAGACAAGAGAGAAATACTCCACCACGTCCTCATCGCGACGAGGTCGCATGGCAAGATAATTCTCCACAGATGGCCTCCATCCTCCAAAACATCAAAGAACTCCAAGAACAGTTGGAAAACAGAGGGGGGATGCCCCTTGCTACTAAGATCCCCATCTCGCCGCTATCGCCCACGGTCATGCTTGGCCCGGTGCAAATCAAGGTCAACGCGAGCTCCATCACACAGTATAATGGCGACTCTGATCCGATCAATCATGTGAACAAGTACACCTCCTACATGAACTCAATGGGAGCAACGGATGCCACCCAATGTCGACTTTTCCCACTCACTCTAGGCGACCAGGCTTACCGTTGGTTCAGCACCCTGCCACCGACTTCCGTGGAATCATTCCACCAGATGGCCCAACTGTTCCTCACTCATTTTGCTTTGTTGACCCCGCATAAAGGAACATCTACCAGCTCAACGACGAGTCAAACCGAACGTACATCGATCGCATAGATAAGCTCATCATGGAAGGCGAGCCACTGGGGGATGAAGCCAAGGTTTTAGGGTTGGTCCACGGCCTGAAGAAAGGAACCAAGCTCTAGAAGATGATGAACAAAGATTACCCGTCAAGCTATGCCGATTTCCGATATAGAGCGGGTATTATGATCACCAATGTTGAGATACTCACATCAAGATTGGGCGAGCAGCGACCTAGCGAGGTGAAAGTTGAGGTAAAAAAGCCAGATCTGAAATCCGAGAAACCTTTTGGAAACCCGAACCCACGAACTACCGTGCTCCGAGATCATTCAAGCCGATCGACAATGTGCTCGAGGTAAAGTTCCTCGAAACGCTAACTATGAATCTAACCTAGATTTTTCAAGCGATCAAGGGTAGACAACAACTCCCACCCGCCAGAGAATTAATTCAAGACACTTCCAAGCTCAACCCGAGGAAATTCTGCAACTACCACAATACCATCGGGCACACCACTGAGCATTGCCGCGACCTGCAAAGGGAGCTTTGGAAGCTTTTCAAAGAAGGGAAACTGGCCGGGTTTGTCAAACCAAGGCAATAACCGAATCAGCAGCATGCTCCCCCTAGGAAATCAACTCAACTAGGGTAGGCGAGGTCCGCAAATCCAGGAGGGTGCCGATAACAGGGTCATCCATATGATCTACCCATCGGGAGGCACCCTCGGTGGTTTTCTCCCAACAGTGTCTCTATCCAACCGACGTCAGAAGGCAGTGATGCGTGCCCTCGATAATGCCGTGTTAAGCTGCCTCCCAGTCAACACCATCGCCCCAAACTTGAAGCAGTTCACCTTCACCGAGGAAGACAAGGACAGGGTTCTACCCGAACTGGGACCCACTCGTGATCTCAGCTAGAATAATGGGGGCTCTAGTTCATCGCCTCATGATCGACAATGGGGCTTTATGCAACATCTTATTCAAAAAGGCAATGGACCTGCTCGGCGATTTTCACTCTTACGTCGAACCTTGCGGGGTCAGAATTTGAGGATTTGGAAGATAACCTGTCGAAGCCTATGGAATGATTCGTCTAGCTGTGGAAATCACCTCGACTTTGGACGCCGAAGTGAAGGCAACCAGGCATCTGGACTTTGTGATCATCGACATCCCCTCAAACTTCAACTCTTTCTTCGGAAGACCTTTTGAGCACGAATTTGGGGCTGCGGCCTCTTCCTATTTCTATTGTATTAAGTTCCCCGGATCTGACGGGAAAATCGGCACCATTAAGGGTGACCAGATTGCAGCAAGAAAATGTTTGACTTACACTTGTGTCAGTTTAAATTCTGCTTTTTATTTCGGTAGGAAATCCGAGGTGGGGCTAGGTTGTACGAGCCGAACTCCACCCCGGAAGAAAAAAAGAAAATGACAAAATGGAAATTGATAATGTAATAGAAGGAAATACAACTCGTATGGAAGTCGACATCGTAGCCAAGAAAACACCCTCATAAAAATTACCAGATTTAGAACCTCGCCTCGGTTTCGAACCAATGGAGATCGAGCCCAAACAACGAGAATCCAGCCTTGATCCAAGAACAGAAAGAAATGATCAGCGGACAACACCTATCGAAGAGCTCGAGACAATTCCGGTCGACCGAAATTATTTGTGACTATCGGAACACAAATTCCTGCCGACCTGCGCATCTAAATAATAGAGTTCCTTAAGAAAAATCTAGACGTGTGTTCACATGGTCGCACGAAGACATGATCGGCATCGACCTCAAGGTAACATGCCACAAGATAAATATCGATCCGACAAAGAAGCCAGTATCCCAGAAGAGAAGAAAGTTCGGCCCCGAGAAGAGGTGAAAAAGTTATTGGATAACAAGTTAATAGAGCAAGCGGACCATCCGCAATGGGTGGCCAACGCGGTCTTAGTAAAAAAAGCAAAAAACTCTTGGCGTCTTTGTATCGACTTCACCGACCTCAATGAAGCATGCCCGAAGGATCATTTTCCTATGCCTCACATCGATCACCTCGTGGATAACACTGTTGGGCACGAGATGATGACCTTTATGGACGCCTTTGCCGGGTACCATCAGATCGCCATGAACAAAGACGATCAGCAACACACGTCATTTCTAACAGAGAAAAATGTGTATTGTTGGAAGAGGATGCCTTTTGGATTGAAGAATGCAGGAGCGACCTACCAGCGTCTAGTGAATCGAATGTTCATTGACGAAATAGGAAAAACCATGGAAGTATATATCGATGATATCGTGGTAAAAAGCGAGAGAAAAGAAGACCATCTGGGTCACCTTGCCCGGACTTTCGACATCTTAAGAAAGTATAACATGCGATTAAACCCAAAGAAGTGCAGTTTCGGAGTCGGTTCGGGCAAGTTCTTAGGTCACATCATCAACCAGTTGTTGGGAAATCCAGCGAGGTATTGAAGCCAATCCATCAAAGATCAAAGCCATCATGGATATGAAACTACCTCGCAACATCAAGGAAGTCCAAAGGTTGACCGGATGTCTCGCGGCCTAGAACCGATTCGTGCCCAGAATGGGAGATAAATGCAAGCCTTTCTTCGAGGCCATGAAAAACGGAAAGTTCTTGTGGACCCCACAGTGTCAAGCCGCATTTTTTAAGCTCAAGGTATATCTCTCCGACCCTCAAGGTATACTTAGCGGCCTCGGAGTCTGCTATCAGCGCAGTATTGGTCCGAGCAGAAGGTCAGTACTATTTACCCATATACTTCGTCAGTCAAACCTTTAATGATGCCGAGCTCAAGTATCCACCACTTGGGAAGCTCGCCTACGCCTTAGTCACGAGTGTCCAAAAATTGCGACAGTACTTTTTCGACCACCAGATAGAAGTCCTGACTACCATGCCACTAAGATAAGTTTTGCACCGACCTAATACAGCCGGGCGATTGTTGAAGTGGTCCATTGAGTTAAGACAGTTCGGAATCACCTCCGCGCCCCGAACTGCGATCAAGGCTCAGGTCCTCACCAATTTCCTTACCGAGCTCACCTTTCCAGAGAAGACTTCGGAGGCAGTCGACGTCCCTTGGATGCTGCACATTGACGACTCCTCGATGAGCACCCGAACAGGGGCTGGAGTGGTCCTAATCAGTCCCGAACAACAATCCTTTACCAAGGCTATAAGTTTTTATTTTCACGCCACCAATAATGAAGTAGAGTATGAGGCCCTGATAAATGGCCTGGAAATGGCCATGGCCATCGGTGTACGAAAGTTAAAAGTCTATAGCGATTCTCAGCTAGTTGTATGCCAGATGTCAGGAGAGTACAAAGCACGGGGCGAGCAGATGGCGAAGTACCAGTAGATAGCAAAGACCCTCATTGAGAAGTTCGAAGAAGTGTAAATAGAGTTGATACCTCGAGCAAAAAACGCACAGGCAGATGCTTTAGCTTTCTTGGACACATCGGAAGGTGCCGTAGATATGGACAACATATCGGTTACCAAACTCAACACCCCCTTGGCAAGTCGCATCGCCATCGACATAAAGGAAGTAACTTGGACGAATCAAGCGAATTCGTCAAACACTCATAGGGAAGTTTTTCAGATCGCGACCCCAGAAGATAATTGGATGACTGAAATTAGAGAGTACATCAAGAAAGGGACATTACCAGAAGACAAGGTCGAAGCTCGCCATTTACAACTGAGAGCGGCGAGATACACCATGTAGGTCCCGAACTGGTTTTGTGAGGACAGAAGTCTAGAGGGGAGGGGTGAATAGACTTCTGAAAAACTTTTTCGTGCAGATCAGGTGTGATTGCAGTTAGCCTGATCAGAGTGCTAGTGAGTCAGTTTGGACTGATGTTCAATCTTACTGAGTGCCTGAGGGCAGATCAGTTTAATATCTGTCAGTTTAACTGATAGTGCGGAAGCTTGTAAATACCCGTGTGAAAAACCAGTTTTATCAAATCAGATTCTCAATTCAGTTTTCAATCGGCTGACTAAGGTGTCAACCTGATCAGATCAGTTGCTTGGTGTAGACTGATGTTAACTTAGAATATGTATGCAATTTTAAAGCTCAGTTGTGTGTAATAGTGTAAAGCAATAAAGTGCAAGTAAGTGCACACAAGATTTTATAGTGGTTCAGACGAAACCCGTCTTACGTCCACTCTTCCCTTAGCACAGGGGCAACTTAACCAACTTAACTGAACTTAACCGAACTTAACCGACTGGACTTAGTTTTATGTGTTAGTCCAACACTCAACAAATGTTTATCGAGTTCACACTCAACCGATCCCAGAAATCAGAAACTAGAATCCCTAGTCTGAAATCTTGCGGTAACAAACTTAACCTAACTTTGAGTTTGGGTAAAGAATGTTGAGGTTCCAACTGGAAATCTATCCTGGTGTTTATGTAGCCAAATGCTAGAGGATAGGATTTCTTGCTAAAAACTAATGGGGAGAACACTTAAGAATAATCTTCAAATTTGGTGCACTTCGAGCGGAAATCCTGCTAGCTTTTGCTTCTTGATAATTTGCATGAATATTGTTGTTCCGCTTTTGCTCGGTTGTGTTCTTCAATGCTGAAGAGCAATCCCATTTTATAGACCTCGAAATCAAAGAGCCGTTGGAGAGCAATTTGAATTTCGGGCTATATTAGGTAGGTTGTAGGATATGATTGTGACGTGCTCCGAATATCGGCGTGGCCGTAGGCATGATTAGTGCCGTTTATATCCGCAGCGTCGAATCCCGCATTGTTAGCTCTTTTTGTGCACGTGTCCCTTTCTCTTTGGCTTCGCGAGGAGGCACTTCAGTAATTTGTCTGTTTGATGATTGATATTCCTTTTGTAGAATATTCGCCCTGTCTGGTGTACCATTTTGGTTGTCGCCAGGTACGAGCTGACTTGATCAGATAACTGATCAGTCTACCTTGTAGAGTCTTCTGATGCAGATTGTCTTAGCACAATATGCAGACTCGGCTGATGTAGGTCTTCAGGTCTTCTGGTAGTCTTCTGATCTTTAGGTGACTCTGAGCCTCAGTGTCTTCAGTCATACTGAGTCTTCAGGTTTCTCTGAGTCTTCAGGCTTATCTGAGTCTTCAGGTTTAACTGAGTCTTCAGGTTCATCTGAGTCTTCAGGTTCATCTGAGTTTCAGTGTCTTCTGTCTTCACCTGATCTTCTGACTTCTTGTCTTCTGATCTGTTCTTAGTCTTCTGATCATCTGACCTTATCTGGTCATCTGATATTTCAACCTGACCTATACATATTGAGTTCCCCCTCAATATGTGACCTATCTTTTACATCATCTAACTATACATTTCAGCTGGTCATCTTAATCTGATTCTAAGTCATCAGTCAGCTAACAGGTCTGACTGGTCCTATTACAACCTATTTTGGAACTTCCATAAAAACTAAATACAAATTTCCCAACAATTTCCCCCTTTTTGATGGAACCAAAACACTTAATCAGAAAAGCAGATACCACGAATAGAAATGCAGATAATGTAAAACAGTACATACTTCAGAAGACAATGAGATGTTGTCTTAGAATCAGAGAGATAGAATATTTCATTCAGATAGGTGTGTGCGTTACAGAATATATGAAAAGCGTACCTATCATCTGATTCCAGGTTGTCTTCCTCAGGTGTACTTGAACATTTGTAGTTCTTTGGGGATGCCAAACATCTTGTACATCCTTTGCATCAACTTATCCAGATCTTCTCTTCTATGGATCCCTCCTTTGTCAGCAAATCCATAGTAGGCATTCTTGAATTTTACAGCATCTAGCTTGTTGTCTGGACGCAAAGGTGGAAGGAGTTGTTCAAAGGGAGGAGCTTCAGGTATCAGTGACATGATCTTCCCTTCCTCCATCACCGTCTGGTAGAAATCTGGGTACTTCGTTTCTAACCAGTTCTGAAATTCATCATCATTTTTTGTCTGATCTTGATGAATCAGAATCATCTCCAGGATGTACACATCACACAACCATTCTCCTCTGATCTGATTCCGTTCTGGAAGCAGATCTAGCTGGGAACAGAGGATGTCTTTAACAGGTGCCGGAAGGGCATTCCTTTCCCAAGCAATCTCCTCTGCTGCAGCTTCATTCTTTCTCTTCATTCGGATGTATGCGATGTTTAGTCCCTTAGCCTCTGCTATCTTCTGCTTCTTGATGGCAACCTCTCTTATTCTCTGTCTTGTTTGCTCTTGAATTTGTTTAGGAGACATCTGACTTTTGGTAGAGAATAATTGGCCTTGTCTCTGATCTTCCGCAGTAGCTTTCACCATCTTGCCTTTGCCTTTCTTCCTCCTCAGAGTCTGCTCAGGTTCATCTCGTTCGTCTTCTTCAGCTAATTTCTTAGCGAGTTCAAGGCTCTTGGCCTGATCATCAGTTTCCATTCTTTTCTGTACTGACGAAGAGAAGTCTTCAATCTTGTCGACTCTGACAATGACTTCTGAAAGAGCAATCTTCTGCTCAGTGATCTCTTTGCTATGTTGCTCCATAGTTTCTTTCACTTCAACAACGAGATCAGTAGATGGAGTGGCTGGCAAGTCAGATACAGTGGTTTTTGGTAGAGATGCAATTGTTACCAACTGTATCTGTTTTTCTTTCTTCTCTCTATTCGCTTGTCCTTCCCCCTTTTTGGTTTCATCAAAGAGGTTGGACAGCCTGCGATTCAGAGCAATAAACTGCCGTTTGATCTCCTCTCTGAGTTCCTCAACAACAAGAGGAGTAATCTGAGCGGTGCCAGAAGGTGCAGGAGTTAAAAAGCATCTGAGAGCAAATTCGATGTCCTTTCTTGCTCGTTCTGTAGAAGCTGCAAAGTGTTTCCAACCCATATTCATGTGGTTGTCAGTCTTCTCCAAGGATGCCCATGCACTTTCCAGTAGTACCTGTGTCTCATTGAGCATATCTGTCTGAACTTTGAGTTTATCAGACTGGAGATTGAACTTCTCGGCAACAGGATTTACTAGTTGCATTACTTCAGAAAGGATGGTATTATGCATCTCAACTGTGTGACTTTTTTCTCTGTCAACTAGTTTTGCTTGCTCTTCTTCAAACCGCTTCATCAGATCTGCTGTGAGAGCTGTGAATTTGTCTTCAATAGTAGCCTTGACCCCATCCTGAATCTTCTTAGCACAAAGATCTAGGGTATCGGAGCTCAGCATAGCAGTCTGGTCAGATGTTGAAGCCTTGCTAAGTTGGGTCTCATCTGCAGCACCCATTCTTAGTTTATCTGCAACTCCCTCATGATCTGTAGGAGGTTGAACAGTTTCCTCCCTAATATCAGCAATTCCGAACCTTTCATGAATCAACCATCTGATGTCATCGTCAGATGCCAATTCGACAACGCTTTCAATCCCAGCATTTTTCAAGCACTTCATCTCCAAGTCTACAAAGAAATCAGATCCCAGATTTATCATGAGGATCAGAAATTCTTCGATGCTTTTCAATCTGATATCCCTCCAGAACACAATTTCTTCTATCTGATGCTGAATGCCATGATGTTGATCCAATTCATGGCACAGGTCCAGCAGATACTCCTTGATTTGTTGCTTCATTATCCTTATGATGGGGCTTTCTGAATCAGGTGAAGCAAGCAAGGTTCTGGTATTGAAGGGATTATGAGAGACAGACACATGCTTGTCAGATCTCTCAGGTTCTTGTAACTTGTTTGGAGATTGGGAGTGAGATAGGGATATTTGTGGTTCAGGTTCGTTTTCAGCTTGTTGAGGGTGTTCAGTTTCCTGAACAGGTTCAATGGTTGGGGCAGTGGGAGATCTGGGTGATCTGATTGGTGAGGGTGAAGGTGAGAATGTTTTGTGAGGAGAGGGTGATGGTGATTTGGAAGTGGGCATAGGCGATCTTGCTTTCTGGAAGATCTTGGTGAGAGGCAGAGAAAGATGGTGATTCTTCCTCAGGGTGCTCCACTTCTGTCCCTCTGACAGCTTTCTCTCCTTCTTCTTCTCTGGCAGTGTGCTCAGCACTGACTGCTATCTCCTTTTCTGATTCCACCTGAATCAGATCCTTCGTTCTGTGAACTTGCTGAGCAGAACTAGGAGCAGTCTTCAGAGGAGAAGTCACTCTCTTCTGGCGTTTTCGCTGAGCATCTGGTTTCTTGGCCAAATCCTTCCTCTTCATCCTCTTCTCTGGAATTGCCGTTCCCTGCTCTTCTGAAGATGCATTTGCCTTTTCCTTTCCCTTCTTTTCTCCCTTGGGTTTGGGCACATAAGGAGTAGGATCCTCATCAGATTGACCAGGCAGGGGCTCATCCTTGCCCAAAATGGCCTTGTGCTTTTCTTGATATATCTTCGCTCCATTCTCATTCCATTCATAATTCTGTGGCAGCTTGTCGGACAGAATGATTGAGATTTTGTGCATGAAGGAGCACTTGGAAGATAAGCACACTTCATTTCAGTTCGAACTTCCCCGAGTCTTTCCGCAGTCGTGTCTTGACCATACCCAACCAATCCATATCTGAAGCCTTCTTGATGATTGCAGCCATGACACTAATCTTATAAGAAGTCACAACATCAAGACTGTAAGTTGAGCACATAATCACCCTCTGAACGATCTCAAGGAGAAGGCGATATTTTCTCTTCAGGTAGGAGGCTTTGACATTCGTCGTATTCTCCTTGTTTGCTGGTCTCAATAGTCCGGCTTCAAGAAAGTCCTTCTCGCCTACATCAGTCGTGTAGGTCTCTGGGTTAATGCTTTCTCGAGTTAGACCGAAGATCCTCTGGAGATCATCATTCGACACTCGAACTTCCAATCCACCAACGGAAGAAATCAGGTCAGCATCAATGTCCTCATCCCTCTGTAGATTGTACAGAAACTCTAGAGCTTCATGTGTGTGGACAATGTTCTGATGTGTAGAGCAATATCGTTTAAGTCCCTTGCGCTAAAGAAGCACTCCGCAATTTCCAAATGATTCAGGATCTGAGGTGATTGAGAATACTACATACTTCTCATCAATGATATCTTTCTTCATTGACGCAAAGTTGCAAAACTTTTCCCTTGGCCCTGTCGTGGAACAAGATATGCCATTTCTGTATGATATGCAAATTGATGTTAGTTTGAGTAAAACATTTCAATAAATTCAGTCAAACGAGTAATCTTAGCATCAATTAAGCAAGTAAGCGTATAGATCACAGAAACATAGCATCACAACTTGTAGACCTAATAACTACTATGAATGAAATCATGCAGTACTCAAAGGAAAAAATTACCAGAAATTGATTCGTAGGATTGAGAAATCGTGAAAGATAGAATCAATTGATTTTGAAATTTTTTTTCTGAAGATAGTGGAAAGAAGTTTTCTGAGAAAGATTTGGATTTATAGTATGCGAGGGAAAACTTTTTGCACAACTTTCCAAAGGTACTCAAGTATCCGTGTTTTGAAATCAGTGGCTGAGATTAGTCGGCCAAAAAGGTATTTTGATCGCACGATTGAGAAAAGTAGTCTTCTCGTTTTTCGGACTCGAAATTCGTAATAAAACACATTAAATACATATTTCCATGTCCGCATTAAATATTTTGCAGTGCATGCGTCACAAAGTTAAGAGAAGGCAGAGTGAAAACCAATTTAAATAATGCATATAAGATATTCAGAAAGGGATAAATAAGGAAACGTATCTGACTGATTGATATTGTAATCAACCAGTTACCACTGTGATCTGATATGGTACTTGTTGACCTTACTGATGGTAGCCTTAAGCATTTCCCAACAATATTCCACTCATCTGATCAGATTCCTGTTTGAACCACGTCATTACTTATCTGATCCATTTATCTGATTCTCTTATCTGATACTCATATCTGATCCTTCATTCTTCTTCAATTCATGCCGCATCTCCTATGCACTTAAGTCATACTCCCGCCAAAACATTTACTTCGGGGAGTCAAAAAGTAGTCTCGATTCCCTAATCGGTACGATTTGACATTCCGTAATAATGGCATAGATACGCTGTGATTACTCACACCATCAACTCATCCAACCATTAGCCGCGTGTTCCTTACGCGTTGTCGATGCAAATTTCTCGTAAGGTCTTCTGAGAAAATAAATTTGCATTTATACCCCTATTTTTCTTCTATAAATTGGCCTACGGTGTTAGGCAAACAACACAACATAAACCATTCATCTACTTTAGCATATACTCCATGCTTTCCGATGAATCCCTTATTTCCGGTGAAGCTCCCGGCAAAAACCTTTAACCCTTTTCCAATGATTTCAGCTTCTCAAATCAACCTTGTGTGTTCCTTCACACTGCTTTCGTCGTCATCGAAGATTACACATACGATCAATGCAAAGCTTCTTTACCACCATGGAGGCGGATCTGCTATGGCAAATGAGAAGGCACTTCTCCTAATCGTATGCACCTTGTGTGCCTATCGAGATGACAAAATAAGCATCAACAGACTCAGTCTGAAACAAAACATGGGTTTGGTATACGATCTTGATTAGACAATAGCTGATCTTCGTATATCAAACTTAATTTTTGCATGCGACACTAGTGGCCGTATGGTCCTTGTGACCAAAACCTGTGGCACTGTGTCCCATTTAACAGCTGGAGAGCCCATTGATTTTAGGTCTAGGGGCTCCTGGCTTAGAGATCCTTCAAGGCCGCTCTCGCTCCTCACTCCGAAGCTCTGAGGGTGGTTCAGGATTCTAGAAGCTTCTCACGCCCCTTTTAGGGTCGGGGGATAATGAGAGCATCAAGCTCTAAAATCTCTCTCTCCCCTTCCCTATCTTTGGTTAGGCTTAGTGTTTATGGTTTATGTAATGACCTCCAGGTCTTCTTGTACTTGTAGCTTGTAATGTAAATCTGACCTCCGGGTCCTTATTAATGAAAAGTTCTATTATTTCATTGTTGTGTTGCCTCTTCTGACTTATGCGATTTGCAGCTTTAAACTTATACGACTTCCTTGTTGACCGTAGCTTAATCGACTTATAAAGTTACCTTCCAATCTAACCAGTTCCCCCTTAGTTTGATATATCTTGAACTGATCTGCTCCTTGCCTGATCTTCAGATCGGCTATTTGTCTGATTTTCTGATCGGCTCCTTTTCTGATCTTCAGATCGGCTCCTCGTCTGATCGTCTGATCAGTTGAGATTCCTAACTCAACTGATTCCTGGTTAGTCTTTTAACCAACTGGTTCTGGAGACCAGTCCACTTAACATTTCTGGTGCACTTTCTCCAAGATCCGGAAGCCCTAGCTCGTTGCATAATTCTCTGAATCTGATCTCAGCTAGCGGCTTAGTTAAGATATCAGCTTTCTGCTTATCAGTATGGATCTTTTCCATCCTGATATTCTTCTTTTCAACGTGATCTCTGATTAAATGGTGTCTGACATCCACATGCTTGCATCTTGTATGTAGAACATGATTCTGAGTGATTGCAATAGCACTATTACTGTCACATAATATAGGTACGTTCATATCTACGATGTTGTAATCCCTCAGCTACTGACTTAGCCAGAGCAGTTGGGAACAACAGCTTCCTGCAGCCATATATTCTGCTTCAGTAGTAGATGTCGCAACTGATGTCTGCTTCTTCGAAAACCAAGAGATCAGTTTATTACCAAGAAACTGACATGTACCTGAGGTTGACTTCCTGTATATTCTGCAACCTCCGTAATCAGAATCTGAATACCCACTAAGCTCTAGATTATCATCTGATGGGTAAAATAAACCGAGGTTTACTGTCCCCTTCAGATACTTGAGAATCCGCTTAGCTGCTTCTAGGTGTCTTTGCATTGGATTTGCTTGGAATCTGGCACATACACCTACGGCAAAAGTGATGTCTGGTCTGCTGGCAGTCAGGTATAGTAGAGATCCAATGAGAGCCCTATATTCTTTCTGATTAGTTTTCCGACCGTCGTCATCTGGATCCATCTTGAACCCGGTCATCATGGGAATTCTGGCTTCCTTACAGTGTTGAACTCCAAACTTGGCCAATAAATTCCTTGTGTAATTCGCTTGGTAGATGAATATCCCTCCTGTACTTTGCTTGACCTGTAAACCCAAAAAGTAATTCATCTGACCCATCATGGACATCTCGAACTTCCCTGCATCAACTTGCTGAACTTCTCACATAGCTTCTTGTTGGGAGATCCAAAGATGATGTCGTCCACGTAAATCTGAACCATCGGAATATCTTCTCCATCTTCTATTCTGAATAAGGTTCTGTCTACTATTCCTTTAGTGAATCCGCTGTCTATCAAGAACTGAGAGAGTGTATCATACCAAGCTCGAGGAGCTTGTTTCAGGCCATAAAGAGCTTTCCTTAAATGGTACACTTGGTTGCCTTTTTCAAAGCCTGGAGGTTGTTCAACATAAACTTCCTCTGCTAGTACCCTGTTTAAGAATGCACTCTTTACATCCATCTGATACACAATGAACCCTCTGTGGGCAGCATATGCCAGAAACAGTCGAATGGCTTCTAGGCGAGCGACTGGTGCAAAGGTCTCATCATAATCAATTCCTTCTGATTGTGAATACCCCTTAGAAACAAGTCTTTCCTTATTCCTGATTATGACATTATTCTCATCTCTCTTGTTCTTGAATATCCACTTCGTGCCAATCGCGTCTTGATGAGTTGGTCTGTCCACCAGTTTCCAAACTTGATTCCTCTCAAACTGTTCCAGTTCTTCTTGCATCTTGTAGAGCTTCCTCTAATGTAAATGGTTCCTTCAATGACAGATAACAACAATACACGGCACTTTCACCAATCTGATGTCTAGTTTTGACTCTATCAGATGGGTCTCCGATAATCAGATCAGTTGGATGACTGGTAATCCAGGTACTTCTTTTGTGATTTGCGTCTATTTGGAGAACATCATCCACTTCTGATAGTAGTTCATTACTAGTGATTGGGAGTGGTGCGAAATTATGATCCACTTGATAAGAACATGTCTCAGCTGATGTTGGACTCATCATGTGCTGATGTCTGTTCGTAGGAACTTCAGGAGTTCCCCCTGAACCAGATGGTTCAGTTGATACTGTCTCAGCTGTACCAGCTTCTTCACTGACAGTTGTGCGTACCTTAGGGTCTGATTGACCTGGTGAATCAGTAAGATCAAGTTCTGGGACACTGCTACGGGTTCAGATTCTTTCTCCTTGATACTTAGCTGATCCATTTTCAGCGTATCAGGTACTTGTTGATCTGGTACTGCTTGTTCTGAGGCAGCTTTCTCTTGTTCAGATGATGTCTCATCAAAGACTACATGGGGTGTTTCTTCCACAACTAGGGTTCGTTTGTTGTAAACCCTGAAAGCCTTGCTGGATGAGGAATATCCTAAGAATATACCCTCATCTGACTTGGCCTTAAAAGTCTTCAACTGACTCTTCCCATTGTTGTGTATGAAACACTTGCACCCAAAAACATTGAAGTATGAAACACGAGGTTTTCTGCCCTTCCATAGTTTATAGGGTGTTTTGTAGTGAGCCTTTGTCAGAGAATATCTGTTCTGAGTGTGGCATGCAGTGTTGATTGCTTCTGCCCAGAAACGACTTAGTGTTGCATGTTCAGCTAACATAGTGTGAGCAACTTCCTTGAGAGTTTTGTTTCTCTGTTCTGCTACTCCATTTTGTTGTGGCGTTCTTGCAGCTGACGTCTCATGCTGTATACCAAACTCAGTGCAAAAATCAGTAATAAAAGAGTTCAGAAATTTTGTACCTCGATCTGATCTGATTTTTACTATGCTGACACCCTTTTCATTTTGTAGTTTCTTGAGCAGCTCGAGTATCTTTGTTGTTGTCTCATTCTTCTTGTATAAGAATATAACTCAGGTAAACATGGAATAATCATCCACGATTACCAGAGTATATTTGCGTCCATTGAGACTGACTAGTGTAACTGGTCCAAATAGATCCATATGAAGCAGTTACAATACTCAACTGGATGCTGGTCCAGGTATTCCCTTGAATGAGGTTTAACTTGTTTTCCCATCTGACATGCTGCACATGTCTGATCCTTTGAGAATATCTCATTCGGAAGTCCCTCAACTAAAGACATCCTAGCTATCTTGTTAAGAGTATTAAATTTCAGATGACTCATTCTTTTATGCCAGAGTCAACTGCTACTCTTGGAACTCTTAACAATTAAGCATGCATTTCTTGGACAACTGTTCCAATCTGCTGTTGATGGACCCGAAAACCCATTTTGCGCGAGCGGAAGCCAACATGTAATGCATATGCATATAAAAACAGGGGTGAGGGCAGAGTGATTCCTAATTTTTTGCTTTTAAGAATGATGTGTGTTGTTTTGTTAATAATCAAATGCATATGACAAGTAAGAACATAAAGCAGTAAAGAACACACAAGATTTTATAGTGGTTCGGACGAAACCCGCCCTACATCCACTCTTCCCTTAACACAGAGGCACCTACTTAACCGAACTTAACCGAACTTAACCTGCGGTACTTATCTCCCTCATGGGATTACCGATAGATGTTTACCGAGTTCACACTCAAACAGGACTTATCTCCCTCACGGGATTGCCTATAGATGTTTACCGAGTTCACACTCAAACGGGACTTATCTCCCTCACGGGATTACCTATAGATGTTTACCGAGTTCACACTCACCTACAAACTTATCCTATCAAACTGATTAGGGTAAGGTTTGTTTGGTTTCCAACTAGGTTGAGATTTTTCCTAACATTTGTTTAGCCTCAATGCTAAGGTTGGGAAAATCTCTCTAAGCTTAGGATATTACATTTGTGCTTAGATCTAGGGTAGAACACTCTTGAATATATGCATGTATTTCTTGCTCTGTGTTCTATGGTGGAAATGCTAGATGATTTGGCTCTGTAGCTTCAATGGTGTTTTCACGCCTTTCACACACTTCCACACTTAATAATGAAGGAAGAACTTGTATTTATAGTGTGGATTTGAATGTTACCGTTGGAGAGAATCACATTCAAATCCATACTACTTTGTAGCTTTTTGCAGCTTTTTTCAAGCTTGTCATCTTCCTCTCATTGGTCCACGTCAGCTGAATCTAACGGCTATATTCTTGATTTTCTTCGAGTCTCGGGATCTTGATTCTGTCGAGCCTTGAGTTATCCGAGCTATCCGAGCCTTGAGTTATCCGAGCTATCCGAGACTTGAGTTATCGATCCTCGATGTCTTGATGACATCTTTGAGTCTTGATTTCTCGATTCTATCGAGTCTCGGGATTCTTGATTGGGAGACTTTTCTTGGCGGACCTTATCCGATCAGGTATCTTGACACTTTCGGGTTTCTTGAGTTGACTCTTCTTGAATTCGGACATCCCGACCTCGGTCCATTGATTCGACTATCGATTTCTTCTTCGCCTGATCTGATCAGCTCGACTGATCAGATCAACACTTAAGGATAACATAAGGTACATCAGGTTAGCATATCAGGTTTATCATATCTGATCTCGATCACGTCTGATCTTGATCAGTCTCATCTGCTCATCTACATATCTGATCTCGATCACGTCTAATCTTGATCAGTCTCATCTGCTCATCTTCTGATCTGCAACCTTCTCTTCCGATTTTGTGAGTTCCCCCTCAATTTGTTCTCTTGTTCCCCCTTAACTTGTTATCTGTAAAATAGCTTGAATAACACAAGTTGATAATGTTTTTGCATAATTCATCAAAACTAAAATATCCCAACAATTTCCCCCTTTTTGATAATGACGCCAAAACATTAAAATATATGCATTTACAGAGATCGGGTTTTTGTTTTAAAATAGATCAGTTCAGGTGGTCACTTTGAAATCTGTGAACCTTTTGAACTCCCCTGCTCTGATACCACTTGTAGGTATCACTACAGATGTTTACTTTGAAAATAGTGACCTTTTGAACTCCCGGCTCTGATACCACTTGTAGGTATTAGTACAGAGACGAGTTTTAAAAAAATGGATCAACTCAGGTGATCACTTTTGAAATTAGTGATCTGTTGAGCTCCCGCTCTGATACCACTTGTAGGTATCAGTACATAGACGGGTTTTAAAAAAATGGATCAACTCAGGTGATCACTTTTGAAATCAGTGATCTGTTGAGCTCCCGCTCTGATACCACTTGATGGTCCCGAAAACCCATTTTGCGTGTGCGGAAGCCAACATGTAATGCATATGCATATAAAAACTAGGGTTGAGGGCAGAGTGATTCCTAATTTTTTGCTTTTAAGAAAGATGTGTGTTGTTTTGCTTATGTTGGGAGATGAATTTAATAAAGATAAGATTTTGATTAGATCCCAAAACCCCTGAGTATGGCATATTCAGAATAATCTTGATAGTTGAGTCAGGATTCAGTTTTATAGTATTCAGGATATTATCTGCAAAATGTATAGTCAGCATATATAGATCAGGTTAGGATCTGAAGATTACAAGACTCGAGAAGTTTCAAGAAACCGAAGTTTCAAGCTTTCGGTATGAAACCGAAGTTTCAAGTTTGAAGAAACCGAAAACTAAAGACTCGATGTAAAACGATATCTTGAAGACTCGATGAAGAAAACCGAGAAACTAAAGGCTCAGTGTAAAATCGATCTCAAGACTCAAGATGAAACTGAGGAACTAAAGACCAAGCATTAAGACTCAAGACATCACCAGATATCCGTGAAGACTCGTAAGACCTCAAGACTCGAAGACCATGAAAACTCGTAAGACTCAAGAACTCGTAAGATCAAGACACGTAAGACGAAGATGTATGATATCAAGGCACAGAAATCATCGAAGACTTCGCAGAATGTATCAATGCTCGATATAAACCTGAATGTTCTGAGGCACTGAAAATATCTATCTGAAGGATGCAATACTGAGAAAAATGCGTTTGCTTTAGAAAAATAGATATTTGCCAAGACATTCAAATGCAGACAAAAAGAACTAAGACAAAGTGTTGTTAAGGTTATATCACTCAGAGATAGTAACCAAAAAGAGCCGTTGAGTTGTCTACCTTTAACTGGAGACAAAAGTCAAAAAGAGAAAGACAAAGATTATACCGCATCGACACATCGACAAATGACAGTCACCGAAAAAGATGTCGGAGTACTAAAGTTCCGCATCGCAAAAAGTGATGATCGACTACATGAAAGGCTATTGTCTAAAACGTGTTAGGGAGTGTCAAACCCTAAATAGAACCATTTCTCACACGCCATAAGAGGAAACTCACGAAGCTGTTTCGTCCAACGGATAGTTTTTCAAGAGTGACCTTGGTGTATGCCTATAAATACTTGTGACCCTCTACATTGTAAGGTTACGGGAAATTTGTAAGCAACTCAAGAGCTCAAACTTATAATTGCAAGTTGAAGCACTCGAAAACCCAAGAATTTCCCAAGTGCTTTAAATCGAAGAGAGCTCATTCCTCTAAGCCTAGCTTTATAAGATATATCCAAAGCTTAGTCGAGATATCCTAGCCTTTGCATTGTTCTTTATTGTAAATGATATCTCATCCTAGTTGGAAACCAACCAAGAAACCCCAAACCCTTTGTAAGGTAGTTTGAGTGTGATTGTTGGTGAGATTGGAGTTGTAAAGAGTAAGTAAACTACATTGAGGTAGTAAGAAAGCTCTAGAGAAGAAGTGAGTAAACTATCTTGGATAGTCAAAAAGCTTGTGTGTGTTTTGAGTAAGTAAACTGCAGAGGTAGTCAGAAAGCTCAAAATAGAAAGGTTAGTAAACTACAGAGGTAGTCAGAAAACCTTAGGAAGTGGAAAGGTTAGTAAACTACAGAGGTAGTCAGAAAATCTTAGAAAGTGATTAGTGAATTTCTCTGAAGAGATCAGGGAGAGTGGACGTAGGAGCTTAAGTCTCTGAACCACTATAACTTATTATGTTCTTTGCTTTCTGTTTTACTTGTTTTATCTGTTGCATTACTTTGAAATTGAAAGCATATTTTCACTGATATTCAGTTGGAATCAATCCACTGAAGTTGCATCTTAATTGAATCACAGCCTAATCACTATTCCATTAAAAGGAAGGTTTTCAGCAAAAGCTTAAAATGAGTATAAACTAAGGCCAACCATTCCGCACATCTGAGCAGCTAGAACAGATAGATACCAAACTGAACTTACTCTTCTGAGGGTTCAGTAAGTTAGTTATCTGATCCAAGCAGCTCAGGATCTCTGCAAACTCAGGATCAGTTGGGATTATCTGAGGTATCTGAAAGCAGCTCAGGATCACTGTCTCAGATAGACTTTGACTCAGAGCGATTTGTGCTTCTCAGGACCAAATCATCAGGACAACCTGACCCAAGCTGACCTCAGTAAAGAAAAGTTTAAAAAAACACTGAACACGTGTATTCCCCCCATACACGTGTAAGACTCGTTTGCACCGGGACCAACAAGTGGTATCAGAGCGGGAGTTCAAAAGATCACTTATTTCAGAAGTGATCACCTGGACTGATCCATAAACCTGTCTCTGATCTGATACCAACAAGTGGTATCAGAGCAGTGGTTCAACTTGACCACCTGCTTTGTTGACCAAAGTCTTATTTGCTAAAATACTTGTGGTCTATCTGAACTGATCTTATTTGCTGAATTCTTAAAAGACTCAGATAAAAATGTCTTCTAAGAAACTTCCCATGTTCTCAGTAGAGAACTATGATTTATGGAGACTGAGAATGCAGGCTCACCTGTATTCTAAACATGAATGAATGTGGAGAGTGGTCTCTGAAGGGCCATTCCAATTTACTGTGGTGAATCCCAGAGGAACAGAAAATGAGAGAAATGATCACAGGATAGAATTTCCTAAGTCTGATGACCAACTGACTCCTGAGGAGAGGAAGTTAGTCAATCTAGACTATATTGCTAAAGACACACTATTCAGTACAATTGATGATGGTGTGATGGGAATGATTTCTCACTGTAATACTGCAAAAAAAAATTGGGATACACTAGCTGTAATGTGCCAAGGCACAGATCATATCAAGGAAAACAAACTTTCAGTTGCAATTGGAAAGTTTGATAGTTTTGAAATGGAAGAAGGTGAATCTATAGACAAATTGGAAGTCAGATTCACTAGCATTATGAATGATCTGAATGCACTTGGAAAGAGATATCCACAAAGAGAAGTTGCATTGAAAATTCTCAGAGGTCTTTCTAAGAAATGGGATATACATGCAGTGGTGATTGAAAACACCAAAAACATTAATTCAATGCCATATCAACAAGTCTTCTCTGAGCTGAAGGCCTATGAGTTCGTAATTGATAAGAAATCTAAAAAGGCTGATAGCAAAGATGATTCATCATTCAGTAAAAATGTGGCTTTCAAAGCCAAAGATAAAACCTGTAAAACTAGAGAGTCTGAGAACTCCCTTGCTAAGAATCAGGATGAGCTTGAGGATAAGTTAGCACTGATGGCAAGGAGGTTTGAAAGACTTAATAGTCGATACGGAAAATACAAAAACTATTACAGGAATCACAGGTACCAGAAGAAACCTGAGGACAAATCAACTGAGAAGAGAAAGGACCTAAAAGCTGAAGGATCTTCATCTAGAAAGAAGGACTCCAAGTCCAAAGAAGAAAGTGATCAAGATGATGATGCCAACAGATGCTACAATTGCCAAAAGAAAGGTCACTTCTAGTATGATTGTCCAGATCTGAGTGCTAAGGAGAGAAGAGAAAGACAAGCTAAAAGAGACAAGAAGTTCTCTAGCAAAAAGGCCATGGTTGCAGAAGAGGAACATTCTGAGGAGGGATCTAGTTCTTCAGATGAAATATTCTCAGACAGTGAAAGTGATGACCTCTGTCTAGTGGCTGCTGAGGAGGTAAACTCTTCTTTCTCTATTGTTGCTCCTACACTAGCACAAGAGTTATCAAGTTCCACTGTAAACAGTCATTTTGACCTGATGGATTCTCTTGAGAGTCTAATGAAGGCCTATGCTATTTTACAAGAACTGCTAAATGAAACTCAAGAGCAGAACAAAGAACTGAAGGCTGAAAATCTTAAGTGGAAAGACTCTAGCAATACTGAAATCACTTCTCAATTGATGGGAGCTACTGATGAACTGGATGTTCTGAAAGTACAACTCTCAGAGAAAGAGAAGTTGATAGTGATCCTAACTTAAAAGCTAAAGAAAACCACTGAAGAGATTCAGCTGATCAGAACTAAGTTCAATGACCTCTTTGAGAAGCATGAAACTCTACAGAAATGTGAGGATAGTGCACAAAAGAAACTAACTCTATTGAATACTGTATCTAAAGTAATAGATGAAATTCAGAGTTATCAGAGATCTGCCACTATAAAATCTGGATTGGGATACATTCCAGGGGGAACCTCACAAAGTCATCTGAATGCTGCATCAAGTAGCAAGAAGACAATCTTTGTAAAACCAGTGGTAGCTACACTTCAAACTGAAGAAATGCCCAAGGTTGTAGACAAGGGAAAAGGACCTATGGTTCCAGTAAAACTGAATGATCAGGTAAGAAAGCCCAAACCTCAGGTGAAGGCTAGAAAACCGGAGCACTCAGTTGGAAAATTTCAGGCAAGTACTTCGAAGCCTCAGGCTAAGAATGCAAACCTAAAAGGATCTGCACTGAACCAGCAGAGGAATCTTCAGAAGAGAAACACTCAGCAGAGACATTCTCAACTGAAGAGACCAAGTCCTCAGTATACTGAAAGACCCCAATTTCAGTACAGGCAACCTGAACCCCACTTGCCTAAGGGTAAAGGTTACCTGAACCCGAGTCAACAAAGATTCAGACCAGCAGTACAGAAGCCAAAGCAAATGAACAAAAGGCCTGAACCAAAGAAAAATTCAAAGGCTCATGTTCATGCCAAGGCTAGCACTCATACACAAGATACTGCTAAGGCACCCAGAGTAGTAAATGTGTATGTAGATGTTTATGGAAGACAGTTCAGCCACTCTAAAGTGATTAGAGTTGTCAGGCAGATTTGGATTTCGAAAGGTACAGCTAACCTTGTAGGACCCTACACAAATTGGGTACCAAAAAATGGATCTGTTTTTCAGGAGGAAAACAAGGGCACTGAGCTGATTGAAGATCATATATCACTGATGAGTGGAAATGAAATTGCCCCTGCTGTATGGTATCTTGACAGTGGATGCTCAAGACATATGACATGATTCAAGAAGATACTCAGTGACTATGTTGAACAAAGAGCCCCTCAGATCACTTTTGGAGATAACTCCAAGGGACAGACTGAAGGATATGGAACTTTGGAAATCGACTCAGTTCATATCCATGGTGTTTCATATGTATCTGGATTGAAGCATAACCTGCTTTCAATAAACTAATTCTGTGATAAGGGTTTTAATGTTGAGTTCTCAAAGAACTTATGCTATGTGAAAGATGATATCTCACAGAAAATACTACTGACTGGTACTAGAAAAGGAAATGTGTATCTTGCTGATTGGAGTTCAACTCCTAAAGATACATGTTTGGTTGCAAAAAGTTCCACAGATACCAGTTGGTTATGGCATAAAAGAATGAATCACCCAAATTTCAAAACCCTGAATAAACTTGCAAGATTAGCTCTTGTGAAAGGGTTGCCTAATGAAGTGTTCAGTAAGGAACATGTTTGTGATGCGTGCCAAAAAGGAAAACAAATTAGAGCATCATCTAAAAGCAAAGTACATGTTTCTACTGAAAGAATACTTCAGTTGTTGCATATGGATCTTTTTGGTCCAATAACACCAGTGAGTACTAATGGCAGGAAATATACACTAGTAGTAGTTGATGACTACTCAAGATATACTTGGGTAATATTCTTACTCAGTAATAAAGAGACTCAGATAAAGCTGCCTGAATTACTGAAAAGGCTCAGTATTGAGAAAAATCTGAGTGTGGTCAAAATTAGATCTGACAAGGGAACTGAATTTATAAACCATATTACATCTGATTATTGTGCAGAAAATGGAATTACTAATGAAACATCAGCTGCAAGGACCCCTCAACAAAATGGTGTTGCTGAAAGAAGGAACGGGACTCTAAAAGAAGCTGCAAGGACAATGATAGCTGAAGCTGATATTCCTAAAAGATTTTGGGCTGAAGCTGTCAACACTGCATGCTATTCACAAAACAGATCCATGCTGACCAAGAGTCAAGGCAAAACACCCTACGAGCTTTGGAATGAAAGGAAGCCTCTTGTTTCTTTCTTTCGTGTGTTTGGATGCAAGTGTTTCATACACAATAGTGGTAAAGATCAGTTGAAAACATTTGATAGCAAAGCTAATGAAGGAATATTCTTAGGATATTCTGAAATCAGTAAAGCTTTCAGAGTTTACAACTGTAGCACTCTTATTGTGGAGGAAACACCTCATGTTGTTTTTGATGAATCTCTTGTGTTCAGAAGAAACAGGAACATGATTCAGGAGAACTGACCAAGAGAATCACCAGATTAAGCCTGAAAAAGAATGACAAAACATCCACTGTACCTGAAAAGAAGAAGTCAGTCACCTTCTATAATTGGAGTGACTCAGACTCAGACAAAGAAGTTCAGGATGGAACTCAGGATGGTGAGACTCAGGATGGAAATTCTCAACTGAAGGAAAACCAACAAACTGAAGCTGACCAATCTGAATAGACACCAGTTCAGACTCAGGTATGTGATGCCAATGAAGATGTGGTCACAACTGAGGCAAATTTTGAATCTATCAACCAAAGGGGAACAAATGTCTCTAACAATGTTCTGAATGGAATTTCCCCTGAGGAAGATGATTCCCTTTCTCCTTTTCTATTGTTCCCTGAGTTTATTGAACTAACTGAACCTAACATTTCAAATGTTGAGGGTACTACTGAAGGGGGAACATCTAGAAGAAGATGGTTAGATAGTCATCCTACAAGTCAGATTGTGGGTGATCTAACTGAAGGTGTCAAAACAAGAAGGTTCCATGGTGAAAGTGCATTATTCTGCTGATTCCTATCAGAAAAAGAGCCTACTGAGATTGATGAAGCTCTACAAGATTCTTTTTGGATTACTGCTATGTAAGAAGAGCTGAATCAATTCTCAAGGAATGAAGTATGGGAGCTAGTGGATAGGCCTGAAAGGTACAATGTAATTGGAACCAAGTGGGTATTCAAGAATAAAAGAGATGAAAACAACAACATTGTAAGAAACAAGGCAAGGCTAGTTGCACAAGGTTATTCCCAAGAAGAATGCTTGGATTATGATGAAACCTTTGCACCAGTTGCAAGACTAGAAGCCATCAGATTGTTTCTTGCATATGCTGCCCACATGAAGTTCACAGTCTATCAAATGGATGTGAAAAGTGCATTTCTGAATGGTGTGCTTAAAGAAGAGGTTTATGTAGAACAACCTCCTAGTTTTAGACAGAATGACCAAGTTTATAGGCTCAGAAAAGCCTTGTATGGTCTTAAGCAAGCACCCAGAGCATGGTATGATACTCTTTCTCAGTTTCTGACTGACCATGGTTTTGTCAAAGGAACTGTTGATAGAACTCTGTTCAGGATAGAAGATGGGGAAGACATCTTACTAGTTCAGATATATGTTGATGACATCATTTTTGGATCTCCAAACCATCAGCTGTGTGAAAAGTTTTCAACACTGATGAAAGGAAAGTTTGAGATGTCAATGATGGGAGAGATGAATTTCTTTCTAGGTCTTCAAGTGAAACAATCAAAGGAAGGAATCTTCATCAACCAAGCAAAGTACACCAGAGATCTGATTGCCAAGTATGGTGTACAAAATTGCAATGCGGTTAGGATTCCTATGAATACTAACTACAAGATGGATCCTGATTCTGAAGGCAAATCAGTGAGTCATACTGATTATAGAGGAATCATTGGATCATTGCTATATCTCACAGCAAGTACCCCGGATACAACATTTACTGTTGGGATATGTGCAAGATACCAAGCTAATCCTAAAGCTAGTCACATGGAGGCTGCCAAAAAGATACTGAAGTATCTTAAGGGCACAGTAAATAGAGGATTGTGGTATCCAGCTGATGATAACCTTGAATTAACTGGTTATTCAGATGATGATTATGGAGGTTGCAGAATTGACAGGAAGTCCACTACAGGAACTTGTCAATTTCTTGGAAGTAAGCTGATATCTTGGTTTTCGAAGAAACAGACCTCAGTAGCAACCAGTACTACTGAAGCTGAATACATGGCTGCAGGAAGCTGTTGTGCTCAGATTCTTTGGCTCAGACAACAATTAAGGGATTATAAGGTTGTAGCCAATGAAGTACCAATATTTTGTGATAATAATAGTGCCATTGCTATTTCACAAAATCCGGTATTGCACACCAGATGCAAGCATGTGGATATCAGACATCACTTCATTAGAGATCATGTCGAGAAAAGGACATCATGATGGAGAAAATTCATACTGATAAGCAGAGAGCTGATATCTTGACTAACCCTTTGGCAGAATCAAGATTTTAGGAACTATCAGTTGAATTAGGGATGTTGGATCCAGGTGAATAGAGTAAATCTGAAAAATTGAAGGTTTTCAGATGCATGAAGTTTTCTCAGGATTCTACTGAGAAACTCAGGATAAAATTGGAAATACTGAACTGAGTCTAGAGAAACTCAGGTTTACTGAAGGTCAGTAATCAGTTTCATACTGACATTTTATCAAATTCAATACTCAGTAAGACTAATAGAGGGAAATTAGTCTGAAGAAGTAATGACTCATGCGACTCATTTATTGCTTAAGTGAAACTCAGTAATCATTTGCAATAAATACAAAACACCTGAAGAATGTTTTTTGGCGGGATCTTTGAAATTCCAAAGAAGGTCAACAGTCATTAAATGCTCTGTTGCTTTTAATCATCAATGAGGTTATTTTGGCTGCTTACTTTTCGGAAGATCGACCTTTCGCATACCCGATTAATCGTGGATTAATCTTAACCGTTGTTTTTCACCAAACCGATACGACTTCCCACAATCTCGAACTGTATATTCTCTTGGAAGCCATTCAAGCCAATTTTATTAAACCCTCATTCCCAAAATCTTCTGCAAGATAAAATCCCTCTTTGCCCAGAAAATCTTCATCGTCCCGAAACCCTAAATCTTCAAATCTCCAAAATGACTCTTTCCGTATTCGACAGATTGGCCGAAACCAATAAGCCATGGTATGAGTACGTGGTTTCTCTGGAGAGTACATCAAACGCCAAACATGAAGAAGAGGTGCTTCACTTGATTCGGTTGGCAAAACTGACGAATCTTGTCGCAAGCCGACCGGAGGCGGAGTATTCTCGCGAGGTAATAAAGTTCGTCTCTAATATGGAAATAGATGAGGATGATAATATTGAGTCCAAGATTTCTGTTTCGCATTTAGAGCATACATCGAAGTATATAGATTTTGTTAGGGAGCTGTACATAGTCCCTAAAAATCTAAACGATGTTTTTGAGCTTTGTGATAGAGGAGATGATCCCACAACTTATATGTTGGGAAGGGAGCAAGAATATCTTGATGGGATTACTGAGAATCCTGTTGAATTTGAGGCAACTCTGCATAAGCGGCATTTAAAGCCAAAATACAGAGTGTTGATGGATATTGTGAGTAAGTGCATAATGAGTAGATCAGGGAGCTTTAAGAAGATTGGCACTCCCAAACTCCGATTGATGGCGGCGATTGAGGACTCACCCACCAAGGATTTCAACTAGCTGAAGTATCTGATCAAGGTGGTGAGTGAGCAAGCCAAGGTCATAAAAAGGGAGGAAGGTGCAATATCGATCAAAGGCAGGATACTCCATGCCACCAAAATAGCCTTTATTTTGGAAATGTGCCGAGAGGAGGAGGACATCTTTGCCAACACTACTCCATTTCCTAAGTCCAAGGTGATGTTCAAACCGGTTGCCACCAAAAAAAAACATCAAAGGGAAGAAAGAAAAGAAGGTGGAATCACCTATTGCTGCTGTTACTGAAGAATCCCAACAAGCCAGGGGGAAGGCTCTGTTGGAGGCCAAGAAGGAGCAGGGTGAAAAATTGAAGAAGCAAAAGACCCTTACTCCAAAGCGCAAAAAAATGGTGATTCTCACTGATGATGATGAGGAGAGTAAATCTGAGGAGATACAACCTGAGAGCCAAGAAGCTCAGAAATCACCTTTGCAAGTGCTGGCTCAGGTTATCTCAAAGGCACAGGAGCAAACTGAGGAGCAAGTCTTCTCTGAGGTTCTCGAGACGTCATTAAGCTCTGACAAGTTCTCTCAAGAAATATTCCAAGGACCTCAGACCTCAGAGCAAGTACAGATTCCTGCTGAGGAAGCACCTGCTCAGACTACAGAAGCTGCTCAGATTCCTGCTGAGGAAGAACCTGCTCAGACCTCAGAGCAAGTTCAGATTCCTTCAGAGGAAATGCCTGCTCAGACCGAGGAGAAAGCTCAGAGTCATACTGAGGAAGCACCAGCTCAGACCTCAGAACCAGTTCAGATTCAAACTGAGGAGCTACCTGCCCAACCCTCAGATATTGCTGAGCATCAGGAGCAGATGAATATTGATGAGCTCCTGAGTGATCTTTTATTCGATCTTTCAGCTGATCTTTCTACTGAACCTGAGAGCCCAATGCTTATGAAGGGTGAAGCTGAAGAGACCGAATGGAGAAGCAAGGGGGAACGGTTCATTATTGACCGCTACCCTGAGCTTAGCTCATTCCCTTACCTCCAAGACATCTTCTTCAGATTGAGGTCAACGGTCTACATCCTCAACCAGACTCTTCCAGAAATGCTCAACATTGCTTCATTCATAGGCGAAGACTGGTGGAATGAGGAAACAACCTTTCAGACTGAATTCTCAGGATTCGGAAAAAACCAAGCTCAGGATGAAACATTCTGATTTTGATGAGCTGGTGAAGAAGAAAGTAGTTGAGAGGAAAGTTACTGAAGTTGGTGCCCCGAGTTCCAAAGACAAATCTCAGGATGGGTACCAACAAGGGGATGATGAGAGTCATTCTCAGAAGGAGAAAGACTCAACTGATGCTGATGAGGCTGCTGTCGAACATCCTCAGACTGAAGTTAGCCTTCAGGTAACTTTTGGCACTATTAACAATTTTGCCAGCATTACTGAAGTACCTATCTTTAAATCTGTAATGTCTGATATGCAGACTGAGGCTCAGGTGGACACCCAAGCTCAGGGTGAATCCCAGACTCAGACTGAGTCTGAAGCCCCAGTTCAGACTGAAGCTCAGGATCAGACTGAGACTCAGGCTGAACAGCCAACTCAGGAGACACAGCAGATCAGATATGCTCCTGAGATTGATCTCACCCCGGTGATGGAGAAGTTGGAGAAGGTTGAACCAATCCTGATCAAAGTTGCTCAGATGGAGGAGGTATTGGCCAACCAAAGTCAGAAGATAGAAAGCTTGAGTTCTTCTTCAGACCTGGTGCAACTTCAGGATACTCTGACTGAAAAGCTGACCTCCATGGAAGGAAATTTAGAAGATAAGATGGAGGGGGTCAAAGCTGAGTTAAATGCAGAGCTGAAGGAGAAGCATCAGGAACAGACTAAAATTCTTGAAGCGAAATTGGTAGAGAAGAACGAGAAGCATCAGAGGAAACAATGCAAGAAGTTGCTGCAGAGAAACTGAGTGGTAGAGGAAGAATTGGAACAAGCCAAGCTGGAGCTGAATTGCCAATTAAAAGAAAGGTTGTGGTGGTTGAGGAGCCTGAGGGCAAAAGAGCTAAGGCTTCTAAGCCAATTCAGAGAAAGCTGATGCAGGATATTGAAGAATCTGAGGAAGTGCCACATAAGAAGGTCTTCAATACCAGAAGTGCTCTGAAAATACTCCAAGTAGAGCAAGCTAAAAAGACTGCTGCTTCTATTTCTGGTGTACCCGTGATCAGAAAGAAGATGGAAGAAGAGCAGAAGAGAATGAGTGGTTTCAAAAGGTTTGCAAGCAAGAGGAGAGGGAACACAAAAGCACAGAAATGGCCGCATGTTGACAAGTGGATGCTAATCCAACTCAACGATGCATGGGAAGAAATCAAGAGAACTTTCTGGTTCTACTATGATGTGCTCAGAGAATGGAGAGGGGAGAGCTTTCAAATGAGGCTTTCATTGACTATCTCCTGACCTTCTATCCTAAGTATCTTCAAGGCTGGATAAATCTTGCGGATGAAGGAAAGGTGCAGATAACCGCCCCTGGTCCATACTCGTACCCTCCTCCCAAAGAGAATGGTCATGTGAATGAGAAAGCCATTGCTCAAGAAATTTCTCGATCGCCCATTCGGTTGGGCTGACAGGAACAATCTCGATATCATCAAAAAGAAAGAGATCTTGAAAAAGAAGATATTATGGAATGCTCAACCTTGAGGTGCCTGCTGATGAGGTGGAAGATCAGAACTAAAGAGCCCGAGCTGAAGAGCAAAAGAAGACCGAAGATGAAGACTCAGAAGATTCATGTAATCCTTTATCTTTTTGTCTTCTTGATTTTGTTGTTCAGATAAGATTCATTGTAACTTGTAACTATCTACCTATTCATCAATGAAACCTTATCATTTATGCTGAAAAGATAATATCTCATTATCTTAATTTACATGTTTTACTTTTGATATGGCTGAATGTTGTCTCTGAGATTAATTGTTGGGAGATTAATTGGTTGGTGATGAATCCTTTGAGAGATTCGTTACTGAATAAATTGTTGGGAGATTAATTGTTGGGAGACTCATTATGTATGGAAATTGTTGGGAGATAAACCAATCTTGTAATAGGATAAACTGAAACCTGAGTATAGGTTAAAAGTTTTGTAACAAGATAGGTTTTGGCATCATCAAAAAGGGGGAAATTGTTGGGAGATGAATTTAATAAAGATAAGATTTTGATTAGATCCCAAAACCCCTGAGTATGACATGTTCAGAATAATCTTGATAGTTGAGTCTGGATTCAGTTTTATAGTATTCAGGATGTTATCTGCAAAATGTATAGTCAGCAGATATAGATCAGGTTATGATCTGAAGATTCTGAAGACTCAGTAAGTTTCTAAAGAAACTGAAGTTTGATGATGAAATCGAGTTTCAAGCTTCGATATGAAATCGAAGTTTCAAGTTTCGAAGAAATCGTGAAACTAAAGACTCAGTTTAAAACTAGGATACTTAAGACTCAGTAAGAAACTGAGAAACTAAAGACTCAGTGTAAAACTGGGATACTGAAGACTCAGTATGAAACTGAGGAACTAAAGACTTCGAAGATTAAGACTCAAGAAATCGATCAGATATCCGCGGAAGACTCGAAAGACCCTGAAGACTCAGAAGACCTTGAAGACTCAGAAGACTCAAGAACTCGAAGACCAAGACACGTAAGATGAAGATCAAGGATATCGAAGGCACGAATTATCAAGACTCAAGAATGTCTTGAATGCTCAGTATAAACCTAAATGTTCTGAGGCACTGAAAATATCTATCTGAAGGATGCAATACTGAGAAAAACGCGATTGCTTAGAAAAATAGATATTTGCCAAGACATTCAAATGCAGACAAAAGGAACTACGACAAAGTGTTGTTAAGGTTATATCACTCAGAGATAGTAACCAAAAAGAGCCATTGAGTTGTCTACCTTTAACTGGAGACAAAAGTCAAAAAGAGGA
This sequence comes from Stenogyne calaminthoides, assembly GCA_037126765.1. Classification (NCBI taxonomy): domain Eukaryota; kingdom Viridiplantae; phylum Streptophyta; class Magnoliopsida; order Lamiales; family Lamiaceae; genus Stenogyne; species Stenogyne calaminthoides. The sequence goes on from JBBCBC010000025.1 coordinate 27,442,430, forward strand.
AGACATCATTGTACCATACTGACACTGACAGTGACAGGTCACTGAAAAGATGTCAGAAGTACTAAAGTTCCAGACTGCAAAAAGTGATGACTGACTACATGAAAGGCTATTGCCTAAAACGTGTTAGGGAGTGTCAAACCCTAAATATAGCCGTTTCTCACACACCATAAGAGGATACTCACGAAGCTATTTCGTCCAAAGGATAGTTTTTCAAGAGTGACCTTGGTGTATGCCTATAAATACTGCTGACCCTCTACATTATAAGGTTACGGGAAATTTGTAAGCAACTCAAGAGCTCAAACTTATTATTGCAAGTTGAAGCACTCAAAAACCCAAGAATTTCCCAAGTGCTTTAAATCGAAGAGAGGTCATTCCACTAAGCCTAGCTTGATAAGATATATCCAAAGCTTAGTCGAGATATCCTAGCCTTTGCATTGTTCTTTATTGTAAAGGATATCTCATCCTAGTTGGAAACCAACCAAGAAACCCCAAACCCTTTGTAAGGTAGTTTGAGTGTGATTGTTGGTGAGATTGGAGTTGTAAAGAGTAAGTAAACTACATTGAGGTAGTCAGAAAGCTCTAGTGAAGAAGTGAGTAAACTATCTTGGATAGTCAGAAAGCTTGTGTGTGTTTTGAGTAAGTAAACTACAGAGGTAGTCAAAAAGCTCAAAATAGAAAGGTTAGTAAACTACAGAGGTAGACAGAAAACCTTAGGAAGTGGAAAGGTTAGTAAACTACAGAGGTAGTCAGAAAACCTTAGGACGTGATTAGTGAATTTCTCTGGAGCTTGAGTCTCTGAACCACTATAACTTGCTGTGTTCTTTGCTTTATGTTTTGCTTGTTTTATCTGTTGCATTACTTTGAAATTGAAAGCATATTTTCACTGATATTCAGTTGGAATCAATCCACTGAAGTTGCATCTTAATTGAATCACAGTCTAATCACTATTCCATTAAAAGGAAGGTTTTAAGCAAAAGCTTAAAACAAGTATAAACTAAGGGCCAACCATTCCGCACATCTGAGCAGCTAGAACAGATAGTTACCAAACTGAACTTACTCTTCTGAGGGTTCAGTAAGTTAGTTATCTGATCCAAGCAGCTCAGGATCTCTGAAAACTCAGGATCAGTTGGGATTATCTGAGGTATCTGAAAGAAGCTCAGGATCACTGTCTCAGATAGACTTTGACTCAGAGCGATTTGTGCTTCCCAGGACCAAATCATCAGGACAACCTGACCCAAGCTGACCTCAGTAAAGAAAAAATTTTAAAAAAACACTGAACACGTGTATTCCCCCCCATACACGTGTAAGACTCGTTTGCACCGGGACCAAATACTTATAATCAAATGCATATGACAAGTAAGAACATAAAGCAGTAAATAACACACAAGATTTTATAGTGGTTCGAACGAAACCCGCCCTACATCCTTGCTTCCCTTAACACAGGGGTACCTACTTAATCAAACTTAACCGAACTTAACCTGTGGGACTTATCTCCCTCACGGGATTGCCGATAGATGTTTACCGAGTTCACACTCAAACGGGACTTATCTCCCTCACGGGAAACGTGACTTATCTCCTTCACGGGATTGCCTATAGATGTTTACCGAGTTCACACTCACCTAAAACGTTATCCTATCAAACTGATTTGGGTAAGGTTTGTTTGGTTTCCAACTTGGTTGAGATTTTCCCTTACATTTGTTTAGCCTCAATGCTAAGGTTGGAAAAATCTCTCTAAGCGTAGGATATTACATTTGTGCTTAGATCTAGGGTAGAACACTCTTGAATACATGCGTGTATTTCTTGCTCTGTGTTCTATGGTGGAAATGCAAGATGATTTGGCTCTGTAGCTTCAATGGTGTTTTCACGCATTTCACACACTTCCACACTTAATAATGAAAGAAGAACTTGTATTTATAGTGTGGATTTGAATGTTACCGTTGGAGAGAATCACATTCAAATCCATACTACTCTGTAGCTTTTTGCAGCTTTTTTTAGGCTTGTCGTCTTCCTCTCATTGGTCCACGTCAGCTGAATCTAACGGCTATATTCTTCAATTTCTTCCGAGTCTCAGGATCTTCAGTTATGTCTGAGCCTTCAGGTTATCTGAGCCTTCAGGTTATCTGAGCTATCTGAGCCTTCAGGTTATCTGAACTATCGAGCCTTGAGTTATCGATCCTCGGTGTCTTGATGACATCTTGAGTCTTTAGTTTCTTCGTTCTATCACGAGTCTCGAGGTTTCTTGATTGGCGGAGACTTTTCTTGGCCGGACCTTGTCGTCGGTATCTTGACACTTTCGAGCTTCTTGAGTTCGGCTCTTCGAATCGGACATCGACCCTCGAGTCACATTGATTTCGAAGACATCGATTTCTTCTTTGCACGATCGATCGGCTTCGTGATCGGATCAACCTTTCGAGATAACATCGGTTATGTACATCAGGTTAGCATATCAGGTTTATCATAACTGATCTCGATCACGTCTGATCTTGATCTGTCTCATCTACTCATCTACATATCTGATCTCGATCACGTCTGATCTTGATCAGTCTCATCTGCTCATCTTCTGATCTGCAACCTTCTCTTCTGATTTCGTGAGTTCCCCCTCAATTTGTTCTCTCGTTCCCCCTTAACTTGTTATCTGTAAAATAGCTTGAATAACACAAGTTGATAATGTTTTGGCATAATTCATCAAATCTAAAATATCCCAACAATTTCCCCCTTTTTGATAATGACGCCAAAACATTAAAATATATGCATTTACAGAGATCTGGTTTTTGTTTTAAAATAGATCAGTTCAGGTGGTCACTTTGAAATCTGTTAACCTTTTGAACTCCCCTGCTCTGATACCACTTGTAGGTATCAGTACAGATGTATACTTTGAAAATAGTGACCTTTTGAACTCCCGACTCTGATACCACTTGTAGGTATCAGTACAGAGACGGGTTTTTAAAAAATGGATCAACTTAGGTGATCACTTTTGAAATCAGTGATCTGTTGAGCTCCTGCTCTGATACCACTTGTAGGTATCAGTACAGAGATGGGTTTTAAAAAAATGGATCAACTCAGGTGATCACTTTTGAAATCAGTGATCTGTCGAGGTCCCGCACTGATACCACTTGATGGTCCCGAAAACCCATTTTGCGCGTACGGAAGCCAACATGTAATGCATATGCATATAAAAACAGGGGTGAGGGCAGAGTGATTCCTAATTTTTTGCTTTTAAGAACGATGTGTGTTGTTTTGCTTATAATCAAATGCATATGACAAGTAAGAACATATAGCAGTAAAGACCACACAAGATTTTATAGTGGTTCGGACGAAACCAACCCTACATCCACTCTTCCCTTAACATAGGGGCACCTACTTAACCGAACTTAACCGAACTTAACCTGCGGGGCTTATCTCCCTCACGGGATTGCCGATAGATGTTTACCGAGTTCACACTCAAACGGGACTTATCTCCCTCACGGGATTGCCTATAGATGTTTACCGCGTTCACACTCACCTACAAACTGATCCTATCAAACTGATTTGGGTAAGGTTTGTTTGGTTTCCAACTAGGTTGAGATTTCCCCTTACATTTGTTTAGCCTCAATGCTAAGGTTGGGAAAATCTCTCTAAGGTTAGGATATTAGATTTGTGCTTAGATCTAGGGTAGAACACTCTTGAATACATGCGTGTATTTCTTGCTCTGTGTTCTATGGTGGAAATGCAAGATGATTTGGCTTTGTAGCTTCAATGGTGTTTTCACGCATTTCACACACTTCCACACTTAATAATGAAGGAAGAACTTGTATTTATAGTGTGGATTTGAATGTTACCGTTGGAGAGAATCAGATTCAAATCCATACTACTCTGTAGCTTTTTGCAGCTTTTTTTAGGCTTGTCGTCTTCCTCTCATTGGTCCACGTCAGCTGAATCTAACGGCTATATTCTTCAATTTCTTCCGAGTCTCAGGATCTTCAGTTATGTCTGAGCCTTCAGGTTATCTGAGCCTTCAGGTTATCTGAGCTATCTGAGCCTTCAGGTTATCTGAACTATCTGAGCCTTCAGGTTATCTGATCCTCAGTGTCTTCAGTGACATACTGAGTCTTTAGTTTCTTCAGTTCTATCTGAGTCTCAGGTTTCTTGATTCAAAGAGACTTTTCTTGGCCGGACCTTATCTCGATCGGTATCTTGACACTTTCGAAGCTTCGAAGTTCACTCTTCTTCTTAATTCGAGACATCCTAACCCTCGAGTCACATTGACTCGAAAGCTATCGATTTCTTCTTTGCGATCGATCACCGACCGATCGGATCAACACTTCAGGATAACATCAGGTCTGTACATCAGGTTAGCATATCAGGTTTATCATAACTGATCTCGATCACGTCTGATCTTGATCAGTCTCATCTACTCATCTACATATCTGATCTCGATCACGTCTGATCTTGATCAGTCTCATCTGCTCATCTTCTGATCTGCAACCTTCTCTTCTGATTTCGTGAGTTCCCCCTCAATTTGTTCTCTCGTTCCCCCTTAACTTGTTATCTGTAAAATAGCTTGAATAACACAAGTTGATAATGTTTTGGCATAATTCATCAAATCTAAAATATCCCAACAATTTCCCCCTTTTTGATAATGACGCCAAAACATTAAAATATATGCATTTACAGAGATCTGGTTTTTGTTTTAAAATAGATCAGTTCAGGTGGTCACTTGGAAATCTGTTAACCTTTTGAACTCCCCTGCTCTGATACCACTTGTAGGTATCAGTACAGATGTATACTTTGAAAATAGTGACCTTTTGAACTCCCGACTCTGATACCACTTGTAGGTATCAGTACAGAGACGGGTTTTTAAAAAATGGATCAACTCAGGTGATCACTTTTGAAATCAGTGATCAGTTGAGCTCCTGCTCTGATACCGCTTGTAGGTATCAGTACAGAGACGGGTTTTAAAAAAATGGATCAACTCAGGTGATCACTTTTGAAATCAGTGATCTGTCGAGCTCCCGCACTGATACCACTTGATGGTCCAGAAAACCCATTTTGCGCGTACGGAAGCCAACATGTAATGCATATGCATATAAAAACAGGGGTGAGGTGGAGTGATTCCTATTTTTTTGCTTTTAAGAACGATGTGTGTTGTTTTGCTTATAATCAAATGCATATGACAAGTAAGAACATATAGCAGTAAAGACCACACAAGATTTTATAGTGGTTCGGACGAAACCAACCCTACATCCACTCTTCCCTTAACACCGGGGCACCTACTTAACCGAACTTAACCTGCGGGACTTATCTCCCTCACGGGATTGCCGATAGATGTTTACCGAGTTCACACTCAAACGGGACTTATCTCCCTCACGGGATTTCCTATAGATGTTTACCGCGTTCACACTCACCTACAAACTGATCCTATCAAACTGATTTGGGTAAGGTTTGTTTGGTTTCCAACTAGGTTGAGATTTCCCCTTACATTTGTTTAGCCTCAATGCTAAGGTTGGGAAAATCTCTCTAAGCTTAGGATATTACATTTGTGCTTAGATCTAGGGTAGAACACTCTTGAATATATGCGTGTATTTCTTGCTCTGTGTTCTATGGTGGAAATGCTAGATGATTTGGCTCTGTAGCTTCAATGGTGTTTTCATGCATTTCACACACTTCCACACTTAATAATGAAGGAAGAACTTGTATTTATAGTGTGGATTTGAATGTTACCATTGGAGAGAATCACATTCAAATCCATACTACTCTGTAGCTTTTTGCAGCTTTTTTCAGGCTTGTCATCTTCCTCTCATTGGTCCACGTCAGCTGAATCTAACGACTATATTCTTGATTTCTTGAGTCTCGGGATCTTACATTACTGTCCCGAGCCTTCAAAGTTATCGAGCCTTGGGTTATCCGAGCTATCCGAGCCTTGAGTTATCCCGAGCTATCTGAGCCTTGAGTTATCTCGATCCTCGGTGTCTTCGATGACATCTTGAGTCTTGATTTCTTGATTCTATCCGAGTCTCGGGTTTCTTGATTCACAAACTTTTCTTGGCGGACCTTTGTCTGCGATCGGGTATCTTGACACTTTCGAACTTCGAGTTCGACTCTTCTTCTGAATCGAGACATCGACCTGAGGTCACATTGACTCTGGCTATCTGATTTCTTCTTTGCGTGATCTGATCAGCTCGAATGATCAGATCAACACTTCAATATAGCATCAGGTCTGTACATCAGGTTAGCATATCAGGTTTATCATATCTGATCTCGATCACGTCTGATCTTGATCAGTCTCATCTGCTAATCTATATATCTGATCTCGATCATATCTGATCTTGATCAGTCTCATCTGCTCATCTTCTGATCTGCAACCTTCTCTTCTGATTTCGTGAGTTCCCCCTCAATTTGTTCTCTCGTTCCCCCTTAACTTGTTATCTGTAAAATAGCTTGAATAACACAAGTTGATAATGTTTTGGCATAATTCATCAAAACTAAAATATCCCAACAGCTGTGTAGATCGTGCCTTTCCTTGAACCAGTTAGCAATATTTGTTGATTAGCTCGATTCCTAATCGTACACTTATCACTAGAGAACTCAATACTGAATCCGTTGTCGCAGAATTGTGATACTGATAGTAGGTTGTGCTTTAATCCTTCGACATACGAGACTCCAGTTACTTGTACATCATCATTCTCTAAGGTTCTGAATCCTTTGGTAAAACCAAAGTTATCATCACAAAAGAGTACATGTGGGCCTTCTTGTTCTTTGTAAGAGCTAAGGAGATGTTTGCTTCCAGTCATGTGCCTTGAGCATCCACTATCGATGTACCAGATAGTTGCTTGTACACCTCCCTTGTTGGCCAGTCCCACGCGAACCTGCAATCGAATCAGGTTTTAGGTACCCCTTTAGAATTAGGTCCTGGGGGGTTAGTGGTGGTTTTCGGGATCCACACAAACAGGGCACTTCTATGGTAATCAGATAGATCAGAAGGCCTGATTTGTCTCCCATATACATCAACATAATCATACGTCTCTTTATATGCTTTCTGATTGGTATGATTATTCGTGTGAACCTTGGGTGAATCAGAAGACTTGGGATTTTTCTTTACGTTTTGTCTTATTTTAACCCAGTGGGGCTCAGGTCCAGCAGCCCTAGGTCTCTGGTTATAAGGGTAGGTACGACTACTACCATTAAAAGATTCATATCTTCTTGGCATAGATGGTCTTTGAAGTTTACCTATAGCTTGCTTGTTAGGCAGCTGACCTTGATTGGGTCTCAGATTAGATTTCCTTTTTACAGGTTGTCTCTTCTGATACCTAATCTGCTGATCAGGTTGAGGTCTCTTCAGAAGAACCGGGTTCTTCTGTTGATTCCTCGACTGATGCTTAATCAGTTGGGATCCATTTATGTTCCCTTTCTGATTAGGCACTTGCCTTACTTGCTCAGCAGGTCTCTTTCCCTTATCAGATACAAGTTTAGCTTTTTGTGTATCTATGTCAGAGACTCGTTTGATTACACCCTTTTGAAGTGAACCAAATGGGGCTTTTGAGGATGTAGAAGGGTTCTCATACCCAATTCCCTTCTTGTTAGTCGGCGTTCGAAAATAGGTGTTCATATCCTGAACAGTTTTTGATGATTTCATGAAAACCTCTATTTTCTTGCGCAAACTATCCTCAGTAGATTTGAGACTCTCATGTAGTCGAAATAGCTCATCAAACTTAGCTTGTAGAATTTTGAAATCATCAGCTTGCTGTTTGTTGATTGCTAGCTGATCTTTAATCTGCTTCTCCTGATCAGAAGATTTAACCTTCCGAACCTTGATTCTTGATTACCTTCCGAAAAGGCGATTTAATTAATTTTGATTCACCGCTTTCTTGACAAATAGTTCTCTTTTACAAGGTGATTATTTCTGATCCTTAGCTTATCGTTTTCAGCTTCCACTATTGTATAAGTGTCTACTGCATTAGAGATATCATCAAGCAATTGCTCAGAGTAGAGCTGCAAGTCAATCTCTCTAGCAGGTGTGCTAATTATAGCAGGTGTGGAAATTGAAAAAGCAGAAGGTTTGGAGGTTACCTCAGATTGGTCTTCCTCCCTGGCCATCAGGCAAATTTCATCGTCATCTGAAGAGAATATCAGATCTTCATGGTCGAAGAAATCTGTTGGTCCCGGTGGGAAAACCTATTTTGCGCGTGCGGAAGCAAGACGTTTTAATTTCGGTGCATATAAAACAGGGATGAGGGCAGAGTGCTCCATTTTTGCATTTCTAAGCTCATGTGTGTGCTTTGCTTATAAACGAATGCGTATGACAAGTATAAACATAAAAGCGATAAACAACACAAAGAATATATAGTGGTTGGACAACCAGGTCCTACATCCACTCTCCTCTCTAGGGAAATTCCTTCAAACGGGACTTATCACCCTCCACGGGATTGCCAATAGATATTTACCGAGCTCACACTCGAACTGGACTTATAACCCTCTCTCGGGTTCGCCTCGGGACTTATCACCCTCCACGGGATCGCCTACAGATGTTTAACGAGTTCACACTCCAACGGGACTTATCACCCTCACTCGGGTTTGCCTAACAACTACCTCACTTCACCACTGGGTTTGGGTTTTGGTGTTGTCTCCAACTATGGTGAGATTTTCCCTTACAATGGTTTAACCTCAATGCTAAGGTTGGGAAAATCTCTCTAAGCTTATGATACATCGTGGGTTGCTTAGATTGGGTTCTAGAACACTCTTTGAATATATTTGTATATCTATAGACTTGTGTTCTAGGGTGGGAATGCTTTAATTTATAACGCTCTTTGGCTCAGAGCATTGTTGCTATCTTTTTCGCACTTCCACTCATCGATAATGAAGGAAGAACTTGTATTTATAGTGTGGATTTGAATGTTCTTTTGGAGAGAGTTACATTCAAATCCATACTCTTCTTTTGTAAGTTCTCAGCTTTTCCAGGCTGGTTGTCTTCCTCTCGTTGATCCACGTCTGCTGGATTCCAATGGCTATATTCCTCGGCCCGGATTGCCTCGGAACATTCGGGATATCTTGAGCATTCAAGATATATTCTTGAAGTCTTCGATAATTATTTTGTGCCTTGATTTTCTCTCGAGTCTTGAGTTCTCTGAACCTTCAGTTTTCTCTGAGCCTTCAGTTTCTCTGAGTCTTGTGTTCTCGATATCCTCATCGAGTCTTGATATCTCTCGCTTTCTTCTTGAGTCTTGAAACTAACTTTGTTCTATATCTCGCCGACTATACACGTGCGAGATAATATCCTGAACACTCTAAAACCGAATCTGATTCATCTATCAAGATTATCCCAACATGTCATACTCAGGGGTTTTGGGATCTAATCAAAATCCTCTTTATTAAATTCATTTCCCAACAATTTCCCCCTTTTTGATGATGCCAAAACCTATCTTGTTACAAACATATAACCTATACTCAGGTTTCAGTTTTTCTTATTACAAGAAAGGTAAATCTCCAATCAATTTAAAAACATTCAACAAATTTCTTTAGTAATGAATCTTTTCTAAATAGATCATTACTAAATACTTAAGTAATTTCTTATAGCATCATATAGTTTCCTTATATATGAGCATATAATCGGATCGAGACATTCAATCAGGCATATCAAAATAAAAGATATGTAAAAAAGATAATGAGGTATTATCTTTGAGCATAAAGATAAAAGTTTCATTGATTGTATGTTATCAGTTACAGATTACAATGAACTTATCAAAGAAATAAAGACACAAACATAAATAATTACAAGTCTTGATCTTGGTCTTGATCTTACATCTACCTTTCGACTCCTCATTCCTCTTCTTCTCTGGACCTTATCGATCGGGCATCTTGATACTCATCTTGACCGAGTTCGGTTTCTTCCCGATTCGACATCATCGACCCTCGAGTCTCTTTTTGCTTCTTGACCCTCGGGTCACTTGACCTATACTGAGTCTCAGTCCACTTTATTTACTGAGCCTTCAGTATTCCTTTTCACTCATGCTATCTGATTTCCTTTTTGCTTGATCTGATCAGTTCGACTGATTAGATCAACACATCTTTAGATCAACATATCAGAATAGCATCAGGTCATCATATCAGGTTAGCATATCAGGTTTATCATATCTCGATCTCGATCACGCGTCGATCTTGATCGATCTCTTTTCGCTTCATCTTACGATTTGCAACCTTTTCTTCCGATTTCTTTAGCTTTAGCTTTTCTTCATTTCGATTACGACACCACTCATCAGTTCACTCCGGAACTCATCTAACTCATCTGATCTTGATCAGTCTTGTCTGCAGCCTCGTCTGATCTCAATCATCTACTTTTGATTCCGTGAGTTCCCCCTCAAGTTGAAGTTCCCCTTTCAACTGATGTAGACCGATATATCTGATTTGGTGAAGTTTTCAAGCTCAGCTGATTTTCTTCATTTGATCAGCTTTGTATGTAATTAGATTTTTGTTGACCTAATCTGATTCTTCTCAGATTAAGACAATTCTTGGAAAATATTCTTTGCCGCGAACTTAGTCTAGAGTAGTAGACTCTCTTCCCTAAGTTGGTGCGATTTGACATGCGTAGATATCGTCTGATACACTCGATATGTCAATCCGCCGTAACTTTATCCAATTATCGGTCGCGTGATTTCTACACGCTGTCCTTGTGATGCAAATTTTTCTAAAATAGGCTTTGAGAACTCAAATTTGCATCTGCACCCTTGCTTGGCCTCTATAAATTGGACCAATGTTTTACACAACATAACTTATTCACCATACATATCTTCTTCGTAGAATCATGTATCCTGGTGAACCCTTGTTTCCGGTGAGACTTCCGGCAAACACTTTTACCCCTTTTTCCATGATTTCATCTTCTCAAATCAACTCTGTTCATCCCTTTTTGCTGTTTTCATCATCGTCAACGATTTCACATACGATTGTTGCAAAGCTTCTCTACCACCACCACGGGCAAGGGCTTTCTTTGTTGCAACCGAAGAAGACTTCTCCCTAACCGTATGCACCTTGTGTGTCTATCGTTATGACGTGACTACCATCAACAGACTTAGTCTGAAAATGAACGTGAGTTTGATATACGATCTTGATCAGATAACGGCTGATCTTCCTATATCAAACTCACCCTTTAACAGCTGGAGCGCCCTTTTACTCCTCCTTGGGGCTCCGGCTTAAAAAAATCTATTAATGCCGCTCTCACTCCCTTGGAGAGTCCATCGGTTTCTGGGCATAGGATTACCTTTTCAAGCCTCCCTCATCTGTTAAGTGGGGAAAATGAGAGCATCAAATTTAAAATCTCTCTTTTTCTCCTCTTAATCACCCCCTGTAGATCGGGTTTGGGTTTGGATGAAGGTTTAGGGATATGGCTTAAGGGTTTAGGGTTTAGAGTTATGTATTGACCTCCAGGTTTTCTTGCATTTGTAACTTGTAATGTAACCTGACCTTCGGGTCTTTATCAATGAAAAGTTCTATTATTCCATTGTTGTGTAAAACTTTCTGTTTCCTTGGTACCGCTTGTTGATATCAGATCAGAGATAGGTTTTAAAAAGAAAAGATCTGCTCAGGCGAAAACATTGAAAAAGTAATCTTTTGAGCACCTGCTCTGATACCACTTGTTGGTCCCGGTGGGAAAACCTATTTTGCGCGTGCGGAAGCAAGACGTTTTAATTTCGGTGCATATAAAACAGGGATGAGGGCAGAGTGCTCCAATTTTGCATTTCTAAGCTCATGTGTGTGCTTTGCTTATAAACGAATGCGTATGACAAGTATAAACATAAAGCAGTAAACAACACAGCAATATATAGTGGTTCGGACAACCAGTCCTACATCCACTCTCCCTCTCTAGGGAAATTCCTTCAAACGGGACTTATCACCCTCCACGGGATTGCCAATAGATATTTACCGAGCTCACACTCGAACTGGACTTATAACCCTCTCTCGGGTTCGCCTCGGGACTTATCACCCTCCACGGGATCGCCTACAGATGTTTAACGAGTTCACACTCCAACGGGACTTATCACCCTCACTCGGGTTTGCCTAACAACTACCTCACTTCACCACTGGGTTTGGGTTTTGGTGTTGTCTCCAACTATGGTGAGATTTTCCCTTACAATGGTTTAGCCTCAATGCTAAGGTTGGGAAAATCTCTCTAAGCTTATGATACATCGTGGGTTGCTTAGATTGGGTTCTAGAACACTCTTTAAATATATTTGTATATCTATAGACTTGTGTTCTAGGGTGGGAATGCTTTGGCTATAACGCTCTTTGGCTCTGTCGCATTGTTGCTATCTTTTTCGCACTTCCACTACTGATAATGAAGGAAGAACTTGTATTTATAGAGTGGATTTGAATGTTACCGTTGGAGAGAGTTACATTCAAATCCATACTCTTCTTTGTAAGTTCTGCACTTTTCCAGTGGTTTGTCTTCCTCTCGTTGGTCCACGTCCAATTTGGATTCCAACGGCTATATTCCTCGGCTTGATGCCTCGGAACATTCGGGATATCTTGAGCATTACGTATATTCTTGAGTCTTGATAATCTTGTGCCTTGATATTTCTCTGAAGTCTTGAGTTCTCTGAACCTTGATTTTCTCTGAGCCTTCGTTTCTCTGAGTCTTGAGTTTCCCAAGATCCTCTCGAGTCTTGATATCTCGATTTCTTCTTGAGTCTTGAAAACTAACCTTTTTTCTATATATCTGCCGACTATACACGGTGCGAGATAATATCCCGAACACTCTAAAACTGAATCCTGATTCATCTATCAAGATTATCCTGAACATGTCATACTCAGGGGTTTTGGGATCTAATCAAAATCCTCTTTATTAAATTCATTTCCCAACAAAATCATTTGCATTGCTTATCAGACAGAAATCTTCTACAGATGAGTAGCCAGAATCCTCGGAAAAGATGAGATAGAATCTTCAATTCACGATGTGTCAAGAACCATGGTTTTTTCCGTCTCTGAAGAGTTGCTCTCTCTACGCTCCGCTTCTCTTCTTTTCTCTTGAGTCGTCCGACGATCGGTCTTTGTAGTGACTGGTTTTTCCACCGATTGAAGCATGATCCTCGATCCACGGAACTTCTTCTGCCAGGTGAGTCACTTCGTCTATAGGATCTGTAAGGTGACTTTCCTTTCTGATTGTAATCTGGACTCCTTCTGTCAGATCTGTTGTCTCTTCTCTCATCTGACCGATCATCTCTTTTCTGATCCCTTTGGTCATCTGATCTGGTCCTTTCTGGTGATATGTCAGTTGGCCTCCTGTTTCTTCTGTCTTGATAATCCTTGTAGAATCTGCGATACTTACCGAGTTGAATGTTTGATCTTTCAAGTTTCCTGGTAAGCAGAGTGATCTGTTTAGCTTGGCTTATGATATTTCCAATAGGTTCAGTGGCCTTTGATCTGCTGCTGGTTGCTTTGAATGCAACTGATTTTGATGTGGAGGTTGAGGCTTTAGCAAGCGGCTCATCTTCATCTGCTTGCCCTCTTTCGATTAGATCGAACTCATGGGCTTTAAGACATAGGAATAAGCTACTTGGCTTCATCTTGGCAATGTCTTGGCTATCCTTGATTACCGTGACTTTCATGTCCCATTTCTTGGTGAGAGATCTCAGGATCTTGTAATTAATGTCTTTGTCTGACATCTCTCGTCCAAGTTCTCGTAACTTGTTTACTGACATGGTGATCCTCCCATCGAGCTCATTGATGGTTTCGTTTGGAAACATCTTTAGCTTCTCGAACTTCACCAGTTCAGCTTGTAATCTGCTGTCTTTGATCTGATCATTTCCTTCGCACATCTCAGCAAGAGTATCCCACATTTGTTTCGTTGTCTTAAGATACTTTATCTTCTCTTTGGTGATCTTATCCATCGTCTTCATGATTATATGCCTGGCTATTGTATCTAGAGTATACAACTTTCTTTCTTCTGCATCCATCAGGGCTGCACTCTTTCAAACTAGGCTTCCAGGTGCAAAATCTGGATCTTCTACAACCGCTGGGTTGTCGTGATATATGATGATGGGTCCTCGTTCGATGACTTCCATCATTCTGCCGCTTATTGACCCTAGATGGTTGCACATGTATATTGTCCAATCTGCATACTCATCAATTGAAAACTTAGGCAAATCATGATACATACCAGAGGTATTATCCATGATGAGTGTGATTTTGAAAACGAATGAGTTTTGAAAATGGTTTTTCAAGATCTGTTCAAATGACCACAAAGATTCTTCCTCAAGAATCGATGATACTCAAAGCCAGTGGTCTGTAGAACCACTGCTCTGATACCACTTGTAGGTCCCGAACGGGTTTTGTGAGGGCAGAAGTCTAGAGGGGAGGGGTGAATAGACTTCTGAAAAACTTTTTCGTGCAGATCAGGTGTGATTGCAGTTAGCCTGATCAGAGTGCTAGTGATTCAGTTTGGACTGATGTTCAATCTTACTGAGTGCCTGAGGGCAGATCAGTTTGATATCTGTCAGTTTAACTGATAATGCGGAAGCTTGTAAATAACCGTGTGAAAAACCAGTTTTATCAAATCAGATTCTCAAGTCAGTTTTCAATCGGCTGACTAAGGTGCCAACCTGATCAGATCAGTTGCTTGGTGTAGACTGATGTTAACTTAGAATATGTATGCAATTTTAAAGCTCAGTTGTGTGTAAAAGTGTAAAGCAATAAAGAGCAAGTAAGTGCACACAAGATTTTATAGTGGTTCAGACGAAACCCGTCTTACGTCCACTCTTCCCTTAACACAGGGGCAACTTAACCAACTTAACCGAACTTAATCGATTGGACTTAGTTTTATGTGTTAGTCCAACACTCAACAGATGTTTATCGAGTTCACACTCAACCGATCCCAGAAATCAGAAACTAGAATCCCTAGTCTGAAATCTTGCGGTAACAAACTTAACCTAACTTTGATTTTGGGTAAAGAATGTTGAGGTTCCAACTGGAAATCTATCCTGGTGTTTATGTAGCCAAATGCTAGAGGATAGGATTTCTTGCTAAGAACTAATGGGGAGAACACTTAAGAATAATCTTCAAATTTGGTGTTCTTCGAGCGGAAATTCTGCTAGCTTTTGCTTCTTGATAATTTGCATGAATATTGTTGTTCCGCTTTTGCTCGGTTGTGTTCTTCAATGTTGAAGAGCAATCTCATTTTATAGACCTCGAAATCAAAGAGCCGTTGGAGAGCAATTTGAATTTCGGGCTATATTAGGTAGGTTGTAGGATATGATTGTGACGTGCTCCGAATATCGGCGTGGCCGTAGGCATGATTAGCGCCGTTTATGTCTGCAGCGTCGAATCCCGCATTGTCACCTCTTTTTGTGCACGTGTTGCTTTCTCTTTTCACCAGCGAGGCGACACTTGATAATTTATACGTTTGATGATTGATATTCCTTTTGTAGAATATTAAATCTTATGCAGTGTACCATTTTGGTTGTCGCCAGTCTTGGTGACTTGATCGGATAAGCGATCGATCTACCTTGTAGAGTCTTCTGATGCAGATTGTCTTAGCACAATATGCAGACTCGGCTGATGTAGGTCTTCTGGTAGTCTTCTGATCTTTAGGTGACTCTGAGCCTCAGTGTCTTGATCATCTTGAGTCTTGAGGTTATTCTTGAGTCTTGAGTTTCTCTGAGTCTTCAGGTTTAACTGAGTCTTCAGGTTCATCTGAGTTTCATTGTCTTCTGTCTTTACCTGATCTTCTGACTTCTTGTCTTCTAGTTTGTTCTTAGTCTTCTGATCTTCTGACCTTATCTGGTCATCTGATATTTTGACCTGACCTATACATATTGAGTTCCCCCTCAATATGTGACCTATATTTTACATCAGCTATCTATACATTTCAGCTGGTCATCTTAATCTGATTCTAAGTCATCAGTTAGCTGACAGGTCTGACTGGTCCTATTACAACCTGTTTAGGAACTTCCATCAAAACTAAATAAAAAATTCCCAACACACCATAATCGACGAACAACTTTACAAGCGAAGTTTCTCATCACCACTGTTAAAGTGTATCACGCCAGAGGAAGGCCAAGTGATTTTGAAAGAAATCCACGAAGGAGATTGTGGAAATCATACTGCAGGTCAATCCCTCGTCTATAAGACAATCAAACAGGGTTACTATTGGTTGTCCTTAAGAAAAGATGCGATCGCATATGCGAAAAATTAAGCGAGCTCCAGAGGAGCTCACGTCGATCTACAGACCATGGCCATTTGCAAAGTGGGGGATCGACCTGATTGGTCCTTTCCCAAAGGCCCCGGGCAGTTCAAAGTTCGTCGTGGTCGCGGTAGACTACTTCACCAAGTGGGCAGAAGCAGAGCCATTAGCAACCATCACTCAAGGGAAGATCATCCGATTCATCTGGAAAAACATCATCTATCGTTTCAGCCTCCCGCAGGCGATATCACAGACAATGGAAATCAGTTCGACAGTTTCGAGATCGACGCCTTTTTCGCGAAATGGAAAATCGCAAAGTTGTTCTCTACTCCCTATCACCCTCAGTCCAATGGACAAGTTGAAGCCATGAACATGATAATTAAACACACTCTGAAGACTCAACTCATTGAGTCAAAGAGATTATAGGCTTTCAAACTCCTTAGCATCTTGTAGTCATACCGAACCACATTTCGAAACTCAACGGGCGAAACACCTTTCGCTTTCGCATTCGGGACGAAGGCAGTCATACCAGCCGAAGTCATCATCAGAAGTCACTGGACGTCGCAGGATATCACGGAGGACAACGATCATGCCATATCCCTCAGCCTCGACCTCCTCGAAGAAAGGAGACTAGAAGCCAACCTGAAAAACACGAGTTACAAACAGAAGTCGGAGAAATACTACAACTCAAAAGCAAAAATCCGAAGATTCAAAGTTGGCGACCTCATCTTAAGAAAAATCCTTGGAGTCCAATGAGGATCTCAAGATGCCTACCAAATGGGGCTTATGAGCTCGAAGACATGAAGGGCACTCCCGCGATGTACCTTTGGAATGCGACCTACCTAAAGAGATTCTACCAGTAACTATCTAGTTTCAGTCATGCATCATGTTTTGCTAAAGCTTTGTCAAAGTTAGAAATAGAATCAAGTTTGTCACAATTATCGCAGTTCGGAGCAATTTTTTACATTCACGAACTTGAGGGTCTGGTCCCCGACCTCTCACACGCAAATGAAAAAAAGATGAACCAACCGTGTATAAATTTCTTTGTAAAAACAGTTAGAATATAACGAAATCAAGTTTCCTATAGTTTTTAACAAATTAAAACTTGTCGTAATTTTTTCATAATTTTTAACAAGTCTTTCACATTGACGAACTTGGGGGACTGGTCCCCAACCTCTCACGAGTTCGGCCAAAGGAAAGATTCGCAAATGGAAAAGATAAAATGAAAGTCTAAAAAATTCATGACCATATTCCTAAAGACTAGGGACAGGAGGATAAAGCGCTAGCATCATGAGAAGTCATTTCAAGAAAATCATATTTGTCCAAAGTCTTTAGGAAAGGCAATCAGGTCTCATACCATCTATAAGACGACCTCGGTCGCATGCCTTATCACACTGAATAATGAAGGAAGAACTTGTATTTATAGTGTGGATTTGAATGTTACCGTTGGAGAGAATCACATTCAAATCCATACTACTCTGTAGCTTTTTGCAGCTTTTACAGGCTTGTCGTCTTCCTCTCATTGGTCCACGTCAGCTGAATCTAACGGCTATATTCTTCAGTTTCTTCTGAGTCTCAGGATCTTCAGTTCTATGTGAGCCTTCAGTTTATCTGAGCCTTCAGGTTATCTGAGCTATCTGAGCCTTCAGGTTATCTGAGCCTCAGTGTCTTCAGTGACATACTGAGTCTTCAGTTTCTTCAGTTCTATCTAAGTCTCAGGTTTCTTGATTCAACAGACTTTTCTTCAGCGGACCTTGTCTGATCAGGTATACTGACACTCAGGCTTACTGAGTTCAGCTCTTCTGAATTCAAACATCCTGACCCTCAGGTCACATTGACTCAGGCTATCTGATTTCTTCTTGCCTGATCTTGATCAGCTCGACTGATCAGATCAACACTTCTTCAGATCAACATATCAGGATTGCATCAGGTCAGTACATCAGGTTAGCATATCAGGTTATCATATCTGATCTCGATCACGTCTGATCTTGATCAGTCTCATCTGCTCATCTTCTGATCTGCAACCTTCTCTTCTGATTTGCTGGCTTTAGCTTTTCTTCACATCTGATTTGCACAGCTCATCAGTTGACTTTGGAACTCATCTTACTCATCTGATCTCGATCAGTCTCGTCTGCAGCCTCGTCTGATCTCGATCATCTTCTTTTGATTTTGTGAGTTCCCCCTCAATTTGTTCTCTCGTTCCCCCTTAACTTGTTATCTGTAAAATAGCTTGAATAACATAAGTTGATAATGTTTTGGCATAATTCATCAAAACTAAAATATCCCAACAATCTATAAGACGACCTCGGTCACATGATTTATCAAAGTCGACTAAGCTAAAAACTCCAAAGGCAATCAGGTCGCATACCATCTATTAGACGACCTTGGTCGCATGCCTTATCAAAATCAACTAAGCCAAAAACTCCAAAGGCAATCAGGTCGCATACCATCTATAAGACGACCTCGGTCGCATGCCTTATCAAAGTCGACTAAGCCAAAAACTCCAAAGGCAATCAAATCGAATACCATCTATAAGATGACCTCGGTCGCATGACCTATCTAAGTCGACAATTAGGTCGCAACAATTACCAAATAACAGATATTTCACCATGTTTTATTACCCAGATATTCAGATACACGAACTCGCCGACGTCAAAGTGTTGGTAAAAATAAACAAGCATTCAAAAAAAGAAGCGAGAAAGATAAAAAGATAAAGCAACATCGATTTCATTGATAAATGCCTGAAGGCAGGAAAAACACTTACACACCCCGAAGGGAAACTGAACAACTTGATTGGAAAACCCCGAAGGGCGATTACATAGAATGCCCGAAGGCAAATGGCATATTGCCGCAGAAAAACCATCCAGGAAATCACCTCGGCGGAGCATCCGAGGTCCCCTCAGTAGGGTTAATCGACACATTTTGCTCGACCTCGGGAATCTCAACGCCAGCCCGATTCCCTGCACCATCCCCATCTTCTTCACCAACACCGCCACCACCAACGACCTCGCCATCGCCCCCATCCTGTCCTTCCCTCGTCTCTTCATTCAGCAACCCGAGAAGCTCCTCGGGATCATAGAAATTGGCACTTGGGGGAAGAAAGCTGAAGTCAACACCGTAGGCAGCAAGGTCCTTGATGGGGAGATCTTCTTTCTCCCCAATGGGATTTTTGTGCATATAAGCGACGAGCAACTCTTTCATCGCCGCTCGGGCCCCTTCGAGATTGCCGGCTCGGTGGCAAGGTCGGATGTCATTGGAAAAAGAATGAATGTATGAAATATTGGAGGAGTGGTGGCGTTCCAGTTTGATGGTGACAGGGTGATCATGAACCTCAGCTTCCAGCCTGCGACACCGATCCTCCATCTCGGGAATCTTATCCTTGCACTCCTTCAATTTCTTATCTCGGAGCTCGAGATCCTTCCTTATTTGCAAAATATTCTTTCACATGTCATCCCGCTCCCGAGTCACCTCCTTCAGCTTCTCCTCGGCAACAACCTTAGCATTGATGGCGGCCTCCCGCTCCTTCGCCGACCTCTCCAAATCCATCCTCATTGTCACACAGGACGCCTGGACCTTCGCCCTGCCGTATTGCTCCCATTTACTTTCAATGAAGGCCAGGGAGCGGCACATATGAGCGATCCCCGAGGTCAGATTCTCCGAGAAGTGTTGGGTATGGGCCTCTTCATGCAGATCCAAAGTCAAGGACTTCGGGGCATCATCTGCGATCTGTCGGAGGTAGGAAGGTTGTGCATCATTGGCAGCAGGAGCTCGCGACCACAGGTAGTTGCGAGTTACCTCCCCTCGGAAAACCCCATCGTCCAGCTTGTATCTGCGAGGTAATTGTAGGTCCCGAATGGGTTTTGTGAGGGCAGAAGTCTAGAGGGGAGGGGTGAATAGACTTCTGAAAACTTTTTGTGCGGTCGAGTGTGAGGCGATTAGCTTTGATCGAGTCGAGTGAATCGGTTTGGGTGATAATCAACTTACTAATCGCGAAGGCGGATCGGTTCGGTAACTATCGGTTTAAGCGATGTGTCGCGGAAGCTTAAGTTTTACCCGTGAAAAACCGGTTTTTATAAATCGATTCCAAAGTTAGTGTTTTAACCATTGATCAAGTGTCGAAGCTTGATCGATCGTCGAAGCTTTGTGCTAGCTGATCTCAACTTAGAATATGTATCTTGCTTTAAAGGTTGTGTGCAATTGTGTAGACAGTTAATCAAAGCGGTAAAGGCACACAAGATTTATAGTGGTTCGGACAAACCACCCCCCACGTCCACTCTTCCCTATCACAAGGGCACCAACTTAACCAACTGAACTTAGTTTTATGTGTTAGTTCAATACAAGACAATCGACAGATATTTAAGGAGTTCTCACTCAACCGATCCCGAAAATCGAACTAGAAACCCTAGTCGAAATCTTGCTAAACAACTTAAC
Organism: Stenogyne calaminthoides; assembly: GCA_037126765.1. Lineage (NCBI taxonomy): Eukaryota > Viridiplantae > Streptophyta > Magnoliopsida > Lamiales > Lamiaceae > Stenogyne > Stenogyne calaminthoides. The sequence goes on from JBBCBC010000025.1 coordinate 27,463,005, forward strand.
CTAACTTGGGTTTGGATAAGATTGTTTTGGTTCCAACTATGAAATCTTTTCTAGTGTTTAAGGTAGCCTATCGCCTAGATGAAAAGATTTCTATGCTAAGAACTTATGGGATGAACACTTAATAAAATAATCTTCTTGATTGTGTTCTTCGTATGGAAATCGATAATTGCTTGAGCTTCTTGATTGTTCGGTGTTTACGTGTCTTCACTCTGAAGTGTGATCCCATATTTATAGACCTTGAAATCAAAGAGCCGTTGGAGAGCAATTTGAATTTCGTGGCTATATTAGGTAGGTTTGCGAGATTGATGTGGCGTCTTGAGAACGGCATGGCGAAAAGCGTGAACTTGTATTTTATAGCCGTTAGAGAGAGCGAAGATCAAATCCCTTAATTGTCGGCTCCGATCATACGTGTCTTGTTCTTATTGGTTAGCAGACGCACTTTTCAGTGTTTGTTCTTCCAACTAAGGTTGACATTCTTCTTGTTCAGATCATCGACGTATGATTAGGTGAAACATCGATTTTCACTGGTGGTGACTTTGATCGATCGAATCGATCGATCTACTGATGGAGTCTTCGGTGCGGTTGACTTAGCTTCAACTTCCGACTTCCGATGTAGGTCTTATCCGATCTTCCGAAGTCATCTGATCTTCAAGTATTCCTAGTTTGAGCTTTATGACTTCAGCTGAGATATCTGACTAGATCAGATCGATCTTATCTTCTGTTCTTCTCTAACATTACGGCCCTCGGATATCGATATCACCGCTCTTTGGATCTTCAGATCTGACTTATACATATTGAGGTTCCCCCTCAATATGTGACCTATCTATTACATCAGTTGTTCTATACAGTAATTATCAACTGGTATTCTAAAAATGGTAATATAAACATCAGTCAGCTAACAGGTCTGACTGGTCCTATTACATGTGTTTCTGGAACTTTTATCAAAACTATAAATTTCCCAACAATTTCCCCCTTTTTGATAAAACCAAAACACCTGAGAAACCAAACACAGTTGATAAATATAGAACAGTAAAGAGCACATAATCAGAAGACAATGAGATTTTGTCTTAGGATCAGAAAATAAACTTTTCTCATTAGATATGTCGATTACATGTTACATCAGAAAAGTTTGAATTTAAAAACAGCTGATCCTGAGAAGTCTTCTGATTCTTCACTCTTTAGGCTTGTATCCTTCTGGCATCTCTCTTTGATCTTGAGGTACGTTGAAGATCTGATATAGTTTCCATTTGACATCATTGGTCTGTTGAGGATCGATTATATCGCGTTTTCTCGGGATGTCAAAGTAGAATCTCTGAAATGCCAGTCATCAAATGAGCCATCTGCCTTCTTCGAGTAATCCAACAGATCATACTCTTGGCGAGATATTTTTACATTGATAAGTTTGGCCTCATTTTCCAGATACTTCAGAAAATCTGGATATTTATTTTCTAACCAGTTGAGGAATTCATCATCTGGAGATTCTTCTCGTGGAACAAGATTAAGGACAAAAGCATCCAGAAGCCATTCACTTCTGATCTTGTTCCATTCCTCAAACCTCTTAGCATGTCGCGGCGATTTTTTTTGAATGATCTCATCAACTCTTCTTTGGCGGTTTGAGGTTACGTGCAATTTTCCGCCTTTCCTTTCTTAGCTCTCGTCTGAATTTTTTCTTGATTTTACGCCTCTGTCAATTTTTTTCTCACCATCTTTCTTCTTCGCTTTTTTGGGCCTCTTGAAGAACTGCTCTTTGGGCCCAGTTTCTCGGCCCGATTCATATCGGCACATGTCGGCTTTATTGTGCTTCTTGTGACTATTTTAGTCCGAGTGGGTGATACAAGTTGTGTCTGAAGTGGTTGTGATGCAGTTGTGATTTCCCAAAGACCACAGCTACTACCTTTTGTGATGTCCCAAAGACCATGCAGCAGCCTACCTTTCTTGCCTTTGACTTTTCCATCTTTTTGAGACTTCGTTAGCAAAGAGATCCGGATGGTCTAGTCCTTGTCCATAAAGCTTCAACCTATCAATTAGGTCTTCATTGTTACGATCATGTCGATTGGTTTCTCCTCCGTCCTTCCCCTTTTTGGTTTGATCAAAAAAAAGGCGTGAGGAAGTTAGGGATCCAAAATCCCGGTGATATTGCCTGTTGAGATCATAATAGATAAACACGGAACTTGAGCGATTAGATGTTCAACCTTCGAGATCATTTCGGTCTTGGCAGATTCCATGGCGATGAGAGAGTGTAAAAATCAGTTTGTCAAGTTTCTCTTACATCCGATTCGAGCTTTTCGATGAGCATCGGAAAAAAAACTTGTTGTTGATCCACCTGAATCACTTTGTCATCAACGGATTTTATAAGTTCGGCGGAACCACGGTGGTCACGATTTGGGAGAACCGATCTTTGATAAACTGCAACCGAGAAATAGCCAATTCCTTTTGATCATTTATTTCTTTGAGGCCAATCGCCTCGATCAACTATCACTCCCTCAACATCTTCTTTCGGAGATCTTTGAGACAAGATCGATTTCTGAAATTGATCGTGATGATATGAGATGTTGGAATGTTTTGCGTCACTTGATCGATTTGATTGTTTGTGCCTCCGGTGGTTGGTCATGAACTCTGCGGCACAGTTCCACTATCATCGGCTGACTCTGTATCCTTCATTGTAAAGCATCTGCTTCAGAGCTTCTTGAGCGATCTCGGTTCGCCTTGTTCACCAACCTTAGCTTCTGTGGATTAGAGCTTTGATAGATTCAATAGTTATCACCACCGGTGATCCTACTTTAGCAAATTTCCTCATATCGAAATCAAAATCTGCAAACTCATCAAGACCGCCCATTTGCTCAATAATCATTATAAAATCGAGAAGCTTTTTAATCGAGATCTCTCGGTGAGGATCTCCATAACTTGTTCTCTAATAGCGGGATGGGCGACCCGATTACGGATACATCTCATCAATTTCTCGTTCGATTTGCATTACGACTATTTTCCTGTGATGGTCTTTGATGATCTAGACTCGAGAATTGTCATCCCGTTTCCGGTTGATGAGATGTGGAGGGTTACGGTGGTGCTTGAGTAGGTGGAAGTTATCCGATAGGCTCGACTGCGAGAGGTTACCGGAGGGAAAAAGTTGGTTCCACAAAGGGGTACGGTTCATGAATATTGCGATTTCGAGTTCGCGAATCGATGTAGTTTCGAGTTCAAGGACTGATGTAGTTTCGGTTCCACGGTGGAAAAAGTAGGAGAGACATGCTTTCGTGACCATTAGAACGAGTGGTGAATCAGCTCGTTGGAGAGAAGGAGATCGTTAAATCTCGTGCTTCTTCCTCCCGAATGAACTGGCGAGCTCTCGGCTTGAGAAGCCCGCCCTATCGATTTTTCACCGATTTTTGTGGTGCAAATGATGATCTGGCGCTCTTTCTTCACTTCACTCATCTTCAAAGATCGAGTCATGGAGGCTTGCTTCATATGCCTTCTTGCCCTCTTTTCTGGACCTTCACCAATTTTCTTTTTCTTCTTGGGGGGGGCTTCGGTGTAGACGGTTGCTTCCTTCTTTTTTCCCTTCTTCGTCTTTGGGGAGTTGGCCATATCATCGTCTGGTGGCTCAAATATGGCTAAAGTGGTGGAGAGGAATGCCTTGTAGGGCTTCAGTCCATTCTGTTCCCATCTGGCATTTGACATTTTGTCTTGAGGATAACTGCAACCTTGTTGAGATTGGCGATCCTCTTCTTCGAGATAGACACTGCCTCCACTCATCAACTCCAAATTTATCATGTTCCTGGAGTAGAATGGCTTTCAGGAACCCATGCCAATTGATGTTCTTGGCTTCATCAATTATTGCAGCCATGCTGTACAGTTTGACTGATGTAAGAGCATCTGGGTTGAATGAAATACCCATAATTGTTTTTGAGAAAATATCAAACAACAATCGGTATTTCCTCTTGAGCATTAACTCGAAAAAGCCTCGACGTATGATGTTTGTCGACCTCTCGATGAGAGCTCATTTACGATCATTTCATCTTGATTCTCCTCAGAGTGAGCGGCGAGATTCGTCCTTTTGGTAGGCTGAACAGACGAGTTATATCCTCATTCGTCAGTCTGATCTCTTCTCCGGTGACTGTTGAAAGTAGTTCTTCTCTTGGAGCATCTATATCTACCCTTAAATTCCTTACGAATTCGAGGGCTTCATACTGCATCACTGGATTGCAGTGAGCAGCACAATATTTCTCAAGTCCTGCTTTCTTCAGAATTTTCTCTACTTCCATTGATTCCGGATCCTTTGTAACCCCAAATTGTACGAACTTGTCCTCGACAATCCTTAATGTCAGTTCCGCATAATTGCACATTATTTTACCCATACCGTGAGTGATCATCTACAGATAAGATAGATTTGGTTAAAATTGTGCATAAATACTAAGAATATCACATATGCGGAAACCAAGAAACAATAAAACATAATACAGGATATCAGCGATTGACAAAATCTTTAAGATCAATGGTTTTAAAAGAATGATTCATCAAATAATCAGAAATTACCAGATTCTGGTTTTCGGATTTGAGACTTAAGAAAAACACTTTGAATCTCAGAGGAGTAATCTGGAGAGTTTTCAGAAAATAAAACGCAAGTTTGTGATTTGGAAAACTCTGGTAGGGTTTTGATGAACCTTATAAAGATGAGGAGGGAAAAAGACAAGATTTGGAAGATCAACCGTTTGAAAAGATTAGACGATCCAGATTAAGCGGTTTTGATCGAATGGTTGGGAAAAGCACGTACGAAAACCTTTTGGATTTAAAAGCTCATTTTGTAGCAATTAATACATGTACCCCACGTCCGCATTAAATGATTTGTAGGGGATACGTCACACAGGTAATGCGTACAGTAAGGCAAATAAAAACAGATAAGATCCGATAAATAAGCAAATAACAAGGGAAAAGAAAGGCGTATCTGGTTGACTGATATAGTAATCAGTCAATACCACTTGAAGTTGATTCCACTTGTTGATCTTAGTTTTTTGCCTAAACCTTATAATTTCCCAACTGTTCTTTTCAACTGATCTGTTTCATTTTGTGTCTGATTTTCCTTCTGATCCTCCTCGATCAGTTGAAGTTCCCCCTTCAACTGATATTTCTATTTTCTCATAGACTGATATATCTGATTTGTTGAGGTTTCAAGTTCAACTGATCTTCCTTATCTGATCAGTTTCGTATGTAATCAGATTTTGGTTGACCTAATCTGATTCTTCTCAGATCAAGCCAATTCTTGGGATAAGTGTTACCGCCAAAACATAGTCTAGAATAGTAGTCTCTATTCCCTAAGTTGGCGCGATTTGAAATGCGTGATTATCGTCTGTACATCTTGATATGTCAATCCGCCGTAAATTTATCCAATTATCAGTCGCGTGATTTCTACACGCTATGCAAATTTCTCTAAAAGGCTTTTTGAAATCAAATTTGCATTTGCACCCTTGCTTGGCCTCTATAAATTGGACCAATGTTTTACACAACATAACCCATTCACCATACTTATCTTCTTTGTAAAATCATGCATTCTGGTGAACCCTTATTTCCGGTGAAACTTCCGGCAAACACCTTTACCCCTTTTTCAATGATTTCAGCTTCTCAAATCAACCCTGTGTGTCCCTTATCACTGTTTTCGTCGTCATCAAAGATTTCACATACAATTGTTGCCAAGCTTCTCTACCACCATGGCGGCGGATCTGCTGTCGAAACTGAGAAGACACTTCTCCTAACCGTATGGACCTTGTGTGTCTATCATTATGATGTAACCAGCATCAACAGACTCAGTCTGATATAAAACATGAGTTTGATATACGGTCTTGATCAGACAACGGTGATCTTCATATATCAACTCAATTTTTTCATGCAACACATGTGCCCATAAGGTCTTTAAACCAATTTCTTGGCACATGTGCTCCATTTAACAACTGGAGAGTCCATTGACTTCAGGTCTAAGGGCTCCTGGCTTAGAAATCCTATCAACGCCGCTCTCGCTCCACTGGTTTTAGCTTCAGCTAGCGGCTTTAGGATTTCTTTAAAAAGCCTCTCACCCTTGTTAAGTGGGGAAAATGAGAGCATCGATTTAAAATCTCTCTCCCCTTTCTTCTTGGGTTAGGATGAGGGTTTAGGGTTATAGGTTTAGGGTTTTTGGTTATGACTTATGTACTGACCTCCGGGTCCTTTGTACTTGTAACTTGTAATGTAATCTGACCTTCGGGTCTTTATCAATGAAAAGTTCTATTATTCCTTTGTTGTGTAAATTCTCTGTTTTCTTATGCGATTGTAGGCTTTAATCTGTGAATCTTGTTTGTTGAATATCAGCTTAATCGACTTACAAAGATGTAAAATAACCCAACTGATTTAATCAGATATTCCTTTTAAATTGAGCGTTTCCTTTAATCTGATAAACCTTAAATCTGATCACTTCCTTTAATCTGATAACTCGTAAATCTGATCGATTTCTCACATCAGTTCCTTGATCGATCTTCGATCGATTGAGATACCAAACTCAATCGATTCCTTTCAACTTTGTTTAGTCTCTTAACCACCGGTTCGAGAACAATCCATCAAGCATTTTAGGTGCTTTTTCTCCAAGATCCAGAAGCCCTAGCTCATTACACATTTCTCTGAATCTGATCTCAGCTAGTGGCTTGGTTAGAATATCAGCTTTCTGTAAATCAGTGTGAATCTTTTCCATTCTGATATTCTTCTTTTCAACATGATCTCTTATAAAATGGTGTCGACATCCACATGCTTGCATCTTGTATGTAGAAACGAGATTACGAGTGATTGCAATAGCACTATTCTTTGTCGCGAATATAGGTACATTCTTAGCTACGATGTTATAATCCCTCAGCTGCTGACTAAGCCAGAGCAGTTGGGAGCAACAGCTTCCTGCAGCCCATATATTACGCCCGATAGTAGATGTCATGAACCGATGTCCGCTTTTTGAAAACCACGAGATCGGTTTACTTCCTAAAACCGACATGTTCCCGAGGTTGACTTCCTATCAATCTTGCAACCTCCATAATCGTAATCGAAATACCCACTAAGCTCTAGATTATCATCGATGGGTAAAATAAACCAAGGTTTATCCCCCGGATACTTAAGAATCCGCTTAGTCGCTTCTAGGTTGCTTTGCATTGGATTTGCTGAAATCGCACATACACCTCATCAGAATGTGATATCCGGTGCCTTTGCGATCGGTATAGTAGAGATCCATGAGAGAGCCCTATATTCTTTCTGATTTGTTTTCTGACCATCCTCATCTGGATCCATCTTGAATCCAGTCATCATAGGAATTTTGGCTTCCTTGCAATTTTGAACTCCAAACTTAGCCAATAAATTCCTAGTGTACTTTGCTTGGCAGAGGAATATCCCTTCTGCACTTTGCTTCACCTGGAGACCCGTAATTTCATCCGTCCCATCATGGACATCTCGAACTTCCCTTGCATCAGCTTGCTGAATCTTTCACATAGACTCTTGTTAGGAGATCCGAAGATGATGTCGTCCACGTAGATATGAACCATCATAATATCTTCTCCATCTTCTATTCTGAATAAGGTTCTGTCCACTGATCCTTTAGTGAACCCACTGTCGATCAAGAACTGAGAGAGTGTATCATACCACGCTCGAGGAGCTTGTTTCAGGCCATAAAGAGCTTTTCTTAAACGGTACACTTGGTTGTTCTTTTCAAAGCCTGGAGGTTGTTCGACATAAACTTCCTCTACTAGTACCCCGTTTAAAAATGCACTCTTTACGTCCATCTGATACACAGTGAACCCTCTGTGGGAAGCATATGCCAGAAACAGCCGAATGGCTTCTAGGCGAGCGACTGGTGCAAAGGTCTCGTCATAATCAATTCCTTCTGATTGTGAATACCCCTTAGCAACAAGTCTTGCCTTATTTCTGGTGATGACATTTTTCTCATCTCTCTTGTTCTTGAAAACCCACTTCGTGCCAATTACGTCTTGATGATTTGGTCCGCATCTACCGGTTCCCAAACTTGATTTACCGAACTGTTCGACTCTTCCTGCGCATGGCTAGAATCCGACTTGCGTCTTGTAGAGCTTCCTCTATTGTTGTTGGTTCCTTCATAGACAAATAAAGAACAATACATGGCACTTTCACCAATCGATGTCTAGTTTTAACTTTATCAGATGGGTCTCCGATGATCAAGATCGGTTGGATGCTGGTTATCCAGTGTCCTTCTATTCGATTTAAATCGGTTTTGGAGAACATCATCCATTTCTGATAAAGGTTCATTACTAGCGACTGGGAGTGGTGCAGAATTATGATCCACTTGATAAGAACATGTCTCAGCTGATGTTGGACTCATCATGTGCTGATGTCTGTTCGTGGGAACTTCAGGTGTTCCCCCTGAACCGGATGGTTCAGTTGATACTGTCTCAGCTGTACCAGCTTCTTCATCGACAGTTTTTCGTACCTTAGGATCTGAATGATCTGGTGAATCAGCTAGATCTGGAATGTATCTTTATTCGGTTTTTCGATTCTTTTTCCTTGATCATTAGCTGATCCATTTTATGAGCATCAGGTACTAGTTGATCAGGTACATCTTGTTCGAGGCGATTTCTCTTGTTCGTAAGATGCTTCATCAAAGACTACATGGGGTATTTCTTCCACAAGTAGGGTTAAATGCATTGTAAACCCTGAAAGCCTTGCTAGATGAAGAATATCCTAAGAATATACCCTCATCTGACTTGGCCTCAAAAGTCTTCAACTGACTCTTCCCATTGTTGTGTATGAAACACTTACACCCAAAAACATGGAAGTAAGAGACACGAGGTTTTCTGTCCTTCCACAGTTCATAGGGTGTTTTGTAGTGAGCCTTAGTCGAAGACATCTGCTACGAGTATGGCATGCGGTGTTGATTATACGCCTTAAACGGCTTGGTATTGCATGTTAAAACTAACATCATGCGGCGAACTTCTTTGAGAGTTCTGTTCCTCCGCTTCGCTACTCCATTTTGTTGTGGCGTCCTTGCGCTTGATGTTTCATCTTTGATACCAAACTTAGAGCAAAAATCAGAATAAAAGAGTTCGAAATTTTGTACCTTTATCGATCGATTTTTACTACAATCGACACCCTTCTCATTTTGTAATCTTTTTAGCAAATCGGGTATCTTCATTGTCGCCTCATTCTTCTTATGTAAGAATATAACCCGTAAACTTGGAATAGTCATCCACGATTACAGAGTATATTTAAGTCCGTTGAGATCGACGGTGTAATCGGTCCCAAATAGATCCATATGAAGCAACAAGCGAGATCTTTGGATGCCGGTCCGGAATTCCCTTGAATGAAGCTTTGACTGTTTTTCCTTCCGACATGCAAGACATGTATCGATCCTTCATTCGGAAGTCCTTCCACTAGAGACATCCTTGCTATCTTATTAAGAGTTTTAAAGTTCGGGATGGCTCATTCTTTTGTGCCGAGCCAACGCTACTTTTGGAACTCTTGACAATCGGGCATGCATTTCTTGGGCAACTGCTCCAATCAGCTGTGTAGATCGTCCCTTTCCTTGAACCAGTTAGCAAAATCTGTTGAGTGGCTCGATTCTTGATAGTACATTGGTCGGGCGAGAACTCAACACCGAATCCGTTTGTCGCAGAATTGTGAAACCGATAATAGGTTGTGCTTGGACCTTCGACATACGAGACTCCAAGCATTTGTACATCATCATTCTCTAAGGTTCCGAATCCTTTGGTATAACCAAAGTTATCATCACCGAAAGAGTACATGCGGGCCTTTCGTTCTATGTAAGAGCCGAGGAGATGTTTGCTTCGAAATATGTGCCTTGAGCATCCACTATCGATGTACCGGATAGTTGCTTGCACACCTCCTTTGTTGGCGGACACACAAGGCGATCCTACTGACCAAATCGGGCTTTAGGTACCCCTTTTGATTGGGTCCCGAGGGGGTTAGGATTAGTTTTGGGGATCCATACAAACAGAGCACTTCTATTGTGATCGGTTAGATCGAAGGCCCCGATTTGTCTCCCATACCTATCAACATAATCATACGTCTCTTTATATGCTTTTTGATTAGTATGATTATTAGTGTGAACCTTGGGTGACTTAGAAGACTTGGGATTTATCTTTTCTGTTTGTCTTCTTTTCATCCAGTGTGGTTCTGGTGTAGCAGCCCTAGATTTCTGATTATAGGGGTAGGTACGACTGCTACCATCAAAAGATTCATATCTTTTTCAAAGATAGGTGGTTTTTGCGGTTTACAAGCATGCTTATTAGGCGGTGACCTTGATTGGGTCTCAGATTGGACTTCCCTTTTACGGGTTGTCTTTTTACGATTCTCGATCTGTTGATCAGGTTGAGGTCTCTTCAGAAGAACTGGGTTCTTCTGTTGATTCCTCGGCTGATGCTTTACCAGTTGGGGTCCATTTCTGTTCCCCTTCTGGTTAGGCACCTGCCTTACCTGCTCAACTGGTCTTTTTCCCTTATTAGATACATGTTTGGCTTTTGGTGTATCTTTGTCAGAAACTTCGTCGATTACACCTTTTTTGAGATGAATCGGTAGGGGCTTTTGAGGGATGTGGAAGGGTTCTCATACCCAAGTCCCTTCTTGTTAATCGTTGTTCGAAAATAGGTGTTCATGTCTTGAACGGTTTTAGATGATTTTGTAAAAACCTCTATTTTCTTACGCAGATTATCCTCAGATGATTTTAGACTTTCATGCTTTCGGAATAGCTCATCGAATTTTGCTTGCAGGATTTTGAAGTCATCAGCTTGCTGTTTGTTAATTGCCAGCTGATCTTTGATCTGCTTCTCCTGATCAGAAGCTTTAACTTTCAGAATTTTAAATTCCTCAGTTGCCTTCCGAAAGCGGTTTCAACCGATTTAAGTTCGGAGGGCTTTATCGAGATCATTCTCTTTAGCAAGTCGATTATTTACGGTCCTCGAATTTGTCATTTTCACTTCCACTATAGCATAAGTGTCTCATTTGATTGGAGAGATCCTCAAGCAATTGCTCGAGTAGAGCCAAGGTCAAATGTCCCCAAAGAGTGTGCTAATGATAGCGGTGTAAAAGCGAACAAAAGAAGTTTGGAGGTTACCTCAGATTGGTCCTCCTTGGCCATCGAGCAGATCTCATCATCATCCAAAGAGAATATCGATCTTCATTTCCATAGAAGTCAACAAAGATCTTTATTGATCGGACATAAATCTTCTACAGAGGAGTATCCAGAGTCCTCGGAGGGCGAATCTGAATCATCAATTCTGAAGTGTCGAAACCATGGCTTTTACGTCCTGTCCGTTGCTCTCTTACATTCCTCTTTTCTTCCCTTTCTCTTGGCGTCAAGTCTCAGGCGTCTGTATTTGTAGTGACTGCTTCTCCGCGGTTGAAGCACGCTCCTTGATCCACCGAACCTTTTCTTCCAGGTGAACCTTTTCAAGAACAAGCTACTTGGCTTCATTTTTGAAATGTCTTGGCAATCCTTGATTACCGTGACCTTCATGTCCCATTTCTTGGTGAGAGACCTTAAAATTTTGTAGTTGATATCTTTATCAGACATCTCTCTACCAAGTTCTCGAAGCTTGTTTATTGACATAGTAATCCTTCCATCGAGTTCGTTGATGGTTTTTGATTGAAGCAAACATCTTCAATTTTTTGAACTTTACCAGTTAAACTGCAGACGCAATTTTGTCTTTTTATCTGGTCATTTCCCTCGCATATTTTAGCTAGAGTATCCCACATTGCTTTCGCAGATTTGAGATACTTAATCTTTTCCTTGGTGACCTTATCCATTGTTTTCATGATAATATGCCTTGCGATAGTATCTAGAGTATGCAGTTTCCTTTCCTCTGTATCCATCAAGGTTGGGCTTTTTTCGCATAAGACTTCCCGGGGCAAAGTCTGGATCTCCTCCAACTGAACAGGGTTGTCGTAATATATGATGATGGGTCCTCTTTCGATGACTTCCATCATTCTGCCACTGATCGAACCTAGATGGTTGGACATATATATGGCCCAATCTGCATACTCATCGATTGAGAACTTCGGCAGATCATGATACATACCTGAGGTGTTATCCATCTTTGAGTGTTTTTGGAAAATGAATGAGTTTTAAGAAGGTTTTTCAAGATCAGTTCAGTCGACCACAAAGATTCTTCCTCAAGAATCGATGATACACAAAGTCGATTAGTCAAGAGAACCAACCGCTCGATACCACTTGTAGGTCCCGCAGGGTTTTTGTGAGGAAGAAGTCTAGAGGGAGGGGTGAATAGACTTAAAAAACTTTTTGTCTTGATCAGTGTGAGGCGATTAGCTTTGATCAGTCTGAGTGAATCAGTTTGGGCTGATAACCAACTTACTAATCGCCTGAAGGCAGATCAGTTCGGTAACTATCAGTTTAACTGATGTGTGCGGAAGCTTAAGTTTTACCCGTGAAAAACTAGTTTTTATAAATCCGAGTCCAAAGTTAGTGTTTTAACCAGTTGACTGAAGTGTCAAGCTTGATCAGATCAGAAGCTTATTGCTAGCTGATCTCAACTTAGAATATGTATGCGCTTTAAAGGTTGTGTGCAATTGTGTGTACGCGATTAATCAAAGCGGTAAAGGCACACAAGATTTATAGTGGTTCGTACAAACCCGTCCTACGTCCACTCTTCCCTATCACAAAGGGCACCAACTTAACCAACTGAATTTAGTTTTATGTGTTAGTTAAACACAGTACACCGACAGATATTTAAGGAGTTCTCACTCAACCGATCCCAGAAATCAGAACAAGAAACCCTAATCTGAAATCTTGCTAAACAACTTAACCTAACTTGGGTTTGGATAAGATTTTTTTGGTTCCAACTATGAAATATTTTCTAGTGTTTAAGGTAGCTTTATCGGTAGATGAAAAAAGATTTCTATGCTAAGAACTTATGGGATGAACACTTAATAAAATAATCTTCTTGATCGTGTTCTTCGTATGGAAATTTGATAATTGCTTGAGCTTCTTGATTGTTCAAATGTTTCCGTGTCTTCACTCTCAAGTGTGATCCCATATTTATAGACCTTGAAATCAAAGAGCCGTTGGAGAGCAATTTGAATTTCGTGCTATATTAGGTAGGTTTGCGAAATTGATGTGGCGTCTTGAGAAGCGGCATGGCCGAAAAGCGTGAACTTGTATTTTATAGCCGTTAGAGAGAGCGACATCAAATCCGCAATTGTCGGGCTCCGATCATACGTGTCTTGTTCTTATTGGTTAGCGAGCCGACTTTTCGGTGTTTGTTCTTCCAACTAAGGTTGACATTCTTCTTGTTCAGATCATCGGCGTATGATTAGGTGAAACATCGATTTTCACTGGTGGTGACTTTGATCGATCGAATCGATCGATCTACTGATAGAGTCTTCGGTGCGGTTGACTTAGCTTCAACTAGCGGACTCGGTGATGTAGGTCTTCCGTCCGATCTTCCGAAGTCATCGATCTTCAAGTATTACGAGTTTTAGCTTTATGACTTCAAATTGAGATATCGACTAGATCGGATCGATCGATCATCTGTTCTTCTCTAGCATTACGCCCGGGATGCTCAATTTGTTCTTTGGATCTTGGATCGACTTATACATATTGAGGTTCCCCCTCAATATGTGACCTATCTATTACATCAGTTGTTCTATACAGTAATTATCAACTGGTATTCTAAAAACGGTAATATAAACATTAGTCAGCTAACAGGTCTGACTGGTCCTATTACATGTGTTTCTGGAACTTTTATAAAAACTATAAATTTCCCAACAGTAATCATGCATGAGTACGAGTTTGTTTAAAGACAAGCAAAGAAAGTTATTGGAAAGGAGAAATTTACCATCGGCGGAAATCCGGGCTCCAGCCTAGGAATGTGCGACCATCGGCCTCGCGGTTCCGGCGTTGAGTGATCTCAACAATTGTATCCGGGTTTCCCGCGGAACCCGAAAGCACCATTTTCCCACTCGGGGAGTTCCAAAGCATATCCATATCCACAGATGCTCAGATCTGTTTGGAGAGCTCCCCCCGGACGCTCGTGCCTCGGTGGCCGCCCTTTTCTGACCTCGCCCCGGAGCGGCAGTTTTGGCTTTCAGAGGCGGAGTCTCAGCAGCTCCACTCTGAGCAGTCTCTTTCTTCTGCTCGGACCGCTGCCTCGACAGTGCCAAAGCACGAGCAACCTTTTCACGCATCTCCTAGGCGTTCAGGTCCTGCATCTCTTCAATGACCTTGGCGGAGGTAAAGTGGATGGGCTCGATAAAGGAAACTAAAGACAAAATGGAAAATAAAAAACTTACCAACGAACAACCAAATGAATCAGATCTAGCTAAGTAAAGTTCCAGATCGCTTACCGGGAAGATCAGCGTCCAACGACGAGCGAGGTGGGATAGTCAAGCCAGCTAACTCCAAGCACTTCAATTTCTGAAGAATAACCAACGATTGCTCGTCGAGGTCAATCAGACACACCTGGATCAGCTGGACCAGGAAAGGAAGGGATAGCTCAGTTGTCTTGGAATTCCTGGGAACTGCAATAAGGAGAAGAAGTTAAATCAGTATTATAGAAAAAGGCGAGATCAAAGGACTCACATTTGAACGTCGCATAATCACGAGGTATCTCGCGGTATCCGAGTGCCCCCAAGGCAAAGACCGGACTTTGCCAAGATCCCCCGACCAACCACCATTTCTCTTTCCAGTCCTGGACCTTGTTCAGGAGGTCCTCAACCAATTTTATGTGGGGGCGAGCCTTCACATAATAGTACCCCCGATCCTTCCCCCACTTCGCCAGCGAGATCAGAGAATTTATTTCCTTAACATAAGAAAACGCTCAAGGCTGAACGCGGCCAAACAACGACAGAAGCCCGATAATTGTACTCCACCCATTTGGAATGATCTGGGTCGGAGCCAGACCCCAAAACCATAATAGCGAGGTGATGATAGGATGGAGCGGGAAACGAAGTCCTACTTTCATTGTGTCGTAGTTCATCGTTACACACCCATCAGGTACTTTATCGGCATAATATATCTTGTGCCCAGGAACCCAAAAATGTACGGCGCCGGGGACTTGAAACCTGTCCCGCCACACAAAGAGCTCGACCTCGGTCACGGAACTTTCCACTTTTGCAGCGGCGAACGTACTATCTTCCTGAACCCCAGTCGGCCTAGGTATCATTTCGCGAGATCGGGTCAAATTTTCCTGAAGCCGCAGTTTACAGTCAACCTCATCAACCTCATCGTCCTCACTCGAAACATCAGGAATAACCTTGTCCGAAAGGAAATCGAACTCGGCTGGGTCTATCAGCTCGATGGTCGGAGCGGCGGTCTCATTTCCCGCCTCTTCCAGGATTTGAATCTCGAGCTCGGCGGGTTCAGGGTCTCGATTTTGAGGCTCATCCACCTCACGACGGCGCGAGAGACGCCACTTCTTGGATGTAACTTCGCCATGGATCAGCGCGGGCACCTCATTTACCATTTTAGAGAAAACGTCAACCACGAATGGCTCCCCCCCGCCACGGCCATGCCGCCGATGAATCTCGACGGAAGGAACGAAGCTCCCTGCGACTCTCCCCGGTGGGATACAGTCTTCGGAAGCCATCACTAAGAGAATGAACAGAAAGAAGGAGGAATGACGAATTTACCTTGGAAACAACGAGCGTCGGAATTTCGCACTAAAAAATCATCGGAGAAATATAGCGGTTTTCGAAAGTGTGGAAATGGAAAAGGAGAGAAGGGAGAAGAAGAGATATTTATAGAGAGAGTTTAGGGCATGACTAATTGAACCACGGCCTTTCATATCTGGAAAGCATGAGTGTCACGCGCCATCATTACCTGCTAAAAGTAGGCACGGCAGTCGAGGCGAACAACTGTCACTTCAACGATTTCTAAGACAACAATCACGCTTGCTCAAGAAGCCACCAGACCTTGCACATCGCTTTAATAATCAAGAAAAAATAGCTCATCCCTTTTTGCAAACATAGGAAGACGAGCTAGGGGCTATTGTTATATGCATATCGTGTGAGGTTTGGTGCGACCAGTTTAGGACCCTGGGAGGATAGGATCAAGATTTCGATAAGTAAAACACCTCGCGGAATGTAGCGAGAGAAGGCATACCGAATAGGGATACGCGACCAGAGAGTACCTCGGAGACCTCAGACTGACACAAGTGCGGAGTATTAACTATGATTTGACCTGAGTCAGGTAGGCGGCGCCGAGGAGCATACCTAAAGGAGGCCCAAATTAGAGAAGAGACAGTAAAGGACGTTTATGACTGATAGCTAGAGGTACTTAAACGACTAAATCCCTGCAAATCCGAATTTGTCTTGGGCGACATCCCAGCGAGGAGTCTGAAGTCATGATGTCTCGAGCGACATCCCAGTGACCGCCGACCTGAGTCACATCAGTCTTGTAACATTTATTGTTTTACAGAGCCACTTTCGGCTGCTTGTACTTGTAATCTGGGAGAGTGAGCTCCACTCTCCCAAACCCTATAAATATGGGTCATTTATGACCAAGAAAAAAGGGAGAGAATTAATTATCTTACCAAACCTCTTGCAAATTTATTACTCAAGCCTTTACTCTCTCAAACAATCATAAGTCATAAATACATTCCATATCGCACATTTATTGTTTGTGTTACTAAGATCATTAAGCCATATCTTAATTCCTAATCTATAAATTTTAGTACACAACAATTGGCACTAAAGTAGTACTTGTTTAAATAGAAAGTAGTAATTGTTTAAATAGAAAGTATATATTACTTGTTTAAATGAAAAGTAGTATTTGTTTAAATAAAAAGTATTACTTGTTAAATGAAAAGTATTACTTGTTTAACTAGAAAAGTATTACTCTTGTTTAAATAGAAAAGTAGTACTTGTTTAAATGAAAAATAGTACATATTTAAAGGAAATGTATTATTTTTTAAAATGAAAGGTATTACTTGTTTAAAAGAAAAGTATTACTTGTTAAATGAAAAGTATTACTTGTTTAAATAGAAAAGTAATACTTGTTTAAATAGAAAAGTAGTATTTGTTTAAATGAAAAGTAATACTTGTTTAAATAGAAAAGTAGTACTTGTTTAAATAGAAAGGTATTACTTGTGTAAATGAAAAGTATTACTTGTTAAAATGAAAAGTAGTACTTGTTTAAATAGAAAAGTTGTACTTGTTTAAATGAAAAGTAGTACTTTGTTTAAATGAATGGTATTATTTGTTTAAATGAAAGGTATTGTTGCGAGTCGTTTTTTATGGAGAATATTATGTGGCTAATATGATAACAACTCACAAACAAAATAATAGGAAATTGTTGACCCAGTTCGTCAGTAAATGACTACTCTGGGGGCATTCCAAGCCAGGGACGTCATCTTATGAAGTTTGCATATACAATACACGATAATGCAGTAAACTTCTATGAGAGAAAATGATTTGGAGAGAAAGTGTGTGAGTGCTAGGGATTTTTCTGAACCACTCTGGAAATTTTTTGAACCCGTCTCTTGTTCTTTTTTCTTCTATTTATAGTACTTTGACAAGCATGAGCTGGTTTGGCAAGCATGAGCTGGAGACTTCGTGTCTTGCAAGAACTCATGTGATGCTGCCACGTTTTTAATTTCTTCTTCATGGTTGACCTTTGGATTTACTGGCTTATAAGGCATTCTTTGTTGTCGTCCAGATGGTTCTATTTAGTTCGTGACTTAGCTTTTACATCGTCTGCCCTTTGTATCTGACTTGGCTCATCTGCCCTTTGTATTGACTTTTGCTCGATCGATCACTCTGTTCGCCCCTTTGATCGTATCAATTTTATATTGGAACACTGTACTCATCGAGCATATAAGAATGATTGTAATGCTTGCCAGATTAGGCGAGCATATTCGCTTGGTCGGCAAGTGGCGAGCATACTCGCTTGGTCGGCAAGTGGCGAGCATACTCGCTTGGTCGGCACGTGGCGAGCATACTTGCTTGGTTGGTAAGTGGCGAGCATACTCGCTTGGTCGGCAAGTGGCGAGCTGGCGAACAAACATGTTTGGTCGGCAAGCGGCGAGCACACTTGTCCATCGAGCATGGTTATTTTAATAGTTGATTAATACATGTGTCCCTCTGACGTGTACGATTAAATTGAGTAATTGTAACAAACACAACAATACCCCCCAGCCGGGCCGCTTTGTATTCATCATGGGGGCCCGGCTGTTGGATATATTGAGTGGGCCTTCGAGAGTGTCGTTTAGTCTTCTGTGCCGAATTTTCAAAAAAATTTAAATCCGACATCTATAAATACTTATTTTGCCGCCTCAGTTCCTTTTCTTTCTCCTCATCTTATCTTCGTTCTTTCTTCACATTCCTTTCCGTCTGAATTTTCCAGCAAGAGCTTGAATATTTCGTCAAAGGATTTCTTTCAGGTAACCATTTCGTACGTCCTTTAATTCAATTATGACTTCTCATCCAAGTTCTTCTTCCTCTTCTTTTTGCCCGATCTCCCGTAGTGGTGCTAATGCACCGGAGATGAGTGCCTCGGGTTCAAGATCCCGTTGGCAAGTTCGACAGCCATTTGCCATTCTTTCATCGGATTCCGATGATGCCCTAAACGAATTAGATAGGGATTTAGCCCGTACCTATTTTTTAGATGACTCGGGTGAAGATTCTTTGTCCTAACCCCAAATTGGGTCTAGGGTTGTATATAGTCACGATGTAAATAGGGATGATGACTGTATGAGGGAGGAAATCTTGGTGGCTGAGAATGTTATTGAGTCGAACAGAGGATTCGACGGCGAGCAGAACACGGAGCTCGACATCCCTGTTGGTCTTCCTCATAGCCCAACATATGACAAGTATAGTGCTCGATATAATTTTGATTGGCTTGAACAACCTCATAGGACCAGGGTTGAGAATGAATATCCGGCGAGTAAAATTGCAAGCGTGATCGATGTTGATATGCTCGGCCAATTTTATAGGAATTACGATACTCCGAAAGATGTGTTTTTCTGGGCCCCTGGTCCCGATGAGCGAGTAGACCAACCTCATGAGGATTGTGTTGCCGTGAACTTAGACACAATGGAAGTGGGTCTTCGATTCCCACTTCACCCGGCTATTACTCGTTTGCTCGTAGAATGGAACATCACCATTACACAGCTAAAGCCGAATGGGTGGCACATGATTATGAGTTTTCTAACTCTGTTCGGCAAAACGAAGCCCGTGTATTATCCAACAGCAATAGAACTCTCTCGATTAGTGCATTTGTCTCGACCCAAGGGCGAACACGGGTGGTTGTTCATGCAGGCAAATGCCAAATGTAAGGTCATCGAGGATGTGCCCAATAAAATCACGGATTGGAAAGAGAAGTTCTGGTTTGTCGGGGGTGATTGGAAAAGCCCGGCTTCTGGATGTGAACCAAGTGCTCGCTTAGATATTCCCATAGATTTTGGGATCTGCCGAAGTAAGTATCTTTGTGTTTTTGCTCTTCACCATGAACTGATTTTAACTTATTTTCTCACTTTCAGGAATTCAAGCAGCAACGGACAAAGAGACAAACGACGGTTACTTTAGCAGCATCTGGCAAATCGATCTTGAGCCTTACTCGGAGCGGTCAGTGAAGACATTGAATACCGCTGACCAAAGGAAGAAGGGAGGATTGTACGTGCCCCCTCACCATTTAGTTGTCGTCAATCCAGCTGGTAAGGATTTATTTTTATATTTGCAAATGTGTTGTACCCTTTGTTCCTGGTTTCTCTTTCTTTTTTAATGAATTCTTTTGTCTACAGCCTTTCCTGCCTTCACTATTGCTATAAGAACCTCCGAGCATACTGAAATGGCTCGTACTAAAAGACCTCAAGATCTTGCTCGAATTCATGCCGAGAGAGATGCCCAGCGAGCAAATCGAGGGGAGGAAAGCAGAGTGAGAAAGGCGAGCCGACCAACTGTGCCTGGACCGGGCGAGTCGAGTCGGCCAAAGAGGTTAACTCGTTCGGTCGAGCAAGGGGCGAGCGACCAAGATCCCTCGCATAGGAGGGCACCTGACCAGCAAAATCCAATAGCTCAGATGAGCATTGATGTCATTGAGGCGACCCCCACTGCTGAAGTGATCAGAATGGCTGCCTCTGTGGTCGGTCCGATCATGCAAATTGTCAAAATGGAGGTTGGTTCATGTTCTCCACCTCCTACAGGACCCCGAACCTGGACCCCCATGAGTTCCCAGCTCCGTTCTCCCGAAGACAAATCATTTTTGGGATGGGACCCTGCTCGGGTGAACAGGTACGTTTGCTCGCCTGTTGGAGTATTTCTTAGTCCCATCTAATTTGATCGCTTAATCACATTTTTTTGCTCGGGTGAACATGCGGGTTGAACAGATTGGCACCTCTGATGCCAGAATTGAAAGATTATTACTGTTGTCCAAGTGTTCGCAATGTTCCTGGCCTTCCCGAGCATGTCCAGAAGGTGTGCGAGACCCCCATCCGAGCATGGACTACTGAGCTCGAAGAGGCCACTAAGGGTCCAACACCTTTGGAAACCATACGCCATGGCCAATATTTGGTTCTCCTTGAGAAAGCTTACGCCGAGTCAGCCAATCTTCATGCCAACTACGTGGCTCTTATTAAAAGTTTAGAAGAGAAGGTGAACGAGTTGAGCAAAACTCAAGATGAAGTGAAGTTGGCTCAGGGTCAAGTATCCTCAGCCTAAGCAGAGGCTCGCAAAGCTCAAGAGGATGCTCGTCAAGCTTGGGAAGATGCTCGCCAGGTCAGAGAGGAGCTAGGCCTTGCTCTAGAGGAGCTGCACCGCAATCGAGAAGAGGTGGCCTGCATTAGGAGAGTTCAGGACGAGCTGAACGTCGAGCTCCAGAAACTCAGAACTGGCATCGAGACTGTCGAATGTTAGAAGACTCTGCTCGCCCAACAACTCCTCACTGCTGAAGAGACCAACACTCATCTGGGTCTTGAAAATTCAAAATTGCACACTGAGGAGTATGTTGATTCCATGTCGAATTTCTCTTATATATGCGCCTTTGTCGATGCCATTCGTTCTGCTAGACACACGCTTGCTGCTGTCCAGATTGCCCCGCTCGTAACCCATTTTGAGAAGTACCTGATCGACAAACCCCCGGATCGCAACCTTCCAATATCTGATTTGAGTGATCTGTGCGATTTCTCTAATCTTCCTGATGGGATCGAGATTGATGATCCTATTTTGGATGAGGAAGATGGTTCGGATGCGGATATTGATGATGCTGTCGACCAAGCTCACCGAGCTGAGCACGGGTTCGATTAGGTGCAGAGCGAACAAAGTAGGCCTCCCGAAGATGAGCAAAATGTGCTACCTGGCGAGCAGACGAGGCACAATGATGCTGAAGGGGCCTAGCAGATGAGGCAGGACTTGTTGGACACATTGCTTCCGCCCATCCCCAATAATGAGTTTATTCCTTAGTTTTTGTTTTTTGCTTTGCTGAACAATTTCTTCGGAACTATCGTGTAATTTTTGTCTTGTTGAATTTGCTTGTTGAACAATTTTGCTGTTTCCATTGAATTGGCTTGTTCGAATAATTTCTTCTAACCTGATCGTGGAGGATGAATTTTGTTGCTGATAAACGGTTGATGTTTGTTTTGCTTCCTAGTTTATGCCATCTTTTCTTCTGAATGAATTCAAACATGATCTGTGTCTATGTTCCACCCTGACTTCTTTGGTTTTTTGATTATCTTATTGAGGTGCAATCAGATTGATAGTCTTATTTAGCTGTGACCAGATGGGCTAACTTATATGCGACCTCCCCTTTCTTGTTTCGTGATCGTCTTATTTAGCCGTGATCACTATTCGTACTCGGGTCGTCTTATTTAGCTGCGACCCCGTACTCATCACTCGCTTTGTTGCGGGTATCTGTAAGTAGTAGTCGTCTTATTTAGTTGCGACTGCGTACCCATTACTCGCTTTACTGCGGGTATCTAAGTACGAATTGTTTCGCCAGGTGAACATAAACTTTGGCTCGTTCATCTTTATTCGGGTCGTCCGGCTTAGGTGCGACCTCTGATAGGCTTCAACTAGAAAAACTTAACAAACAAAAATGTTTCGCAACACGTTGTATTCTATTAAAACTTTTACATTTGAAGAAGACTGTTTCTATTACATATATCTATAGACATCAAACTATAGTTTTGAATTTAAACCTTTGTTGGGATATTTTAGTTTTGATGAATTATGCCAAAACATTATCAACTTGTGTTTTTGAAGCTAATCTACAGATAACAAGTAGAGGTGGATCGAGAGAACAAATTGAGGGGGAACTCACAAAATCAGACGTAGATGATCAAGATCGATTTAGGTCAGAAGATTTAGATTGATCGAGATCAGATGAGTAAGATGAGTTCCGGAGTTAACTGATGAGCTGAGCAAAATCAGAAGAAAATAAAAGCTAAGCCAGCTGATCAGAAGAATCAGAAGGTCAAATGATCAGATGACCGTAAACTGCACTGATCGTAGACCGCGGATCGGATGACCGATGACCGCATCGGAAGAGGAGGTTGCGCTTCGAAGAGGAGGAGATGAGATCGATCGAGATCGACGCGTGATCAAGATCGATAAGCTAACCCGATATGCTAACCTAATATGCTAACCTCGATGTACTAATCTGATGCGATAAACCGATATGTCGACTGATGTTATATCGTTCGATCATGTGAGCCGATCGATCAAAGTAGAAGAAATCGACATCGAAAAACCGTAAATCGCTACCAGATCAAAGAGAAGTCATCAAGAGAAGTCATCCAAGTCATGTTCATCGAGAATCGAACGCCATCGATGATCGCTTAGCTCGAAAAGCTAGTGACCAAGGTCGATGTTTGAAGTCGAAGAATCAACTCACGGGCCACCGAAAGTGTCAAGATGCCTCGACGATAAGGCCCACCAAGAGAAGTCTCATTAATCAAGAATCCCGAGTCCAAGGAAGCCCGAGTTCAAGAAGCCGAGGATCGATAAACCCGAGACTCGTAAGATCCTCAAGAATATAGCCGCTAGATTCACCGACGAGGACCAATGAGAGGAAGACAACCAAATTAAAAAGTCAGCAGAGTTATAGAATAGTATGGATTTGAATGTGACTCCTTCCAACGGTAACATTCAAATCCACACTATAAATACAAGTTCTTCCTTCATTCTAAAGTGGTGGAAGTGTGTGAAAAATGCGTGAAAACACCATTGAAGCTACAGAGCCAAATTATCTAGCATTTCCACTATAGAACACAGAGAAAGAAATACACGCATATATTCAAGAAGTGTTCTACCCTAGATCTAAGCATAAATGTCATATCCTAAGCTTAGAGAGATTTTCCCAACCTTAGCATTGAGGCTAAACAAATGTAAGGGAAAATCTCACCCTAGTTGGAAACCAAACAATCTTATACCCAAACCCAAGAGTTGGTTAAGTTTGTAGGTGAGTGTGAACTCGGTAAACATCTAGCAATCCCGCAAGGGAGGGTAGGCGATCCCGTGAGGGTGATAAGTCCCGTTTGAGTGTGAACTTGGTAAACATCTGTTGGGTGTTGGACTAACACGTTAAACTAAGTCCAGTTGGTTAAGTAGGTGCCCCTAATGATAGGGAAGAGTGGATGTAGGAGTTGGACTCCGAACCACTATAAAATCGTGTGTTCTTTACTGCTTTATGTTCTTACCTACCATATGCATTCAGCTACAAGCAAAACAACACACATGTTCTTAAAAGCGAAAAATTTGGAATCACTCTGCCCTCACCCCTGTTTTATATGCATTGAATGAAATGTTTGCTTCCGCACGCGCAAAATCGGTTTTAACCGGAACCTCACAACCTTGTCTTGAAATAGACATGAGCTGACCTCATCTCGTCCGCGGAATTGATGTTGACAAGCATGAGGCGGATCAGCCTGTCTACTCTTCTTCAAGTAATATGCTCAAGCAGCAGCAACATAAGCGTTTGCCCCTCCTGGACAAGTTGTGATTATGCGGGCCGCTGCGGACATGAGCATGTGGCGAGCACGCCTGCTCGCCTATATCAGGCGCGGGCAAAAACCTCTGCTCGCACCTTTTTATCCCCTTCTTTAGATGCCTGAGCAACAACATCCGCGCATCATTTCGTGCGGATACCACGACATCCCACCCCCTCGGAGGAGATTTTAGGGATGCGTAGGGGACTAGTGATTTACTACTGCATAAGCAGTGAGCAACGTGGAGTGGCAACCATGACTCTGCCGAGCATCTTGAGTCCGTAACGAGCACCTACCTTTGCTCGGAGTGTCTTTTGGGGTATAAAGCTCGAACTAGAGCAAGAGCCAGGACAGATGATTGAGCCAACAGAATGATAGCTGAATCGAGTGCTGGAAACTTCATCTGGAGGCATACCAAACCAAATTTCTCTTGATAACTAAATTTTCTTCTACTATGCTTGCAGTATTTTTTCTTTTTTCTGTGTTTTTCTCCCACCTTCTTCAGCTACCAATACGCCTATTTATACTACTATCCCAAACAGGTGTTGGCATAGCTAGTTTGTGTTGGCCTTCTTGCTTTAAATCCTCATTTTGACATATGTCCTTGATTTTGCCAGTTCTTATTCAAGGATTGACACGTACCTTCTTTGGTTGCCACTTCTTTTCTTGTTTTGACACGTATCTTCTATCTTTTGATAGTACTGGCCAGAATTTCTTCTAGAAGATTCAGAAATTTGTGTCAAACATGGTATGTTCTTTTCTTCATGTTTGTCCTGATCATCTTAGCTGAATGGCTGATTATGCTCGACCAGTTGTGCTCATTTTAGCTGAATGCCTGATTATGCTAGGCCAGTTGTGATCGTCGTTACTGATATTATTTTTTCAATTTTGACGCATTCCATGAGTAGGACAATGGAACTCCATTCAGGTCTTCCAAATCATATGCCTCGTTTAACAAGCATTTTGTAACTCTAAATGGACCTTCCCATGCTCGACCGAACATACCATTTGGTACCCCCGTTGCTCGTCTTAGAACCAGCTCACCCACGTTGAACCTGTGTGTTCGGACATTGGAGTTGTAGAACTTTTCTGATCTTTTTTTATACATAGCGTTCCTGAAATCAGCCTCTATCTATCTTTCTTCCAACAAGACTGCACTTAGGGCGAGCTCCTGGTCGTTGATGTGCTCTCCAAAAGTCATTGTCCGATGGCTCGGAATCTTTACCTCTGCCGGTATAACAGCTTCCGCACCAAATGCTAGGGCAAACGGGGTTTCCGCAATTGAAGTTCTGAATGTAGTTCGATATGCCCATAATATTTCTGGTAACTCTTCAGCCCATCCTCCCCCCTTGGAATTATCAAGTTTAGCCTTTAGGGTATGCTTGATAATTTTATTGACAGCTTCTACTTGTCCGTTTGACTGGGGGTAATACGGAGTAGAGTAATGTTTTTTTATGCCCCAGCGAGCACAATTTTATCGGAATTCACTTCCATCGAACTGTTTGCCATTATCTGTTACCAATGATTGGGGAAGCCCAAAATGACAAATGATATTTTTCCAAACAAAATTCCACATTCTTTGTTAGGTGGCTTTAACAATAGCTTCAGCTTCCGCCCATTTAGTGTAGTAATCAACGGCAACCACAGCATATTTTACTACCAATGTGCCAGTAGGAAATGGGCCGATCAAATCGATTCCCCATTTAGCAAATGGCCACGGGCTGTAAACCAACACTAGTTCTTCAGGTGGGCTATGGATAAGTGGGGCATGTACCTGACACTTATGACATGCACGGGCATACGCGAGCGAATCTTTCTTGAGGGTCGGCCAGTAGTAACCTTGTCTGAAAGTTTTATGTGCCAGGATAAGTCCACCTGTATGGTTTCCACATACCCCCTCATGAATCTGTTCCAGAATTATATGACCCTCTTCAGGAGTAATACACTTTAATAACGGAAGAGAGAAACTTTTTTTGTACAGATGCCCGTTTAGGATAGTTTATCGAGCAGCTTGTAATCTGAGGCGAGTAGCTTGTGCTTTATTTTTAGGAAGAAACCCTTTTTGTAAGTATTTTAAAATTGGAGTCATCCAGGTTTCTTGCTCGCCTGTCAGATGGGCGACCACAACTCTGGGAATTGATGGCGAACAAGTTGTCCGTTGTGTTCGTCACTCCTTCTGTTGTTGCCAATCGTGCCAAGGCATCAGCGAACGAATTATCCAATCTTGGTAATTGTTCTATGTAAACTTGTTCAAATTGTTCAAGTAACTCCTTTGCTAGTTGCTGATACTGTGCCATCTATTCGCCTCGGGTTTCGTACTCGCCTAATACTTGATATACGATTATTTGAGAATCGCTATAAATCATCAGCCTCTGAATTCCCATTGTCATAGCCATGTGTAGTCCCGTGATCAAAGCTTCGTACTCGGCTTCATTATTTGTGGCTGGGAAATCAAAACGGATGGCTGTTGTGAAAGTTTGTCGAGTTGGGCTGATGAGAACCACGCCCGCTCCGGCTCTTGAACTTGTTGATGAGCCATCTACATACATGTGCCATGGTTGGTCGACACCTCTTTCGGGTATGTCAGTTAAACCATGAAATCGGCCATAACCTGGCCCTTCGTTGCTGTTCGTGGTGCGAACATAATGCCAAATTGGCCTAACTCCACCGCCCACTTGAGTAATCTGCCCGCAGTGTCTAGTCAGTGGAGAACTTGTCGCAATGGGAATGTGGTTAACACCTCAATTGAGTGATCGAAAAAGTATGGTCACAGTTTTCGGACACTCATTACGAGGGCACAGGCGAGTTTTTCCAGTGGAGGGTACCGGAGCTCGGCTTCTTTAAGTATCTGACTTACATAGTAAATAGGCAAGTGTGTCTCCCCCTCTGCCCAAACGAGCACAACTCTAATTGCATGCTTTGATGCAGCAAGATACAGATAAAGTTGTTCGCCTGGAATAGGCTTAGATAATGTTTGAGTATCTGCAAGGTATTGCTTTAATGACTCGAATGCATTTTGGCAATGCTCTATCCACTAGAATTTCCCTTTCTTTAATGCGTCAAAGAAAGGTTTGCATTTGTCCCCAGTTCGTGATATAAACCGGCTTACGGAAGCCAAACGTCCATTTAATTTTTTAACTTCTTTCACACTTCTGGGGGCCTTCATGGCGAGCATGGCTTGAATCTTTGATGGGTTCACTTCAATCCCCCGTTGACTAACCATGTGTCCTAGGAATTTTCCTGAATGAACCCCAAAACTGCATTTCTTCGGATTTAATTTCATGTTATACCCCCTGAGAATATCAAACGTTTGTGCTAGGTGGGTGATGTGGTCTTCCTTATGTACGCTTTTTACCACAATGTCATCAATATACACCTCAACTGTTTGACCTATGTGTTCATCGAACATTTTGTTCACCAAACGTTGATACGTTGCTCCAACATTCTTTAATCCGAATGACATGCGTTGCCAGCAATACATATTTTTTTCGCTGCAGAAAGCCGTATTCTTTTGATCGTCTGGATGCATGGGTATTTGGTGATAGCCAGCAAATGCATCCATGAAAGTCATGAGCTCATGTCCTGCTTGTGTTATCGACCAAGTAATCGATATGTGGCATCGAAAAATTATCTTTCGGGCATGCCTTGTTCAAGTCAGTGAAATCTATGCATAACCTCCAAGTTCTGTTAGATTTGCGGACGAGCACAGGGTTTGCAAGCCATCTTGGGCATTTTACTTCTCGAATCAATTTATTATCGAGCAATTTCTTAATTTCACTATCCATAGCTGCATATTTCTCCGGACTGAATTTTCTCCGCTTCTGGATTATTGGAATTTGTGTTGGGTCAAGATTAAGAGAGTGACATGCATGTTTAGGATCAATGCCGACCATGTCCTCATGTGACCAAGCGAACACATCCAAATTTACTCGAAGATACGCAATCATATCTGTTCGGAATGGTTCCAGCAATTCTGAACCAATAAACACTTCTAACACCGGTCTGACCGGGTTGATATTAACAGACTCTAATTGTTCAACAGGCGTTGCTCGCCTCTTTTTTTGCTTCCACCGAGGATCTTCGATCGACCCCCGGTGTTCGTCAACTACTTCCATAGGATCAAAGCCTATACGAGGTTCTAATTCCGGTAGCTCGTTTGGTGGATCAATGTTCATGAGATCTGGAACATGAGTTATCATCCCGGGTTCTTTGTTCGCCCGTGGAGATATGCTCGTCAGAGGAGATATAAACGTCCTCGGCAACATATTCGCCTGTTGGCTTGATTCTCCAGTCTCCCATGTTTGCTCCATCATGTTAATGTTATTTTGCTTTTCTGGCGCGCAGGACAACAAACAATCTCGAGCTTTTTTCTGGTCGCCTTTTACACTACCCGTCCCTTCTTGGGTTGGAAATTTAACACAATAATAATAAGTCGAACAGACAGCTTTGAATTCCTGAATAAACGGGCGACCTAAGAACCCGTTATAGTTAGATGGAGCATCGATGATTACAAAGTTTAGCATTCTAGTTCGTCGGATCTCCGGATTTAAAGTTGACTCTAGCTCGACTCCTAACCTGATCATACCATAAGGCCGGGTTATAGATTCCCCGAAACCCATGATGGTGTGATCACATGGTTCTATATAACTACTTAGGTCCCCAACTTGCTTCTCCATTTGGTGCAGAGTGTTAATGAACAGAATGTTCGCATATGCTCCGGTGTCGACCAGGAGGCGATGCACCTTTAAACTGAGGAGACGAGCACTGATGGTGAGAGAGTCATTGTGGGGGGTCATTATGCCGTCGAGATCGTCTTCCGAGAACATGATTTGGTGTGAGGGTGGTGTGCTAGCTGACGTGCTCGCCACCTTCACTTGATGGATGCTTTGCATGGCACACATTTCCATCTTCTTCCGCCTGTTCGATAACGTCGGAGCCTGATAACACCCACCCACCGGACCATAATCAGGATGAATCATGTTGATTTCTTGACTCTCCCGACCTCTACTCATGGTAGGTGCCCCTCTTTTGGGTAATTCCGACCTCTTACGGGATTCCTCGGGATCACTGTCAGATGCTTCTTCGGCCTTACGCTTTCCCCTACGATCACCTAATTTTTCTGTTCGGAAATCTCTGTTCGTCGTCTTTTTGAGGAACTGTGTAAGACGATTATCTTCATATAACTTCTAAATTTTACGAAGTAAATCGCGACATTCTTCGGTATTATGTCCGATGTACTCGTCATAATTGCAAAATTTGGAAGTATTAAGCCGATTTTTATCTCTTATGATTCTCCGTGGCTTATCCAACATGTCCTGTTGGGAAATTTATATTTTTGATGAAAGTTCTAAAACACATGTAATAGGACCAGTCAGACCTGTTAGCTGACTGATGTTTTTATTACCGTCTATAGAATACTAGTTGATACTTATTGTATAAAACAACTGATGTAATAGATAGGTCAAATATTGAGGGGGAACCTCAATATGTATAGGTCAGATCTGAAGATCCAGAGTAGCTGATATCCGACAGGCCAGAATGCAAGAGAAGAACAGAAGATCAGATTGATCAGATCTTGTCAGATATCTCAGCTGAAGTCATGAAGCTCAAATTCAAGAAGACGCGTGAAGATCGCACCGTAAGACCTACATCACCGAAATCTGCTAGTTGAGGCTAAGTCAATCGGCACCGAAGACTCCATCGTAGATCGATCAAAATCACTCACCAGTGAAAACTGATGTTTCACCTAATCATACGTCGATGATCTGAACAAGAAGAATGTCAACCTTATTTGGAAAAACAACACTGAAAAATGTGTCTGTTAACCAATAAGAACAAGACACGTATGATCGGAGCCGGCAATTATGGGATTTGGTGCTGCTCTCTCAAACGGCTATAAAAGACACTACTCACGCTTTTTCGCCATGCCGCTCTCAAGACGCCACATCAATCCTGCAAGTCTACCAAATATAGCCTGAAATTCGAATTGCTCTCCAACGGCTCTTTGAAATTCAAGGTCTATAAATATGGGATTACACTTTAGAACAAAAACACGGAAACTATCAAGAAGCTCAAGCTATATTCAAATTTCCGCACGAAGAACACGAACTTGAAGATTATTTTATTAAGTGTTCAACCCATAAGTTCTTAGCACAGAAATCTTTTCATCTAGCTGATAGGCTACTTGTAAACTAGAAAAGATTTCATAGTTGGAACCAAAACAATCTTACCCAAACCCAAAGTTAGGTTAAGTTGTTTAGCAAGATTTCAGACTAGGGTTTCTAGTTCTGATCTCTGGGATCGGTTGAGTGAGAACTCTTTAAACATCTGTTGGTGTACTGTGTTTGGACTAACACAAAAATCTAAGTCCAGTTGGTTTAGTTGGTGCCCCTTGTGATAGGGAAGAGTGGATGTAGGGCTAGTTTGTCCGAACCACTATAAATCTTGTGTGCCTTTACCGCTTTGATTAACTGTTTACACAATCGCACACAACCTTTAAAGCAGCATACATATTCTAAGTTAAGATCAGCTAGCACCAAGCTTCTGATCTGATCAAGCTTGACACTTTAGTCAACTGATTAAAAGGCTAACTTTGGAATCTGATTTATCAAAACTGGTTTTTCACACGGGTTAAACTTAGCTTCCGCATCCATCAATTATACTGATAGTTACCGAACAGATCTGCCTTCAGGTGATTAGTAAGTTGGTTATTAGTCCAAACTGTTTCACTCGCACTCTGATCAGGCTAACTGCCATCACACCTGATCTGCACAAAAAGTTTTCAGAAGTCTATTCACCCCTCCCCTCTAGACTTCTGCCCTCACAAAACCCGTTCGGGACCTACAAGTGGTATCAGAGCAGTTGGTTCTACAGACCACTGGCTTTGTGTATCATCGATTCTTGAGGAAGAATCTTTGTGGTCAATTGAACTGATCTTGAAAAACCGTTTTTATAAATCATTCTTTCTCCAAAAATCACTCAGCATGGACAATACCTCTGGTATGTATCATGATCTGCCAAAGTTCTCAATTGATGAGTATGCAGATTGGGCCATTTATATGTGCAACCATCTAGGTTCGATTAGTGGAAGAATGATGGAAGTCATCGAAAGAGGACCCATCATCATATATTACGACAACCCTGCATTTGGAGGAGATCCAGACTTTGCCCCGGGAAGTTTTGTACGAAAAAGCCCAGCCTTGATGGATGCAGAGGAAAGGAAACTGTATACTTTGGACACAATCGCCAGACATATTATCATGAAAACGATGGATAAGGTCACCAAGGAAAAGATTAAATATCTCAAAACTGCGAAAGTAATGTGGGATACTCTAGCTGAGATATGCGAGGGAAATGATCAGATCAAAGACATTGTCTACAAGTTTAACCGTGAAGTTCAAAAAACCAAAAATGTTGCCTAACTAAAACCATCAACGAACTCGATGGAAGGATTACTATGTCAGTGAATAAGCTACGAGAACTTGGTAGAGAGATGTCAGACAAGGATATCAACTACAAGATCTTAAGATCTCTTACCAAGAAATGGGATATGAAAGTCACGGTAATCAAGGATTGCCAAGACATTTCAAAGATGAAGCCGAGTAGCTTGTTCTTAAGCCTCAAAGCTCACGAGTTCGATTTAATTGAAAGAGGACAAGCAGATGAAGATGAGGTGCCCGCTGAAGCCTCAACTTCTAAATCAGTTTCGTTTAAGGCAACCAGCAGCAGATCAAAGGCAAATGAACCTGTTGGAAACATCATAAGTCAGCGTAACAGACGCTTCGCTACTGTAGAAACTAGAAAAATCAAATATTCAACTTGGTAAGTATCGAAGATTCTATAAAGATTATCAACATAGCCGATGAAGAGATAGGAGATCAGCCAACAGATCTCCAGAAAGAACCAGATCTGATGATCGAAGAGATCACAGAGATGAAAAGAAAAGAGATAATCTGACTGATGAGAAGAGAGACAACAGATCTGATAGAAGGAGTTCAGATTAATATCAGAAAGGAAAGTCACCTGATAGATCCTACAGACGGAGTGACTCACCTGGAAGAAAAGGTTTCGTGGATCAAGGAGCGTGCTTCAACTGTGAGAAGCCAGGTCACTACAAATAAGCAGACCGCCTGCACTGACGCCAAAAGAAAGGGAAGAAAAGAGGAAATGTAAGAGAGCAACGGTATAGGGACGGACGTAAGAGCCATGGTTGGTTTGACACATCCGGAATTGATGATTCCTATTCGCCCTCCGAGGATTCTCGGATACTCCTCTCAGAGAAGATTTCGCCGATAAGCAAAGGTTGTTGACTTCTATGAGAATGAAGATCCGATATTCTCTTGGATGATGATGAGATCTCACCTTTGATGGCCAAGGAGGACCAATCTGAGGTAACCTCCAAACCCGCTTTGTTCGCTTTACACTGCTATCATTAGCACACTCCGGGAGATTAACCTACAACTCTACTCGAAAGCAATTGCTTGAGGATCTCTCCAATGCAGAGATGCTTATGCTATAGTGGAAGCCGAGAATGACAAGCCGAGGATCGAAATAATCAACTTGCTAAAGAGAACGATCTCAAAGAAAGCTATCAATCGAAAGTCTGAAACCGCCGTATCGGAAAAACCGAGGAACTTAACATTCTGAAAGTTAAGTCTTCTGATCAGGAGAAGCAGATCAAAGATCAGCTAGCAATTAACAAATGTTGAAGTCGATGACTTCAAAATCCTTCAAAGCAAATTTGATGAGTTATTCCGACTGCATGAGAGTCTAAAAACTTCTGAGGATAATTTGCGCAAGAAAATAGAGGTTTTTACAAAGTCATCTAAAACCGTTCAAGACATGAACGCCTATTTTTGAACAACGATTAACAAGAAGGGACTTGGGTATGAGAACCCTTCCACATCCTCAAAAGCCCTGTTTGATTCACTTCAAAAAGGTGTAATCAAACGAGTTTCTGACAAAGATACACTAAAAGTCAAACTCAGATCTAATAAGGGAAAAAGACACATTGAAAGGTGTAAAGGCGGTGCCTAATCAGAAAGGGAACAGAAATGGACCCCAACTGGTAAAGCATCAGCCGAGGAATCAACAGAAGAACCCAGTTCT
Source organism: Stenogyne calaminthoides (assembly GCA_037126765.1). Taxonomy (NCBI): domain Eukaryota; kingdom Viridiplantae; phylum Streptophyta; class Magnoliopsida; order Lamiales; family Lamiaceae; genus Stenogyne; species Stenogyne calaminthoides. The sequence goes on from JBBCBC010000025.1 coordinate 27,496,034, forward strand.
TCTGAAGAAACCTCAACCTGATCAACAGATCAGGTATCAGAAAAGACAACCTGTAAAAGGGAAGTCTAATTTGAGACCTAATCAAGGTCATCTGCCGAATAAGCAAGCTATAGGTAAACTGCAAAAACCACCTATGCCAAAAAGATATGAATCTTTTGATGGTAGCAGTCGTACCTACCCCTATAATCAAAAACCCTGTGGTCACTTTTGACCAACCACAATCGGATGAAAAGAAGACAAACAGAAAAGATAAATCCCAAGTCTTCTAAGTCACCCAAGGTTCACACTAATAATCATACTAATCAGAAAGCATATAAAGAGACGTATGATTATGTTGATAGGTATGGGAGACAAATCAGGCCTTCTGATCTAACTGATCACAATAGAAGTGACCTGTTTGTATGGATCCCCAAAACCAATCCTAACCTCTCAGGACCCAATCCAAAAGGGGTACATAAAACCTGATTTGATTGCAGGATCGCGTGGGTCTGGCCAACAAAGGAGGTGTGCCAGCAACTATCTGGTACATCGATAGTGGATGCTCAAGGCACATGACTGGAAGCAAACACCTCCTCAGCTCTTACATAGAACAGAAAGGCCCGCGTGTACTCTTTGGTGATGATAACTTTGGCTTTACCAAAGGATTCGGAAGCCTAGAGAATGATGATGTACAAGTAACTGGAGTCTCGTATGTCGAAGGTCTAAAGCACAACCTATTATCGGTTTCACAATTCTGTGACAACGGATTCAGTGTTGAGTTCTCGACTGATCAATGCACTATCGAAAATCGAGCCACTCAACAGATTTTGCTAACTGGTTCAAGGAAAGGAACGATCTACACAGCAGATTGGGACAGTTGTCCAAGAAATGCATGCCTGATTAGTGGAAGGACTTCCGAATGAAGTATTTTCGAAGGATCAGACATGTGTCACATGTCAGAAGGGAAAATAGGTCAAAGCTTCATTCAAGGGAATTCCCGCATCGGATCCAAAGCAGAGAGTATTGCAATGCTTCATATGGATCTATTCGACCAGATTATACCCCGAGTCTCAACGGACGCAAATATACTCTGGTAATCGTGGATGACTATTCCAAGTTTACCTGGGTTATATTCTTACATAAGAAGAATGAGACGACAACGAAGATACCCGAGCTGCTAAAGAGATTACAAAACGAAAAGGGTGTCACTGTAGTAAAAATCGACGATAAAGGTACGCAATTTCAACTCTTTTATTACTGATTTTTGCTCTAAGTTTGGTATACATCATGAGACATCACCGCAAGAATGCCACAAATGAATGGAGTAGCGAATCGGAGAAAATGTAGAACACTCAAAGAAGTTGCTTTCGCCGCGATGTTAAATTTGAATATGCAATACCAAACCATTTTCAAGGCGAGAGGTTTTAAACATCGCATGTCATACTCGAAATGTATGTCTTCCGACTAAGGCTCACTACAAAACACCCTATGAACTGTGGAAGGGCGTAAAACCTCGTGTTTCTTACTTCCATGTTTTTGGTGTAAGTGTTTCATACACAACAATGGGAAGAGTCATTGAAGACTTTTGAGGCCAAGTCGATGATGAGGTATATTCTTAGGATATTCCTCATCTAGCAAGGCTTTCAGGGTTTACAACAAACGAACCCTAGTTGTGGAAGAAACACCCCATGTAGTCTTTGATGAAGCATCTTCTGATCAAGAGAAATCACCTCGAACAAGAAGTACCGATCAACTCGCACTGATGCTTTAAAATGGATCAGCTAACGATCAAAGAAAAAGAATCAGAACTCGTAACTGTATATATTCTAGATCAATCAGATCCTAAGGTATGAAAAATTGTCGATGAAGAAGTTCGGTACAACCGAGATAAAGATCAATCGAACCATCCATTCGGGGGGAACATCTGAAGTTCCCACGAACAGACATCAGCACATGATGCGTCCAACATCAGCTGAGACTTGTTCTTATCAAGTGGATCATAACTCTGCACCACTCCCAATCACTAGTAATGAATTATTATCAGAGATGGATGATGTTCTCCAAACCGACGCAAATCAGAACAGAAGGACCTGGATAACCAGTCATCCAACTGATCTGATATTCGGAGACCCATCTGATAGAGTTAAAACTAGACATCAGATTGGTGAAAGTGCCATGTACTGCTGTTATCTGTCTATGAAGGAACCAGCAACAGTCGAGGAAGCTATACAGGACACAAGCTGGATTCTAGCCATGCAGGAGGAGCTGGAACAGTTCGAGAGAAATCAAGTTTGGGAACTGGTGGACAGACCAACTCATCAAGACGTAATTGGCACAAAGTGGGTGTTCAAGAACAAGAGAGATGAGAAAAACGTAATAACCAGGAATAAGGCAAGACTTGTTGCTAAGGGGTATTCACAATCAGAAGGAATTGATTATGATGAGACCTTTGCACCAGTCGCTCGCCTAGAAGCCATTCGGCTGTTTCTGGCATATGCTGCCCACAGAGGGTTTATTGTGTATCAGATGGATGTAAAGAGTGCATTCTTAAATGGGGTACTAGCTGAGGAAGTTTATGTCGAACAACCTCCAGGCTTTGAAAAGGGCAACCAAGTGTACCGTTTAAGAAAAGCTCTTTACGGCCTGAAACAAGCTCCTCGAGCTTGGTATGATACACTCTCTCAGTTCTTGATAGACAACGGATTCACTAAAGGAACAGTGAATAGAACCTTATTCAGAATAGAAGATGGAGAAGATATTCTGATGGTTCAGATTTACGTGGACGACATCATCTTCGGATCTCCCAACAAGAGTCTGTGTGAAAGATTCAGCAAGCTGATGCAAGGGAAGTTCGAGATGTCCATGATGGGTCAGATGAGTTACTTTCTGGGTCTTCAAGTCAAACAAAATACAGAAGGAATATTCATCTGCCAAGCAAAGTACACTAGGAGTTTATTGGCTAAGTTTGGAGTTCAAAACTGTAAGGAAGCCAAAATTCCTATGATGACTAGATTCAAGATGGATCAAGATGAGGATGGTCAGAAAACAAATCAGAAAGAATATAGGGCTCTCATTGGATCCTTACTATACCTGACTGCCAGCAGACCAGATATCACTTTTGCAGTAGGTGTATGTGCCAGATTTCAGGCAAATCCAATGCAAAGCCACCTAGAAGCAGCTAAGCGGATTCTTAAGTATCTGAAGGGGACAATAAACCTTGGTTTATTTTACCCATCAGATGATAATCTAGAGCTTAGTGGGTATTCTGATTCTGATTATGGAGGTTGCAAGATAGACAGAAAGTCAACCTCAGGAATATGTCAGTTTTTAGGAAGTAAACTGATCTCGTGGTTTTCAAAGAAGCAGACATTAGTTGCGACATCTACTACTAAAGCATAATATATGGCTGCAGGAAGCTGTTGCTCCCAACTTCTCTGTCTTAGTCAGCAGCTGAGGGATTATAACATTGTAGCTAAGAATGTACCTATTTTCTGTGACAGTAATAGTGCTATTGCAATCACTCAGAATCCTGTTCTACATACAAGATGCAAGCATGTGGATGTCGGACACCATTTTATAAGAGATCATGTTGAAAAGAAGAATATCAGAATGGAAAAGATTCATACTGATATACAGAAAGCTGATATTCTAACCAAGCCACTAGCTGAGATCAGATTCAGAGAATTATGCAATGAGCTAGGGCTTCTGGATCTTGGAGAAAATGCACCTAAAATGTTTGATGGAATGATCTCCAGAACCAGCTGGTTAAGAGACTAATCAGTACAAGTGGAATCAGTTAAGTTTGGTATCTCAACTGATCAGAAGATCAGTCAAGGAACTGATATGAGAAGGTACTGATCAAATTTAAAGTTTATCAGATTAAAGGAACTGATCGCTTTAAAGGATTATCTGATTAAATCTGTTCGGTTATACTCTGTAAGTCGATTAAGCTGATATTCAACAAGCAAGATTCACAAGATTAAAGCTTACATCGCATAAGGAAACATGAAATTTACACAACAATGGAATAACAGAATTTTTCATTGATAAAGACCAGAAGGTCAGATTTACATTACAAGATACAAGTACAAAAGGACCCGGAGGTCAGTACATAAACCCTAAACACTAAACCCTAAACCCTAAACCTATAACCCTAAACCCTCATCCTAACCCTTAGAAGAGGGGGAGAGAGAGAGATTTTAAGATCTGATGCTCTCATTTTCCCCCACTTAACAAGGGTGAGAAAGGCTTTAAAATAATCCTAAGCCTCTCGCTGAAGCTAAAACCAATGGAGCGAGAGAGGCCTTGATAGGATTTATAAGCCAGGAGCCCTTAGACCTGAAGTCAATGGGCTCTCCAGCTGTTAAATGGAGCACATGTGCCAAGAAACTGGTTCAAAGACCTTATGGGCACATGTGTCGCATGAAAAAATAGAGTTGATATACGAAGATCAGCTGTTGTTTGATCAAGACCGTATATCAAACTCATGTTTTATATCAGACTGAGTTTGTTGATGCTAATTCCGTCATCTCGATAGACACACAAGGTGCATATGGTTAGGAGAAGTGCTTCTCAATTGCGACAGCAGATCCGCCGCCTTGGTGGTAGAGAAGCTTTGCAATGATTGTATGTGTAATCTTTGATGACGACGAAAACAACAATAAGGGACACACAGAGTTGATTTGAGAAGTTGAAATCATTGAAAAAGGGGTAAAGGTGTTTGCCGGAGTTTCACCGGAAATAAGGGTTCACCAGAATGCATGATTTTACAAAGAAGATAAGTATGGTGAATGGGTTATGTTGTGTAAAACATTGGTCCAATTTATAGAGGCCAAGTAGGGGTGAAAATGCAAATCTGGTTTCTCAAAGCCTATTAGAGAAATTTGCATTACAAGGACAGCGTGTAGGAATCACGCGACTGATAATTGGATAAATTTACGGCGATTTGACTTTCCGAAGTATCCAGACCATCATTACAAATGTCAAATCATGCCGACTTAGGGAATCGAGACTACTATTCAATTCTTCAAGAACTAAGTTTTGGCGGTAACACTTATCCAAAGAATTGGCTTGGTCTGAGTAGAATCAGATTAGGTCAACTGAAATCTGATTAGATAAGAGACTGATCAGATGAGGAAGATCAGTTGAGTATGATATCTCAACAAAACAGAAATATCAGTCAATAAGAAATCAGAAATAACAGTTGAAGGGGGAACTTCAACTGATCGAGGAGGATCAGAAAAGGAAAAATCGATTTAACAAAGGAAGCGGACCCGGTTATAAAGGACAAATTGGGAAATTATAAGATTAAAGTAAAACTAAGATCAACAATTGGAATCAACAAGTACAAGAGGTATTGACTGATTACAATATCAGTCAACCAGATAAGCATTTATGTTTCCTTATTTACTGCTTACTTATCTGATCTTATCTGATAATATTTGCCTTTACTGTACACACTGCTTTTGTGACGTAATTCCTGCAAAAATTTTAATGCGAACGTGGGGTACATGTATTAAATGCCACAATATGTGCTTTTAAATCCAAAAGGCAATCGTGCGAGTATTTCCTGACCTTACGATCAAAACTGTTCAATCTGGATCGTTTAACCTTTTCAAACATTTGATCTTCCAATCTCGTTTTTCCCTCCTCCTCCTTATAAGTTTCATCAAAAACCCTACCAGAGTTTTCTTATTCACAAACTTGCGATTTATTCTCTGAAAACTCCAGATTACTTTTATGCGATTCAAAGTGTTTTTCTTGAGTTTCAAAATTATCTTTCCGAAAAACAGAATCTGGTAAATTCTGACTACTTGATGAATCTCTTTTCCTTAAATCCATTGATCTTTAAGATTTTGTCAATCGATGGTATCCTGTGTTATGCTTTATTGTTTCTTGGTATCCGCATGTGTTTATCGATTACTAGGCCTGAGTATAGGTCTGATAATCAATATATGATATCTTTATATATATGCACAACTTTAATCGAGTCTATCTTATTGTAGATGGCCACTCACGGAATGGGAAAGATAATGTGCAACTATGCGGATCTAGCAACACAAATTGTCAATGATAAATTTGTTAAGTTTGGTGCTACGAAGGATCCAGAATCAATGGAAGTGGAACAAATTCTGAAGAAAGGTGGACTTGAAAAATATTGTGCTGCTCACTGCAATCCAGTGATGCAATATGAAGCACTCAAATTCCTAAGGAATTTAAGGGTGGATACGGACGCTCCGGGAGATGAACTACTTTCTACAGTCAATGGAGAAGAGATCAGACTGACGAATGCGGACATAACTCGTCTGTTCAGCTTGCCAAAAGGACGAATCTCGCCTGCTCACTACAGGGAGAATGAAGACGAGCTGATCATAAATGACCTCTTCAGAGAAGCTGACAAACATCAGACCGCAGGCTTTGTCAGACCGATGTTAAAAAGGAAATACCGACTGTTGTTTGACATACTGTCAAAAACAATCATGGGTATTTCATTCAGCCCAGATGGACTAACATCTGTGAAGATGTACAGCATGGCTGCGATAATTGATGAAGCCAACAACATCAATTGGCATGGCTTCCTGAAGGCCATTCTGCTCCAAGAACATGAGAAATTTGGAGTCAATGAACTGAGGCAGGTCTACCTGAAGAAAAGGATCAGCAATCTAAACAAGGTTGCAGTTATTCTGAAAGACAAACTACCAAATGCTGAATGGGACCGTAATGGATCAAGTCCCACAAGGCCTTCACAACCACTTCAAATATATATACGGGCCAATTCGATGATGATATGCCCCACCCTCCAAAGTCAAGAAAGGAAAAAGAAGGAAGAAGCCCTTCGCCTACACCAGATGCTCCCCTGTAAGAAGAAAAGAAAACCGGTGAAGGCCTGCGAGAAGAGGCCAAGAAGGCGCGGCAGCCCCCATGACTCGCTTTCGAAGATGAGTCGATGAAGAAGGAGCGCCAGACGCCTCGACGCGCCACAAAAATCGTGAAAAATCGACAGTAGCTTCTCAAGCCGAGAGCTTGCCGTAACATTCGAGGAAGAAGCACGAGACGAACGATCTTTTCTCCTCCAACTCGAAGCCGATTCACCGCCGACCATCGGGTCACGAAAGCATGTTTCTCCTTCTTTCCACCGCCTGAACACGAAACTACATCGGTTCACGAACCGTAAAGCTTACCTGTTGTAGAACAAGGCACACCTGCCTCTACAATAGAACCTCTGCAGGTCGAGCCAATCAGATAACTTCCGCCTACTCAAGCTCCACCAGAACCTTCCACATCTCATCAATCGGAATCTGGACAAACAATTCCTGAGTCTAGATCATCAAAGACCATCACAGGGAAAATGGTCAGAATGCGAATCGAACGAGAAATTGATGAGATGTATCCAGAGTTGGTCGCCCATCCTGTTATCAGAGAGGAAGTTATGGAGATTCTCACATGGAAAGATCTCCGGTTAAAAAGCTTCTCAGATTTTATAATGATTATAGAACAGATGGGCGGTGCTGATGAGTTTGCAGATTTTGATTTCGATATGAGGAAATCTAAAAGTAGATCACCACCGAAATGATAATCGCCGAATCTATTAAAGCTCGATCCACAGAAGTTCGGGGTTGATCGATCAAGGCGAATCGAGATCGGCCAAGAAGCTCCCAAGCAGATGCTACTATGAAGGATGCAGAGTCGCCGATGATAGTGGAACTGTGCCGCAGCTTCATGACCAACCACCGAGGCACAAACAACAAAAAAAGATCAGTGACACCAAACATTCCTACAACTCACGCCATCACGATCAACTTCAGAGATCGATCATGTCTCAAAGATCTCCGAAAAGAAGAAGTTGAGGGAGTGATAGTCGATCGAGGCAGATTGGCCTCAAAGAAATAACAGATCAAAGGGAATTGCTATTTCCCGATTGAGGCAATCAAAGATCGGTTCTCCCAAACCGTGACCACCGTGTTCCGCGAACTTATAAAATCGCTTGATGACAAACTAATTCGTGGATCAACAACAAGTTTTTTTCCGATGCTCACCGAAAGGCTAGAATTGATGAAGAGAAACTTGACAAACTAATTCTTACACTTTCATCGCCATGGAATCTGCCAAGACCGAAATGATCTCGGTTGTTCAAAATCTAACCGCCAAGCTCAAGGTTTATCTGCTGCGATCTCAACAAGGCAATATCGGGCCACCGATCTCGACTTCCCACCTCCACGCTTCTTTTTGATCAAACCAAAAAGGGGGAAGGACGGAGGAGAAACCAACCGACATGATCGTAACAAATGTAAGACCCGATTCAGTGCAAATGAAGCACATGGACAAAGACTAGACCATCTGGATCTTTTTGCTAACGGTCTCTCAAAAGATGGAAAAGTCAAAGGCAAGAAAGTTAGTCGCATGGCGCTGACATCACAACTGTACCACAAACCACTCAGACCGAGAAAGCCACAAAGACAAATACAACCAAATTCAAAGCCGATAAAGGAATCAAGCCGAGAACTCCGCCCAAAGAGCAGATTGTTTGAAGCCCGTAAAAGTGAAGAAGAAAGAAGGGCAGAAAAATTGACAGAGGCAGAAAATCTGAAGAAGAAATACAGATCGAGGGCAAAGAAAGGAAAAGTAGGAAAATCTGGACCAGAACCTCAGCTGCCAGCAAGAATTGATGAGATAATTCCAAAAACTGCTGCACACGCTGATAGGTTTGAGGAATGGAATAAGATCATAAGTGAATGGCTTCTAGATGCTTTTGTTCTAGATCTTGTTCCACACGAAGAATCTCCAGATGAAGAATTCCTCAACTGGTTGGAAAACAAATATCCAGATTTTCTGAAGTATCTGGAAAATGAGGCCAAAATTATCAATGTAAGAATATCTCGCCAAGAGTATGATGTGATGGATTACTCGAAGAAGGCAGATGGCTCATTTGACAGACTGTCATTTCAGAGGTTCTATTTTGACATCCTGAGCAAAGCGCGCATAACTGATTCTCAGCAGATCAATGATGTCAAATGGAAACTATACCGGATTTTCAACATCCCTCAAGATCAGAGAGAAATGCCAGAAGGATACAAGCCTAAAGCATGAAGAATCAGAAGACCTCTCAGGATCAGCTGCTTTTAAATTCAAACTTTTCTGATGTAATATGTAATCGTCAAATCTAATGAGAAAAGTTTATTTTCTGATCCTAAGACAAAATCTCATTGTCTTCTGATTATGTGCTCTTTACTGTTCTATATTTATCAACTGTATTTGGTTTCTCAAAGTGTTTTGGTTTCATGAAAAAGGGGGAAATTGTTGGGAAATTTATAGTTTTGATGAAAGTTCTAAAACACATGTAATAGGACCAGTCAGACCTGTTAGCTGACTGATGTTTTTATTACCGTCTATAGAATACCAGTTGATACTTATTGTATAGAACAACTGATGTAATAGATAGGTCAAATATTGAGGGGGAACCTCAATATGTATAGGTCAGATCTGAAGATCCAGAGTAGCTGATATCCGACAGGCCAGAATGCAAGAGAAGAACAGAAGATCAGATTTATCAGATCTTGTCAGATATCTCAGCTGAAGTCATGAAGCTCAAATTCAAAAGACGTGAAGATCAGATGACTTCCTAAAGATCAGATCAGAAGACCTACATCAGCCGAGTCTGCTAGTTGAAGCTAAGTCAACCGGCACCAGAAGACTCCATCAGGTAGACTGATCAGCTTTGACTGATCAGGTCAGCTCACCAGGTGAAAACTGATGTTTCATCTAATCATACGTCGATGATCTGAACAAGAAGAATGTCAACCTTATTTGGAAAAACAACACTGAAAAATGCGTCTGTTAACCAATAAGAACAAGACACGTATGATCGGAGCCGGCAATTATGGGATTTGGTGCTGCTCTCTCAAACGGCTATAAAAGACACTACTCACGCTTTCGGCCATGCCGTTCCCGAAGCACGTCACATCAATCCTGCAAGTCTACCAAATATAGCCTTAAATTCGAATTGCTCTCCAACGGCTCTTTGAAATTCAAGGTCTATAAATATGGGATTACACTTTAGAACGAAAACACAGAAACTATCAAGAAGCTCAAGCTATATTCAAATTTCCGCACGAAGAACACGAACTTGAAGATTATTTTATTAAGTGTTCAACCCATAAGTTCTTAGCAAAGAAATCTTTTCATCTAGCTGATAGGCTACTTGTAAACTAGAAAAGATTTCATAGTTGGAACCAAAACAATCTTACCCAAACCCAAAGTTAGGTTAAGTTGTTTAGCAAGATTTCAGACTAGGGTTTCTAGTTCTGATCTCTGGGATCGGTCGAGTGAGAACTCTTTAAACATCTGTTGGTGTACTGTGTTTGGACTAACACAAAAATCTAAGTCCAGTTGGTTTAGTTGGTGCCCCTTGTGATAGGGAAGAGTGGATGTAGGACTGGTTTGTCCGAACCACTATAAATCTTGTGTGCCTTTACCACTTTGATTAACTGTTTACACAATCGCACACAACCTTTAAAGCAGCATAGATATTCTAAGTTAAGATCAGGTAGAACCAAGCTTCTGATCTGATCAAGCTTGACACTTTAGTCAACTGGTTAAAAGGCTAACTTTGGAATCTGAATTATCAAAACTGGTTTTTCACACGGGTTAAACTTAGCTTCCGCACCCATCAGTTAAACTGATAGTTACCGAACTGATCTGCCTTCAGGCGATTAGTAAGTTGGTTATCAGTCCAAACTGTTTCACTCGTACTCTGATCAGGCTAACTGCCATCACACCTGATCTGCACAAAAAGTTTTCAGAAGTCTATTCACCCCTCCCCTCTACACTTCTGCCCTCACAAAACCCGTTCGGGACCTACATGTCCCGATTCTTTATTTGATTAAATATCGTTTCTGCTGAAACGCCTAGAAGACTTCGTAGTGCATGTGCTTCTGCTGCTTCTTCAAAAGGCTTAAAAGATCCTAGGGGTTTATACCCCCCCCCTCATTGATTACTTTTTTACCGACGATCCTTTTTGTTGCTACCTCTTGGCCTAACCGTGATTGGGCGAGCAGATCCTGCATAGCTATAATCTTGGTTGCTCACTCTCGAAATTCGGCATATGTGTCCGGCCAATCCTGATGCATGGCTTTCCACATATCAGTATTTAGAGTCAGGCCTCCGACCACCGTGAGGATCTTGGCATCCTCTTCAACTGGGGCTCCATCGTACAAACATTTGTCAAATCTTTCAATGTATGCTCGATCTGACTCGCCCTTTAGCTGGGAGAAATGTGTCAACCTCTGTTTTGGTGCTGGGCGAGCACACATGGATGAGAAATGGGACAAGAATTTCTGTCCCAACTGAGCGAAAGATGTGATGGACGCAGCGGGCAAAGTAGAAAACCATCTGTGGGCGCGGTCGCCCAACGTCATGGGGAATGATCGGCACTGCGTTGCGTCGGTGGCGCCCATGGCGATCATAAAGTCTGAATATTTGCTGAGGTGAACATGTGGGTCGGACTCAGCATCAAACATAGGGATTGGTGGTCGGATCTTTGCTACTTTTTCTTGTACTTCGGCTGCCATGATCGCCGGTGTTAATGGCGAGCACGACATTGTGCTCGCCCGAGGGAGTCCTTTTGTTGCAGCCAGATCGGCCTGTAAGCCCTCGATTGCTTTATGCATTTCCGCAAATTTCGTGGAACTGACAGACTTGGATCGGGGCTGTGTCCCATCATGAGGACCCAGGGGGTCATGCTCATGATGGGGCAGTCCCCCTTTCCAAGTTCGTCCTTGACTACCCAATCGATGATGGATAGACAATTTAGTTCCAGCAAATTTTTGTTGTTCCGGCTGTCTTTCGGGATGCGGGCGATCATGAGGATCTGAGGGAGTCGTCATGTTCGTCGACTGTTCCCTCCCGGGATCCTGACGCCTATGATTGCCGATTCGGTCTTTAACAGAGAGCCTCAAATGTCCAAATGCTGATGGTCTGGACCCTTGAGGCTGCTCGTTGTCCGACATATCATCAGCCTTTTTATTGGCCCGCTTCCGCGCAGCTTTCACCTTAACTTGCTCGCTATCAGGTGTATCCGAACGTTGATCATCATCATCTTGAACTTTCAACTTGGCCAACTCCTTTTCTGCCCTCTCTTTCTGTGCTCACAACAAGAAAGTGATTGGCAATATCTTCGAGATTGATGGTTTCCGCGGTCTGATTTTTGTGAGGCTGATGTTGAGCCTCTTTTTTCGAAAGCGTGAGGTCGGCTCATCTCCGACCTCTCTCATCTCGAAAGTATTCCTAGATTGAGGCATTCTATTTCTTTTTTCTGCCTTGGCTATCTACGAGATTGTGTATGGGTTGGTTTTTTCTACCCTCCTTCTAGTTCCAATTGTTGCGAGTCGTTTTTTATAGAGAATATTATGTGGCTAATTTGATAACAACTCACAAACAAAATAAGTACGTGTACGATATACGGTAAATAACAGGAAATTGTTGACCCAGTTCGTCAGTAAATGACTACTCTGGGGGCATTCCAAGCCAGGGACGTCATCTTATGAAGTTTGCATATACAAGATTACGATAATGCAAAGAAACTTCTATGAGAGAAGATGATTTGGAGAGAAAGTGTGAAAAGTTAGGGATTTTTCTGAACCACTCTGGAAATTTTTTGAACCCGTCTCTTGTTCTTTTGTCTTCTATTTATAGTACTTTGACAAGCATGAGCTGGTTTGGCAAGCATGAGCTGGAGACTTCGTGTCTTGCAAGAACTCATGTGATGCTGCCACGTTTTTAATTTCGTCTTCATGGTTGACCTTTGGATTTACTGGCTTATAAAGCATTCTTTGTTGTTGTCCAGATGGTTCTGTTTAGTTCGTGACTCGGCTTTTATGTCGTCTGCCCTTTGTATCTGACTTGGCTCATCTGCCCTTTGTATTGACTTTTGCTCGATCGATTGCTCTGTTCGCCCCTTTGATCATATCAATTTTATATTGGAACACTGTACTCATCGAGCATATAAGCATGATTGTAATGCTTGCCAGATTAGGCGAGCATATTCGCTTGGTCGGCAAGTGGCGAGCATACTCGCTTGGTCGGCAAGTGGCGAGCATACTCGCTTGGTCGGCACGTGGCGAGCATACTTGCTTGGTTGGCAAGTGGCGAGCATACTCGCTTGGTCGGCAAGTGGCGAGCTGGCGAACAAACATGTTTGGTCGGCAAGCGGCGAGCACTCTTGTCCATCGAGCATGGTTATTTTAATAGTTGATTAATACACGTGTCCCTCTAACGTGTACGATTAAATTGAGTAATTGTATCGAACACAACAGGTATTACTTGTTTAAATAAAAAGTAGTACTTGTTAAATGAAAATTAGTATTTGTTAAAATGAAAAGTAGTATTTGTTTAAATGAAAAGTAGTACTTGTTTAAATAGAAAGTAGGGATCTTCTACGGTCAGGAACCACTTCGCCTTTCTAACATCAGGAAACTCATTGATTACCGGTGGATCGTTGATCCAACGTATAATTTTATTTTTAAACGATTGCACTCCGCATTAGTGTGTTTGCATTGTGCATACTGCAATCGCACTGTATCGCTCTACTAATAAATTAAATTAATAATTATGAAATAATAAAAATATCCTTTTCATTTAAAATAATGCGAGAAGGTCAATTTAGCCCCTCAACTTATTTGTGGGGTCAAATAATACCCTTAATTATATTTTTGTACGTGATCCAAATCATTTTTTCTTTCATTTGAGATCAAATAAGCCATTCTTTTTAATAAAAGGGTCAAATAAACCCTTTCATCCAAAATCAACTAAACCAACGTTAATGGCTAGGCCTATTTCCTCAGATTACTTATTTCCATTATCTGTGAATTTCTTTAGCCCCATCAATTCTTCCTAAAAACCTTTTTATTTCCACAATCCTTTAGCCCCAAGGAGAGGTTGAATTGTCTGCCATTGATGATGATAAAGGAGAACATCGGGGCAAAAAAAAATTGGGGTTTGCTTAGAGAATGATTGATACCATGTGAATCAGGATGTTGATCCTCAATTGAGGAGAGAACATGGCGCTCTGCAACCGCGAACTGTGGTTGGGCAGAGACGATGGAGCCGCACATTGAGAGGACAATGGTTGAGCTCCTTGCTGAGATCTGAACTAACACCCACAAAGACGACGGCAGTGGCGCGAATGAAGTACGATGATAGGGCGGAGTGGCACAACGGCGACGATTAGGGTTGTAGGATTCAACTCTCTTTCTTTCCTTCTTGACAGGACGATTAGGGTTGTAGGGTTAATGATTTTTTTGCAGAAATATTTGTGAGGAATATGAATGGGGATAATTTCATTCATTTTTTATGTAGCATAGCAGAATTTAGTATTAGTTTTAATTTATTTTTATTAGTTTATTTATATGTATAAAATTAAAAAGTAAATTGAAAAATAAAAATTACAGTAATCCACCGTGTCATCAAGTTACGAAAACCCCCAAATTTGACTGCACGTGACTTGTGCATTATCGAAAATGACGTCGTTTGCAATTTTCGATTCTCGGATGAAAATTGGACCAAATTTGACAATTGAGATAATTATGGAATTAAAATTGGATAGTTAAATTTTTTTGGAATGAATGACATATTATAGAAAAATTATGGGACCAAAAAAAAATTCTCTAAAATATTAGTACTACATATCATAATATAATTTTTTTTTTTTAGAAGGATATTTTTGTAATTTTATAAATTTTTTTAAAAATTAATCATTTTATCACATTGGCGAAGCAAGATCGCTAATGGTGAAGTTAAATGACATGTCATTTTTTTATTAGACCCCTAACGTCAGGAAGGGCGAAGTAGTTCCTGACCGTAGAAAAACCTTAGAAGGTATTACTTGCTTAAATGAAAAGTAGTACTTGTGCAACTACATGTCTTAATAAAAACTACACCTATTATTATTTTGTAAAACTACATTTCTTAATAAAAATCTTTATTATTTAATTACAGGGTAAAATTAGGATTAATGAAGATCTAGTTGATTTCATAATATCATTCTTCAAGGCTTGTGCAACATTCACACGTGAAGGCATAAGAAACACCCCAATATATGTTGACGGTCCTGTAAGGTCACAGATAAAAAAAAAGAAAGTGCTTAGATTAGTGAAAAGACATTTAAATTTCATGTATTTTCTTTTTTATTAATTAAAAATGTATTAAATTGGTGCTTAATGTTTGAACAATTTTATATATTTTTTAAATTAATTAGAGTATTTTTAGTTGTTTTACCTAGTGCTCATAATGCTTCGGAGGTTCCTCCGATTGGCAAAATAATGGTCGGGAACAGTAACCAGCTGTATCCCGGTCCTACGGGTATCACTCCTTCCCAATATAACTTTATGATGTTGATTATCTTCTACAGTTCTCTCGTGTTGCTCCCTCTTTGCAAGATACTATAAGGCTGGAGGATATGATTATGTCGGATGCTATGATCGTGGCTTCGAACCCACAACAGACCAATGTGGACACTTTATTAAATGCTTCAAACTTGGGAAGCTGTGTAACATCAAATGTTGCACAACATACTAGTAATTCTTTGCCCATTTTTGGATCTTATACTGCTCCTCCTCCAAACATGTCTGCTGCTCATATTCCTAATCCTTTGCAGGGTCATGCTCCAGCTATTAGAAAAGGGGATTATTTATCAGTGAATATTGATGACTTGGTTCACCAGTTCGGGGTTCGGGAGCATGAGAATTCTCTATAATCAGTATGACTTACTGATTTTCCTTCAGAATCAGGATCCATTTTGTAGTTAGTATTCATGGGAATTCTAACTGCATTGCAATTTTGTACACCATACTTGGCAATCAGATCTCTGGTGTACTTTGCTTGGTTGATGAAGATTCCTTCCTTTGATTGTTTCACTTGAAGACCTAGAAAGAAATTCATCTCTCCCATCATAGACATCTCAAATTTGCCTTTCATCAGTGTAGAAAACTTTTCACACAACTGCTGATTTGGAGATCCAAAAATGATGTCATCAACATATATCTGAACTAGTAAGATATCTTCCCCATCTTCTATCTTGAACAAAGTTCTATCAACAGTTCCTTTGACAAAACCGTGGTCAGTAAGAAACTGAGAAAGAGTATCATACCATGCTCTGGGTGCTTGCTTAAGACCATACAAGGCTTTTCTGAGCCTGTAAACTTGGTCATTCTGTCTGAAACCAGGAGGTTGTTCTACATAAACCTCTTCCTTAAGCACACCGTTCAGAAATGCACTATTCACATCCATTTGATAGACTGTGAACTTCATGTGGGCAGCATATGCAAGAAACAATATGATGGCTTCTAGTCTTGCAACAGGTGGCCTTGCCTTGTTTCTTACAATGTTGTTGTTTTCATCTCTTTTATTCTTAAATACCCACTTGGTTCCAATGACATTGTGCCTTTCAGGTCTATCCACTAGCTCCCATACTTCATTCCTTGAGAATTGATTCAGCTCATCTTGCATAGCTGTAATCCAATGAGAATCTTGTAGAGCTTCTTCAATCTCAGTAGGCTATTTCTCTTATAAGAAGCAGCAGAATAGTGCACTTTCACCATGGAACCTTCTTGTTTTGACACCTTCAGTTAGATCACCCACAATCTGACTTGTAGGATGACTATCTAACCATCTTCTTCTAGATGTTCCCCCTTCAATAGTATCCTCAACATTTGAAATGTTAGGTTCAGTTAATTCAATAAACTCAGGGAACAACAGAAAAGGAGAAAGGGAATCATCTTCCTCAGGGGAAATTCTATTCAGAATATTGTCAGAGACATTTGTTCCCCTTTGGTTGATAGATTCAGAATTTGCCTCAGCTGTGACCACATCTTCATTGGCATTACATACCTGAGTCTGAACTGGCGTCTGTTCAGATTGGTCAGCTTCAGTGTGTTGGTTTTCCTTCAGTTGAGACTTTCCATCCTGAGTCTCACCATCCTGAGTTCCATCCTGAACTTCTTTATCTGAGTCTGAGTCACTCCATTCATAGGAAGTGGCTGACTTCTTCTTTTCAGGTTCAGTGGATGTTTTGTCATTCTTTTTCAGGCTTAATCTGGTGATTCTCTTGGTCAGTTCTCCTGAATCATGTTCCTGTTTCTTCTGAACACAAGTATATTCATCAAAAACAACATGAGGTGTTTCCTCCACAATAAGAGTCCTGCAGTTTTAAACTCTGAAGGCTTTACTGATTTCAGAATATCCTAAGAATATTCCTTCATCAGCTTTGCTATTAAATGTTTTCAACTGATCTTTACCATTATTGTGTATGAAACACTTGCAACCAAACACACGAAAGAAATAAACAAGAGGCTTCCTTTCATTCCAAAGCTCGTAGGGTGTTTTACCTTGACTCTTGGTCAGCATGGATCTGTTCTGTGAATAGCATGCAGTGTTGACAGCTTCAGCCCAAAATCTTTTAGGAATATCAGCTTCAGCTATCATTGTCCTTGCAGCTTCTTTCAGAGTCATGTTCCTTCTTTCAGCAACACCATTTTGTTGAGGGGTCCTTGCAGCTGATGTTTCATGAGTAATTCCATTTGCTGCACAATAATCAGATATAATATGGTTTATAAATTCAGTCCCCTTGTCATATCTGATTTTGACCACACTCGGATTTTTCTCAATACTGAGCCTTTTCAGTAATTCAGGCAGCTTTATCTGAGTCTCTTTCTTACTGAGTAAGAATATGACCCAAGTATATTTTGAGTAGTCATCAACTACTACTAGTGTGTATTTCCTGCCATTAGTGCTCACTGGTGTGTTGTGTTCGATATAATAAATCATGATTAATCGAACATCAAAGAGCGACACGTGTAATATTTGAATATAATAATCATGCCCGGTGGATGAGTTACTTTTTGTTCGCCAACTGATCAGAATTGCTCGGCCAGCCTACCGAACAAACGTAACCAGGTCAGTATGTTCGAACTCAAATCTCCTGAAGAACTGACATCTTAAAAGCGACGAACAGAAAGTCCAACCGAACAAAAGATTAATTCTGACGATCAAAAGAGCGTCCTACAGACGACGTTTGTACAAAGATCAATCTAGAAGATGAAGTCAGAAACGTGGCAACACCACCGGAGTTCTTGCATGATCCAAAGAATCCAGCTCATGCTTGACGAAGTACTATAAATGGAAGAAAAAAGAAGAAGAAAGGGGTTGGTTCATAAAATAATCCCAGAAATATAGCCTACAAAAAATCCCCTGAGAGGTGAGGAACAGAAAAATTAGAGTGTTCATCCACATATATGAAAAACCCTAGAACTCATTCGATAACCTGCATCGATTCATCTTCATAAGATGTATCAAGACCTGTACGTGTAAAGCTCTCAGTACTACATCCCGGCTTGGTATGCCCCCAGAGTAGTCATTTGTCGACGAACTGGGTCAACAAATTCATCTTATTTACTGTTTATTTTACACGTACATGTTTTGTTTGCGAGTTGTAATTAAATTAGCCACATAATATTCATCAACGAAAATGACTCGCGACATGGTGTTATTGGACCAAAAAGATCCATATGCAACAGCTGAAGTATTCTCTCAGTAGAAACATCTACTTTGCTTTTAAATGATGCTCTAATTTGTTTTCCTTTTTGGCACGCATCACAAATATGTTCCTTACTGAACACTTCATTTGGCAACCCTCTCACAAGAGCTAATCTTGCAAGTTTATTCAGGGTTTTGAAATTCAGGTGATTCATTCTTTTATGCCATAACCAACTAGTATCTGTGGAACTTTTTTGCAACCAAACATGTATCTTTAGGAGTTGAACTCCAATCTGCAAGATACACATTACCTTTTCTTGTACCAGTCAGTAATATTTTCTGTGAGATATCATCTTTCACATAACATAAGTTCTTTGAGAACTCAACATTAAAACCCTTATCACAGAATTGGCTTATTGAAAGCAAGTTATGCTTCAATCCAGATACATATTAAACACCATGGATATGAACTGAGTCGATTTCCAAAGTTCCGTATCCTCAGTCTGTCCCTTGGAGTTATCTCCAAATGTGATCTGAGGGCCTCTTTGTTCAACATAGTCACTGAGTATCTTCTTGAATCCTGTCATATGTCTTGAGCATCCACTGTCAAGATACCATACAGCAGGGGCCTTTTCATCTCTACTCATCAGTGCTATGTGATCTTCAATCATCTCAGTGCCCTTGTTTTCCTCCTGAAAAACAGATCAATTCTTAGGTACCCAATTTGTGTAGGGTCCTACAAGATTAGCTGTACCTTTCGGAATCCAAATCTGCCTGACAACTCTAATCACTTTAGAGTGACTGATCTGTCTTCCATAAACATCTACATACACATTTACTACTCTGGGTACCTTAGCAGTATCCTGTGTATGAGTGCTAGCCTTAGCATGAACATGAGCCTTAGAATTTTTCTTGGGTACAGACCTTTTGTTCATTTGCTTTGGCTTCTGTGCAGCTGGTCTGAATCTTTGTTGACTCGGGTTCAGGTAACCTTTACCCTTAGGCAAGTGGGGCTCAGGTTGCCTTTACTAAAATTTGGGTCTTTCAGTATACTGAGGACTTGGTCTCTTCAGTTGAGAATGTCTCTGCTGAGTGTTTCTCTTCTGAAGATTCCTCTGATGGTTCAGTGCAGATCCTTTCACGTTTGCATTCTTAGCCTGAGGCTTCGAAGTACTTGCCTGAAATTTTCCTACTGAGTGCTCAGGTTTCTAGCCTTCACCTGAGGTTTGGACTTTCTTACCTGATCATTCAGTTTTACTTCAACCATAGGTCATTTTCCCTTGTCTACAACCTTGGGCATTTCTTCAGTTTGAAGTGTAGGTGCCACTGGTTTTACAAAGATTGTCTTCTTGCTACTTGATGCAGCATTCCGATGACCTTGTGAGGTTCCCCGGAATGTATCCCAATCCAGATTTTATAGTGGCAGATCTCTGGTAACTCTGAATTTCATCTATTACTTTAGATGCAGTATGCAATAGAGTTAGCTTCTTCTGCACACTATCCTCACATTTCTGTAGAGTTTCATGCTTCTTAGAGAGGTCATTGAACTCAGTTCTGATCAGCTGAATCTCTTCAGTGAATTTCTCTAGCTTTTCAGTTAGGGTCACTATCAACTTCTCTTTCTCTGAGAGTTGTACTTTCAGAACATCCAGTTCATCAGTAGCTCCCATTAATTGAGAAGTGATTTCAGTATTGCTAGAGTCTTTCCACTTAAGATTTTCAGCCTTCAGTTCTTTGTTCTGCTCTTGAGTTTCATTTAGCAGTTCTTGTAAAACAGCATATTCCTTCATCAGACTCTCAAAAGAATCCATCAGGTCAAACTGACTGTTTTCAGTGGAACTTGATAACTCTTGTGCTAGTGTTGGAGCAAAAACAGAGAAAGAAGAGTTTACATCCTCAATAGCCATCAAACAGAGATCATCACTTTCACTGTCTGAGAATATTTCATCTGAAGAGCTAGATCCTTCCTCAGAATGTTCTTCTTCTGCAACCATGGCCTTTTTGCTAGAAAACTTCTTGTCTCTTTTAGCTTGTCTTTCTCTTCTCTCCTTAGCACTCAGATCTGGACAATCATACTGGAAGTGACCTTTGTTTTGGCAATTGTAGCACATGTTGGTATCATCATCCTGATCACTTTCTTCTTTGGACTTGGAGTCCTTCCTTTTGGATGAAGATCCCTCAGCTTTCAGGTCCTTCTTCTTCTCCGTTGATTTGTCCTCAGCTTTCTTCTGGTACCTGTGATTCCTGTAATAGTTTTTGTATTTTTCATAGCAACTATTAAGTCTTTCAAACCTCCTTGCCATCAGTGCTAGATTATCCTCAAGCTCATCCTGATTCTTAGCAAGGGAGTTCTCAGACTCCCCAGTTTTACAGGTTTTATCTTTGGCTTTGAAAGCCACATTTTTACTAGATGATGAATCATCTTTGTTGTCAACCTTTTTAGATTTTTTATCAATTACGAATTCATAAGCCTTCAGCTCAGAGAAGACTTGTTGATATGGCATTGAATTAATGTTTTTGGTGTTTTCAATCACCACTGCGTGTATATCCCATTTCTTAGAAAGACCTCTAAGAATTTTCAATGCAACTTCTCTCTGTGGATATTTCTTTCCCAGTGCATTCAGATCATTCATAATGCTAGTGAATCTGACTTCCAATTTGTCTATAGATTCACCTTCATCCATTTCAAAACTATCAAACTTTCCAATTGCAACTGAAAGTTTGTTTTCCTTGATATGATTTGTGCCTTGGCACATTACAGCTAATGTATCCCAAATTTCTTTTGCAGTATTACAGTGAGAGATCATTCCCATCACACCATCATCAATTGTACTGTATAGTGTGTCTTTAGCAATATAGTCTAGATTGACTAACTTTCTCTCCTCAGGAGTCAGTTGGTCATCAGACTTAGGAAATTCTATTCTGGGATCGTTTCTCTCATTTTTTGTTCCTCTGGGATTCACCACAGTAAATTGGAATGGCCCTTTAGAGACCACTCTCCACATACGTTCATGTTTTGAATACAGGTGAGCCTTCATTCTTAGTCTCCATAAATCATAGTTCTCTACTGAGAACATGGGAAGTTTCTTAGAAGACATTTTTATCTGAGTCTTTTTAAGAAATCAACAAAAAGATCAGTTCAGATAGACCACAAGTAATTTTAGTAAATAAAACTTTAGTCAGCAAAGCAGGTGGTCAAGTTGAACCACTGCTCTGATACCACTTGTTGGTCCCGGTGCAAACGAGTCTTACACGTGTATGGGGGGGAATACACGTGTTCAGTGATTTTAAAACTTTTCTTTTACTGAGGTCAGCTTGGGTCAGGTTGTCCTGATGATTTGGTCATGAGAAGCACAAATCGCTCTAAGTCAAAGTCTACCTGAGACAGTGATCCTGAGCTGCTTTCAGATACCTCAGATAATCCCAACTGATCCTGAGTTTTCAGAGATCCTGGGCTGCTTGGATCAGATAACTAACTTACTGAACCCTCATATGAGTAAGTTCAGTTTGGTAACTATCTGTTCTAGCTACTCAGATGTGTGGAATGGTTGGCCCTTAGTTTATACTCGTTTTAAGCTTTTGCTGAAAACCTTCCTTTTAATGGAATAGTGATTAGGTTGTGATTCAATTATATGCAACTTTCAGTGGATTGATTCCAACTGAAATATCAGTGAAAATATGCTTTCAATTCAAAGTAATGCAACAGTTAAATCAAGCAAAACAGAAAGCAAAGAACACAGCAAGTTATAGTAGTTCAGAGACTCAAGCTCCTACGTCCATTCTCCCTGATCTCTTCCTGATCTCTTCAGAGAAATTCACTAATCACTTCCTAAGGTTTTCTAACTACCTCTGTAGTTTACTAACCTTTCTATTTTGAGCTTTCTGACTACTTCTGTAGTTTAATAACTCAAAACACACACAAGCTTTCTGACTATCCAAGATAGTTTACTCACTTCTTCTCTAGAGCTTTCTGACTACCTCTGTTGGTCCCGGTGGGGAAACCCATTTTGCGCGTGCGGAAGCAAAACATTTTATTGCGGTGCATATAAAACAGGGGTGAAGAAATGGTGATTCCAGATTTTTCACTTTTTGAGCTCATGTGTTGTGTCTTGCTTATAATCGAGTGCGCGTGACAAGATAAGAACGTAAAGCAGTAAGGAACACAACAATGTATAGTGGTTCAGAGACTCAAGCTCCTACATCCACTCTCCCTGTTTCTAGGGAAATTCCTTCCAACTTCCTTGAGCTTTCTGACTACCTCCGTAGTTTACTTACTCAACTCGGCCCTGAGCTTTCTGACTACTCCACGTAGTTTACTAACTCAACCCGACCTTGAGTTTTCTGACTACCTCCGTAGTTTACTAACTCAAACTGGACTTATCACCCTCTCGGGCTCGCCTCTTAGATGTTTAACGAGTTCACACTCCTTCGGGACTTATCACCCTCACTCGGGATTGCCTAATCAACTACCTCACTTCACCACTAGTTATCTCTTACGAGAATGGGTTTGGGTTTGGTGTTGTCTCCAACTATGGTGAGATTTTCCCTTACAATGGTTTAGCCTCAATGCTAAGGTTGGGAAAATCTCTCTAAGCTTAAGATACATCGTGGGTAGCTTAGGTTGGGTTCTAGAACACTCTTTGAATATATTTGTATATCTACAGACTTGTGTTCTAGGGTGGGAATGCTTTGACTATAACGCTCTTGGCTCTGTAGCATTTTGTGCATAATCTCCACACTTAATTTGATGGAAGATCTTGTATTTATAGTGTGGATTTGAATGTTACCGTTGGAGAGAATCACATTCAAATCCATACTATTCTCTGTAAGTTCTGCAGCTTTTCCAGACTGGTTGTCTTCCTCTCGTTGGTCCACGTCAGCTGGATTCCAACGGCTATATTCCTCAGCTTCAGTGCCTCGGAACATTCAGGATATACTGAGCATTCAGTATATTACTGAGTCTTCAGATTCTCTGAGCCTTCAGGTTTCTCTGAGCCTTCAGATTCTCTGGGTCTTCAGGTTTCTCTGAGCCTTCAGATTTCTCTGAGCCTTCAGATTCTTCAGTTTCTAACCTGTTCTATATCTGCCGACTATACACGGTGCAGATATTATCCTGAACACTTCTAAAACTAAATCCTGACTCATCTATCAAGATTATCCTGAACATGTCATACTCAGGGGTTTTGGGATCTAATCAAAATCCTCTTTATTAAATTCATCTCCCAACAACCTCAATGTAGTTTACTAACTCTTTACAACTCCAATCTCACCAACAATCACACTCAAACTACCTTACAAAGGGTTTGGGGGTTTCTTGGTTGGTTTCCAGCTAGGATGAGATATCCTTTACAATAAAGAACAATGCAAAGGCTAGGATATCTCGACTAAGCTTTGGATATATCTTATCAAGCTAGGCTTAGTGGAATGAGCTCTCTTCGTTTTAAAGCACTTGGGAAATTCTTGGGTTTTCGAGTGCTTCAACTTGCAATAATAAGTTTGAGCTCTTGAGTTGCTTACAAATTTCCCGTAACCTTACAATGTAGAGGGTCACAAGTATTTATAGGCATACACCAAGGTCACTCTTGAAAAACTATCCGTTGGAAGAGATAGCTTTGTGAGTTTCCTCTTATGGTGTGTGAGAAACGGCTATATTTAGGGTTTGACACTCCCTAACACGTTTTAGACAATAGCCTTTGTTGGGAAATATGTAATTTAGTTTTGATGAAAGTTCCAAAACAGGTTGTAATAGGACCAGTCAGACCTGTTAGCTGACTGATGACTTAGAATCAAAATAAGATGACTAGCTAAAGAACTCAGTATGTATAGGTCAGGTCGAAGTATCAGATGACCCAGAGAAGGTCAGATGATCTGAAGACTAAGCGCAAATTAGAACACAAGAAGTCAGAAGATCAGGTGAAGACAAGAAGACACTGAAGACTCAGAAGAACCTGAAGACTCAGATAACACTGAAGACTCAGATGAACCTGAAGACTCAGATAAACCTGAAGACTCAGCATCAAACCTGAAGACTCAGTACGACTGAATACACTGAGGCTCAGAGACACCTGAAGATCAAAAAGACCTGAAGACCTACTTTCAGCAAAGTCTGCATATTGAAGCTAAGACAATGTGCAACTAGAGACTCAACATGGTAGACTGATCAGTTACTTGATCAAGTCAGCTCACACCTGGTGACAATCAAAAAGATACACCAGACAAGACGAATCCTCTCCAAAAGGAATATCAATCGTCTAACGGGCAAATTTCTGAAATGCCGCCTCGCGAAGCCAAGGAGAAAGCGACACGTGCACAAAAAGAGCTAACAATACGGGATACGATGCTGCAGACAAAAACGGCGCTAATCATGCCTACGACCACGCCGAAAATCGCACCACGTCACAATCATATCCTAGAGCCTACCTAATATAGCCCGAAATTCAAATTGCTCTCCAACGGCTCTTTGATTTTGAGGTCTATAAAATGGGATCGATCTTCATTTTGAAGAAGGAGGTTCAAGAAGTGAAAAAGCAAGAACAAACACGGAGACATCGTAAAAGAAGCTAAAGCTACAGCAAATCTCCACTCAAAAGAACACTACATCTGAAGATTATTCTTAGAGTGTTCATCCCATAGTTCTTAGCAAGAAATCCTATCCACTAGCATTTTGGTTATCTAAAGCACCATGATAGATTTCCAGTTGGAACCCTCAATCATTCTTTACCCAAACGCAAGTTAGGTCAAGTCTGTAGAGTGAGAACTCATTAAACATCTCGGCTATCCTCTTTTGTAGGATATAAGTCCCGTTGTTTCGTTGTAGAGTGGGAACTCGATAAACATCTCTAAAATTTATCCTAAAAAGGATATAAGTCCCGCAGAGTTAAGTTTGTAAGAGTGGGAACTCGGAAACATCTCGCCATCCCGAAAAGGATATAAGTCCCGCAGTTAAAGTAGGTTAAGGTTCCCCTGTGTTAAGGAAAGAGTGGACGTGGGGCGGGTTTAAATCTCGAACCACTATAAAATGTCTTGTGTGCATTTACTTGCTTTCTTATCGCTTTACACAAGTCACACAAACCGAAGTTTAAATCGCATACATATTCTAAAGTTAAAGTTCGATCTGCACCAAACAACCGATCCGATCGATTGATACTTGATCAACCGTTGAAAATCGACTTAAGAAATCGATTGATAAACCGGTTTTTCACACGGTAAAAAACAAGCTTCCGCACCATTCGCTTAAACCGACAGATATCAAACTGATCTGCCCTCAGGCACTCAGTAAGATTGAACATCAACCTAAACTGATACACTAGCACTCTGATCGGGTAATCTGCAGTTCACACCTGATCCGCACGAAAAGTGTTGGAAGTCTATTCACCCCTCCCCTCTAGACTTCCACCCTCACAAAACCCGTTCGGGACCTACAAGTGGTATCGAGCGGTGGTTCTCTGCACCCATCGGCTTTGAGTATCATCGATTCTTGAGGAAGAATCTTTGTGGTCATTTGAACAGATCTTGAAAAAACGTTTTTAAAAACTCATTCGTTTTCAAAATCACTCAGCATGGATAATACCTTTGGTATGTATCATGATTTGCCTAAATTTTCAATTGATGAGTATGCAGATTGGGCTATATATATGTGCAACCATCTAGGATCGATAAGCGGCAGAATGATGGAAGTCATCGAACGAGGACCCATCATCATATACCACGACAACCCAGCAGTCGGAGGAGATCCAGACTTTGCCACGGGAAGTCTTGTGCGAAAAAGCCCAGCCATGATGGATGCAGAGGAAAGAAAGTTGTTTACTCTAGATACAATCGCCAGGCATATAATCATGAAGACAATGGATAAAGTCACCAAAGAGAAGATAAAGTATCTCAAAACCGCAAAAGCAATGTGGGATACTCTTGCTGAGATCTGTGAAGGAAATGATCAGATCAAAGACAGCCACCTACAAGCTGAACTGGTGAAATTCGAAAAGTTAAAGATGTTGCCCAATGAGACCATCAACGAGCTAGATGGGAGGATCACCATGTCAGTCAATAAGCTACGAGAACTTGGTATAGAGATGTCAGTCAAAGATATCAACTACAAGATCTTAAGATCTCTCACCAAGAAATGGGACATGAAAGTCACGGTAATCAAGGATTGCCAAGACATTTCAAAAATGAAGCCGAGTAGCTTGTTCCTAAGCCTTAAAGCTCACGAGTTCGACTTAATCGAAAGAGGACAAGCAGATGAAGACGAGATGCCTGATGAAGCCTCAACGTCTCGATTCGCGTTTAAAGCAACCAAGAAGCCAGATCGAAGGCCATTGAACTGTTGAAAACATCATAAGTCAAGCCGAAAGCGGATCGCTCGCTTACCAAGAAAACTTGAAAGAACAAATACTCACTTTGGTAAGTATCGGAGATTCTACAAAGTGACTATCAAAGAAACAGGAGGCCAACCGACGGATCACGAGAAAGAACTGTGATCCGATGATCAAGAGATCACAGAGAAGAAAAGAAAAGAGATGATCCGATGATGAGAGAAGAGATAACAGATCGGACAGAAGTTCTGATTACATTTCGAAAAGGAAAGTCACCGCACAGATCCTACAGATTTTGAGTGACTCACCGAAGAGGAAGTTCCGTAGATCGAGGATCATGCTTCAATCGAGAGAAAACCAGTCACTACAAAGACCGACCGCCCTGACGACTCCCCAGAAAAGAGAAGAGAAACGGAACAAAAGAGAGCAACTCCGTAGATAGAAAGCCCCGTAGTGACACATCTAGAATTGATGATTCCTATCTACCTTCCGAGGACTCGGGTACTCATCTCAGAGAAGACTTCGTCGATAAGCGGTGTTGTTGACTTCACGAGCATGAAGATCTCGATATTCTCTTCAGATGACGATGAAGTCTCGCTGATGGCCAAGGAGGACCAATCTGAGGTAACCTCCAAACCTTCTCCTTTTTCAAATTCCACACCTTCTGGAGAGATTGACTTGCAGCTCTACTCTGAGCAATTGCTTGATGATCTCTCTGAGCGATGAACACTTATACAATAGTGGAAGTTTAAAAATGACAAGCTAAGGATCATAAATAATCACTTCGTTAAAGAGAACGCTCTCGGTAAAGCTCTTGAATCGAATTCTCTGTGGCCGCCGAGAAGGTAACCGAGGAACTTAACGCTCAAGGTTAAATCTTATGATCAGGAGAAACAGATCAAAGATCAGCTAGCAATCAACAAACAGCAAGCTGATGATTTCAAAATCCTTCAAGCTAAATTTGATGAGATATTCCGACTACATGAGAGTCTTAAATCTACTGAGGATAGTCTGTGAAAGAAAATAGAGGTTTTCACGAAATCATCTAAAACCGTTCAAGAAATGAACACCTATTTTCGAACGCCGACTAACAAGAAGGGAATTAGGTATGAGAACCCTTCTACATCCTCAAAAGCCCCGTTTGATTCACTTCAGAAGGGTGTAATCAAACGAGTCTCTAACAAAGATACACTAAAAGCTAAACTTGTATCTAATAAGGGAAAAAAAAAAAATCTTGAAAAGTAAAAAGCGGGTTCCTAATCAGAAAGGGAATAGAAATGGACCCCAACTGATAAAGCATCAGCCGAGGAATCAACAGAAGAACCCAGTTCTTCTGAAGAGACCTCAACCTGATCAGCAGATTAGGTATCAAAAGAGACAACCCATGAGAAGGAAATCTAATCTGAGACTCAATCAAGGTCAGCTGCTTAATAAGCAAGCTATAGGTAAACTGCAAAGACCACCTATGCCAAAAAGATATGAATCTTTTGATGGTAGCAGTCGTACCTACCCTTATAATCAAAGATCTAGGGCTACTTCACCTGAGCCACACTGGATTAAAAGAAGACAAAATATAAAGAAAAATCCCAAGTCTTCTAAGTCATCCAAGGCTCACACTAATAATCATATTAATCAGAAAGCATATAAAGAGACGTATGATTATGTTGATATGTATGGGAGACAAATCAGACCTTCTAATCCTTCAGATTTTCATAGAAGTGCTCTGTTTGTGTGGATCCCTAAACCCACCACTAACCCCCCAGGACCCAATTCCAAAGGGGTACCTAAAGCCTGATTTGATTGCAGGTTCGCGTGGGACTGGCCAACAAAGGAGGTGCACAAGCAACTATCTGGTACATCGATAGTGGATGCTCAAGGCACATGACTGGAAGCAAACATCTCCTTAGATCTTACAAAGAACAAGAAGGCCCACGTGTACTCTTCGGTGATGATAACTTTGGTTTTACCAAGGGATTCAGAACCTTAGAGAATGATGATGTACAAGTAACTAGAGTCTCGTATGTCGAAGGATTAAAGCACAATCTACTATCAGTATCACAATTCTGCGACAACGGATTCAGCGTTGAGTTCTCGAGCGACAAGTGTATGATAAGGAATCGAGCCACTCAACAAATCTTGCTAACTGGTTCAAGGAAAGGCACGATCTACATAGCAGATTGGAACAGTTGCCCCAAGAATACATGCTTAATTGTTAAGAGTTCTAAAAGTTGCAGTTGGCTCTGGCACAAAAGATTGAGTCATCTGAACTTCAAGACTCTTAACAAGATCGCTAGGATGTCTTTGGTTGAGGGACTTCCGAATG
The DNA here is from genome assembly GCA_037126765.1 of Stenogyne calaminthoides. NCBI lineage: Eukaryota > Viridiplantae > Streptophyta > Magnoliopsida > Lamiales > Lamiaceae > Stenogyne > Stenogyne calaminthoides. The sequence continues at coordinate 27,525,173 of JBBCBC010000025.1, forward strand.
AGATATTCTCCAAAGATCAGACATGTGCCGCATGTCAGAAGGGAAAACAAGTTAAAGCCTCATTCACGGGAATACCTGGACCAACATCCAGTAGAGTATTGCAACTGCTCCATATGGATCTATTCGACCCCGTTACACCGGTCTCGATTCGTGGGCGAAATATACTCTTTGTAATCGTGGATAATTATTCCAAGTTTACTTGGGTTGTATTCTTATACAAGAAGAACGAGACAACGACTAAGATACCCGAACTGCTCAAAAAGCTACAAAATGAGAAGGGTGTCAGCAAAGTAAAGATCAGATCAGATAAAGGTACAGAGTTCCTGAATTCCTTTATTACTGATTTTTGGATCGAGTTTGGTATCTGACATGAAACGTCACCGCAAGAAAGCCACAACAAAATGGAGTAGCGAATCGGAGAAAGCAGAACTCTCAAGGAAGGCTCGCCGCACTATGTTAAATTTAACATGCCACACCAAGCCGTTTTAAAGTATAATAAACACAAAGATGTCATACTCAGAACAGATGTTCTCTGACTAAGACTCACTTCAAAACACCTTATGAACTGTGGAAAGACAGAAAACCTCGTGTTTCATACTTCCATTTTTTTGGGTGCAAGTGTTTCATTCAGAACAATGGGAAAAGTAAGTTGAAGATTTTTGAGGCCAAGTCAGATGAGGGTATATTCTTAGGATATTCCTCATCCAGCAAGGCTTTCAGAGTTTACAACAAACGAACTCTAGTTGTGGAAGAAACACCCCATGTGGTCTTTGATGAGACATCTTCTGAACAAGAGAAAGTCCTCGAGAATAAGCCGTACCCGGATCAACTGCTTACGACACGCGAAAAATGGATCGGCTAAGCATCAAGAAGAAAGAAAGAAGTTTAACACGTAAAAGTGTACATCCCGAACTTGATCTTGCTTGATTCAACAGTCAATCGGACCCAAAGGTACGCATGGCCAATCGATGAAGAAGTTGTTCTGGTGAGATAAAGATCAATCGAACCATCTCGGTTCGGGGGAACTTCTGAAGTTCCTATGAACAGACTTCAGCACATGATGAATCCAACATCAGCTGAGACATGTTCTTATCAAGTGGATCATAATTCCGCACCACTCCCAATCACTAGTAATGAACTTTCAGATATGGATGATGTTCTCCAAAACAGGCATTTACATCGAATGTAAGGACTGGATTACTAGTCATCCAACCGATCGATTATCGAGACCCATCCGATAGAGTCAAAACTAGACATCGATTGGTGAAAGTTCCATATATCTTTGTTATTATCGCCTATGAAGGAACCAACTACAAGATGAGAAGCTCTACAAGACGCAAGCTGGATTCTAGCCATGCAGGAGGAGCTGGAACAGTTCGGGAGAAATCAAGTTTGGGAATTGGTGGACAGACCAACTCATCAAGACGTAATTGGCACAAAGTGGGTATTCAAGAACAAGAGAGATGAGAAAAATGTCATAACCAGGAATAAGGCAAGACTTGTTGCTAAGGGGTATTCACAATCAGAAGGAATTGATTATGATGAGACCTTTGCACCGGGCCGCCGCCTAATTCCATTCATTGTTTTACGGCATATGCTTCCCACGAGGGTTCATTTGTATCGGATGGATGTAAAGAGTGCATTCTTAAACGGGGTACTAGCAGAGGAAGTTTATGTCGAACAACCTCAAGGCTTTGAAAAAGGCAACCAAGTGTACCGTTTAAGGAAAGCTCTTTACGGCCTGAAGCAAGCTCCTCGAGCCTGGTATGATACACTCTCTCAGTTCTTGACAGACAGCGGGTTCACTAAAGGAAAAGTGGACAGAACCTTATTTAGAATAGAAGATGGAGAAGATATTCTGATGGTTCAGATCTACATGGACGACATTATCTTCGGATCTCCCAACAAGAAGCTATGTGAGAAGTTCAGCAAGTTGATGCAAGGGAAATTCGAGATGTCCATGATGGGTCAGATGAATTACTTTCTGGGATTACAAGTCAAGCAGAGTTCAGAAGGAATATTCATCTTCCAGGCGAAGTACACAAGGAATCTACTGGCAAAGTTCGGAGTTCAACACTGCAAGGAAGCCAGAATTCCAATGATGACCGGATTCAAGATGGATCTAGATGAAGATGGTCAGAAAACGAATCAGAAGGAGTATAGAGCTCTAATTGGATCTCTACTATACCTGACTGCCAGCAGACCAGACATTACTTTTGCAGTAGGTGTATGTGCTAGATTTCAAGCAAATCCAATGCAAAGCCACCTAGAAGCAACTAAGCGGATTCTCAAGTATCTGAAGGGGACTATAAACCTTGGTTTATTTTACCCATCAGATGAAAATCTAGAGCTTAGTGGGTATTCTGATTCAGACTATGGAGGTTGCAGAATCGACAGGAAGTCAACCTCAGGTTCATGTCGGTTTAAAATAAACCGATCTCTTGGTTTTCGAAGAAAAGTTCGACATCGATTCGACATCTACTAACAAAATGAATATATGGTCTGCGAGGAAGTTGTTGTTCCCAATCGCTCTCGCTAAGTCGCCCGAGAGGATTACAACATCGTAGCTAAGAACGCACCTATATTACGTGATGATAATAATAGTGATATTGCAATCACTCAGAATCCTGTTCTACATACAAGATGCAAGCATGTGGATGTCAGACACCATTTTATCAGAGATCATGTTGAAAAGAAGAATATTAGGTTGGAAAAGATCCATACGACAAGCAGAAAGCTGATATCTTAACCAAGCCACTAGCTGAGATCGATTCGAGAGTTATGCAACGAGTAGGGCTTCGGATCTTGGAGAAAATGCACCGAAATGGCCGAGGATTGATCTCCGATTCATTGGCTAAAAGACTAACCAAGGTTAAGTGGAATCGTTGAGTTAGGAATCTCAACCGATCGATTTACCGAGACGAGGAGCCAATCTGAAGTTCAGATAGGAGCATATCAGAAAGTCAGAAAGGTAGCCGATCTGAAGTTCAAACAAAGGGTAGATCAGTTCAAGATATATCAGATTAAGGGGGAACTGATCAGATTGGAAGATTACTTTATAAGCCGATTAAAGTTGCAGTCAACAAGCAAATCAAGAGTAAAGCTACAGATCGCATAAGTCAGAAGAAAACAACACAGCAATGGAATAACAGAGTTTTTCATTGATAAAGACCCGGAGGTCAGATTTACAAGTTATAAGTGATATCACAAGACTACAAATGCTACATCTATCTTCAAGTGGTATTACAAGTACAAGAAGACCCGGAGGTCGATACATAAACCATCATCCCTAAGACAACCCGAGGCAGGGAATGCGAAAGAGAGTTCAAGGTATGACGCTCTCATTTTCCCTCAGACCTAGAAGAGGCGTCAGAGAGGTTTCGAGAATCCTGAGCCAATCTCAAAGCTTCGGAAGGAGGAGCAAGAGAGGCTTTGAAGGATGTCCAAGCCGGAAGCCCTCAGACGTAAAAAATCAACGTAACTTCCAACATTAAATGAGGCATGATGCCAAAGGTTTGGTCACAAGGACCAAACAGACACTTCAGGTCGATGTCAAAAATTGAGCTTGATATATGGAGATCAGCTGTTGACTGATGCAGACCATATACCAAACTCATGTTTTGTTTCAGACTAAGTTTGTTGATGCTAATACCGTCATCTCGATAGGGGTGCATACGGTTAGGAGAAGTGCCTTCTCATTTGCCGTAGCAGATCCGCCTCCTTGGTGGTAAAGAAGCTTAGCATTGATCGTATGTGAAATCTTAGATGACGACGAAAGCAGTGTGAAGGAACACACAGGGTTGATCTGAGAAGCTGTTTTCATTAGAAAAGGGCTAAAGGTTCCCACCGGAAGTTTCACCGGAAATAAGGAACTCATCGGAAAAGCATGAAGGATATGCTAAAGAAGATGAAATGGTTTATGATTGTGTTGTTCGCCTAACACCCCAGGCTATTTATAGAAGGAAATTAGGGGTATAAATGCAAATTTTATCATCTCAGAAGATCTTAAGAGAAATTTGCATCGACAACGCGTTTGGAACACGCGGCTAATGGTTGGATGAGTTAACGGTGTGATTAAATCACAGCGTATCTATGGCATTATTACGGAATGTCAAATCGCGCCGATTTGGGAATCGAGGTAACTTTTGGACTCCCCGAAATAAAAGTTTTGGCGGGAGTTGACTTCAGTTAATGCGAGATTATAGAAGGAAACTGAAGGATGAAGTTTTTCAGAAAAGAGGATCAGATAAGTGGCGAAGCATTACAAGCAAAGAATCTGATCAGATAAGCGAGATATTGTTGGGAAATGCATGAGGCAAACATCAGATAAGTCAACAAAGTACCAGATCAGATCACCGTGGTAACTGATTGATTACAATATCAATCAGTCAGATACGCTCTCTTATTTATCTCTTTCTGGATATCTTTATATGCGTTATTTATTTTAATTGATTTATTTTACACTATTCATGACGCATGCTCTGCAAAGCTTTTAATGCGGACCTGAAAATGTTTTCAAAATGTTTTTATTACGATTTTTCGAGTCCGGAAAACGAGAAGACTGTTTTTCTCAACCGTGCGATCAAAATACTTTTTGGCCGACTAATCTTAGCCATCGATTTCAAAACACGGATACTTGAGTACTTTGAAAAGTTGTGCAAAAAGGTTTTCCCTCGTATTCTACAAAATCCAATTTTTTTCTCAGAAAACCGCTTTCCACTACTTCGTCTTCTCAAAATTCTGAAAAGATCATATTCGTTTAAAATTCTTTGAGAATTACCTTCGAAATCATTTGATTCTACACTTCTGATTTTAAAATCCTTCGAATCAATTACTGGTAATTTCTTGTTTTAAATCATGTGCATGATCTAGATTTCTCTATGGTACCTAGGTTTACAAGTTGTATTTCTGTAATTTATTCGATCTAAACGCTTATTTGCAACATTGATGCTGAATTCTTGCTAGTTTGGATGAATTTATTGAAATATCTTACTCAAACTAAACATCAATCTGCATATCTTACAGAAATGGCACATCTTGTTTTTCAAGACCGGACAAGGGAAAAAATCGCAATTTTGCATCGATGAAGAAAGACATCATTGATGAAAAGTACGCCGCCTTCAACATCACCTCGATCCGGAATGTCGCCGAAATTGCAGAGTGCTTAAGCGTGCGTTTGGAACGATATTGCTCTACTCATCGTAACATCGTTCACAACTTTTTTTGAAAAAAGGAGTTTCTTGAAGCCGAAATTTGTTGAGACCAAAGAAACAAGGAGAACACGACGAACGTCAAAGCCTCCTATCTCGAAAAGAAAAGTATCGCCTTCTTCTTGAGATCGCTTCATAAGGTGATCATGTGCTCGACCTCAAACCTTGATCGCGGTCACTTCATACAAGATAAGTGTAATGGTTTAATAATCAAGAAGGCTTGGACATAGATTGGTTGGGTATGGTCAAAGCAAGATCGAGAAAAGACTCGGGAAGTTCGAATCGACCCGAGCAATGAAGTGTGCTTATCTTGAAGTGCTCATTCATACACAAAATCTCTATCATTCTCACGGATAAGCCGCCATGAATTATGAATGGAACGAGAATGGAGCGAAGATTTATCAAAAAGCAAAGCACAAGGCCATATTGGGCAAAGATGAGTCCTGCTGGACAAGCCGATGAGGATCCGACTCATTATGTGCCCAAACCCAAGGGAGAAAAAAAAGGAAAAGATAAGGCAATCGCATCGTGCGAAGTGCGGAAAAAAGGCCATTCAAGAGAAGAGGATAAAGAGGAAGGATCTCGCCAAGAAACCCGGACACTCAAATGGAAACGCGTCGGAAGAGAGTCTCATCTCCTCTCGAAAATCTCCCAAGTTCTGCCCAAAGAAGCAAGCCAGTGAGCAGGGATCTGATGCAAGAAAGATCGAAGAAGAGATAGCAGATCCGCTCGAGCCAACTATCGAGAAGCACGGGAAGAACAGATGATCGCAGCAGGCGGAGAGAAATCCGTCGAAAGGACGAAGTGGTCACCGGAGGAAGAATCACCATCTGATTCTCTGCCTCTAACCAAGATCTTCCAGAGAGCAAGATCGCCAACGCCCACTTCCAAATCACCATCACCTTCTCCTCAGAAATCATCACCTCCACCCTCTCCCCACAAAACCTTCTCTCCCTCACCCTCACCTCTCAGAACAAAATCTCCCACACCACCAATCAATGAACCCGTTCAGGAAACTGAACACCCTCTACACGCTGAAAATGAACCTGAACAACAAACATCTCAATCCCCAATCCAGTCTCAAGAACCTGAGAGATTCGAAGATCATGTGTCCATCTCTCATAATCCCTTAAACACCAGAACAGTACTTGCTTCACCTGCTCCAGAGAGCCCCATCGTAAGAATAATGAAGCACCAGATTAAAGAGTATCTGTTAGATCTATGCCCTGAATTGGATCAACATCTTGGCATCCAGCAACAGATAGAAGAGATAGTGTTCTGGAGGGATATCAGACTGAAGAGCATTGAAGAACTTCTGATTCTAATGACAACTCTGGGATCAGACTTCTTTGTAGATCTAGAGTTGAAATGTCTACACAATGTTGGGATTTAAAGTGCTGTTGAATTGGCATCAGACGACGATATCCGATGGCTGATTCACGAAAGGTTCAGAATTGCTGATAACAGGGAGGAAACCGTTCAACCTCCTACAGATCATGAGGGAGTTGTCGATGAACCAAGAATGGGTGCTGCAGATGAGACCCAATTTGGCAAGGCTTCAACATCTGAACAGACTGCTAAAATGAGCTCTGATACCCTAGATCATCACTCTAAGAAGATTCAGGATGGGATCCAAGCTGCATTTGAAGACAAATTCACAGCGCTCACAGCAGATCTGTTGAAGCGGTTTGAAGATGAGCAAGCGAAACTAGTTGACAAGAAACGAAGTCACACTGCTGGGATGCACAATGCCATCCTTGCTGAAGTAATGCAACTAGTATACCCTCTTCTTTGAAAGCTCAAGCTCGATCGACAAACTCTCGATTCGATGAGAGATGCTCAATCAGACACAAGAAATTTTGGAGAGTGTCTGGGCATCCTTGGACAAAACCAACAATCACTTGGATATGGGTTGGAAACATTTTCTAGCTTCTACAGAAAAGGCAAGACAGGAAATCGAAACTGCTCTCAGATGCTTCTACACACACACATACGCCACCGTCCGGATCCTCCTCTTGTTGTCGAGGAACTTAGAGAGGAGATCTCACGGCAATTAACAACTCAACATAAGATGTCCAACCTCTTTGATGCAACCATAAAGGGGAAGGAAAAAAGAGTCTCGAAAAAGAGTCTCAAAGAAAAGAGAGTACGAAAAAACAGACTCAAGAAAAAGAGAACAAAGATAAGGAAGAAAAAAAGCAGACTCGCACCACGCTTTGGTAAAATTTTCATCTCTACCAAAAACCATCAGATATCTAACTTGCGACCCTCCATCTACCGATCTCGTTGCTGAAATAAAAGAAACTGTGGTGCAACACAGTAAAGAGATCGATGAGCAGAAAAGTACTCTTTCAGAGATTACTACCAGAGTCGAAAAAATTGAAAACTTCTCTTCATCCGTTCAGAAAAGAATGGAAGTTGATGATCAGGCCAAGAGCCTTGAACTCGCTAAGAAATTAGCTGAAGAAGAAGAAGAACAAGATGAACCTGAGCAGACTCTGAGGAGGAAGAAAGGCAAAGGCAAGATGATGAAAGCAACTGCGGAAGATCAGAGACAAGGCCAGACATTCTCCACCAAAATCCAGATGACTCCTGAACAAGTTCAAGAGCAAACAAGACAGAGAATAAGAGAGGCCGCAATTAAGAAGCAGAAGTTAGCAGAGGCAAAGGGGCTGAACATTGCCTACATCCGAAGGAAGAGGAAGACCGAAGCTGCAGCAGAGGAGATTGCTTGGGAGAAAAATGCCCTTCCAGCACCTGTTAAAGGCATCCTCTGTGCACGACAAGATTTGCTTCCAGAATGGGATCAGATCAGAGGAGAATGGTTATGTGACGTCTACATCATGGAGAAGATTCCAATTCATCAAAATCAGACTGAAAATGATGATGAATTTCGGAACTGGTTAGAAACAAAGTATCCAGACTTCTACCAGACAGTGATGACAGAAGGCAAGATCATGTCACTCATACCAGAAGCTCCACCCTTTGAACTACTCCTTCCACCTTTGCGTCCAGAATACAAGTTAGATCCCGTTAAATTCAAGAACATCTACTATGGACTAGCTGAAAAAGGAGGAATCCATAGAAAAGAAGAGCTGGACAAGCTAATGCAAAGGATGTACAGGATGTTTGGCATCCCCAAAGAACTGCAAATGTTCAAGTACACCTGAAGAAGACAACTTGGAATCAGATGATAGGTACGCTTTACACATATTCTACAATTCACACACCTATCTGAATAAAACTTTCCATCCCACTGATTCTAAGACAATCATCTCATTGTCTTCTGAGGTATGTACTATTTGCATTATCTACATTTCCATTCATGGTATCTGTTTTTCTGATCAAGTTTGGTTAAGTGTTTTGGTTCCATAAAAAAGGGGGAAATTTTTGGGAAATATGTAATTTAGTTTTGATGGAAGTTCCAAAACAGGTTGTAATAGGACCCGGTCGGACACATTGGTATTGATGACTTAGAATCGAATAAGATGACCGGTTAAATGTATAGATAGTGATGTAAAAAGATAGGTCACATATTGAGGGGGAACTCGGTATGTATAGGTCAATCGAAGTGTCGGATAAACCGAGAAGGTCGATGATCTCAAGACTAAGCGCCGTCGAAGACAAGAAGTCGAAGATCGTGAAGACAAGAAGACATTGAAGACTCGGAAGAACACGAAGACTCGATGAACTCAAGACTTCGGATGAACTCAAGACTCGGATAAACCTCAAGACTCAACATCAAACTCAAGACTCAAGACGATCAATACACTGAGGCTCAGAGACACCTGAAGATCAAAAAGACCTGAAGACCTACTTTCAGCAGAGTCTGCATATTGAAGCTAAGACAATGTGCAACCAGAGACTCAACATGGTAGACTTATCAGTTACTTGATCAAGTCAGCTCACACCTGGTGACAATCAAAAAGATACACCAGACAAGACGAATCCTCTCCAAAAGGAATATCAATCGCCTAACGGGCAAATTTCGCCACTGCCACCTCGGAAGCCAGGAGAAAGCGACACGCGCCGCGAAAAGAGCCGACAATACGGGATACGACGCCGAATAAAAACGGGCGCTAATCATGCCTACATGCCCACGCCCCGAAAATCGCAAAGACGTCACAATCATATCCTACAGCCTACCTAATATAGCCCGAAATTCAAATTGCTCTCCAACGGCTCTTTGATTTCGAGGTCTATAAAATGGGATCGATCTTCATTTTGAAGAAGGAGGTTCAAGAAGTTAAAAAACAAGAACAAACACGGAGACATCGCAAAAGAAGCTAAAGCTACAGCAAATCTCCACTCAAAAGAACACTACATCTGAAGATTATTCTTAGAGTGTTCATCCCATAGTTCTTAGCAAGAAATCCTATCCACTAGCATTTTGGTTATCTAAAGCACCAGGATAGATTTCCAGTTGGAACCCTCAATCATTCTTTACCCAAACGCAAGTTAGGTCAAGTCTGTAGAGTGAGAACTCATTAAACATCTCGGCTATCCTCTTTGTAGGATATAAGTCCCGCTGGTTACGTTGTAGAGTGGGAACTCGATAAACATCTCGGTTATCCTGAAAAGCATATAAGTCCCGCAGGTTAAGTTTGTAAGAGTGGGAACTCGGTAAACATCTCGGCCATCCTGAAAAGGATATAAGTCCCGCAGGTTAAAGTAGGTTAAGGTTCCCCTGTGTTAAGGGAAGAGTGGACGTAGGACGGGTTTCGTCTGAACCACTATAAAACGTCTTGTGTGCATTTACTTGCTTTCTTATCGCTTTACACAAGTCACACAACTGAGTTTAAACTGCATACATATTCTAAAGTTAAAGTTCAGTCTGCACCAAGCAACTGATCTGATTAGATTGACACTTCAGTCGACTGGTTGAAAACTGACTTAAGAAACTGATTGATAAAACTGGTTTTTCGCACGGGTAAAAACAAGCTTCCTCACTATTCAGTTAAACTGACAGATATCAAACTGATCTGCCCTCAGGCACTCAGTAAGATTGAACATCAGCCTAAACTGATACACTAGCACTCTGATCGGGTAATCTGCAGTTCACACCTGATCCGCACGAAAAGTTTTGGAACTCTATTCACCCCTCCCCTCTAGACTTCCACCCTCACAAAACCCGTTCGGGACCTACAGCCTTTCATGTAGCCGGTCATCACTTTTTGCAGTCTGGAACTTTAGTACTTCTGACATTTTTCAGTGACCTGTCGCTGTCAGTATCAGTATGGTACAGTGCTGTCTTCCTCTTTTTGACTTTTGTCTCCAGTTAAAGGTAGACAACTAAACGGCTCTTTTTGGTTACAATCTCTGAGTGATATAACCTTAACAACACTTTGTCTTAGTTCCTTTTGTCTGCATTAGAATGTCTTGACAAATATCTATTTTTCTAAGCAATCACGTTTTTCTCAGTATTGCATCCTTCAGATAGATATTTTCAGTGCCTCAGAACATTCAGGTTTATACTGAGCATTCAGTACATTACTGAGTCTTCAGTAATTACTGTGCTTTCAGTATCCTTCAGTCTTCAGTCTTCTGTGTCTTCAGTCTTCTGAGTCTTCTGAGTCTTCAGGGTTTTCTGAGTCTTCACAGATGTACTGAGTCTTCATGCTGAGCCTTCAGTTCCTCAGTTTCACACTGAGTCTTCAGTATCTCAGTTTCTCACTGAGTCTTCAGAAACTTCAGTTTCACACTGAAACTTCAGAAACTTCAGTTTCATACTGAAACTTCAGCTTCTTCAGAAACTTACTGAGTTCTTCAGAGTCCTCAGATCCTAACCTGATCTATATCTGCTGACTATACATTTTGCAGATAACATCCTGAATACTCTAAAACTGAATCCTGACTCAACTATCAAGATTATCCTGAACATGTCATACTCAGGAGTTTTGGGATCTAATCAAAATCTTTCTTTATTAAATTCATCTCCCAACATACTTCCATTCCAATCATCACATTTCAAATCAAGTTGTTAACATGTGGATTTTGTATCCCTCATCTAAATTAATTAATTCAATTTTTTTTTTTTTGGCTTTCAAAGTAGTTGATAACAATTTTTGTCTCATCTAAAATGATGTAGTGATGTCCTAACAATTTTTTGTCTCATCTAATTTTTTTTAAATGGACCCTTTAGTTTATGGGTGCAGCTATTCACATTCACTATATATTTTAGTTAGTTCATCCATTACTAAATTAACCCATCATATATTTTAATTATTCTTAACTTTTTCTTAATACACCCCTAAAGTTTACAATAACCCTAATATAATACTTGCAATCATTCTATTAAATATACACACCCGCTACCATATTAATATATCACTCATCAATTTAATTTACAATCTAAAATAATAAATAAATAAAAAACCAGCAATGTACTGTTGTTCACATGCAGCAGCATCCCAGCCCCCCTCCCAACAAAGTTCTTTTGTTTGCTAACAAGTCAGACGGAAACTTTCTTTCAACAAATTGAATCTTGCGAGCTTGCGTCCACGATTGCTATATCCACAAAAGCGACTAGTGATGCGATAGAACGTGCGATCGTGTCTGACATACGACGGAATAGGACGCGGTCGCGTCTGACATGCGACGGAAGAAGCTGCGATCGCATGATCCATGCGACCAAAAAAGTCGGCGTCGCATGGTCAATGCGATGCGGTTTTTTTTTTTTTTTTTTAATTTTGAATTTTGATTTTATTAATAAATTTAATTTATATTTAAAATTTGAATTTTGATTTTATTAATTTATTAAACTCATTTAATTAAATTTTTTGATTTTATTATTTTATTAAACTCATTTAACTAATTTTTTATTTTAATTCGAATTTTGAATTTTTCAATTTATTTAACACATTTTAATTGAATTATTTAATTTAACTAATATAAAAGTACTGATTTATTTTAACTACTGATTTAATTTATTTAAATAAATAATTGATATTATTTGAATAAATAAAAAGTAATAATTATTTTTTATCCACAATATTAGTTCATTAATTGATTAGTATTTGTTAATTTATTGAAAAGTATTAGATAGTTGGTTATAAAGTAATTATTTGTTATTCACAATATTAGTTCATCAATCGATAAGTATTGGTTAATATATTGAAAAGTATAAGTTCGTTGGTTATAAAGTATTAGTTCATTCATTGAAAAGTATTAGTTCAATTATCAATTTAAACATGAGAAAAAAATCACATTATATGGAAAAAATGTATACACATTACATAATTTCCATCCGAAAATAAATCACAACGACGTGCTGCTAGAAAAAAAGTCTAATAATTATTAAAAAAAATTATAATATTGGGGTTTATTATTCTTTCTAGCCCAATAATTAGCCTCACGTCGCGGCGCATCCAAGTTGTGTAATGTACGGAATAGCTCTATCCTATCTAGAAATTGTAAATGTATACCATTTACAGAAGTATCATGTGAGTGTTCCCAATATCCAGATATAAACGGTACTTGATGATCGTCACCTGGCATATGCAACTGAAATAACAGTAAAAAAATTATTATTATAATTAAATAAAAATAAAAAATTAAATAAACTTTAAAGTAACATTAATATAGTGTTTTCTTACCAATATACAGTGAGTGTTGTTGTGCACGTTCCCCAAGACCAATTTGTTTGTCGGAAGACCTCGACGTTCATCTGTTATTGCGGGAAGGCAAAAAGTTCCGCCGTGTTCTCCAAATGACATTACGAAAACGTTGTATGTGGTTCCAACCAGGTATCCATGTTCAGGTAATACAAACCATTTATCAGGTGGGGCAGAATTTGTGAAGTGATTAAGTGATTCTGCCAAAACTGAGAAGGTTGTGTAACCACCTAAAATGTTTTCGTGTAAATCGTGTCTTATCTGCAGTTCATTATAAAGATCCATTCGTACCCTACCCCATTTGTCCTCGCTTCCGTAGATTGCGAGTGCAACCGCTCTAAATCCGCAGTTCCCATCTCCAATTACATCATTGTAGAAATGAATATATTTTTTGATATATGGAGGAAAATCGTCCTCCACCTGAGAGTTAAAAAACTGTATTAGATGGTTAATATTATTTAGAAAATTGGATGGCCTACTTTTCGAGGTGGGAATTCAGAAGTTTGGGGCCTCTGGGGCTTTGAATTTGGAGTTTCGAGGGGATCTGTGTCGGTATGGCCCGAACTTTGGGGAAATCTGTTCCGAGTCTCTTCAGAATAACTCATCGTGCGTGTTTCCGATGTGCTATGTCTAAGATCAGCTTCCGGTGGAATATCCTGGTGCGCATTAGTTGCCGACACTCTCCCCTTACCCCTTATTTGAGTAGACTTTTTGATTCCCGCACTTTTCATCGTGTACTCATACTCAGAAGGTTTACGATCGCTGGTCTTCTGTTTTGACTTATTTTTTCTTTCAACATTGGGTGGAAGAATGTCTTCCATGTCATCATCGAATAATTTTCTCCTAGTCTTACCACCATCGTCATCATCTGTTCCGGTGGTAGGTATACTAGAAAAATCTATATCCAATGTTTTCCAAAACGAGTCTATACAATTTAAAGGTATATAAGAGTACCGTGTAAGCTTCATGATGTACGGAAAGACCATGTGTTCTCCTGAGATAGCAACCGCACATATTTCTATCTAGATTCCTACTCACTTCTGCGACAATGAGGTCGAACGCCTTAGACGTGATAGTGCGCACTAGTTCGCCGTAGAATTGGTTCTCTAGCATATCAGTCCTTGTCTTGTGGGCGTTAAACCTCGATTTTTTTTTATCTCACATATCTGCAACTCCATGACTTGGTGAACCTTTCTGAAGATCACGTCAAAGTGTTTCTTGCCTCCATCCAAGGTTTTTTTCACCCTATGGTGTTCCTGTTCAACCCTACAAATTTGCTAAGTCCCTTTTCCACTAGGTGTAGAGCATGGTTTTGAACAGCTTGCTCTACGTGGAGCCTACACAATTGTGCTTGAGAATTTGGAAAAACTACATCAACAACATTCATCAACGCGAAAGCCCTGTCCGTAAGAATGACATTTGGCAATTCATCATCGTACAATCCCCGAATAAATCATATGATATATTCGAAGTGTTCCTGCGTTTCAGGGATCATAAATGCATATGCAATGGTGAACGTCTTATGAGTGCTTGTTTCCCCAACGGCCTCAAGTAAAGCCATACCGTACATGTTCTTGTTGTATGTCGTGTCAATGATTAATACTTGTGGATACGTGTTGACCATTACAACTGAACATGGGTGGCTGAAAACTATATCTTTGAGTCCGTTATCACCATCCATCCTAAAGGCATACCTATAAGTTTATAAACTAATCAAATATAATACAATTATGTATTTAATAAAAACCAGGATTTCATATGTAATGCATATAGACTAAATAAATAAATAAATTGTTTATTATATTGACCATCGAAATACACAACTGTTATATTTATTTGATGTAGACTACAGCATGGCCTATTTATTATCATAGTTAAATTATAAATATGTGTTTATTGTATATATATTGGATATGCTCACTATACAATATACATAGAACGGGAGTGTTTGAATATTTGTCAAAATGAATTAGAATGAAAAAAAATATATGATAGTGGTAAAAAATGATAATAAATGTGCTCATTTATATTGAATTGTTTGATTAGGAAATAAAGATTGTCATTATTGTATAGAGAAACTGATAATCCATTTAATAAAAATAATAAATAGTTGAAAACTTTACTAATATTTATACCTGTAATTTCGTTGTTTCAGTAGGTGTGTGAAGTTTTGCGTTGAGGTAAGCTCCTCCCGGCTCTCTCTCCTCACCTTTTGCTGACAATTGTACATTCTCTTTGAGTTTGTACTATTGTTGGGATCGATTGTCTTTAAATATCCCAAAATGTTGCTCGAGCTCACATTCATTGCATCTAGGAGTTGTACATGTTTGTACTGTTCGGGGGTTATTTGACCAAGTCTTGAACCCTCTGCAAATGATGGAAATCGATGATTGTGTGTCCCCTCCAACACCTCAATATGCCACCTATCACGCTCGACATCAGAAAGCCAAGCAAGTAAAGAAAAAGGACACAAATTTTTGACAGTTTTGGTATTTCGCTCATTCTTGGTTTTTTTAGGTGTATATTTTCCACCTTCACAGCATATATACCTGACCTGAGTTGCATTAGAAGTACGAATGGCCAGTGTGATGTTTCTCATATCGGCAACATATTTCACAAAAAAAAACGACTCCGTCTTTTCCGATTAAACCATCATCAGGAGCAATAAAATCAGCAGTGACATCCTCGAAAACGTAATCAGGATCGTAATAAGAACTCATGTTTAAAAAGAATACGAAATAGAAGATGGGAATGAAAATGGAAAATTTATAAGAGGATGATAATGAAAATATAGGATGGATGTATGGATGTATGTATGTAGAAGATGAGAAATATATGATGTATGTATGTAGAAGATAATGAATATGTAGGAGGATAATGAAAATATTAATTAGTGAATGTATGTAGAAGATATATGCAGTGAAAATATAGCATTTGGTGAAAATGAACACGAATTTATAAGAAGTAAAATGGGATCAAAATTGTAATTAAGTAAAACCTGGGTGGCGGAATGCACGCGCCCGACAGCACCTGTCGTCGCGTCTGACACGCGGTTGACCGCGCCACAGTCGCGTCTGACACGCGCCCGACAGCGCTGCGGTCGCGTTGACCATGCGACCAGTAGGCCCGTCGTTGCATTGACCATGCGATCGATTTTTTTATTTTTTTTTCGACCATTTTTCATTTTTTGGGGCCATAATTTTTTTCCTCCATTGCTATATATATACATACAACCACATTAAACTCCACACATTCAACTACTAAATTAGGAGTTCTTACACAAAAAAAGTAGAACAAACCATGTCTTCTACATCTACTAGTCGGATCCGACACAACCTTATTTGCTATAGTGGAAAAGCTTGTCGTACGTACGTTTCTCAGAAGCCTAGAAGTAGAGGAAGGTTATTTCACAACTATCCCGACTCCCTAAGTGAAGGTGGTGGATGTGATTTTTTTTATGTGGGCTGATGATAACAATAAGGGGGTTGTTGACAAGAATGATGGCCAAGGTGAAGACACTGACACTAAGGTGATTGAGGAGATGAAGAATCTGGTTCAAGTAATCAAGGTTCTCACTGAAGCAATCAAGGAACTACAGAAAATGATATACGTGTATTATATACCTTAATAATATATAATAGAAATATATACGTGTATTATATACCTTAATAATATATAATATATATTTTCTAATAAAAATTATATTACATAATAGAATTCTTAAAAATAAATCACTACTTAAAAACAAAAGGATAAAGATAAGGTATTTAGGTTGTTTACATTGTTAAATTTAAAAAAAATACCGAAAATAGATCAAACAACATTATTAATTGTATTGCTGTAAAGTATTAGTTTTAGTGATGTAAAATATTAGTTGTATTGATGTAAAGTATTAGTTGTATTTCTGTAAAGTATTAGTTGTATTACTGTAAAGTATTAGTTGTATTTCTGTAAAGCATTAGTTGTATTGCTGTAAACTATTAGTTTTATAAAAAAAAAAGTAGTAGTTTTATTTGTTCTAAGGTATTAGTTGAATAACTTCGTAATTTATTCCTTACTTCACAATGCAAAGCTACAACTACAACTGCGCCGAATGCACCTATCTGTGTAGACTATGTAACCGATGTGTTACAGCTTCACAACGAATGCAACAACAACTGCAACAAGAAACGCAACACAACCGCAACAAGATGCACAATTCGATTGGAGTACAATGTTAATTTCAAATTTAGGATTCGATCTGAACACCCCTCCAATAGAACCTAATTTCCAGCAGTCTGTTCCGGTGCAGTTTGCTTCAAATCCTGCACATGAACATAATGATATCATGACCCCTCCCTTTGTGAATATCACCCCAATACAG
This sequence comes from Stenogyne calaminthoides, assembly GCA_037126765.1. Lineage (NCBI taxonomy): Eukaryota > Viridiplantae > Streptophyta > Magnoliopsida > Lamiales > Lamiaceae > Stenogyne > Stenogyne calaminthoides. Next base: position 27,542,359 of record JBBCBC010000025.1, read on the forward strand.
TTCCCTGAGTTATTCTCACCTTCGTTCGATCTGTTAACGCCCACCTTGAATCATCCAGGCGCGTCCACATCTCATCACTCCACTCCCCATGGTCCCTCAATGTCTCATCACTCAAGTCACCATGAGTATGAGAATGAATACCAAACTGATACGCAGGCAACACAAGCATCATCGTCGCAAAATGTTGAATGGATGACGACGACACCAATGCTTGGAGGACCCAATGATCCAAGTGTGTTGTTTGCTTTCAAATGTCACAAAGCCAAAAAAATATGGGAAGATCCAGTAAGTGAAATACACAATTTTTTTAATTATTATTTCAAACAGTTAAAATATGTAAATTAACGTGTTCATTTTATTTTTTTTGAATATGTAACATTTTCAAAAGATCCTTGGTTCCCAGACCCGAAAGAAATCTATTGCCGCCTGGTCGTCGAATCCATTATTTGAAGGCCATCAATATTTTGAAATAATTCAACAATCTGGATTGGAGGGTATAGGGAGTTTGATGTTTGAATCAAACAACATGCCCCTCATTACAGCATTCGTTGAACGGTGGCACCCCAAAACAAACACGTTTCATATGCCTTTCGGGGAGATGACGATCACACTTCACGACGTTCACGCTATTCTTGGTAAACTGAAAATAAACTTAATATTTAAAAAATTAAATTTTGTACATGCTCATTAATTAATTTCACTTATAACAAAAATAACTTTTTTCCAATGTAGGCTTGAGAATAAATGGCCTCCCCGTCGTTGCCAGCGGACCATGTCCTGACAATGCATTGATTACCAGGTGTGGATCTAGGGGAGGCAATTCCAAAAGCACCCTCCTTAAAGATATACGAACGGTGAGTTTTAGTGGGCAGTTGAGGGATGCCTCTATTGCTCGAGGTTACTTCTGGTACTTGATGGGGAGTACACTCTTCGTGGATAAAACACGTGATGCTGTCCCCAAAAATTATGTAAATGTGTTGGGTAATCTCGAGTATGTCCCTCAATATGCATGGGGAGCCGCGTCATTAGCTTATTTATATAAGCAACTTGGCAAGGCATTCAGAATTGAGACGACACAGATGTCGGGTTGCTTAACATTAATTGAGGTAAAAATTCAATTTCAATAATATTTCCAATTATATTTAATTAATACACTATTATTAACATATGTAACTAATAACTAAAAAACACATTTTTTTTATTTTCAGTGCTGGTCATACGAGTACTTGTTGGGGAATGAGTTCGCACAGATCTATTCGGGGTGAACATTTAAATACAGATTTAATTCATTAATTATTACTAGCATGAATTAATCCTATATTAATTCAAATAATAATCGCAACAACATATCATGCATATAAAAAGCCACGTAAAACCTCACGATGCGGAATCTACGGGTTTACGTGAACGCGTTCTCTCGGGATGGCAAAGACTTGCCGGACGGACTAACCAAAAGGACTTCCCAAGTATTCCTTAGCCCTTGCTTTCGACAATCCGGTGGAAGGATACTCGCGAACAATTAACAAAAGGAAAAAATAAACTTTGTTGCACCACTTATGTGGATTTGCTAATATTTCCAGCACATGGAATTGTACTTGGGAATGAACTAATCATCCCCTATTTATAGGAGGGAGGGTGGACGAAAATTTAGTGATATTTCAATGTGGGAAAAGACTTTTCTTGGTCACCAAGAAATCTTGAATATATCCCATATATTATTTTTTCCATAATTAAAATATTCCACAAAATTCCACCTCCTCTATTTTATGGTATTTTCGAAAAATATAGTGTGCAAGAATCCAAGATTTGGATCTTCTTGAATTTATGAGATATAGAGTATTTCAAGAAATACATATCTTCCATAATATCTTTTCAAGAAAATCTTTCTTGCCCTCTATTTTCCAAAATTTCGAAATTTCATTATGTATAACCAAGTGGGAGATTTCTTGAATTTAATGAGACAATCTAGTATTCCAAAAATACATATCTTCATTCTATAACAAAATTCAAAGAAAATCTTTCTCCCTCTTTTATCCATAATTTTCTAATTAATTAGAGAAATATTAAGCAACAATATTTATTTTATTTTAATCACCTTTTTTTCGCTTATTGACTATATGTTGGGCTACTCGGGGGCCTTTAGGAGAATTAAGATTGGACCTTCTAATGGATCTTGAATATCTAATATTGAGCCACAATATAATTCAAGCCCATAAATATTAATTAATCCCACTACATAATTAATATTGCACTATCCATCTTAACCCATATTACAGTCAATATGGCTCCCGGTCATTATTTCCCGTGTTTAAGATTATCTAGCCCATTAATTAATTCAAGCCACTGAAATAGCTTTCCGTTAATTAATATCTTTTGTCCTTGGTCGAGAAACGGTTCAACATTATTATCCATACCTAAACTAATTCCACTTGCAAGATTTGGTATGATAAAACTTATGAACCTCCCAAGGGGGCAAATCAAGCAAGCGTGCTTGCACGATTCTTCTTCAGATAAATCTTAGCAATCACATGTGACCAATAATATTGCCCAAGATAAAAAGTATTGAATCTCTCTCTGATTCGCTACCCATGATAAGTCAAAGCAATAATTACCAATCCCACGTGATCCTATTTAAGGGACGAAGGTTAAGAAATAACGAACCACTGAGGTCTAATTCTTCCTTGTTCAGTTATGAAGAATTTATCCTCCTGTAGGTCCTATTCAGTGCATCAGTCATGCACTAGTGTAATCTCTTGGTCAAGACAAACCAATCTGAGCCTTACACCTCAACCTTTCGCGATGGTTGTTCATTTCCATCTGGGTCGTGAATGGCGTACTTTTTAGTTACAAAGGGACCTAATTTAATCTTCGTGATCCGGTATCACTAAATTAACTACAATTGTAACACGTCATTTAATTATTGAAACAGTTTATGCAAAGAAATATATATAACATTCAATCATATTTAAAGCATCGATGATAAACAATTTATTTCAAGAAATAAGTCCGAAAATTCAGTTTTGATTATACAAAAGTAAAAAGCATACTTTTCAAAAGATAATCCCAACAATCTCCCACTTATACTCAAAGTCTGCTTTTAAGTATACTACAACACGTCTCACATAGTCTGTGACATCTAATGTCACCTACACGAACCTAATAATTTCTCCCACTTATACTCAAAGCAGATTAAGCAACGGTCTTGACACCCATTCCTTCCACATGTCTCTCTAATGTATTGAGAGGCTCTTTTGTGAATGGATCTGCTGGGTTGTCCTCGACGCCATCTTTTTGCACATCTATATCTCCTCTCTTAACGATGACTCGTATAAGATGGTATTTCCTTTCAATGTGTTTGTTTGGCTTTGTGGGCTCTTGGTTCCCTTGAATTTGCAATCGCCTCCCGGCATTGTCACAATATACGATGATTCTGGCCAAGCAAATTCGAACCACATCTAAGTCCACAAGGAAGTGCTTGAGCCAAACCGCTTTTTTTCGGTTTGCCCTCGCTAGCAGCCTACATATTCGGCTTCCATGGTAGAATCTGCGATGCATTTCTGCTTGACGCTTCTCCATGTTACGGCTCCTCCCCCCATGCAAAACACACTACCGAAGGTAGATTTTCTGGAGTCCATGTCTGATTGGAAATTCGAGTCCGTGTAACCAATGGGGATTGGACTTCACGATGATAAACCAACATTCTATCCCGAAGTTCTTTTTCAGATACTTGGAATGTTTTTAATCGCCGTCCAATGCTCTTTCCCGGGGTTACTTTGATATCTTGCCACCATGTCTACGGCAAAGCAGATATCCGGTCTCGTACACAGCATTGCATACATAAGACTTCCGACAGCCGAAGCATAAGGAATGCATTTCATGTCATTTATCTCCTCTTTCGTCTTAGAGGACATTTTCTTGGATAGATGGATTCCATGCCTGAAAGGTACGAATCCTTTCTTGGAATCTTACATACTGAAATGTTTCAAGACAGTGTCTATGTATGAACCTTGCGATAAGCCTAACATCCTTTTCTTGCGATCTCAAGTGATCTTGATCCCAAGGACGTGCCCGGCTTCCCCTAAGTCCTTCATATCAAACTGTTTTGAAAGCCATGCCCTTACGTCTGATCACACCTTCACATCGTTCCCGATGATCAGAATGTCGTCTACGTACAGTACTAAGAATACCAATGCAGTTCCGACACACTTTTTATATACACAACTTTCAAACTCGTTTTGATCAAACCCATAAGACTTTACAACATGATAAAAACTTTGGTTCCAAGCTCTGGATGCCTGTTTGAGTCCGTAAATGGACCTCTTGAGCTTACAAACTAGGTGTTCTTGGCCTGTTTCAATGAAACCTTGGTGTTGTTGCACATAGATCTCTTTATCAAGACTTAGTTAAGGAAAAAGCATCTTTGACATCTATTTGCCAGATTTCAAGGTCGAAGTGCGCAGCAATCGATAAGAGAATACGGATGGACTTAAGCATGGCTACGGGCAAAAAATTTTCTCATAATCGATCCCTTCTTTCTGATTGTAACCTTTCGCCACTAGTCTTGCTTTGAAGGTTTCAACCTTCCCGTTCGATCCTCTTTTCCTCTTATATACCCACTTGCATCTAATGGGTTTGACCCCATTAAGTGGTTCGACGAGCTCCCACACTCTATTATGAAATATAGAACCCGATTCGGCTTTCATTGCTGTTTGCCAAGAATCTGCATCCTTATCTTGGAGTGCCTCGTCATATGTCCATGGGTCTGATTCGTCTTGTCCGGGAATCAAGTCCGAGGACTCTCCTATTCCCATGAATCTCTCGGGCTGTCTAACAACCCTCCCACTACGACGAGGCTCTCGGTTGAAAACGTGTCGTTTGGTATATCATCTAAATACATATTGGCAATGAGGTTTGCCCTCTAAGCTCATTTAAGGTAATCTCACTTTTGGGTTTTCTTTGGTTCATATAGTCTTCTTCCAAAAATCTAAAGTGGGTGCTTATGACCACCTTTTGATCTTCAGGACCATAGAACATACACCCTTTTGTTCCCTCGGGGTATCCTACAAACAACCTTAATTCTGATCGAGGATCCAATTTACCGACTTCCTTATCCAACACGTAGGCCGGACACCCCCAAATCTTCATGTGTCTCATACTAGGCTTGCGCCCGGTCCACAATTCTTTGGGAGTTTTGGGAACCGATTTGGATGGCACCAAGTTCAGAATGTAAGCCGTTGTTTCCAAGGCATGACCCCAGAACGACTTGGGAAGATCCGCATAACTCATCATTGATCTAACCATTTCCAAAAGAGCTCTGTTTCTTCGCTCTGCAACCCCGTTTTGTTGAGGGGTTCCGGGTGCAGTGAGCTGGGATACAATCCCTTCATCAGATAAGTAGTTCAAAAACTCATCGCTGAGGTATTCGCCTCCACGATCAGATCGTAGAGACTTGATACGTTTTTCCCTATGATTCTCTGCTTGAGCCTTAAATTCTTTGAATTTCTCAAAGGTCTCAGATTTATGCTTCATAAGGAAAATATAACCGTACCTTGAGTAATCATCAATGAAAGTGATGAAATACTCATAACCTCCTCTTGCTTTGGTTGACATTGGACCACATACATCTGTGTGAACGATCTCTAACACTTCTTTGGCCCTATTCCCCTTGGCTCCAAATGCCCTCTTGGTCATTTTCACCCTCCAAACATGATTCGCAGGTTGGAAACGGTTCAACTTGGAGAAGTTCTAGTGAACCGTATTTCACCAACCTTTGGATCCTCTTTGGATTTATATGACCCAATCTTAGATGCCAAAGAAGTGTCTCGTTCACATCTGATGAACGTTTTTTTTTCTGAAATAGTTGATGTGTTATAGGATTGATTTCTTGAGTGGTGTGCCAAATTGTATAGAGATTATTCGCCAACGCGTCCATGACGGATAAATTTATCATAAAGAGAAATGGTAACAACTTTATTAAAAGTAACCGAATATCCATCATGAAAAAGTTTAGAAACCGAAATCAAATTCTTTCTAAAACTCGGACGTCATAAACATCTCTTAAAATTAAAACTTTGTCTTCAAAAGACAGTGCACTTCTCCCATCGCTTTCACCGCCACTCTCAAAGATCGCCCGGTGTGATGAGGATCTCACTTCCACTCGGGGCCGGTTTCGGGTCCTTTTGAACCATCATAACGTGAAACAAACATGATCGGATGGATCCGTATCCACCACCCATAAATGGGAGGCATACGCCGCTAAACAAGTTTCAACAACTAGTGAGTGAGGATTACCTTTCTTTCCTTTCCTTTTGGGATTGGAACAGGCTGACCTCCAATGTCCTTTCTCCCCGCAATTGAAACATGTTCCTTTTGGTTCTTTCTTGACACCCAACCAGCTAACCGTCTTTTTCTCACTTTTCTTAATGATGAGCTTGCTTTGGTTCTGACCACTTTCCTTTTCTTGAGACTTGCCTTCCACTGGCCTAAATCTCGAGAAAAGGCTTTTGATCACCAATGCTTCGTCTTTCTTTCCTAAATGCTTCTCCACTTTCTCCAAGGCTTCTTGAAGATCATCCATGGTAAACATGTGATCACTCATCACAAAACCACAGTAAAATTCATCGAAGCTCCTTGGCAGAGTAAGCAACAGAAATTCGATTTGGGCCTCATCACAATACTTAGTTCCGAGATAAGCCAGTTTCAGAAAATGGTTTTTAACTCTGAGAACATGCTCCCTTACAGGTGTTCCCTCAACCATTTTCAGCCTAGCCACGTCGTCGTTTTTAAACTGATCGATCATGCGGTCTTTTGTTGAAAACATTTCTTCAAGACTTTGCATAATTTCCGCAGCAGACTCAACACCTTCATGAACGTGTTTCAAATCATCAGACAGTGAAGTCAAGATTACACGTTTCATGGGTTCATTGGCCTGCTCCCAAATATTATACTCATGTCTTGCCGCATCAGTTGATTCATCAGTAGGCTTACGTGGCTTGGGTACATCAAGAATCCAATAATGTTTTTGTGCAGGTAGGACATGCATCATATTTCGTTTCCAAACATTATAGTTTTCTCCAGATAATTGGTGTTCTTTGAGTGTATATAACAGTGGATTAAAAGGTTGCGACATGATGAACTGAAATAAACAATAATATGCATAAGCACAAAAAGTATCACAAGGTTTGATCACATGCCATCATATTTAAAATCTCAAAAAAAATATGAACATGCATCAGCCAACATCTCAAAACAGTTTAAATAAGCCACGTGGGGTGGGTCATTATTTAAACACATTCAAGCGAGTTACAAACAAAACGATTTACAAACCTTTAATATCCAGATTAATAGTTGGCTCCCAACTGACCAATATAAAATTGACAGGGACTTCGGGGAAGTATATGCATATCAATTTTATACCTAAGTAATAACCATGATTAAATACAGGATTACTATTTCGCTTTGATCGAGCCTCGTGGGGAGGGTCATCGTCGCCACTAGTAATAACCCACAATCATCCGTTTGGAATTCATTCATGTGAAATCTATCTTTTGACCGTCCCGTGGGGGGAATTTCTCCAAAAGAATTCACAAATAAATAAATCATGGAGGTCAAAATTAATTCAATTTTATTATCCTAATAAAATTGTCAATTAATTATTTAAAACATACTTAGTAATTTTGGAGTTGAGATTTTTCAATTTGGCAACCCTCATGCAAACACATTTAAACAAATTAAATAAAGCATAAGATAGCACAAATAAATCAAGCAAAAATGAAAAAATAAACATATTGGGCACAAATTATCCAATTGTCATGGTTTGATTTTTTCTGGCTTGATCTTGAAGAAACACGTCTCGAATTTCTCCCACTCGTTAAATCTCGAAAAAATACTTCGTCTCGAACCGCCACGCCATTTCAATGTGAATGGATGCACGCATCCGATCCGCCGGCTTGCCTGGCCTCTCGATGACCTCGGCGCCCGCCTTTTGCCCGTTGCCGATTTCAAGCGCCTCGGCATTGTCGGCAAATCTCGGCGGATCTCGACGGCGTCCATACATAAGGCCCCTCGCCCATGATCCGCCTCGACCAAAGATTCGTATCGTATCCGCCCGCCCCCCGCCCGTCTGTTACGGCTGGGCGCGCGCACCGCTGTCTTGTTTATCTCAAGCTGCGCTCGCCTCGCCCTGCGCCCTAAAAGCGTGCCAAAGATTACGCCCATTTTCCCTTACGCAGTTCTCGATTTTGTCCTTTAATTCTTCGTCTTTTCTTTCCCGATCCGGTTACAATTTATTTACAAAAAAATAAATAAACCTAGATCTAGACTAGTCTATTACATTGATCAAATCAAACAAATCCTAGTCTACTCGTGGATTTTCTCACGAGGCAAAACAAATCCGAACGAATCGAATTAAAAAAACCACAGTTTATATGCATGCACAATAAAACATTAAAATCCATGACAATTGGATACATGCAAAACAGATCTAACAGTTCTACTATCCAATTTCAAATTTAATGTCCACGAATTAAATTACAATTTAAAAAATTGAGTCAAAACAAAGGCTCGATACGATTGTTGGGGAATGAGTTCGCATAGATCTATTCGGGGTGAACATTTAAATACAAATTTAATTCATTAATTATTACTAGCATGAATTAATCCTATATTAATTCAAATAATAATCGCAACAATATATCATGCATATAAAAAGCCACGTAAAACCTACGCATGCGGAATCTACGGGTTTACGTGAACGCATTCTCTCGGGATGGCGGTGACTTGATTCGGACGGACTAACCAAAAGGACTTCCCAAGTATTCCCTTAGCCCTTGCTCGACAATCCGGTGGAAGGATATTCGCGAACAATTAACAAAAGGAAAAAATAAACTTTGTTGCACCACTTATGTGGATTTGCTAATATTTCCAGCACATGGAATTGTACTTGAGAATGAACTAATCATCCCCTATTTATAGGAGGGAGGGTGGACGAAAATTTAGTGATATTTCAATGTGGGAAAAGACTTTTCTTGGTCACCAAGAAATCTTGAATATATCCCATATATTATTTTTCCCATAATTAAAATATTCCACAAAATTCCACCTCCTCTATTTTATGGTATTTTCGAAAAATATAGTGTGCAAGAATCCAAGATTTGGATCTTCTTGAATTTATGAGATATTCTTGTATTTCAAGAAATACATATCTTCCATAATATCTTTTCAAGAAAATCAAGAAAATCTTTCTTGCCCTCTATTTTCCAAAATTTCGAAATTTCATTATGTATAACCAAGTGGGAGATTTCTTGAATTTAATGAGACAATCTTGTATTCCAAGAATACATATCTTCATTCCATAACAAAATTCAAAGAAAATCTTTCTCCCTCTTTTATCCATAATTTTCTAATTAATTAGAGAAATATTAAGCAACAATATTTATTTTATTTTAATCACCTTTTCAGTTATTGGACTATATGTTGGGCTACTTTTCGGGGCCTTTAGGAGAATTAAGATTGGACCTTCTAATGGATCTTGAATATCTAATATTGAGCCACAATATAATTCAAGCCCATAAATATTAATTAATCCCACTACATAATTAATATTGCACTATCCATCTTAACCCATATTACAGTCAATATGGCTCCCGATCATTATTTCCCGTGTTTAAGATTATCTAGCCCATTAATTAATTCAAGCCACTGAAATAGCTTTCCGTTAATTAATATCTTTTGTCCTTGGTCGAGGAACGGTTCAACATTATTATCCATACCTGAAACTAATTCCACTTGCAAGATTTGGTATGATAAAACTTATGAACCTCCCAAGGGGGCAAATCAAGCAAGCGTACTTGCACACGATTCTTCGTATTAAATCTTAGCAATCACATGTGACCAATAATATTGCCCAAGATAAAAAGTATTGAATCTCTCTCTGATTCGCTACCCATGATAAGTCAAAGCAATAGTTACCAATCCCACGTGATCCTATTTAAGGGACGAAGGTTAAGAAATAACGAACCACTGAGGTCTAATTCTTCCTTGTTCAGTTCTGAAGAATTTATCCTCCTGTAGGTCCTATTCAGCGCATCAGTCATGCACTAGTGTAATCTCTTGGTCAAGACAAACCAATCTGAGCCTTACACCTCAACCTTTCGCGATGGTTGTTCATTTCCATCTGGGTCGTGAATGACGTACTTTTAGTTACAAGGGACTGTTAATTTAATCTTCTGTGATCTGGTATCACTAAATTAACTACTGATGTAACACATACATAATTATTGAACAGTTATGCAAAAAAATATATATAACATTCAATCATATTTAAAGCATCAGTGATAAACAATTTATTTCAGTAAATAAGTCTGAAAATTCAGTTTCGATTATACAAAGTAAAAAGCATACTTTTCAGTATAATCCCAACAGTACTTCCCTGACTTGCGCAAACGCGGCGAAGCTACCTCGTTTAACCGTGCCCACCCAAGAGCATCGTACTGGAACAAGACCCAAAAATTCAAAAACTCGACACGGGATCTTGTACATTACCGCAAACTGTTGGATAATTACCCTTCGACTACTCTATGTTTATCATTCTCAATACACCCTTAATAGTAATAACGTCAGTAATAATTTAAGTACCTTAACAAAATGACATATACAAATATTTTACTTACTTTATAGGTCAATTGGACTCCATACGGCCGTCCATCGTCTATCCCTGCCCCCTCATTATTTCATGGATGCATTCAATTTCTTGACTTCGCCGAAGGGTATATGCCGAGGAGGGTTGCAAGGCAATATGGGAGAGTGCAACCCATACCGCCACCACCGATCGACTTAGATCTTGAACGTTCAAAATTCGGAGCCAGTGCAGAGAGGTACAAAAAAGTGTATGGACCCACGGTGGCATTTTGGAATGAAATGCAAAATCATTGTTACCGTCTCGGGGACCTTGGTACCTTCGCTGTAGTGAAGGACAGTACCACGGATGAGTATCCTGCATGGTATGCAAACATTACTCATCTGAGAGTGCACAACACTGCACACAGTGAGAATAATGTTTATGTCAGTGGCACGTCGAGGTCAGCTCACCAAATGTTGGGACACGTGAGGCAAGAAACTCACGATTTGATGAATCAAGCTAGTGTTGATCCACAGTGTCCACCCTATATGATGCCTCATCTTGGCTCGATTGCCCATCATACCGGTACCGCGACGGTCCCCGATCCTGCTTATTGGGGACATCAACACGCGTATCCCCCTGAACAATTCACACAAGACATAGCTCCTGGTTGGTGGTGGAACGGATACGAATGGCAACAACAATAGCACTTTTTTTTTAGCAGAGTTATTTATTTGTATTTTATTGTTTTATATGATAAATTAATATTCCAATTTTTTATCTCTAGTTTAATGTTTTAACATTTTTTTTATAAAAATCAATAATAATATAGAAATTGCTTGCTTATTTAAATCTATAAAAACTAATATATTTGTATATCTTATTAAAAAGTTAGTGCAAAAAAAAAATCCAAAAATGTCAACAATTATAAATTATAAATAAATCTTTAATTATAAATCATAAATAAATAATTATAAATTATAAATAAATACAAATTATAAAAAATTCGAAATTAAACAAAAAAAAATCGAAATTAAAAAAAAAAGCCGTCTCGTGTTCCACGCGACCAAACAGGTCTCGGTCACATGGTCCACACGATGTAGACAATTTCCATCGCATAGGCGGCGCGATCGATGCAAAATAAAAAAAAATAATAATAAAGCCGTCGCATATGCCATGCGACAAAGTCATACACGGTCGCATGGGCAGCGCGACGGCGTGTACGAGAATCCACAACATCAGCCTGTCACTTTTGTGTATATAGTATAACTCGCTTGCGTCCCGTGCACCTCTTTGCATCACATTGTCCAATATCTTGAATCCACAAATCAATTAGAACAGCAAAAGCAATGCACAAACCATAACTCTAAACTCACGGTTATTCAATTCGAAGTGGTAAAATAAATTCATATTTATGCAGTTAAACAAGCGGAGACATACCCACATAGCAAGATGAACGGACCTTTTTTGCTCCTCCACTTCTTCAGCTGCTCATATTTTAAACACAAGCCATGAGATTCAATAATTCAAAATGACCCTTTCCCATATCAACTCTAGCACAATTCACCAAACACCTTGAGTGCATTAATTTAAAAAGAGCACAACAACCCTAGATTTATTTTGCATCATTGTTGTTCTAAATCTCATTGAGAGAGAAGAAAATTAGAAAACTATTATGTCTGAATTTGAGTTTAAATTAATTAATTTCTATGAATCAGTTTAGTTTTCGACTATTTTTTATCTTTTGTGTTGGTATTTTGAAATTTTAGGGTTTTTTTTAAGCGTATAAAAAAGATAGAAGTGTTAATAGGTTTTGATCGGGTGTAGAAAGAGGTGGGAGTGTTAGTAAATTTAATGTTTAAACCCCTTTGTGCAAACCCCCAAATATAACAAATTCTTTTTGAGTAACTTACTCTAAGGTCCAAAATGGACCTACAAATTACTAGTAGGTCCAAGCTTTAAAAAAAATACTAGGAGGTCCAAAGTCCCCTAGCTAAATGACCAAATTGCCCTTAATTTCATTCCTTCCACTTTTTCTGTATATGCATTATTTGATAAATTGTTTAAAAATTTTGCATTTTTCTGCAGATTCATTTCTGCATTTTTTTTTTCAAATTATTTTTTCTGCAGATTCAAATTATTTATCAATCTAAAAATTAAAATCTCAAAATTCATATAAAAATTAGAATATTACAGAAATTTACATATCAAAATTGAAAAAATGTCAAAATTTTACATATTTAAAACCTACAATTACAATCTCAAAATTTACATATCATCGTCTTTATTACGACATGAACATGTTCATCAAAACAAATGAACATGGTCATCAAACACATGAACATGTTCATCTGCGATTTCAGATTCTCACCCTCATAAATTTACAAACCCAGATATTCTTAAAATGGATCTTCAAATCTTCAAAAAACTTTCATATCAACAACCCAGATCTTCCCCAAATCTTGATAAAAATCTTCAAATCTGCATTTTCACACAATAAACTCTGCTATTTTATTCTGCACACTCTCTGCCAAAATTCATCCACTCTATGCTCTAATCCCATCAACACACCCAAAAATCATCCCTCTCAAAATCCTCACAATACAATTCAAGATCCATCCATCAACATTCATCACTCAAAATAAATATTGTTGGGATATTTTAGTTTTGATGAATTATGCCAAAACATTATCAACTTGTGTTATTGAAGCTAATTTACAGATAACAAGTTGAGGGGGAACGAAAGAACAAGTTGAGGGGGAACTCACGAAATCAGAAGTAGATGATCGAGATCAGACGAGGCTGCAGACGAGACTGATCGAGATCAGATGAGTAAGATGAGTTCCGGAGTTAACTGATGAGCTGTGCAAAATCAGAAGAGAATAAAAGCTATGCCAGCTGATCAGAAGATCAGATGACCAGAACAGACCTGATCAGATGATCAGAAGAACAAACGAGCTGATCTGGTGATCAGAAGAGCAGACAAGCTGATCAGAACGAAACTGACCAGAAGATCAGAAGAGAAGGTTGCAGATCAAAAAAGGAGCAGATGAGACTGATCAAGATCAGACGTGATCAAGATCAAATAAGATAAACTTATATGTTAACCTGATGTACTGACCTGATGTTATCCTGATATGTTGACCTGAAGATGTGTTGATCTGATCAATCGAGCTGATCAGATCAGGCAAGAAGAAATCAGATAGCCTGAGTCAAGTGACCTGAGGGTCAGTGAGTAAAAGTGACCTGAGGGTCAGGATGTCTGAAGTCAGAAGAACTGAACTCAGTCAGTCTGAGTGTCAGTATGCCTGATCAGACAAGGTCCGCTGAAGAGAAGTCTGCTGAATCAAGAAACCTGAGACTCAGAGAACCTCAGACTCAGAGAACCTGAGACTCAGAGAACCTAAGACTCAGAGAAACCTGAAGACTCGGAGAATCCTGAAGACTCAGAGAAACTGAAGAATATAGCCGTTATATTCAGCTGACATGGACCAATGAGAGGAAGACAACCAGCCTGAAGAAGCTGCAGAACTTACAGAATAGTATGGATTTGAATGTGATTCTCTCCAACGGTAACATTCAAATCCACACTATAAATACAAAGTCTTTCATCATTTTAAAGTGTAAAAAGTGTGGAGAGTGTGGAGAATGTGGCAAAAGATGCTACAGAGCCAAGAAGACACATACTCAAGTATTCCCACCATAGAACACAAATCTGTAGACATACAAATACATCCATGAGTGTTCTAAAACTCAATCTAAGCAACCCAAGATATATCCTAAGCTTAAGAGAGATTTTCCCAACCTTAGCATTGAGGCTAAACAAATGTAAGGGAAAATCTCAACCTAGTTGGAGACACCAACCCAAACCCAAACCCTATTGTTAGGTAGTTTGTGTGGAGTTGTAAAGAGTTAGTAAGCTGCAGTGAGTCAGCTAGAAAACTCAAGGTAGAAAAGTGAGTAAGCTGCAGTGTGTCAGCCTGAAAGCTTGTAGGCAATCCCGTGGAGGGTGATAAGTCCCGAGGCGAGCCCGAGAGGGTGATAAGTCCAGTTTGAAGGAATTTCCCTAGGAACAGGGAGAGTGGATGTAGGAGCTTGAGTCTCCGAATCACTATACTTTGTTTTGTTCTTTATTGCTTTATGTTCTTATCTTGTCATATGCATTCGACTATAAGCAAAACACATAGATTTAAAAGCAAAAATTTGGAATCACCATTCCTTCACCTTTGTTTTATATGCATTTCATGATTTTTCCGCATCTCATGGGTTTTTCACCAGGACAAACAAATACAATCGGTAAATATTTACACACCATTTATTACCCCTTTTCAATGCCCAGAAAAAATACCCAGATTCTAACAAAACATTCTAACAACAAAAAAACACCACAAATCACCAAAAAAACGATGGAGGGGCGGAGGACGCGGTGGCGGATTACCAAAAATTTATTCGCAACAGATTTAGAGCAAAAGGCGAGCCATTGAGAACTAGGGTTTCATCTGGATCGAGATGGGCGGCGGCAACGCGGCCGTGGGAGCAGCGACGCTGGAGTGGCGACGCGGCCATGGGATCGAAGCTGGTGGGGGAAAGGTGGATCCGCGGAGTATTTTTGGTGGGAAAGGGGGTTCAGCGGCGGCAAGCAGAGAGGGACGAGGGAGTGCCGCCGCATGGGGGAGAGGTGAGTGGGGGAGGGTGGGCACCGTTGTAGGAGGGGAGGAAAGGTGAGTGGGGCGTGGAAGAGGGGGGCACCTCCGCGGGTGGTGGCGAACAGAGAGATGAGAAATGAGGGTTGCAGTGACGAGAGGGGAAATGAGAAATGAGGGTTGGATTTTGGATTTTGGATTTTGAAATTTGGGGAAGAGGAAATGAGGGTTGCAGTGACGAGAGGGGCATATATGGTATTTAAAAAAAAAGTTGGACCTAAGAGTAATAAAATGATGCTTGGACATATGAGTAATACACACTCTCCCAATGGACCTATGAGTAATTTTTTCATTCTTTTTTAAAAAGTTCTTTTTTGTCAATGCTTTTAATTTCATTATTTTCTAGCCAAGAGAATATATTTTTTACCAACTATGCCCTTTATCCCTATTTTCTTAAAACAACCGGTTCTTTTTTATTTCTCTCACTTTATTATATATTTTTTGATCTGCTACTGTTTACACTTTTACAATCCCTAAATGAAATTAAAAAGTTAAACTCGCCATTCACATCGCTCGATCAAATAAATATATTGGTTGCACCTCACGTCAAATTATTCAAGGTATTGCCTCGATCTTTGGTTGCGCCTCACTGACAATTATTCAAGGTATTGCTCTTCTTATCAAATGATCTTATTAATTTATTCAAGGTATTGCGCCTCACGTCAATAATTAGAAATTAAACCAAGAAAATATTGTTTGTTGAGTTGCAATTATTATTCTTCTGACTCTCTTGATCACCCAGTTGCAATAATTGTAATTTAACGTCATTCTCTCATTCTATTTTTAAAAAATTATTTTAGGGTTTATAATATAAGGTGGTACAGAGTGAATTAATGATGATACGTGCTTAAAATATGGTACTAAATGAATTAATGGTGGTACGGACTTAAATAAAATGTGGTACGAGGTGAATTAATGGTGGTACGGGCTTCGAATGTTTTAGGGTTTATAATATACAGTGGTGCGAGCTTAAACAAGTGTGGTACAGAGTGAATTAATTAATGGTGATACATGCTTAAATAAAATGTGGTAAGAGGTGAATTAATGATGGTACGGGCTTAAATAAGTATGGTACGGAGTGAATTAATGGTGATACGTGCTTAAATAAAGTGTGGTATGAGGTGAATTAATGATGGTACGAGCTTAAATAAGTGTGGTACAGAGTGAATTAATAATGATACGTGTTTAAATAAAATGTGGTACGAGGTGAATTAATGATGGTACGGGTTTAAATAAAATGTGGTACGAGGTGAATTAATGGTGGTACGGGCTTCGAAAAAATGTGGTACGGGTGAAAAAATGGTTGTACGAACTTAAATAAAATGTGGTACGAGGTGAAATAATGGTGGTACGAGCTTAAATAAAATGTGGTACGACGTGAATTAATGGTGGTACGAGGTGAATTAATTTTTTTAATTATTTCATTAAGGGTATAATGGGCAAAACAAATATATTTTTGGCTAAAAAAGAACAATTTATAAATTAATAATAAAAAAAAAAATGTTTCTTTTGTCATTGGGTCATTTATAACTCTACACCTTAAACTTTTAATACAAAAAGGGTGTATTAGTATTTATCATTTAGGGTATTTTTGTAAAAAAAAAAGTGGATGAACTAAGTAAATTTGTGGGTGTGTGTAGTTGCGCCCTTAATTTATTTATTTTTCATTATACGAACTCATAATTTATTTAAATTTTATAACTTAAGTGTATATATTAATTTTCTCTGATGCCTTTAAAGTTATCTTCCATTATCAATTAACATTACAACATATAGATTTATGTACGTGGTAGTTATTCAAATTAGCATCAATATTTTTATGGCATTGCTGAGGAGTAGTGTTTTTAGAATTGGACCGAACGGCCGATTTAATCGGGAATCGATCTTGGGACGGGTCCGAAACCATCCTAAAAACAGTTTTTGTGGAAAAATCGATCAAAACCGAATGAACCGGTTCTCTCCTTTATAAAAAAAAATATTACTTTTAATTATATGTATTAGGATCCAATTAGTCCATTTTATAATATTTCCTCTCACATTTTCCTTCAACACTTTCGATATGGAAAAAATATATGAGGTAATTATATGTATCAAGGTCCACCTTCACCACTTTTATAATACTTCTTCTCACATTTTCTTCAAACACTTTCGATATATGAGGTGAAACAAATGTATGAGGTACACTTCTTCCCTTTTATATTATTTTCTTTCACATTGTTCTCTAACACATTCGATGTGGGATAAATATTTGAGGTACACTTCTTTCCTTTTTATATTATTTTCTCTCACATTTTTCTCTAACAATTTCAATGTGGGACAAAATTATGAGATCCACCTCTTCCCCTTTATATTACTTTCCCTCACATTTTTCTCTAATACTTGCTCGATGTGGGACAAAAATATAAGATCTATCTTCCTCTTTTAATATTACTCTCTCACATTATAGTGTTGTTTTTTATTATAACTATGACTATTGTATTTTCTTAAATATGAAAAGTTATAAGATATATGTTTAAATTTTTGTAGGTGTATACTTATTGTTTTTTTAACTGAACATAGGAAATATTGAAAAAAATTAAACAAAAATCATTTCAACAGTTAAACCGCCAGTTGAATCGGTTCGACCAGTTGAATCGCTCACCGGTGGTCTGTCAGGTTCGATCACCAGTTCGGTTATAAAAACACTGGTCAGGAGTTTCATTTCGTATTTAATTAATAAAAATAATATTAATATACCTAAAAGATTTTCTTAAAAAAATACATGAAAATAAGAAAGAGTGGAGACAAAAATAACATTTGTGGTTGTTCCTAGTTGGCCGCGCCAAGATACAGAGCCCAATTACAATGATTATAAGATGTTTAATTTTTATGGGCCCTAACATATAATTTTAGGCCGAGTCCCGTCTACCCAAATTGATTAAATTGTAATATATAATTGTATGTTATTTTCGAATTTATTATCAATTAGCAAATTTTTATTTGGTCAAATGTTTTATAGTTATAATCAAATCTTAATAGTTTAGTTTACATTTTTAAATAATTTTAATAATAGCAATTAATATTTGGGCAGGATGTGGCACCCATGTCATTTATTTTTTAATAATATCAATTAATTAGATTTTTTTTGATTAATTTTATTCTAAACCGTGGAAATTAGTTTGTTAAAAATATAAAATGTTTGGAATTTTAAAATATTTGGTCAATTAATGTTTTTGGCTGAGTCACTGACATGGTGGACTTTGCCTGTCCAAATCAACAGGTTTAAGGATTATTGAACGGATAATAATTTGTTAATAGTTATTAAAAATGTTAAATGTTTAAATATAACTCTTATCTACTAATTCATATGGTGGTTTTATTTATAATATTATTAATATAATTTATATTTTTTAATCTCAATTATTTATTATTTAATTTTATTTTTATCATCCATTTATCCATTATCGACTAATTGTGAATCACCTCTTACTCGTACAAATTCTCTATTTTAAAAATTTACAATTCTATGAAAATATTTATTTATGATATAATATTTAATCTTAAAAATTTTATATATTAAATATATACTCCATACTTTATATTGTAAGAAAATTAAAAATTTAAATGAACATAAAAATTAATTATTAGGAGTCATATGAGATGTGAGTGTGTGGTGGGGGCAGGGGGAATGTCAAACCGACATATATTATGTAAGGGTCCGCTTTGTTGGAGGTAATGAGATTTTTTCCTATTGATATTGTTTCATAGTTTTGATGTGTTCGTAATGGAAATAAAAGTAAGCAATTGATTACTTTATTTTCATCACTCACTCAACACTCCTCACATGATATCCAAATTCTAAACAGTTGGTTGGTGGATTTTTTTAACCAAACTATAACAATACAGTCAATAACCCCATAGTGATTGACCCTCAATGATACTCATTGTCATTAACATTTTTGAGTCATACCAAGTTGACCTTAAATAATATAATATATAGAAGACTAGAGTGACATCTAATTCAAATGAAAGAGATTAATTTAAAATATGAAATGAATGAAAATATGCACATATAAAATTAAAAATAATAATTTCATTTATAATTAAATTAATCAAATTAATTAATATTTAAAATATTTAATCTAAAATAAATTATATAAAAATTATTTTCAATCTCGCGCCTTATGCGAGGTTACGGTGCTAATTTTCCTTATTTATTAATTAAAGAGGCCAAGTTTTGGGCCAAACAATGGCTACCTATCATTGGGCCTAGTCTATCTCACTCTAGCATCAAAATATGTTATGGGTTTGGGCCCAACCGATTGATGACTGCTATTAATATGTTAACTGTTAAGTATATATATGTTAATTAACACCTATTAATTTGCTTGTTATGATACATGATGTGGAATCCGATCAGCTATTTCAGTTTTCATATTATATATTAATTTCATTTATTTATTTAATGTAAGAAAAAACCCAGCATGTTGTATATAATATGCACGCAATAAAAATCTAGATAGTAAAATTAATGGAAAAATCGCGAATTTATTTCAGATTTGCAGAAAAGAAATTCATACCCTCAAATTTGTAGAAATTCACCTTTTTAATTTTATTTATATTTATGATTTGGACATTTCATCATATGTGTAGATTGGTGTGCATGGCAGCTGATATGACAAAAACAATAGTTCCGGCGAGCCACATCATCTCTTCACGGCCGAAGGAAAAAAAAACGTGTATTAATTTGCAACAACATTAAAGGTTGGACTTTTATACAATAATTCTGAAGGTCGTGATTAAATTGATATTTAACATGAATGTCGTGTATTTATTTAGAATTAACCCAATAATTTTATATTTGTTGTATTAATTGCTTTTGATATTTTCGACTAGATCAAAGCATTTAAAAGAACTGGTGTTCGTCAACTATTACACTTTAACAGCGAACAATATAAACGAATTATTTCACTTATCTCTATAAATTTGAACTTTTAGAAGAGATAAAATGCTTTCATGATAATATGATATCAGAGTAAAAAAGGTTCACCTTCACTTGCTGGATCGATTACTTTTTTTGTAAGTTCAAATTCTTACATTGCTCACCTAACTTTACATGGAATTTCTTAAAAAATATCCTTATAATGTAGTGGGGTCAACATTTAAATAAGTATAAGAGACTTATGTAGTGTACTAAATCCAAAAGTGAGTTTATCTCAAATTGGTCAAGAAAGATAATGCAAGACATGAGACTGGTTAAAGAACATATTCTTCTAAATTCATATTCATTCTATTTGCTTTATAATATATAGATCTAGTATAAAGAACTAAAAGTTTCTTTGCAATATCAAAATAATATAGCATATTCTTTATTCCAGATGGTGTATAAAGAAAACTTTATAGTATCTTTAATCTAATAGTACATTAATGAATTTAATTTTTATTTACTATATTGGATATGTGGTACGAGGTCATGCAATATTCAGGAAATTTAAATATTTATTTGTTCTTTTTCTTTAGCTAAAATATAATTCGATTTTATTTTTATTTTTGAAAAAACTAGCTAGTGAGAATTTAAATTTTATTATATAACAAAAGGACACGACTACAAATTTACTTCTTAAATACTTTAGATAGCAATTGTGAATATTTCAGTCTGATTAGGTGGCAAATTCAATAAATTCCAATCGGAGAAAATACGCTGGAAAATTGAGTGGGTCTCATGTTCACCTGGGTGCACCGTGCACTCATACTGCATTTTAGAAACGTGCAACTATACAATATAGAAAAGTGCTACTATTCCAAATAGAAGCATGCAGCTATGTTCTCATATTAACAGTTAAACTTTTCTGTGTAAATAAATCGCACTTTTCAACATAACAAATTGCACGCTTCTAAAATGCACTATGAGTGCACGAGCAGAGGGGCGGAGGGACGTTCACCCCTTTGGGGGGCCATGCCCCCCAAACATATTTTTTCACCCTACTATGATATATATAATTGGAGATGATGATATATATAATTGGAAATGAAAGTTTAGAGTTAGCGGTGGAGGTTGGAAGTTGAAAGTAGGAGCTGGAAAATGGCCAGGTGTTTTACCAATTCAACCAAAACATATTACTAAGCCCAAAAAATTGTCATCCCATTCAGTAATATATAAATCGGCCTAAATTAATATTTTAAGATAATGTAGTTGGTCAATTTTTATTTTATTTTATTGTTTTTTTTTACATCCCAAATAAATTATAAATAATTTTTATAGATGAATAAGATAAATAATTAATATTTTTTTATTAAAACAATGTCAAAGGTTCAATATCTGAATCAAATCCGTTAATTGAAAACGATATTATAAAATAAAATATGAATTTTTTTACGAACTCTCAATTAATATGTTATATTGAGAAGCAAAATTCAAAGAATTATGTAAATACTTAATTGTTGATTTTCATTACATGGGAGAGAAACTTTATAAATTTTAATAAAATAACATATTTACGTATTTTGAGATATTTAATCATGAACATTGATATATTTTGGTGCAAATATGAAATATCTAAATTTTATTAATGAAGATATATTATCGTCGGACTATATTTATTGGCCCCCCCTTGCCCAAGATCCTGGCTCCGCCCCTGACGGTGCATCCGGGTGCATACAAGATCTAGCCTGGAAAATTTGGTTGGTAGACGTGGAGAAAAAAAAGTATTTTTATTCCATAACTTATTTATTATCTATTTTCCGTCTTAAAAAAGCAAATTGTTCAGTTTTGAACCCATAATTAAATTAATTGTTTGATTTTGATCCAATTTTCGTTAAAAATCGTAAATGGCGTTGTTTTCTATCACGCACAAGTTAGTGATCTGACCATTGTTCAAGGCTTCAAGCATTGCTATGGTTCATGAGAAAATGTAAAATATTCCAATGTGTATTTCTTAGTTTTTAGTCAAAGAATATTAGGCCTTAAATCAATTGATTAACATTTTCTTCCAACAAAATTATACTAATTAGGTTAACATTTTCCATATAAAAGAGTTAAAAACATAGGCCTCGAATCAAATCAAAGATAATATATTAAGTAGTGAAAGGAAACACAAGACCATGCACTTGTCAAGAATTTTTCAGGTGATTCTATAATTGAATTACGTACAAAGATATTATGGAATATAAATCAAATAAAGGTAACTGGACAGCATTTTTCTTATCTTATCTTAGAGGGTATAATATTTCTTTTTAAGAAGCATTACATCGTTGTTATGTCATTTCAGCTATTATAACAATATATATTTTACATAATTTACTAAAAACCGCAATTAGTGAAAGAAAAAATTAAGATGTGTATCTATTAACTGATTTTCTTGTATTTATGAAATATTATTGTAACCCACAATTATATATTAGTGGAAAACTCTTACCACTAATCATCGGTGATCATATATCTATTCTCAGATATAAATTGACTTCTAATGGCTACTTGTTTATCTTTGAGGAAGTGTGTGTCATTCATATTCCATATAACTGATGGTGAAAATATTATTTTATAAGAAAAAGTAAAATATAATTTGTTCATTTGTTGATTTAATATGAAAGTAGGCTATTTATAATTTTTTCAAAATTTTTTATTTTTGATTATTTGATAAATCACTTATAAAATACTATATTTAAAGAGATGATGAACATTTATCTGAAAATATAAAAAAAAAGAAGTTTAAAATATAACAGTTTAATGAAAAACACTAAGAAAGGAAAAAATCGAATGGTGAAAAAGAAACCGCCGCGAATGATCGCGGGGAAAAGAAAGGAATACAGATTTGCGAGGAGAGAAACCACCATTAAAGATCCAGAAATGTAATGTAAACATAAGTGCGAGGGATAACACAGAAGAAATAAGAGAACTGTGAAGATTATTGTTTACTAGAGGCGGCACTTGGGCGGCGCAGGTGGTACCGCCGCACAAGCCCCCTTTCCGGCGAGGGATCCCATTTTTATTTTTCTTTAATATATATTTATATATGTGGTATAATTAACAAAGTCGACAGATATCACATAATCGATTGACAGCCGAGTTGGTAAAGATTGCACTCTTAAGTTTCACCCGCCCCTTTTTTCAATCCTTTTTTCTATTTCCCTCTTTAAATTTCTTTATTTTATTTTAAAAAATGAAGAGACCTAAAATTGTAGGACTGGTTCTGTTATTTACTTCATATCTTCACATAATGCACATGACACTCACTTTTTCTTTCACAAATACATGTAATACATTTCAATGTAAATAAGTTATACTCCCTCCGTCCCAAAGGTATTTACCTATTTTTCCCAAAAGGTCCATTTCGAACTTATTTACTCATTTCCCTAAAAGGCAACAAAAAAAGTAATTATACCCTTTTCAACTATTTTCTCACACCATCTCAAAATTACATCTAATGTCATTACTTATACCCACAAAAAGTCATCTTCTTTTACCCACGTTTGATTCCCTCTGGGAACGAATTTGGAGTTATGGGAGTTATAAGGTGGATTAACGATTTCGTGGAGTATTTAGGTGTTTGGTGTACTAACTACTAACATCTAATTTTGCCCTATCAAAAAAAAAAGAAAAAATCTCAACCAAAAGTTACTTTATCACTTTAAATACTAATAAACAACTCACATATTAAAACCTGTGTCAAAATCAAAGAGGTAAATAACTTTAGAGCAAAAGGAGTATATTTTAATATAATAAATTGTATATTTTAAAAATATACTATGAAGTGTACTGTGCTCTTGGTGTACAGCTCAGGAAACTCACTCCATGTTATTAGAAGGTCCAAGTACCTTTGGTCTGATGTGACTTGAGACTTAGGAGTGTGCTCCTCTTTAGGTCTTATGTTCGAATCATTTTAGGTACTATCAATTCTTGAGAAGGGTAAGTCCATATAAAACTTTTACCGACTAAGTGGGGCCTCTTAGTGGTAATCCCGATTCTCATAAAATTTAGTCGATCCTGGATAAGATCTGAAGTTATTAAAAAAAAAAAGGGTCAAAGTAATTCAAGCCACACATATGTTGATCTCACACGTGGCCAGTCGCCATCCTAACTTTTCAATATTTCGTTCTTGGTAAATTTTCCTTTTGACCGCAATAACGTAATTAATTCGTTATTTTTTGGGGGGAAATGATAGGAAATCGGACTGTCCGTGCACACAATTAGGGTGGCTGATCAAGTTTAATTAATTAATGGGTCCCAATCTGGATCAGATATGTGCTCCACCAGATATCATTTTTGCTTGTTGAAAAAAAAACTATACCTCGGTTTTCCACCCCCTTCATTTGATTTTTCTAGATTCTATTAGTTCATAACTTATGTTTACAAAAACAATTTTATTTACGTTATTGATAAAGTATTATGTGGACCACTGTATACCATTATTGATAATAATGAATAATAACTCTACAAGATAAAATATGAAATAATATATTATTTTTTAATGTCAAGAATGTGTAAAAAATACGTTCTTGACTTTTAAGATTCTTTTGAACTAAAGTCAAAATAGTTTTTTTGCACATCAGACTTAGAAAGAATATGTATCTTCCACTTTTGACCTTAGAGTGAGTACCCCTAATTTAGCATCTAATAGTAAGTGATCTAACATTAAATACTCCCTCTGTTTAAAAAAGGTAGATTTTGATTTTCACATATAAATTTAAAAAAAAATATTTTGAAAACAAAATTTACCCAACATTTTGTTTATTATTTTATTTATAGATGGTCTCATGTGCACTAAGTACACTGTTAACTTCATAATATATTTTAGAATCATACAATTTATTGCATAGTAGTACAATTCAACATAAACAAATTGTCTATTTTAATGCAATAAATTGCATTATTCTAAAATACACTGTGTAGTGCACGGTGTACCTAGTGACAAGTTTTGTATTGATACATGTGCACCGTGCGCTCATAGTACATTTTAGAAGCATACAACTTATTATATTTAAAAATACAATTTGTGTATTTTATTATACTTAAAGAAATATTTTGATGTACATGAGATCCACTTTTATTATATATATATTAATATATATTCGAGGTAAAAGAAAGAGATCAATTCATAGAATCAAGGGTAGAAATGGGAAATCAGTAAAGTGTGTCTTTTGTATTTCAAATCTTAATGGTGACATGGAATTAGAATCATCTGATCCTAATTAATTGAGAGGAAAAAAATATATATTCTATTCTCTACTTCAACCGAAAGTTACCCAACTGCTTAGCTAATCATGAATGGGGATTTAAAATAAAATTGTCTTATAATTTTGCATTTTTATTGAAATGATCTTATAATTATTAACCTTTTTAATTTAATCTCACATATATTTAATTTGATTCAAATTAGTCCCAAATAGCAAGAGGTAGCTCAAAATTTTTCAAAACGGCGTCGTTTTGGACACATGTCTTACACATTCCGGTCATTCTACATCGGGCCCAAAACGATGTCGTTTTAGGCAATTTTGAGCGACCTCCGAAAGTTTGGGATTAAATTGAATTAAATTAAACATGTGAGATTAAATTAAAAAAAATAATAATTATGGGACCATTTCAATAAAGATGTAAAATTTATTAGACAATTTTGGTTTAATTCCCGAATGTTTAGCCTTTTTTATTTGTATTTACCAGGGTAATAATTATAATTTTTTTTTGAGTATGCTTTTCAAACGATACATTGTACGGATTTGATCATATGCTTGCGGGTGGAGACAAACTTATATGTCCACCGTTTATGTGGCGCGCCACATATGCAAGGTCTTCACTATCATTTAATTAATATCCCCACCGCTTATGTGCGGTGCCACATATACATGTTCATGTCCCAAAATTGTTTTATTTACTATGCTTATATTATTATACATCCTATCTTGTTTAACAATATATATGCTCACAAACCCTTATTTTGACCTTATACATAGGTTGGCGTCTACCTTAATTATAACACTACTACACATTTGAGCTTGGAGAGCTCCACTTGGACAGCCATTTTTTCGAATAGCTCTCCAAGTGGTCCCTTGGAGAGCGGTTCTATTAAAAAAAAAAAAAACCAACGGTTAAAAACCGCTGTCCAAGATCAAAGCTTAGACAACGGTTCATAACCGCTGTGCAAGGTTACTTGGAGAGCGGTTTTGAACCGCTGTCCAAGGTAAAGCTTGGAGAGCGGTTCATAACCGCTCTCCAAGTGAATTAATTTTATTTTTTTTTGTAAAACTTGTATTTTTTGTTTTATTTTTTTGTTTTTGTAAATTCTTTTTATGTACAATTCAAATATTTTATTCTTTAAATTCTCGTGTTATTTATTTTTAATATTCGTCTTATATAATGAGATTAACACAAATACTTATGTAAAACTTGTTCATAATATTAAATTCATAATATTACACTTACGAACTTGTATCACTATTAATTCTTATAAATTAATACCTATAATATTTAATATTCTTATAAATTAATTCAATTTTGTCTAAGTATTACTTATTTAGATAGAAAAGTACTATTACTTGTTTAAATAGAAAAGTATTACTTGTTTAAATAGAAAAGTATTACTTGTTTAGATAGAAAGGTATAACTTGTTTAAAGAAAAGTATTACTTGTTTAAATGAAAAAGTATTACTTGTTTAAAGAAAAATATTACTTATTTAGATAGAAAAGTATTGCTTGTTTAAATAGAAAAGTATTTTTTATTTAGATAGAAAAATATTACTTGTTTAAATAGAAAAATATTACTTGTTTAGATAGAAAGATATAACTTGTTTAAAGAAAAGTATTACTTTGTTTAGATGAAAAAGTATTACTTGTTTAAAGAAAAATATTATTTATTTTGATAGAAAAGTATTAATTGTTTAGAAGGAAAAGTATTACAATTTTAAAAGAAAGGTAGTTAAAAAAAAGTACAAGTAAAAAATATAATTTTAATTTAATTTAATTTAATTTAAATTTAAATTTATATAAAAAAATTATTATATAAAAATGTGATTGAATTAATAAATAAGATAATTGAAATAAAGAATTTTTAAAAAAAAATTGTAAGAAAAAACGATTTTTAGAACATATAGAATTAATTTCATTAAGTAAACGGCAAGAAAGCAAGTGCTCGAGCGGAATTGATCCCCGCTCAGGTGCCCAAGGTCCCGTGTTCGGTCCCCCATGAGAGCGACCCCATGAGAGCGAATAATTGCCTCAAATAATTGGGAGACTTGGTGGCTTATATATGAGATGCTTGGTGAGTCCGTGCCTAAAAATCATTTTTTTTTTAAAAATATATATATTAGACAGTGGTTATATTAGACAGTGGTTGAACCAAGTGAGGAATTTGGACAGCGGTTGAAAACCGCTGTCTAAGCTGCAATCTTGCACAGCGGTTCAAAACTGCTGTCCAAGTGCGAATTTTTGGACAGCGATTTTTTATCAGCTGTCAAAAAAAAAAAAATTAGACAGCGGTTGAAAACCGTTGTCTAAGCTGCAATCTTGCACAGCGGTTCAAAACCGCTGTCCAAGTGCGATTTCTTGGACAACGGTTTTTTATCAGTTGTCCAAGCTTGGACAGCTGTTACTTGGAGAGCGGTTATAATAGCTCTCCAAGGTCATTTTTCACAGCTGTCCAAGCCCAAATGTGTATTAGCGTAAACCTCTTCTTCAGCATGTTAATTGAGGCATTTCAATAATAATAATAATAGTAATACATAATAATAATAAAAAAAACCCAGTAATATTCTTGACAACACATGTTTCGAAACGCTTTTTCACATAAAATAAAAATTAAAATAAATTAGTTGTATAGAAATTGTTATAAATTAGTTATATGTAAACCGATTTAGAGGTTATTGATGGTTTATTTTAAGGAATGAAAATCGAAATGTATTTATAATAGAATGTAGTGGATATGGTTAGTTTTATTAAAAAATTGAGCCGAAAAATAAATCTTTTTTTTTCAAGGAATATTGAAAGTCGTGCCTCCAAATTACGTATGTACTATTCATGGAATGAAACATATATACCAAATGCGTATTTTTTTTTATTCATTTCCATTTCCCGTCTCGAAATCCCAAACTAAGTATGCCCTCAAATTAAATAAAGTTAATCATCAATATACTCAGCTACAGCTCGTTACAAATAGACAAAATAATAAATAAAAAATCTTAAAATCATAATTTAATGATAGAAATTTATGTGAACCCGTGTTCACAGTGAACTCTTTTTTTTTTTTAACATAAATGAACTCTATTTTTTTTAATATTACTATTATGTACAAAAATTATCACTCATATACACAATAATAATAGAGTTTATGTAGAGTTATATATTTTGCATACGAGATAGTTTTTGTGCATAACATTGATAGACTTCATGTATATGTAATAATTTTTGTGCACAACAATAATATTTTTTGTGCATAACAGTAATTATTTTTATGTATAATAGTAATACAATTCATGTATAAATCTGATTCACATGAATATCACTAAACATTAATATAATTACTTTTAATTTTGATTTTTAAGGTGAAATTTGTTAAAGAATAACTGAATTCACACCTCTTTAATTAGAATTTTAGGCTTTTAAATGAAACAGAACTCTTTAATGTTATTATAGTCAAATTTGAGTTAATATCAAGAATTGTTTGGTTACTTCCAAATTTAATCTGGTATATTTTTACTTTTTCCATTTTTGTGTTTTTATACTAAAATTGACACCAAAATGATCAAAAATTGAAAAATAAAATGCCCACAAGACCAAATTTACATAAAAAAAAAATAAAAAAAAAAAAATATATAAAATTAAACCGAACATGATCTAAATCACTTGATAATTCTTGATATTAATTAACTTTCATAAAATTTATACTATACAATAAACATCTACGATAAAGAATTTCAACCAAAGGTATATATTATCTATTTGACAAACAAATAAAACACATCTTATTTAACTGGCAAACAAACAAACGCATTTTTATTCCTAAGAATAAAGTACTTATTGGTAAAAAACAATCTCGATTTTAGTAAGATTAAAAGTTCAAAGGTACTTTTCAAACACTACTGTACGGACTCATGGACGAAAAAAACAATTTCCCGGACCCCCTCTGAATATTTAGGTTCAATATGATCCAAGAATTCATTCCTTTCACAATCTTTGACGTACGTAAAGTTCTCAGAAATTCATTTATATTATATATAATTAATTTATGCAGCAACTAAGTAATGTAAACTTTTATATGAATTGAAATATGACCCGCCGATTAAAATTATCACAGAGAGGAAAAAATGCATGGATTTTATGCGGGTCGAACCAGATCAAACATATATTTTTTTTTAAATTGTGTAAAGACAAAACAACAAAATTCGCTCCGAGATTTATGTTATTATAAGGACAAACATGTGTTACTTTGAATACATGTATGTGTTACTGAAATGAAATATCCATGAAACGCGATCAGTTGGTCACAAGGAGATCCGCATGAACACAGAGGGAAAAATTCACGAATTCTCTGCGAGTCCAATTGAGTTAAACGGATTTTTTTTTATAAATTCGTGCAATGACAAAACAACAGAACTCGTTCCGAGATTTGTATTAATATAAAGACAAACATGTGTTACTGTAAATACATATATGTGTTACTACAATAAAAAATATCACATCTTTTTCAGGATGTCTGTAAGGTATTGAAAATTGTGTTACTATATACTCAAAATGTGTTAATGTGAAGAGAAAGACGTGTTACTATACGAACAAAACGACACTCTCTTTATTTTCATCTGTTTTTCCTCGGTTTTTTTATCTATTTTGTTCTTATGATATGTGATCAACTGTCGTAAGTAAAGACCTAAACAACCAAATTACATCATTAAATTAGTTTTTTTTAAAATTCATCATCACTTAAGTAACATATAATTGTCCTTACAGAAAGACATATTTGTCTTGGGGACAAACTCTTTTTTAACCGTATATTGGTAGTTCAAACTATTTTTTGCCCTCTCACATGATAAAAAAAAACTCTTTTTTGTTCTTTTATGACATATTTATCCTTACTAAATTATAAAATTAATGACATCCCTCACATTTGATCGCGCATGGGTCGTACGACCCATGCACGATCCCCCATGTGCGACTCATTTTAATAAGAATAAATATGTCATAAAATGACAAAAACAAAAATTTTATCAAAAGAGAGCAAAAAAGAATTTGAAGTATCAATATAGGACATTTTTACCAACTTTCTTATTTGTCTTCATAGTAACACAGTGTGGGAGCGAATTTCTATTTTGCTTTTGAGCGAAATTAAAAAAAATCCATCTAATCTGTTTCAATCCGCACAAGATCCGCAAATTCTAAACTCCTTTCCATTTTAACTAATATTTGACCGTCAAATATTTCATATGAAACTCCCCCACTAAGTAATATATACTCCCTCCGTCCCAAACTTGACTACTACATTTCTGTTTCAGGCGTCCCAATGTTGACTACACCTTTCCTTAAATGGAAATATCTACTTTATCACTTTATCACATAAAATACAAATAAACAACTTTTTCTACCTCCAACTACTCATCACTTTATCACTTAAAATACTAATAAATAACTCTTTCTATCCCAACATTTATCACTTTATCACATAAAATACTAATAAACAATTTTTTTCTCCGAGCACACATTAATGTAATAGTCAAGTTTGGGACAGAGGAAGTACTACACTATTTGTAAACCATGCGTCATCATTTACGTGTTCAATTAATTTCTTCAGAATGATGCGTCATCCAATACATGTATATATTTCAAAACAGACGTCATCACACCACACACACGTGCATATCAGCATATATATATACACACACACATAACCCATAAGGCATAAACCACCATATTTCTAAAACCCTCATTACACAAAATCCATTATATGGAAGGGGCTTCAAGTTCAAGAGGCGGCAAAGGCGAGGAAAAGAAGGAAGAGGTCCGATTCCGAGGCGTAAGGCGGCGGCCGTGGGGCAAGTTCGCGTCGGAGATTCGCGACCCCACCCGGCAGGGGGCCCGGTTGTGGCTGGGCACGTTCGACACGGCGGAGGAGGCCGCTAGGGCTTACGACAGGGCGGCGTTCAAGCTCAGGGGCCATCTTGCAATTTTGAATTTCCCAAGTGAGTATTATTCGCAACTCGTTGTTCCCCCGTATACCCCTGCGTTTACGTGCTCGTCGTCTGCTTCGGGAGGGTACCGTGGGAAATACGCGCATGACAAGATTGAGCTTGAGTGTTTGGATGATAGTTTGCTGGAGGAGCTTCTGGAATCTTCTGAAAATATTAAAAAGAAGAAATGATTAATGTTTGTAATTAAGAGTTTTGTTAGTAGTTTAAATAAAAACGTGTTGGCAAATTGTGTAAGACTGACAGTCTGACACATGATTCACATTTTGCCAGATGAAATTTCAATTAATATATTTGATGCATTTTCATTTAGAAACGTTGATCCATTTTATTTAACTGCAAGAGATAGTATATATACACACAATATCATCTGTAACATATATTGTATTCCACTATGTGTTTCATGTTGAAAATTTGGTTTTGAGGGTGTTCTAATGCCCAAGTTTGACCAAATTATTGAGGAATTAAAACGTTAATATTCTGGAAATTAAACTTGACGAGATCGTTCTACTCGCGGAGTAGATGATCGTGGTATATTTAATATCTCAAAGATGTGTTATCTGAACTACTTGAGTCTGATTCATCAGGATCATCAGAGTCATCTGGTTCACCTGATGGTGTTGCAGCACCTTGCTCAACATCTTCATCAACATCAGAGTTAGCAACAGGTTTATGCCTCCTCTTTGCCCTCAACTCAGTTCTAGCATTTGTAGCAGCTTCAGGATCATTTTTGAATTTGGTTATTCTTTCATTCCTTGCTAACAACTCAGCAATGAGAATGAATTCATCAGAACTTTCTGAATCAACATGGGCATTAGCAATCCCATCATCATCATCATCATCAACATCAACCACAGGCTCAAATGCTTCACTTAGTTCAGTTTCTTCAGCAATTGATTTCTCACTTTCCTCGTCAACACTCTTCTCAACATAGTGCTCAACTTCCTCAACAGATTTCTCACTTTCCTCAGCTTCTTTCAAACTCTTTTCTGATTTAGATGAATCAGACACGACAATTATCCTTGAGGCATTGCTTGATTTGTCCCCTTGGTGGGCTCAGAAGCTTTATCATACCAAATCTTGCAAGTGAAAATTTATTTCCGGTATGGATAATAATGTTGAGTTGTCTTTACTCCAAGGATAAAGATATTAATTAATATAAAGCTTTTTTAGTGGCTTAATTAATTAGTGGACTAGATAATCTTAAACACGGGAAATAATAACCGGGAGCCATATTATTGAAGCATCGTAATATGGATTAAGATGGATAGTTCAATATTAATTTTATAGTGGAGTAAATTAATTAATAATAGATTAATTTGGAATTAATGTTTAATTAAATTGGATTTAATTAAATATGATTCCCAATAATAATATATGGAATATTATTATAGGATTTAATATATATGAAATCAAATCCGTAAAGATTTGATATACATGGGAATTAAATCCGTAGAGATTTTATATGTAGGAAATAAATCTAAGAGATTTATTCAAATAAAGATCAGAGATTTTATTTCCTAATTAGGTTAGTTTAAGATTTAAGCTGGATCTCTCCTATATATATGAGCTCTTAAGAATCCATAAAACGGTTGTTCAAATTCTCTCCAATAAATCTAGAATAAGAATTTTCCTAGCAAATTCCGTCTCAGATTCAATGCTGGCAAATCTGTGCAAGTCCGTGATTGGGGATTACGTGGATACAAAGTAGAGAAATATGTGTACGGTTTACTGTAAGATTTCTCTTTATGTTTACACGTATTTAATTATGCAATTATATGTTCGTTGTTGGTGAACTGTTTAATTTCGATGCGCATGTATTACGTGTTTACGTGCCTCTAAATTCCAACAGCAATAACCAGTAACAATCTAATAGATTCAATCCTAGCTACAGGTGCAAATGTTTCATCAAAATCAATACCCTCAACTTGAGTGTATCCTTGGGCAACCAATCTAGCCTTATTCCTTACTATGTTTCCAGACTCATCAGTTTTGTTCTTAAAAATCCACTTGGTTCCAATAACATTAGTGTTACTAGGTCTTGGAACTAGTATCCAAACATCATTCCTTTCAAACTGATTAAGTTCTTCATGCATATCATTTATCCAATTTTCATCATTTAAGGCTTCTTTGACATTTTTGGGCTCAATTACAGAATAATAGCATTCAGAATTAACCATGTTGCATATAGAAGACATGCAAACAGATCTTACCACATCTTTTGAGCTTACCCTTCTTCTGGTTTGTACACCAACAGAAGAATCACCAATGATTTGGTTTGAAGGATGGCTTTTCATGATTCTGGAAGCAGGTACCTTGTCATGAGTGTATTGAGTATTGCTTTCTGAACTTTCTGTTTTTGGATTTTCAGAGAATGTTGTCCCAGATGCCGTGGCATTAGGTGTAACATCCTTTGAATTTCCAGAATTTCCAGTTCCAATAGAAATCTCAATATGCTCAGACACATCTTCTTCAGTACTTTTTCCTGCTATGTTAGCTGTATCATCAAAAACAACATTCACAGATTCTTGAACAGTGTTTAACCTAAGGTTGAAAATTCTATAGGCTTTACTGTTTCTAGAATAACTTAAGAAAAAACCTTTGTCACTTTTAGAGTAAACTTTCGAAGTTGGTCTCTATCATTCAGAATGTAACACACACAACCAAACACATGAAAGTATTTCAGATTTGGTTTCTTGTTGTTCAGAATCTCATAAGCAGTTTTGAACTTTGTGGCCTCGTAAAAACTCTGTTAATAATATGGCATGCAGTGTTTAATGCTTCAGCCCAAAACCTTTTAAAAAGATGTTTAGCTTGCAACATTACCCCAACCATTTCTTGAAGAGTTTTATTCTTCCTTTCAGCAATTCCATTTTGTTGTGGAGTTTTAGGAGAAGAAAACTCATGCATTATACCCTTCTTTTCACAGAAATTAGAAAATAAGATATTTTCAAATTCCCTACCATGATCTGACCTAATCTTACTCACTTTCAAGTTGTATACAGTTTTAAACATTTTATACAAAACCTTAAAAGCAGCAAAAGCTTCGGATTTTTCTTTCAAAAACTCAATCTAGGTATATCTAGAGAAATCATCTACCACAACCAATGAATACCTTTTACCTCTAAGACTTTATGTTTCCATAGGACCTATAAGATCCATATGTAGTAGCTCAAAACACCTTGTTGTCGAACAATGTGACAACATTTTGTGTGACACTCAGACCTGTTTACCTTTCTGGCAGGAACCACAAATTAAGGTGTCTCCTATATTCAGCTTTGGCAAACCTCTTACATCACCTATCTTCACAACTTTCTGGATATTCCTGTAATTAACATGTCCAAGTTTTTGATGCCATAAAACTTCTTCAGCATTTTTGGCAAGATTGCAAACATTGTTAGTTCCAATAAGATAACAATTATCAATTGACCTATTACCAGTCATAAGACACTCATTTTCATTATTCAGAACATAACAATAATTCTTATCAAACTTGACATGAAAATTGTCATCATATAGTTGACTTATACTAATCAAATTAGCAAGCAAACCTTCAACATGTAAGACATTAGACAGCTTAGGAAATCCTTCAACATTGAGAGTACCTTTCCCAACAATCTTTCCTTTTGAACCACCACCATAAGTGACATTTCCTCCATCAAAATTTTCATAATTAGACAGGAAATTCACTTGACCAGTCATGTGCCTAAAACAACCACTATCAAAGTACCATAGACCAGGCACACATTGTAGGTCCTGAACGGGTTTTGTGAGGGCAGAGGTCTAGAGGGGAGGGGTGAATAGACTTCTGAAAACTTTTCGTGCGGATCAGGTGTGATTGCAGATTGCCTGATCAGAGTGCTAGTGAGTCAGTTTGAACTGATGTTCAATCTTATTGAGTGCCTGAAGGCAGATCAGTTTGATATCTGTCAGTTTAATTGAGAGTGCGGAAACTTGTAAGTACCCGTGTGAAAAACCGGTTTTATCAATTCAGATTCTTAAGTCAGTTTTTAATCAGCTGACTAAGGTGTCAACCTGATCAGATCAGTTGCTTGGTGCAGACTGAGCTTAACTTAGAATATGTATGCAATTTTAAACTCAGTTGTGTGAATAGTGTAAAGCAATAAAGAAAGCGAGTAAATGCACACAAGACTTTTATAGTGGTTTAGACGAAACCCGTCTTACGTCCACTCTTCCCTTAACATAGGGGCAACTTAACCGAACTTAACCTGCGGGACTTATCTCCCTCACGGGATGGCCGATAGATGTTTATCGAGTTTACACTCAACCTAACTTAACCTGCGGGAGTTATCTCCCACACGGGATGGTCGATAGATGTTTATCGAGTTCACAC
Source organism: Stenogyne calaminthoides (assembly GCA_037126765.1). NCBI lineage: Eukaryota > Viridiplantae > Streptophyta > Magnoliopsida > Lamiales > Lamiaceae > Stenogyne > Stenogyne calaminthoides. Next base: position 27,578,177 of record JBBCBC010000025.1, read on the forward strand.
TCAACCGAACTAGAAATCAGAAAACTAGAATCCCTAGTCTGAAATCTTGCGGTAACAAACTTAACCTAACTTGAGTTTGGGTAAAGAATGTTTGAGGGTTCCAACTGGAAATCTATCCTGGTATTTAGGTAGCCAAATGCTAGTGGATAGGATTTCTTGCTAAGACCAATGGGATGAACACTCTAAGAATAATCTTCAAAAATGGTGTTCTTCTAGCGGAAATTCTGAAGGCTTTTTCCTTCTTGAGAATTTGCGTTAATGTTGTTGTTCCGCTTTGTTCAATTGTTTATGCGATAGTATATGATCTCTTGTCCTCTTTTTTCCTCTTGTGTGTTTACATTTTGAAGAGCGATCCCATTTTATAGACCTCAAAATCAAAGAGCCATTGGAGAGCAATTTGAATTTCGGGCTATATTAGGTAGGTTGTAGGATATGATTGTGACGTGCTCTGAATATCAGCATGGTTGTAGGCATGATTAGCGACGTTTATGTCCGCAGCGTCGAATCTCATAATGTCAGCTCTTTTTGTGCACGTGTCGCTTTCTCCTTGGCTTCGCGAGGCGGCACTTCAGAAATTTGTCCGTTAGACGATTGATATTCCTTTTGTTAGAAGATTTGTCTTGTCTGGTGTATCTTTTTGATTGACGCCAGGTGTGAGCTGACTTGATCAAGTAATTGATCAGTCTACCTTGTTGAGTCTTCTAATGCAGATTGTCTTAGCTCAATATGCAGACTCGGCTGATTGTAGGTCTTCTGGTAGTCTTCTGATCTTCAGGTAACTCTGAGCCTCAGTGTCTTCAGTCGTACTGAGTCTTCAGGTTTGTTACTGAGTCTTCAGGTTTATCTGAGTCTTCAGGTTCATCTGAGTCTTCAGTGTCTTCCGTCTTCACCTGATCTTCTGACTTCTTATCCTTTGATTCGTCTTAGTCTTCTGATCATCTGACCTTATCTGGGTCAGTTGATACTTTGACCTGACCTATACATATTGAGTTCCCCCTCAATATGTGACCTATCTTTTACATCAGCTATCTATACATTTCAGCTAGTCATCTTAATCTGATTCCAAGTCATCAGTCAGCTAACAGGTCTGACTGGTCCTATTACAACCTGTTTTGGAACTTCCATCAAAACTAAAATACAGATTTCCCAACACACATGGTTTCAGAGATGTATACACAACATTACAAGTCACATCTTGTTTACTGACACATTCAGTTTTACCACATTGTGACTCAGAAACTTCAGTATGTAACACCTTTATGTCCTCTTTCAATTTATCACAGTATGGACGAATATGACCATGACCAGAACAATAGTGACACACATACTTCTTTTTCTTCTTTTTAATGTGAACTTTTGTTTCCACTGGAGTTTCAACATTTGTCTTTTCTCCAACTTTAACAAATTTCACAGGTTTAAGGCTTTTAGAAGTAGTTTCAAAACCAAGACCAGTAGTGTCAGATTTACCAACCACCAAAGCATCATTCAACATTTTTGTTCATTTGACATATTTCTTAAAACACAAAGTTGAACTTTTCAATTCTTCCTTTAGTTTAGAAATTTCCAAATCCTTTCTTGTTAAGACAACTTCAAGTTTGGTTAGTGAGTCTCTCAAGTCATCATTTCCTTAGTCATAGACTTTAGAATCTGATTTTGAGATTCTCATTTATCAAACAAATCTTTACAACCTGATCCACATGGTTCACTATTCACAGTAGATGTTCCTTTATCATAAATTAAACCATTAAAACAGTTAATAGTTTTATCATAAGGAATCATCATAGTATATTATAGCATAGAATAAACGTTCTTCATTTTGTTCTTCATGTTCATCAGATTCATCACTTAAAGTAGCATTGAAGTTCAATTTTAGTTAAGCATGGTATTAGCACATTCATTCGCATAATGACCATACCCATGACATGCATTACATTGAACATACTTTCTATACTCAGGTCAACTTTGTCATACCTGCCTTTGATTCCATTACCAATTTGCCTTGGTTGGAATGCATTACCTTTATTTTCAAGGGTTTGTAGAGAGTTGTTAATTTTAATCTTTGGTTGAGTGTTGCCTTTGAACTTGCTATTCCTCTCTTTCATAAGAGCCTTGAATTGCCTTGTCATAAAAGCAATGTAGTCCTCAGGGTTGGAACATATGTCAGCAACATCATCCTCTGAATCAGCTTCAGTCACAATAGACACTTGCTCAACATATGAAGATGTTTCACCTTTGAACACCAGCACTTTCTTTGCATCAGTTTTGTCATCCTTCTCAGTTGTATTCATCTCATATGCACGTAGGATGCTGATCAATTCATTTTGACTTAGTGTATCTGTATCCCTTGCCTCTTCAATTGCATAAATTTTTGCATCGAAGCGCTTAGGTACAGTACGCAAAATCTTATGAACCAATCTCACATTGGAGATGGGATCTCCAAGAGATTGAGCTTCATTTGCAATTTCAGTGATCCGTTCATTGTAAGAAGAAATTGTTTCATCCTCCTTCATCTTCAAGTTCTCGAACTTTGTCCCAAGCATTCGAAGTCTGGACCTTCGAACACTATCCGAACCTTCTTTGTGCTCCTGCAATCTATTCCAAACTTCTTTTACAGAAACACATGTTGATATGATTTTGAACATAGTCATATCAACTGATGTGAACATTGCATTCAAGGCTTTAGAATTGTAGCTAGCAGTTGTACTTTCATCATTAGTCCAATCCAGTTCGCGTTTGAATGTAACTTCTCCTTCTTCATCTGTAGCATTCTTGGGAGGTGTCCATCCTGAAAGTATACTTCTCCAGGCACGTTCATCAATTGACTTGATGCACATCCTCATCTTTAGTTTCCAATACACATAATTTGTACCATCAAGGATTGGTGGTCTCAAACTTTGAGGAGTAAGTGGATATTTCATCGCCATAACAAAAACAACACACTTGACACATGATCTAACTTAGTAAAATCAAGTTTTGGCTCTGGTGCCAATTGAAAGTGTGCGACACGGGGTTGTGTTTAGTAAAATCAGAGTAATGTTACACTAAATGTTGTAACACTCAAAGTAACAATTAAAAGACAGAAACCGCGGAAGACTCAGTAACACAACACACGAAATTAATAAGACTTTGCACAATCTATATCAATATAGATTGTGATGCCTTATGGCCGAAATCACTATTAATCAAAATAATGAATAAAGAGGTTCACAAATCGAATCCTCTTGAAACAAGATCAAGCATATGATCTAAAGGCTAGGTGTATCTCTACACTACTAAAGGTGACTTGTTCTATGTGTATGAAACTATCTAACACCGAGACTAACATTCCACACAAAACAAATCTAGCACCAACTCAAGGTATTGTAAACCCTACAATTACTCTCTATGGTAAAACACTCCACAACAACGATCCTATCACTCTGGATGCACTCACACACTCTACAGTTGATGCTTGGTTGTTGCTTCGACTAAACAGTACACGATTTATGGCAATGTTCTGCACTTGATATGAACATCATGGACTTCTATTTATAGACTTCGTGTAGCTTTACTATAGCCTCCTTGAAGGATCTAGAAACTCTTCCATCCACTATCCCATGATCTTTGTAACTACCCCAGTTAATGGTTCTTCCATCTTCTGAAACAACCACATGATCTAGTCTCTTCTACTCGATTCTTGAAGCTTGTGGAACCTTCTGGAATCTTGCAGAACAACATAGATTGTCAACCTGCAGTCAACAACATCAAAGACAACATTGAACACAAAAATGTTAGTGGTTAAGAAGAAAGGACGAATACTGATGTTATAACCAATGTTGTAACATCGGTGGCAACATCAACAATATGGAATTGCCTTGGGGATGAAAAATTCATCCCCTATTTATAATATAAGGGGGGGACGAAAATTAGGGCTATTGGGACTCTTGGGAAATTTCCTTGCTTTTTCCTCAAGATACAATCTTGAATATATCCAATATATTCTATTTCCCAAAATATCTCCCAACAAAATCTTCTCCTCCTTATTGTACTATAATTTTCGAAAATTTATAATTAATAGGGAAGAAATAAGATCTTTGACTTTCTTGAATTTATGGGATATTTTTGTATCCCAAGAATACATATTCCATAAAATCTTTCCAAGAAAATCAAGAAAATCTTTTCTCTCTCTTCCTTAATTATTTTCGCACCTTTTTCAGTTATTGGACTTTATCTTTGGGCTACTTGAGGGGCCTTCAGGAGAATTAAGATTGGACCTTCCAATGGACCTTGAATTATCAATATTGAGCCACAATATTATTCAAGCCCATAAATATTAATTAATCCCACTACATAATTAATATTGCACTATCCATCTTAACCCATATTACTGTTAATATGGCTCTCGGTTATTATTTTCCGTGATTAAGATTATCCAGTCCATTAATTAATTTAAGCCACTGAATAGCTTCATATTAATTAATATCTTTTTCCTTGGATTAGGAACGACTAAACATTATTATCCATACCGAAAACTAATTTCACTTGCAAGATTTAGTATGATAAAACTTTTGAGCCTCCCAAGGGGACAAATCAAGCAAGACGTACTTGCACACGATTCTCCGTATTAAATCTTAGCAATCGTCATGTAACTAATAATATTGCCCAAGATATAAAGTATTGAATCACATTGATTCTCTACCCATCATAAGTCAAAGCAATAGTTATTAATTCCACACGATCCTATTTAAGGAACGGGGATTAAGAAATAAGAACCACTGAGGTCTAATTCTTCTATATTCAGTACTGAAGAATTTGTCCTCCTGTAGATCCTATTCAGCGCATCATAATGCACTAGTGCAATCTCTTGGTCAAGACAAGCCAATCTGAGCCTTACACTTCAACCTTTCACGATTGATTAGTCATTTCCATCTGGGTTGTGAATCTTGTATTTTGTTACAAAGAACTGTTAATTTAATCTTTTGTGATCTGGTATCACTAAATTAACTACAATGTAACACGTACTGATTTATTGAACAAGTATGCAGTAAATATATGTAACATTCAATCATATTTAAGGCATCAATGATAAATAATTTATTTCAGCAAATAAGACAGAAATTCAGTTTGGTTATACAAAGTAAAAGCATACTTTTCAGTATAACCCAAACAGTATCAAGAGGAAGATAAACAAACGAAAATGCTTAATTGCGGTCTGAGAGGACAACGGAGGTCAGTATGTACTAAGCCTAAGAAGGTTGGTACGTAAGGTAATTATCACACACTAGTTATTGGAACTTATTTAGTGGTGCATGCTTCCCATTCATGGGTAATGGATGCGGGAACCACTAATCATGTTTTTTTCAATATTTCAAGGATTCCAGATAATTCAAAAATTTAGTGGGAGTGGGATCACTATCACCATGGGCAATGCTACGTGAGTAGCGGTTATTGTAGAGGGAGAAGTGCACCTACCTTTTAGTGATATAATTTTAGTTTTAAAGAGACATTCTTTATGTTCCCAGTTTTAGAAAGAAATCACTTTCAGTTTCTAAACTGTTTTTGGATGGATACTCAGTTTCTTTTAATAAGAATGATATCATTTTTCGAAATGATGAGTTTATCTATTCAGGAACGTTATTGAATAATCTCTGTACTATTACCTGTGCACATTACTCACAAAATGCATCTTATAACACATCGACTGTTTCGAGTAAAAGAAAGCGTTCTTTGGATGTGAACAAAACACTTCTTTGGCATTTAAGACTAGGTCATATTAATATAAAGAGGATTCAAAGGTTGGTGAAAGACGGATCCTTGGAGTCTCTCCAAGTTGAACCGTTTCCAACTTGCGAATCCTATTTAGAGGGTAAAATGACCAAGAGGGCATTTGGAGCCAAGGGGAATAGAGCCACTGAAGTGTTAGAGATTGTTCACACTAATGTATGTGGTCCAATTTCAATCAAAGCTAGAGGAGGTTATGAGTATTTCGTTACTTTTATCGGTGATTACTCAAAATATGGATACATTTACCTTATGAAGCATAAGTTTGAGACCTTTGATATGTTCAAAGAGTTTAAGGCTGAAGCAGAAAAACATAGGAAAAAGAGTATCAAGTTTCTACGATCTGATCGTGGAGGCGAATACCTCAACGATTGAATTTTTGAACTACTTGTCAGGTGAAGGGATCGTATCCCAGTTGACTGCACCCGGTACCCCTCTACAAAATGGGGTTGCAGAATGAAGAAACAAAACTCTTTTAGAAATGGTCAGATCAATGATGAGTTATTCGGGGCTACCCAAATCATTTTGGGGTCATGCCGTGGAAACAACAACTTTTATCCTAAACTTGGTACCATCCAAATCGGTTCCTAAAACCTCATCGGAGATGTGGACCAGGTGAAAGCCCAGTTTGACACACGTGAAAATCTGGGGGTGTCCCGCATACGTGTTGGACAAGGAAGTCGGTAAGTTGGACTCTCATTCAGAAATAAGGTTTTTTATAGGTATCCCAAAGGAACGAAAGGAGGAATGTTCTATAGTCCCAATGATCAAAAAGTTGTAATAAGTACACACTTTAGATTTTTGGAAGAAGACTATATGAACAACAAGAGGCCCAAGAGTGAGATTACCTTAGAGGAATAAAGAGGGCAAACTCCTACACCATCGGTACGAGTCGATATACCAAGCATCACATCTACACAACCGGAACCTCGTCGTAGTGGGAGGGTTGTTAGATAACCCGAGCGATTCTTGGGGATAGGAGAGTCTTCGGACTTGATCTCCGGAGAAGAATCAGACCCATGGTCATACAACGAGGTGATCAAAGAGAAGGATGTAGATTCTTGGCAAACAACAATGGAAGCTAAAATGGGCTCTATGGATCATAATCAAGTGTAGGAGCTAGTCGAACCACTTAATGGTGTAAAACCCATTGGATGCAAGTGGGTTTACAAGGGAAAAAGAGGACCGGACTGGAAGGTTGAAACTTTCAAAGCTAGGCTTGTGGCGAAAGGGTACACTTAGAAAGAAATGATCGATTATGAGGAAACCTTTTCACCTGTAGCTGCAGATCTAGATTTCTAGATCTGGCAAATGGATGTCAAGATAGCTTTCCTAAATGGAAGTCTTGAAGAAGAAATCTATATGCGCCAACCCGAAGGCTTCATTGCGAATGGCCAAAGAGCATCTCGTTTGCAAGCTTAAGAAGTCCATTTACGGACTAAAGCAAACATCCTGAGCTTGGAATCAATGCTTTGATCAGGTTATAAAATCTTACAGTTTTGATCAAAATGTGTTCCAGAGTTGTGTATATAGAAAGTGTGTCGGAACTGCCTTGGTATTCTTGGTACTATACGTAGACGACATTTTGCTCATTGGAGATAATGTAAAGGTGTTGTCAGACGTAAGGGTATGGCTCTCAAAATAGTTTTATATGAAGGACTTAGGGGAAGCCGGTCAAATCCTTCGGATCAAGATCACTTGAGATCGCAAGAAAATGATGATATGCTTATTGTAAGCTACATACATAGACACTGTTTTTGAAGAGATTCAACATGCAGGATTCCAAGAAAGGTTTCTTACCTTTAAGGCATGAAATCCATTTGTCCAAATAAATGTGTCCAAAGACACAAAATAAGATAGATGACATGAGAGGCATTCCGTACGCTTCGGCGGTAGGAAGCCGGATGTATGCAATGCTATGCACGAGACCGGATATTTGCTACACCATGGGCATGGTAGCAAGATATCAAAGTAATCCCGGAAAGGAACACTAGACTGCCGTTAAAAACATTCTGAAGTATCTGAAAAGAACTCGAGATAGAATACTGGTTTATCAGTTAGACAGTCTAGTTCCAGTGGGGTATACAGACTCAGATTTCCAATCGGACATAGACTCCAAAAAATCTATCTCCCGTAGTGTGTTTTGTCTGGGAGGTGCAACCATGACATGGAGAAACGTTAAGAAGAAATGCATCGCATATTCTACTATGGAAGCCGAATATGTAGCTGCTTGTTAAGCAGCGAAATAAGCAGTTTGACTCAAGAACTTCCTAGTGGACTTGGACGTGGTCCCAAATTTGCCTAGCATTATTACAGTATATTGTGATATTGTCGGAGCAATTGCAAATTCAAGGGAGCTGAGAGCCCACAAAGCCAGTAAACACATTGAAAGGAAATATAATCTTATACGAGAAATCGTTAAGAGAGGAGATATAGAGGTGGTTAAGATCGCATCGGAGGATAATCTAGTTAATCCTTTTCACAAAGAGTCTACCTCTGTGTACATTAAAGAGACATGTGAAAGGAATGGTTGTCAAGTGCGTTGCCAAGCTACTTTGAGTATAAGTGGGAGAAATATTAGGAACATGTGCATGTGACGTGTTGTAGTATACTTAAAAGCAGACTTTGAGTATAAGTGGGACATTGTTAGGGTTATACGTGAAAGTATGTTTTTACGTATGTATAACAGTCTAATGCACTCTTATTTACTGAGAATAAATCTTTTATCGCAGTTGCTTTAAATATGAAAGAATGTTATTTATTTATTGCAAATCGTTCAATATTAGTACATATTGTATTGAAGTTAATGTGGTGATACCCGATCACAGAAGATCACATTAACAGTTCCTTGTAAATAAGTACATCTTCACAACCTAGATGAAATTGAACACTCTGTTGGTATAGTTTGAAGTGTAAATCTCAGATTGGCCTGTCTTGACCAAGGGATTGCACTAGTGCATTGTGATGCGCTGAAGCGGACCTACAAAGAGGATATATTCTTCAGTATTGACTTATGAGATGAAGAATTAGACCTCAGTGGTCGTTCATTTCTTAATCTTTGTCCCTTAAATATGATTGTGTGTGAATAATATGTATTGCTTTGATCTATGTTGGGTTTAGAATCAGATCGCGATTCTATACTTTATATTTTTGGCAATATTATTAATTACATGACAATTGCTAAGATTTAACACAGAGAAATGTGTGCGAGGAGAGTCTCGTTTGATTTGTCCCCTTGGTGGGCTCAGAAGTTTTATCATACTAAATCTTGCAAGTGGAATTCGTTTCCGGTATGGATAATAATGTTGAGCTGACTTTACACCAAGGAAAAAGATATTAATTAATTTAAAGCGTTCAATGGATTAATTAATTAATGGAAAAATAATCTTAAACACGGGAAATAATAACTTGGAGCCATATTATCGTAATATGGATTAAGATGGATAGTGCAATATTAATTTTATAGTGGAATAAATTAATATTAATGGGCTGAATAATATTGTAGCTCAATATTGAAATTCAGAGCCCATTAGAATGTTCAATCTTAATTTTTCTAAAGGCCCCTCAAGTAGCCCAACATGAGTCCATTAATGAAAATGTGATTAAAATAAAAGAAATTACTTGTTGCCTAATTTTCCCTATTATTTTCGAAAAATATGTAGGAAAAGAAGATGAAAGATTTTCTTGATTTTCTTGAAAATATTTTATGGAAAAAGATAAGTATTCTTGGAATACAAGATTATCTCATAAACTCAAGAAATCCAAATCTTGATTCTTTTCCTTGTTAATTTCGAAAATTGCTTATAATAAAGAGGAGGAGATTTTGTTGGGAGATATATATGGAAAATAGAATATATGGGATATATTCAAGTTTGTATCTTGAAAAGGTACAAGGAAATTTCCCATATCCCATAATTTACTCCAAATTTGCGCCCCCCTCTAGTATTATAAATAGGGGATGAATTTTTCATCCCCAAAACAATTCTAGTCTTGAAAAAATTAGAAATCCACAAAGGTGGTGTAACATATTTTTTCTTCACTCCTTTATTAAAATTTTTCGTAAGCATCCCCCACCGGATAGTCGAACAAGAACTTGGAGAATACTTGAGAAGGTGTTTTAGGTTGATTCATCATCTCAATGGTTGTCTCTACAAGAGGTACGTTTTATGTAAACTCCTAGTTCCGCATGTGTATGACTTTACATGAAATTAATTGTACGCATGTTGTTATGATTAACATTTGAATTAATAGGATTAATTCATGATAGTAATAATTGTTGATTTAAATTTGTATTTAAATTACATCTCGAATAGATTCGGGCACACTATTTCCCAACAGAAACCCGTATATGGGAAACACTGGTGGTAACCCATACAAGGCACCAATGCTTCAAGCCTCCCAACCGGGAACTATAATGTCTTTGATGGTGAAGGTAGAAAAGCCCGAGAAGTTTTCGGGTGAGACATTAAGAGGTGGCAGAATAAGATGCAATTTTATCTGACCACTCTTTCTGCGGTGAAGTACTTCAAAGAGGACCGTCCAAAAATCCCTGAAGAAGATGCTGATCAGGCAACAAGAATTGCCTATGACACCTAGATCAGTGGGGATTACTTGTGCAGGAATTACATTCTGGGTGGATTAAGTGATGCTCTATACAACGTCTACATAGAACACAAGACTGTCAAAGAGATGTGGAATTCTTTGGAGAAGAAGTACAAGATAGAAGATACAGGAACGAATAAGTTCATCGTTGCTGCATTGTACGACTTCAAGATGGAAGACAACAAGTCAGTTGTCGACCAGGTTCAGAAGCTGCAACTGATTTTCCACAGCATTATTGCAGAAGGAATGGAGCTGCCAGAACAGTTTCTACTGGCAACTGTGATTGAAAAACTTCCTTCATCGTGGAAGGAGTTTAAATCTTACCCCAAGCACAAGCGAAAGGAGATTAGCTTGGAAGATTTGATTGTCCGGCTTCGGATCGAGGAAGATAACTGGAAAAGAGAAAAGAAGGTCTCAACTTCTTCAATCGAGGCCAAGATAAATCTGATGGAGAAGAAGGATCCATCAAATAAGAGAAAATGCCCCAACGACAAAGAAGTCAAGGGAAACTTTGCTGCTCCTGCTCCTGCCACAAAGCAGAAATTTGTTTTCTCTGGAAAATGCTACAACTGTGGTAAGCCCAACCATCGGGTAAGTGATTGTAAACTGCCCAAGAAAGATGACAATGGGAAGGGCAAGAAAGACTCTGTGAACGTGGCTAAATGGGAGATCACGGAGGCTGATCTGTCTGCTGTGGTGATTGAAGCCAACATGGTGGACAACAAGAAGGAATGGTTCATGGACACTGGTGCCACTTGTCATGTCTACTCGGAGAAGTCTGCATTCTCCACCTATTCTCCTGCTGAGGGGAGAAAGTTGTATATGGGCAACCAGGCCTCGTCTGAAGCGGCTGGTTTCAGAACGGTTGTGCTAAAGCTGACCTCAGGGAAGGAGCTAAAGTTGAATGATGTGTTGCATGTCCCAGACATCCGTAAGAACTTGTTGGGGAACATTTTGCCCGGATCTATTCGAGGTGCAATTTAAATACAAAATTAAATAAAAAATTTACTACTAACATGAATTAACCTATTAATTCAAATAGGAAAAACAAACAACATACATGCGTACAATTAATTTCACGCAAAATCCTACACATGTAGAATCTAGGAGTTTACGCGAAAAGTACATCTTGAAGAGACAAAAGTTGAGACGATGGATCAACCAAATGCCTTCTCAAGTATATTCCAAGCCCTTTGCTCTTAATCCGGTGGTAGATTCACACGAACAAATTTAACAAAGGAATAAAGAAAAATTTATTGCACCACCTTTGTGGATTTCTAATTTTTCCAAGACTGGAATTGTGTTGGGGATGAAAAATCATCCCCTATTTATAAGAATAGGATGGGGCGAAAATTTGATGATAATTAGGGCTTATGTGAAATTTCCTTGTATCTTCTCCAAGGTACAATCTTGAATATATCTCATATATTCTATTTTCCATAAATAATCACAAAAGATCTTTTCCTCCTTATCTCATGCAATTTTCAAAAATAACAAGTAAAGAAACAAGATTTGGGATTTCTTGAATTTATGAGATAATCTTGTATTCCAGGAATACTTATCTTTTTCACTAAAATCTTTTCAAGAAAATCAAGAAAATTTTTCTCTTCTTTCTACATATTTTTTGAAAATAATGGGAAAAATTAGAGCAATAACATTTTCTTTTATTTTAATCACCTTCTCATTAATTGGATTTATATTGGGCTACTTCAGGTGCCATTAGGAGAATTAAGATTAAACCTTTTAATGAACTCTGAATTCTAATATTAAGACATCAACCCATTAATATTAATTTATTCCACTATAAAATTAATATTGCATTATCCATCTTAATCCATATTACGATCATATGGCTCCCAGTTATTATTTCTCGTGTTTAAGATTATTTAGTCCATTAATTAATTAAACCACTAAAAAACTTTATATTAATTAATATCTTATTCCTTGGAGTAAAGACAACTCAATATTATTGTCCATACCGGAACTTAATCCACTTGCAAGATTTGTATCATAAAACTTCTGAGCCCACCAATTGGACAAATCAAACAAGATTTTCCTTGCACACATTTCTCTGTATTAAATCTTTAATAATATTGCCCAAAATACAAAGTATAGAATCGCGCTCTGATTCTAAACCCAACATAGATCAAAGCAATAAATATTAATCACACACAATCCTATTTAAGTGACAGAGATTAAGAAGTCAACAACCACTGAGGTCTAATTTTTCATCCAATAAGTCAGTACGAAAAAATTCATCCTCTCTGTAGGTCCTCTTTAGCATATCACAATGCTCTAGTGCAATCTCTTGGTCAAGACATGTCATTCTGAGCTTTTGCACATCAACCTCTACCAATGGAATGTTCAGTTCCATCTAGGTTGTGAAGATGTACTTATTTACAAGGAACTGTTAATGTGATCTTCTGTGATCGGGTATCACCACATTAACTACAATGCAATATGTACTAATAATGAACGGTTTGCAATAAATAAATAACATTCATTCATATTTAAAGCAACAGTGATAAAAGATTTATATTCAGTAAATAAGAGTACATTAGTCTGTTATACAAAGTAAAAGCATACTTTCACGTATAACCCCAACAGAACTTGATTTCTGGCTCATTGTTAGTTAGTCACAAGTTTAAGTTAGCGTTTGAGTCTGGCAAAGTTGTATTGAGTAAGTTTGATACTTTTCTCGGGAAGGGTTATCTCGAGAATGGTTTATTCAAGATGTCAGTCATGGTTGTAAGTCGTAAAAGCAAAAACACTATTATTAATGAGAATGCTTCTACTTCTGTTTATACCGCTGAGTGTTCCTCTTTATGGCATTTTAGATTAGGACATGTTAATTTAAAAGCTATAAAGCGTTTAGTAAATTTGGATTTACTTAATGTTGGGAAATCTGTATTTTAGTTTTGATGGAAGTTCCAAAACAGGTTGTAATAGGACCAGTCAGACCTGTTAGCTGACTGATGACTTAGAATCAGATTAAGATGACCAGTTGAAACGTATAGATAGCTGATGTAAAAGATAGGTCACATATTGAGGGGGAACTCAATATGTATAGGTCAGGTCGAAGTATCAGATGACCCAGATAAGGTCAGATGATCAGAAGACTAAGACGAATCAAATGACAAGAAGTCAGAAGATCAGGTGAAGACAGAAGACACTGAAGACTCAGATGAACCTGAAGACTCAGATGAACCTGAAGACTCAGAAGATACTGAAGACCCAGATGAACCTGAAGACTCAGATAAACCTGAAGACTCAGTAACAAACCTGAAGACTCAGTACGACTGAAGACACTGAGGCTTAGAGTCACCTGAAGATCAGAAGACTACCAGAAGACCTGAAGACCTACAATCAGCCGAGTCTGCATATTGAGCTAAGACAATCTGCATTAGAAGACTCAACAAGGTAGACTGATCAATTACTTGATCAAGTCAGCTCACACTTGGCGTCAATCAAAAAGATACACCAGACAAGACGAATCTTCTAACAAAAGGAATATCAATTTTGTCTAACGGACAAATTTCTGAAGTGCCGCCTCGCGAAGCTAAGGAGAAAGCGACACGTGCACAAAAAGACCTGAAATTACGGGATTCGACGTTGCGGACATAAACAGTGCTAATCATGCCTACGGCCACGCCGATATTCGGAGCACATCACAATCATATGCTACAACCTACCTAATATAGCCCAAATTCAAATTGCTCTCCAACGGCTCTTTGATTTCGAGGTCTATAAAATGGAATCACTCTTCAAAATGCAATGAAGACGAGACGAAAAAAGAGGACAAGAGACCATATACTATCGCATAAACAATTGAGCAAAGCGGAACAACAACATTAACGCAAATTCTCAAGAAGGAAAAAACCTTCAGAATTTCCGCTGGAAGAACACCATTTTTGAAGATTATTCTTAGAGTGTTCATCCCATTGGTCTTAGCAAGAAATCCTATCCACTAGCATTTGGCTACTTAAATACCAGGATAGATTTCCAGTTGGAACCCTCAAACATTCTTTACCCAAACTCAAGTTAGGTTAAGTTTGTTACCGCAAGATTTCAGACTAGGGATTCTAGTTTTCTGATTTCTAGTTCGGTTGAGTGTGAACTCGATAAACATCTATCGGCCATCCCGTGACGGAGATAAGTCCCGCAGGTTAAGTTAGATTGAGTGTGAACTCGATAAACATCTATCGGCCATCCCGTGAGGGAGATAAGTCCCACAGGTTAAGTTTGGTTAAGTTGCCCCTGTGTTAAGGGATGAGTGGACGTAAGACGGGTTTCGTCTGAACCACTATAAAAGTCTTGTGTGCATTTACTCGCTTTCTTTATTGCTTTACACTATTCACACAACTGAGTTTAAAATTGCATACATATTCTAAGTTAAGCTCAGTCTGCACCAAGCAACTAATGTGATCAGGTTGACACCTTAGTCAGCTGATTAAAAACTGACTTAAGAATCTGAATTGATAAAACCGGTTTTTCACACGGGTATTTACAAGCTTCCGCACTCTCAGTTAAACTGACAGATATCAAACTGATCTGCCCTCAAGCACTTAGTAAGATTGAACATCAGTCCAAACTGACTCACTAGCACTCTGATCAGGTAATCTGCAATCACACCTGATCCGTACGAAAAGTTTTCAGAAGTCTAGTCACCCCTCCCCTCTAGACTTCTGCCCTCAAAAAACCCGTTTGGGACCTACAAGTGGTATAAGAGCAGTGGTTCTACAGACCACTGGCTTTGAGTATCATCGATTCTCGAGGAAGAATCTTTGTGGTCATTTGAACAGATCTTGGAAATCCGTTTTCAAAACTCATTAGTTTTCAAAAATTCACTCAGCATGGATAATACCTCTGGTATGTATCATGATTTGCCTAAGTTTTCAATTGATGAGTATGCAGATTGGACTATATATATGTGCAACCATCTGGGATCGATAAGCGGCGGAATGATGGAAGTCATTGAACGAGGACCCATCATCATATATCACGACAACCCAGCGGTGGGAGGAGATCCAGATCATGCACCTGGAAGTCTTGTTCGAAAAAGCCCAGCCTTAATGGATGCAGAAGAAAGAAAGTTGTATACTCTAGATACAATCGCCAGGCATATAATCATGAAGACGATGGATAAAGTCACCAAAGAGAAAATAAAGTATCTCAAAACAGCGAAACAAATGTGGGATACTCTTGTTGAGATATGCGAAGGAAATGATCAGATTAAAGACAGCCGACTACAAGCTGAACTGGTGAAGTTCAAAAAGCTCAAGATGCTGCCCAACGAGACCATCAACGAGCTCGATGGGAGGATCACCATGTCAATAAATAAGCTACGAGAACTTGGAAGAGAGATGTCAGACAAATACATTAACTATAAGATCCTAAGATCTCTCACCAAGAAATGGGACATGAAAGTCACGGTAATCAAGGATTGCCAAGACATTTCTAAGATGAAGCGGAGTAGCTTGTTCCTAAGCCTTAAAGCTCACGAGTTCGACTTAATCGAAAGAGGACAAGCAGATGAAGACGAGACACCTGCTGAAGCCTCAACATCTAAATCAGTTACTTTCAAAGCAACCAACACCAGATCAAAGGCCACAGAACCTGTTGGAAACATAATGAGTCAAGCAGAACAGATCGCTCTGCTTACCAGGAAACTTGAAAGATCGAATACTCAACTTGGTAAGTATCGCAGATTCTACAAAGACTATCAAGACAACAGAAGAAACAGGAGGCCAACTGACAGATCACTTGAACGAACCAGATTTGATGATAGAAGAGATCACAGAGATGAGAAGAAAAGAGATGATCGGTCAGTTGAGAGAAGAGATAACAGATCTGGCAGAAGGAGTTTAGATTACAATCAGAAAGAAAAGTCACCTGACAGATCTTACAGACGGAATGACTCACCTGGCAGAGGAAGTTCCGTAGATCGAGGATCATGCTTCAACTGCGAGAAACCAGGTCACTACAGCACCGACTGCCCTGACCTGACTCCCAGAGAAAGAGAAGAGAAGCGGAACAAAAGAGAGCTACGCCTCAGAGATAGAAAAGCCATGATTGCTGACACATCTGGAATTGATGATTCCTATCTGCCTTCTGAGGATTCTGGCTACTCATCTGTAGAAGACTTCTGTCTGATAAGCAGTGCTGTTGACTTCCACGAATATGAAGATCTGATATTCTCTTCAGATGACGATAAAATCTGCCTGATGGCCATGGAGGAAGACCAATCTGAGGTAACCTCCAAACCTTCTACTTTTTCAATTTCCACACCAGCTATTATTAGCACACCTGCTGGAGAGATTGACTTGCAGCTCTACTCTGAGCAATTGCTTGATGATCTCTCTGAGGCAGTAGACACTTATACAATAGTGGAAGCTGAAAATGACAAGCTAAGGATCAGAAATAATCAACTTGTTAAAGAGAACGCTGACAGTAAAGCAGCTGAACTGAAATCAGCTGAAACTCCTCAGAAGGTAACTGAGGAACTTGACGTTCTGAAGGTTAAATCCTCTGATCGGGAGAAGCAGATTAAAGATCAGCTAGCAATTAACAAACAGCAAGCTGATGATTTCAAAATTCTACAAGCTAAATTTGATGAGCTATTCCGACTACATGAGAGTCTAAAATCTACTGAGGATAATTTGCGCAAGAAAATAGAGGTTTTCACGAAGTCATCTAAAACCGTTCAAAATATGAACACCTATTTTCGAACGTCGATTAACAAGAAGGGAATTGGGTATGAGAACCCTTCTACATCCTCAAATGCCCCGTTTGGTTCACTTCAGAAGGGTGTAATCAAACGAGTCTCTAACAAGGATACACAAAAAGCTAAACATGTATCTGATAAGGGAAAAAGACCTGCTGAGCAAGTAAGGCAAGTGCCTAATCAGAAAGTGAACAGAAATGGATCTCAACTGATTAAGCATCAGCCGAGGACTAAACAGAAGAATCCAGTTCTTCTGAAGAAACCTCAACCTGATCAGCAGATTAGGTATCAGAAGAGACAACCTGTAAGAAGGAAATCTAATCTGAGACCCAATTAAGGTCAGCTGCCTAATAAGCAAGCTATAAGTAAACTACAAAGACCATCTATGCCAAGAAGATATGAATCTTTTGATGGTAGCTGTCGTACCTACCCTTATAACCAGAGACCTAGGGCTACTGCACCAGAGCCACACTGGGTTAAAAGAAGACAATCCGTAAAGAAAAATCCCAAGTCTTCTGAGTCACCCAAGGCTCACACAAGTAATCATACTAATCATAAAGCATATAAAGAGACGTATGATTATGTTGATATGTATGGAAGACAAATCGGACCTTCTAATCTATCTGATTACCATAGAAGTGCTCTGTTTGTGTGGATCCCTAAATCTACCACTAACCCCCCAGGACCCAATTCCAAAGGGGTACCTAAAGCCTGATTCGATTGCAGGTCCGCGTGGGTTTGGCCAACAAAGGAGGTGTACAATTAACTATTTGGTACATCGATAGTGGATGCTCAAGGCACATGACTGGAAGCAAACATCTCCTTAGCTCTTACAAAGAACAAGAAGGCCCACATGTACTCTTCGGTGACGATAACTTTGGTTTCACCAAAGGATTCGGAACCTTAGAGAATGATGTTGTACAAGTAACTGGAGTCTCGTATGTCGAAGGATTAAAGCACAATCTACTATCAGTATCACAATTCTGCGACAACGGATTCAGCGTTGAGTTCTCGAGCGACAAGTGTACGATAAGGAATCGAGCCACTCAACAAATCTTGCTAACTGGTTCAAGGAAAGACACGATCTACACAACAGATTGGAACAGTTGCTCGAGAAATGCATGCTTAATTGTTAAGAGTTCCAAAAGTAGCAGTTGGCTCTGGCACAAAAGAATGAGTCATCTGAACTTCAAGACTCTTAACAAGATAGCTAGGGTTCCTTTGGTTGAGGGACTTCCTAATGAGGTATTCTCTAAAGATCAGACATGTGCCGCATGTCAGAAGGGAAAACAAGTTAAAGCCTCGTTCAAGGGAATACCAGGACCAGCATCCAGTAGAGCACTGCAACTGCTCCATATGGATCTATTCGGACCAGTTACACCAGTCAGTCTCAGTGGATGCAAATATACTCTGGTAATCGTGGATGACTATTCCAAGTTTACTTGGGTTGTATTCTTACACAAGAAGAACGAGACAACGACGAAGATACCCGAGCTGCTCAAGAAGCTACAAAACGAAAAGGGTGTCAGCATAGTAAAAATCAGATCATATAAAGGTACGCAATTCACAATTCCTTTATTCTTGATTTTTTGACCGAAGTTTGGTATACATCATGAGACATCAGCTGCAAGAACACCACAACAAAATGGAGTAGCAGAAAGGAGAAACAGAACTCTCAAGGAAGCTGCTCGCACTATGTTAGCTGAACATGCAACACCAAGCCGTTTCTGGGCAGAAGCAATCAACACTGCATGCCACACTTAGAACAGATGTTCTCTGACTAAGACTCACTTCAAAACACCCTATGAACTGTGGAAGGGCAGAAAATCTCGTGTTTCATACTTCCATGTTTTTGGGTGCAAGTGTTTCATACACAACAATGGGAAAAGTCAGTTGAAGACTTTTGAGGCCAAGTCAGATGAGGGTATATTCTTAGGATATTTCTCATCCAGCAAGGCCTTCAGGGTTTACAATAAACGAACCCTAGTTGTGGAAGAAACACTCCATGTAGTCTTTGATGAGACATCTTCTGAACAAGAGAAAGCTGCCTCAGAACAAGCCGTACCAGATCAACCGCTACCCGATACGCAGAAAATGGATCAGCTAAGCATCAAGGAGAAAGAATCTGAACACGTAACAGTGTATATCCCAGAACTTGATATTGTTGATTCAACAGGTCAATCAGACCCTAAGGTACGCACAACTGTCAGTGAAGAAGCTGTTACATCTGAGACAGTATCAACTGAATCATCTGGTTCAGGGGGAACTCCTGAAGTTCCTATGAACAGACATCAGCACATGATGAGCCCAACATCAGCTGAGGCATGTTCTTATCAAGTGGATCATAATTCTGCACCACTCCCAATCACTAGTAATGAACTACTATCAGAAATGGATGATGTTCTCCAAACAGACGCACATCAGAAAAGAAGGACCTGGATTACCAGTCATCCAACTGATCTGATTATCGGAGACCCATCTGATAGAGTCAAAACTAGACATCAGATTGGTGAAAGTGCCATGTATTATTGTTATCTGTCCTTGAAGGAACCAACTAAAGTAGAGGAAGCTCTACAAGACGCAAGCTGGATTCTAGCCATGCAAGAGGAACTGGAACAGTTTGAGAGGAATCAAGTTTGGAAATTGGTAGACAGACCAACTCATCAAGACGTGATTGGCACGAAGTGGGTATTCAAGAACAAGAGATAGGAGAATAATGTAATAACCAGGAATAAGGCAAGACTTGTTGCTAAGGGGTATTCACAATCAGAAGGAATTGATTATGATGAGACCTTTGCACCAGTCGCTCGCCTAGAAGCCATTCGGCTATTTCTGGCATATGCTGCCCACAGAGGGTTCATTGTGTATCAGATGGATGTAAAGAGTGCATTCTTAAATGGGGTACTAGCAGAGGAAGTTTATGTCGAACAACCTCCAGGCTTTGAAAAAGGCGACCAAGTGTACCGTTTAAGAAAAGCTCTTTATGGCCTGAAATAAGCTCCTCGAGCTTGGTATGATACACTCTCTCAGTTCTTGGTAGACAGCGGATTCACTAAAGGAATAGTGGACAAAACCTTATTCAGAATAGAATAAGATTGAAGAATGAAGTGAATCAGATAAGTGGGTCAGATAAGTGACGAAGTGGTTCAAACAAGAATCTGATCAAATGAGTAAGATATTGTTGGGAAATGCTTAAGGCAACCATCAGAAAGGTCAACAAATACCAGATCAGATCACAGTGGTAACTGGTTGATTACAGTATCAATCAGTCAGATACGTTCTCTTATTTATCCCTTTCTGAATACCTTATATGCGTTATTTAAATAAAAATTTTTTTTACTCTGTTTTCACTTTATGACGCATGCTCTGTAAAACTTTTAATGCGGACTTGGGAATGTGGTTTCAATGTGTTTTATTGCGAATTTTTGAGTCCGAAATACGAGAAGACTACTTTTTCCAACCGTGCGATCAAAATACTTTTTGGCCGACTAACCTCAGCCACCGATTTCAAAACACGGATACTTGAGTACTTTGAAAAGTTGTGCAAAAAGGTTTTCCCTCGCATACTATAAAATCCAAATCTTTTTCAGAAAACTTCTTTCACTAATTCGTCTTCTCAAAGCTCTTAAAAATCAAAACTTTCAAACCCTCAGAAAATTACCTTCAAAATCAATTGATTCTATTTTTCACTATTTCTCAAATCCTCGAATCAATTTCTGGTAATTTCTTGTTGCATGTTTTCAATTTCTCTCTGGTACCTAGGTTAACAAGTTGTGATGCTATGTTTCTGTAATTTATTTGATCTAAACGCTTACTTGCTAAATTGATGTTAAATTACTGGTTTAACTGAATTTATTGAAATATATTACTCAAACTAAACATCAATTTGTATATCGTACAGAAAATGGCTTATCTTGTTCCACAACCGGGCCAAGAGAAGAAGTACTGCAACTTTGCATCGATGAAGAAAGACATCATTGATGAGAAGTATGTAGTGTTCACCATCACCTCAGATCCGGAATCACTGGAAATTCTGGAATGCTTGCGAGCGTGTGGACAGGAACGTTATTGCTCTACACATCAGAACATTGTCCACGCACATGAAGCTCTGGAGTTTTTATACAATCTACAGAGAGATGAAGACATTGATGCTGACCTGATTTCTTCCGTCGGCGGACTGGAAGTGCGAGTGTCGAATGATGATCACCAGAGGATATTTAGCCTAACTCGAGGAAGCATCAATCCAGAGACCTACACGACTGATGTAGGAGAAAAGGAATTTCTTGAAGCCGAGCTGTTGAGACCAGCAAACAAGGAGAACACGACGAACGTCAAAGCCTCCTACCTAAAGAGAAAATATCGCCTTCTTCTTGAGATCGTTCAGAAGGTGATCATGTGCTCAACTTACAGTCTTGATTCTGTCACTTCATATAAGATCAGTGTCATGGCTGCAATAATCAAGAAGGCCTCAGACATAGATTGATTGGGTATGGTCAAGGCATGACTAAGGAAAGACTCCGGGAAGTTCGAACTAACCCAGAGCAATGTAGTGTGCTTATCTTCCAAGTGCTCCTTCATACACAAAATCTCAATCATTCTGTCAGATAAGCTGCCACAGAACTATGAATGGAATGAGAATGGAGCGAAGATATATCAAGCAAAACACAAGGCCATATTGGGCAAAGATGAGTCCCTACCTGGACAATCTGATGAGGATCCAACTCCTTATGTGCCCAAACCCAAGGGAGAAAATAAGGGAAAGAATAAGGCAACTGCATCTTCTGAAGCGCAGGGAACGGCCATTCCAGAGAAGAGGATAAAGAGGAAGGATCTGGCCAAGAAACCAGATGCTCAGCGGAAACGTAGTAGAGAGTCACATCTCCTCTGAAGACTGCTCCAAGTTCTGCCCAAGGAGTTAGCAGAACGAAGGATTTGATGCAAGTAGAATCAGAAGAGGAGATAGCAGTCCGATCTGAGCCCACTGCCAGAGAAGTAAGGGAAGAGCAGATGATCGCAGCAGAAGGAGAGAAATCTGTCAGAGGGACAAAAGTGGAGCAATCTGAGGAAGAATCACCATCTGATTCTCTGCCTCTCACCAAGATCTTCCAGAAAGCAAGATCGCCAACGCCCACTTCTAAATCACTATCACCCTCTCCTCAAAGATCATCACTACCACCCTCTCCCCACAAAATCTTCTCACCCTCACCCTCACCTATTAGATCACCAACATCTCCCACACCTCCAATCAATGAACCTGTTCATGAAACTGAACATCCTCAACACGCTGAAAACGAACCTGAACCACAAATATCCCAATCTCCAAACAAGTCACAAGAACCTGAGAGATCTGACAAGCAAGTGTCCATCACTCATAATCCCTTCAACACCAGAACCTGCTTCACCTGCTCCAGAAAGCCCCATCATAAGGATAATGAAGCAACAGATCAAGGAGTATCTGCTGGATCTATGCCCTGAACTGGATCAAATAGAAGAAATTGTGTTCTGGAGGGATATCAGACTGAAAAGCATTGAAGAATTTCTGATTCTCATGACAACTCTGGGATCAGATTTCTTTGTAGACATGGAGATGAAATGCTTGAACAATGCTAGGATTGAAAGTGTTGTTGAATTGGCATCTGACGATGATATCAGGTGCTTGATTCACGAAAGGTTCGGAATTGCTGATAACAGGGAGGAAACTGTTCAACCTCCTACAGATTATGAGGAAGATGCCGATGAACCAAGAATGGGTGTTGCAGATGAGACTCGACTTGGCAAGGCTTCAACATCTGACCAGACTGCTACGATGAGCTCTGATACCCTAGATCTTTATGCTGAGAAGATTCAGGATGGGATCAAGGCTGCTATTGACGACAAATTCGCAGCGCTCACAGCAGATCTGATGAAGCGGTTTGAAGAAGAGCAAGCAAAACTAGTTGATAGAGAGAGAAGTCACACAGTTGGGATGCATAATGCCATCCTTTCTGAAGTAATGAAAATAGTCAACCCTCTTACCGAGAAGCTAAATCTCCAGTCTGATAAACTAAAAGTTCAGAGAGATATGCTCGATCAGACACAGGTACTATTGGAACATGTGTGGGCATCTTTGGAGAAAACTGACAACCACATGAATATGGGTTAGAAACACTTTGTAGCTTCTACTGAACGAGCAAGACAGGACATCGAATTTGCTCTCAGATGCTTCTTGACACCTGCACCTTCTGCCACCATTCAGATCACTCCTCTTGTTGTCGAGGAACTCAGAGAGGAGATCACACGGTTATTCAATACTCTGAACCACAAGATGTCCAACCTCTTTGATGAATCCAAAAAGGGGGAAGGATATGAGAATAAAGAGAAGAAAGAAAAACAGACACAGTTGGTAACAATTACATCTCTACCAGAAACCACTGTATCTGACTTGCCAGCCACTCCATCTGCTGATCTCGTTGCTGAAGTGAAAGAAACTATTGAGCAATATAGCAGAGAGATCACTGAGCAAAAAATTGCTCTTTCAGAGGTTATTGCAAGAGTCGACAAGATTGAAGACTTTTCTTCGTTCGCACAGAAAAGAATGGAAACTGATGATCAGGCCAAGAGCCTTGAACTCGCTAAGAAATTAGCTGAAGAAGATGAACAAGATGAACCTGAGCAGACTCTGAGGAGGAAGAAAGGCAAAGGCAAGATGGCGAAAGCTACTGCGGAAAATCAGAGACAAGGCCAATTATTCTCTACCAAAAGCCAGATGACTCCTGAACAAATTCAAGAGCAAACAAGACAGAGAATAAGAGAAGCCGCCATCAAGAAGCAGAAGTTAGCAGAGGCGAAGGGACTGAACATCGCTTATATCCGAAGGAAGAGGAAGAATGAAGCTGCTGCAGAGGAGATTGCTTGGGAGAAGAATGCCCTTCCAGCACCGGTTAAAGACATCCTCTGTGCACGACTAGATCTGCTTCCTGAATGGGATCAGATAAGAGGAAAATGGTTATGTGACGTCTACATTCTGGAGAAGATTCCGATTCATCAAGATCGGACAGAAAATGATGATGAATTCCGAAACTGGTTAGAAACGATGTACCCAGACTTCTACCAGACAGTGATGAAAGAAGGGAAGATCATGTCACTGATACCAGAAGCTCCACCCTTTGAACAACTCCTTCCACCTTTGCGTCCAGACAAAAAGCTAGATGTTGTAAAGTTCAAGAATGCCTACTATGGATTTGCTGAAAAATGAGGGATCCATAGAAGAGAAGATCTGGACAAACTGATGCAAAGGATGTACAAGATGTTCGGCATCCACAAAGAACTGCAAATGTTCAAGTACACCTGAGGAAGACTACTTGGAATCAGATGATAGGTACGCTTTTCATGTATTCTATAATGCACACACCTATCTGAATAAAATTCTATATCTCTCTGATTCTAAGACAACATCTCACTATCTTCTAAGGTATGTACTGTTTTACATAATCTGCATTTCAATTCGTGGTATCTGTTTTTCTGATTAAGTGTTTTGGTACCATCAAAAAGGGGGACTTTGTTGGGAAATCTGTATTTTAGTTTTGATGGAAGTTCCAAAATAGGTTGTAATAGGACCAGTCGGACCTGTTAGCTGACTGATGACTTAGAATCAGATTAAGATGACCAGCTGAAATGTATAGATAGCTGATGTAAAAGATAAGTCACATATTGAGGGGGAACTCAATATGTATAGGTCAGGTCGAAGTATCAGATGACCCAGATAAGGTCAGATGATCAAAAGACTAAGACGAATCAAAAGACAAGAAGTCAGAAGATCAGGTGAAGACAGAAGACATTAAAGACTCAGATGAACCTGAAGACTCAGATGAACCTGAAGACTCAGAAGATACTGAAGACTCAGATGAACCTGAAGACTCAGATAAACCTGAAGACTCAGTAACAAACCTGAAGACTCAGTACGACTGAAGACACTGAGGCTCAGAGTCACCTGAAGATCAGAAGACTGCCAGAAGACCTGAAGACCTACAATCAGCCGAGTCTGCATATTGAGCTAAGACAATCTGCATTAGAAGACTCAACAAGGTAGACCGATCAATTACTTGATCAAGTCCGCTCACACCTGGCGTCAATAAAAAAGATACACCAGACAAGACGAATCTTCTAACAAAAGGAATATCAATCGTCTAATGGACAAATTTCTGAAGTGCCGCCTCGCGAAGCCAACGAGAAAGCGACACGTGCACAAAAAGAGCTGACATTACGGGATTCGACACTGCGGACATAAACGGCGCTAATCATGCCTACGGCCACGCCGATATTCAGAGCACGTCACAATCATATCCTACAACCTACCTAATATAGCCCAAAATTCAAATTGCTCTCCAACGGCTCTTTGATTTCGAGGTCTAAAAAATGGGATCGCTCTTCAAAATGCAATGAAGACGAGAGGAAAAAAGAGGACAAGAGACCATATACTATCGCATAAACAATTGAGCAAAGCGGAACAACATTAACGCAAATTCTCAAGAAGGAAAAAGCCTTCAGAATTTGCGCTGGAAGAACACCATTTTTGAAGATTATTCTTAGAGTGTTCATCCTATTGGTCTTAGCAAGAAATCTTATCCACTAGCATTTGGCTACTAAATACCAGGATAGATTTCCAGTTGGAACCCTCAAACATTCTTTACCCAAAATAAAGTTAGGTTAAGTTTGTTACCGCAAGATTTCAGACTAGGGATTCTAGTTTTCTGATTTCTAGTTCGGTTGAGTGTGAACTCGATAAACATCTATCGGCTATCCCGTGAGGGTGATAAGTCCTGCAAGTTAAGTTAGGTTGAGTGTGAACTCGATAAACATCTATCGGCCATCCCGTGAGGGAGATAAGTCCCGCAGGTTAAGTTCGGTTAAGTTGCCCCTGTGTTAAGGGAAGAGTGGACGTAAGACGGGTTTCGTCTGAACCACTATAAAAGTCTTGTGCGCATTTAAACGCTTTCTTTATTGCTTTACACTATCCACACAACTGAGTTTAAAATTGCATACATATTCTAAGTTAAGCTCAGTCTGCACCAAGAAACTGATCTGATCAGGTTGACACCTTAGTCAGCTGATTAAAAACTGACTTAAGAATCTGAATTGATAAAACCGGTTTTTCACACGGGTATTTACAAACTTCCGCACTCTCAGTTAAACTGACAGATATCAAACGGATCTGCCCTCAGGCACTCAGTAAGATTGAACATATGTCCAAACTGACTCACTAGCACTCTGATCTAGCAATCTGCAATCACACCTGATCCGCACGAAAAGTTTTCAGAAGTCTATTCACCCCTCCCCTCTACACTTCTGCCCTCACAAAACCCGTTATGGACCTACACTTAACATTGCAAACGTTGATACATCCAAAAGATGTGAGATATATGTAGAAGCAAAAATGGTTAAATTACCATTTAAATATGTTGAAAGGAACACAGCCCCTCTAGAATTAATTCACACGGATGTATGTGATTTAAAATTTGTGCATACTAGAGGTGGAAAAAAGTACTTTATTACTTTTATGGATGATTGCACTAGATTCTGCTACGTTTATCTTTTACGAAGTAAAGATGAAGCAATTGAAGCGTTGAAACATTATAAAAATGAAGTAGAGAATCAATTGAACACTCGAATTAAAACAATTCGTAGTGATAAAGGTGGAGAGTATGTGGCTCCATTTGAACAGTTATGTGTTGAGTCGGGCATCATACATCAAACGACAACTCCCTACTCACCTCAATGGAATGGTGTTGTGGAAAGAAAACACTAAACACTAAAACAGATGATGAACGCTATGTTAATCAGTTCGGGTTTACCTCAGAACTTGTGGGGGAAGCTGTTCTGTCAGCTAACCACATTTTAAATAAGATTCCACTTAAAACTAAGGATAAGACTCCTTATGAGATATGGAAAAATCGCAAACCATCGTACAAATACTTAAAGTGTGGGGGTGTTTGGCTAAAGTTGAAATACTAGTTCCTAAACAAGTGAGAAGCGAACCTAAAATGATCAATTGCATCTTTATAGGATACACCTTCAATAGCAGTGCTTATCAATTTTTTATTCACAAATTAGAAATACCCGATATGACAGAAGGCACTACGATAGAATCAAGGAATGTTGTATCCTTTGAAAATGTATTCCCTCGATGGATAATGAAGAAGTGAGTTCAAATAAATGAACGCACGAAGAATCAAATGATGCTACAGGTCCTTCTACTCAAGATAGTGAAGAACCAAGACGCAGTAAACGAACTAGAATTGATAAGACTTATGGTCCAGACTTCATCACTTACGTGTTGGAAGACGTGTTGGGAAATAGGGTGCCAGAATCTATTTGTGGTGCAATTTAAATACAAATTTAAATTATTTAATTATTACTAGCATTAATTAATCCTATATTAATTCAAATAATAATCAAATAGCAACAACAAATCATGCATATAATAAAGCCATGTAAATCCTACACATGCGGAATTCTAGGAGTTACGTAAGAGGTACCTTTTTGGTGAATCAAACGAAGATAGATGAGCAACGGTTCAACGAACACACCCAAAGTCCTTCTTTAGAATTCCCACGGTCCTTGTTCAACATTCCGGTGGTAGGAAGCTCGCGAATAATTAACAAAAGGGAAAAGAAAAATATTTGCCACCACCTTTGTGGATTTCTAATTTTTCCATCACATGGAATTGTATTGGGGATGAAAAATTCATCCCCTATTTATAGATACATAGAGGGGCGAAAATTTTGAGATAATTAGGATTTAGGAAATTTCTTTGTATCTTCCCAAGATATAATCTTGAATATATCTTGTATATTCTATTTCCATAATAATCACAAAATATATTTTCTTCCCATACATTTATAATTTTCGAAAATCTTGCAATTAAAATGAAGAAAAGGAATATTTGACTTTTCTTGAATTTATGGGATAAACTTGTATCTCAAGAATACTTATTCCATAAAATCTTTCCAAGAAAATCAAGAAAATCTTTTTCTCTCTCCTCTTAATTATTTTCGAAAATATTAAAAAAATAAGGCAACAATATTTCTTTTATTTTAAGCACCTTTTTCAGTTATTGGACTTTATCTTTGGGCTACTAAAGGAGCCTTTAGGAGAATTAAGATTGGACCTTTCAATGGACTTTGAATATTCAATATTGAGCCACAATATTATTCAAGCCCATAAATATTAATTAATCTCACTACATAATTAATATTGCACTATCCATCTTAACCCATATTATTGTAATATGACTCACGGTTATTATTTCTCGTGTTTAAGATTATCTTAGTCCATTAATTAATTCAAGCCACGGAAAAGCTTTATATTAATTTATATCTTTTATCCTTGGTTTAAGAATGGCTTAACATTATTATCCATACCGGAAATTAATATCACTTGCAAGATTTGGTATGATAAATCTTGTTAGCCTCCCAAGGGGACAAACCACGCAAGATATACTCGTATAAGATTCTCCGTATTAAATCTTAGCAATCGTCGTGTAACTAATAATATTGCCCAAGGTATAAAGTATCGAGTCACAATGACTCTCTACCCAACATTAGTCAAAGCAATAGTTATTGATTTCACAGGATCTTATTTAAGGAACAGAGATTAAGAAATAACGAACCACTAAGGTCTAATTCTTCCATGTTCAGTACTGAAGAATTTTTCCTCGCTGTAGGTCCTATTCAGCACATCATTGTGCACTAGTGTAATCTCTTGGTCAAGACAAGCCAATCTGAGCCTTACACTTCAACCTTTCACGATGGATTGTTCATTTCCATCTAGGTTGTGAATTTTGTACTTAGTTACAAGGATTTGTTAATGTGGTATTTTGTGATCTGGTATCACCACATTAACTACAATGTAACACGTATTGTTTAATGAACAGGTATGCAGTAAATATATATAACATTCAATCATATTTAATGCAACAGTGATAAATAATTTATTTAAGTAAATAAATAAGAAATTCAGTTTGGTTATATATAAAGTAAAAAACATATTTTATAGTATAACCCCAACAATCTCCCACTTATACTCAAAGCCTGCTTTTAAGTATACTACATCACGTCTTGTGTCCTATGTGACATCTAATGTCACCTACACGAACATAATAACATTTCTCCCACTTATACTCAAAGCAGAGTGACAATGCTCTTGACACCCATTCCTTCCACATGTCGCTCGAATGTATTCTGAGGCAGACCCTTTGTGAATGGATCTGCTAGGTTGTCTTCCGAAGCAATCTTTGTCACCTCTATGTCTCCTCTCTTAACGATTTCTCGTATAAGGTGGTATTTTCTTTCTATGTGTTTGTTGGCTTTGTGGGCTCTCGGTTCCCTTAAATTTGTAACTGCTTCGGCATTATCACAGTAAATCGTGATGGTGCTGGGAAAATTCAGAACAACGTCCAAGTCCACTAAGAAGTTCTTGAGCAAAACCGCTTCTTTCGCTGCTTCACAAGCAGCTACATATTCGGCTTCCATGGTAGAATCAGCAATGCATTTTTCCTTTACGCTTCTCCATGTCATGGCTCCTCCTCCCATGCAAAACACACTACCTGAGGTAGACTTTCTGGAATCTAAGTCCTATTGGAAATCCGAGTCCGTGTAACCGATGGGGATTAGACTGTCTGACTGATAAACCAACATTCTGTCTCATGTCATTTTCTGATACTTCAGAATGTTTTTAATTGCAGTCCAATGCTCTTTCCCAGGGTTATTTTGATATCTTGCCACCATGCCTACGGTAAAGCAGATATCCGGTCTCGTGCACATCATTGCATACATGAGGCTTCCTACAACTGAGGCATAAGGAATGCCCTTCATGTCATCTATCTCATTTTGTGTCTTGGGACACATTTTTTTGGATAGATGGATTCCGTGTCTGAGAGCTACAAAACCTTTCTTGGAATCTTGCATGCTGAATCGCTTCAAGACAGTATCTATGTATGAAGCTTGTGAGAGGCGATCATCCTTCTCCTGCGATCTCGAGTGATTTTAATCCCTATAATATGACCAGCTTCTCCCAAGTCCTGCATATCAAACTATTTTGACACCCAAGCCCTTACATCTGATAACACCTTTACATCGTTCCCGATGAGCAGAATGTCGTCTACATATAGTACTAGAAACACCAAGACAATTTTGACGCGCCTTTTATAAACATAACTCTCTAAATTATTTTGATCAAAACCGTAAGATTTTATAACCTGATCAAAACATTGATTCCAAGCACGGATGAGCCCATAAATGGACTTCCTTAGCTTGCAAACCAGATGCTCTTGGCCTTTTTCAATGAAGCCTTCGGGTTGTTGCATATAGATTTCCTCGTCAAGACTTCCGTTAAGGAAAACTGTCTTGACATCCATTTGCCAGATCTCAAAGTCTAGATGCGCAGCAATCGACAAGAGAATACGGATGGACTTGAGCATGGCTATGGCCAAAAAGGTTTCCTCATAATCGATCCCTTCTTTCTGAGTGTACCCTTTCGCCACGAGTCTTGCTTTGAAGGTTTCCACCTTACCGTCCAATCCTATTTTTCTCTTGTATACCCACTTGCACCCAATGGGTTTTAGCCCGTCCAGTGGTTCGACTAGCTCCCACACTTTATTGTGATCCATTGAACCCATTTCGAATTCCATTGGAGTTTGCCAAGAATCTGCATCCTTATCTTGGATCGCCTTATCGTAAGTCCAGGGGTCTGTTTCAATGTCATCGGGGATCAAGTCCAAGGACTCTCCTATCCCCATGAATCGCTCGGGTTATTTGACAACCCTCCCACTACGATGCTGTTCCGGTTGTGTAAGTGTTTCGCTTGGTGTATCGACTTGTACTTTTGGCGCTGGGTTGCCTCTCTTAACTCGTCTAAGGTAATCTCACTTCTAGGCTTTGTATCGTTCATATACTCTTCTTCCAAAAATCTAAAGTGCGTGCTGATTACGACCTTTTGATCTTCTGGACCATAGAACATGCATCCCTTTGTTCCCTCAGGGTATCCTATAAACAGCCTTAATTCTGAACTTGCATCCAACTTATCGGCTTCCTTGTCCAACACGTATGCCGGACACCCCCAGATTCTCATGTGTCTTAAACTGGGCTTGCGCCCGGTCCACAATTCTCTAGGGGTTTTGGGAATCGATTTGGATAGCACTAAGTTTAGAATGTAAGTCGTTGTTTTCAAGGCATGAACCAAGAATGATTTTGGTAAATCCGCATAACTCATCATTGATCTGACCATTTCTAAAAGTGTTCTGTTTCTTCATTCTGCATCCCCGTTTTGTTGAGGGGTTCCGGGTGCAGTCAACTGGGATGCAATCCCTTCGTCTGACAGGTAGTTTAAAAATTCATCGCTGAGGTATTCGCCTCCACGATCAGATCGTAGAAACTTGATACTCTTTTCCTTATGATTCTCTACTTGAGCCTTAAATTCTTTGAATTTATCAAAGGTCTCAGATTTATGCTTCATTAGGAAAATGAACCCATAGCGTGAGTAATCATCGATGAAAGTAACGAAATACTCGTAGCCACCATTAGCTTTGATTTGAATTGGACCACACACGTCAGTGTGAACGATTTCCAACACTTCTTTAGCTCTAAGCCCCTTGGCTCCAAATGTTCGCTTGGTCATTTTACCCTCCAAAGATGATTTGCAGGTTGGAAATGGTTCAACCCGAAGTGACTCCAATGAACCATCTTGGATCAACCTTTGGATCCTATTCGGATTAATATGACCTAATCTTAGATGCCAAAGAAGTGTCTCGTTCACTTTATTTGAATGTTTTCTTTTAGTGATTGAAACAATCGATGTGTTATAGGATGCATTTTGTGCGTGGTGTGAACAATTAATAGTGTAAAGATTGTTTGACAACGTTCCATGACAGATAAGCAGATTATTTTGAAAAATCAAAACATGTTTAGAAAAAGTAACTGAATATCCATCCAAAAACAGTTTAGAAACCGAAATAAGGTTCTTTCTAAAACTAGGAACGTAAAGAACATCTTTTAAAACTAAAACTTTATCTTGAAAAGACAGCTTCACTTCTCCCACTGCTTCAGGCCACTCTCGTAACGTTGCCTAGCGTGATGAGGATCTAACTTCCGCTTAGTTGTCGGGTCCGTTTGAACCCCTGTAAAGTGAACAAACATGATCAGTGGATCCTGTATCCACTACCCATGAATGGGTAGCATACGCCTTCTAAACAAGTTTCAACAACTAATGCTTGAGAGTTACCTTTCTTTCCATTCCGCTTGGGATTGGAACAGGATGACCTCCAGTGTCCTATCTCACCGTACTCCAAGCATTTCCTCTTACTTGGACCTTCGTTTTTTATGGACGTTGAGCCAACTTGGTTTAGCCTCTTTGTCTTCTCATCATTCTTACCACAGATTGGCCTAGAAAGAGAAGAAGACCCCTTTGCAACAAAGTTTGTTTTCTTGCTCTTCATTTCCTCTTCAACCAATGTAAGAGCATTTACTAGATCATCCACAGTAAATTCCAGATCGCTCATCAGGTATTCTAGATACAAGTGATCATAGCTCTTTGGCAGAGAATGGAGAATGAAATCAAATTTAGTTTTGAAATCACATTTTTTGCCAAAAATCTCAAGTTCCATAAAAAGAACCATAACCCTAAGAATGTGCTCCCTTACGGTCGTTCCTTCTTCCATTTTTAGCTTAGCCATGTCATGCCTTATGCTTTGGATCGCCATATGGGCCAGATATGCAAACATCGCTTCGAGACTTCGCATAATGTGTGCAGCTGATTCAAATCCTTAATGAAGGCGTTTTAACAGATCTGACAAATGTGCGAAGATTATGTCCTTGATCAATTCATTGGCCAACTCCCATTCATACACTCCATCTCATCCCATATACTAGCATCCTCAGCTGGTTTTTCGGGTTTTGGTGAAAATTACATAATTCGATAACATGAATCATATTAAAATCTAAAAAAAATATGAACATGCATAAGCTAACATCTTAAAACAGTTTAAATGAGCCACGTGGGTGGTTCATCATTTAAAACACATTTAAGCAGGTTACAAACAAGAACAGTTACAAACCTTTAATTCCAAAAAAAATTAATAGTTGGCTCCCACTTGACCAATAGAAAATTGACAGGGACTTCGGCGAAGTATATGCATATCAATTTTATACCTAAGTAATAACCATGATTAAATACAAAATTATTATTTCGTTTTGAACGAGCCTCTTGGGAGGGTCATCGTCGCCACTAATAATAATTCACAATCATCCTTACATCCGGCTGGGCCAGATCGGTCGGTGCGCCCGCATGTCTTGCGCCCGCCACAAGATTTTGGGGTTCGGCCCTCCTCTGTAGCCTCGGCCTGGCGCCGTGCATACTCGGACACGCCCGTGTCTCGCCAATGACGCGATTCACAAGACGTCATAATAGCGAAGCTCATGCCTTCGCCAAGGCGATCTCGCCGGTCCGGCCCTTACTATCTGTATGCCTTTGCCAATGTCCGAGTAGCGTGCATGCCTCCCCTTAACACGTTTAATGACGACGACGCACCTTTTACACTTTACGGATCCGTCTTCAATCCTCGTCTTCATCTTTGATCCGGTTATAATTTATTTAATGGAAAAATAAATAAACCTATGATCTAGACTAGTCTATTACATTGAACAAATCAAATAAAACTAATCTACTCGTGAATTTTCTCATGAGAAAAAGCAAATCCAAACGAGTCGAATTAAAAACCAAACAATCATACGAATGAATTAAATAAACATTAAATTACCATGACAATTGAATACCTGCAAAAAAGATCTAACAATTCTATTATCCAATTTTCAAAATTTAAGGACCAACAATTTAAATTACAATCTAAATCACAGAGCTCGAAACCGAGACTCTGATACCAGTTGTTGGGAAATAGGGTGCCCGGATCTATTCGAGGTGCAATTTAAATACAAATTTAAATTATTTAATTATTACTAGCGTGAATTAATCCTATATTAATTCAAATAATAATCAAATAGCAACAACACATCATGCATATAAAAAAGCCACGTAAATCCTACACATGCGGAATTCTAGGAGTTACATAAGGCGTACCTTTTTGACGAATCAAACGAAGACAGATGAGCAACGGTTCAACGAACACACCCAAAGTCCTTCTTCCCACGGTCCTTGTTCAACACTCCGGTGGTAGGAAGCTCGTGAACAATTAACAAAAGGGAAAAGAAAAATATTTGCCACCACCTTTGTGGATTTCTAATTATTCCAACACATGGAATTGTATTGAGGATGAAAAATTCATCCCCTATTTATAGATACATAGAGGGGCAAAAATTTTGAGATAATTAGGGTTTAGGAAATTTCTTTGTATCTTCCCAAGATACAATCTTGAATATATCTTGTATATTCTATTTCCATAATAATCACAAAATATCTTTTCGTCCCATACATCTATAATTTTCGACAATCTTGCAATTAAAAGGAAGAAAATGAATCTTTGACTTTTCTTGAATTTATGGGATAAACTTGTATCTCAAGAATACTTATTACATAAAATCTTTCCAAGAAAATCAAGAAAATCTTTTTCTCTCTCCTCTTAATTATTTTCGAAAATTTTGAAAAAATAAGGCAACAATATTTCTTTTATTTTAAGCATCTTTTTCAGTTATTGGACTTTATCTTAGGGCTACTAAAGGAGCCTTTAGGAGAATTAAGATTGGACCTTCCAATGGACTTTTAATATTCAATATTGAGCCACAATATTATTAAAACCCATAAATATTAATTAATCCCACTACATAATTAATATTGCACTATCCATCTTAACCCATATTATTGTAATATGGCTCCCGGTAATTATTTCCCGTGTTTAAGATTATCTTAGTCCATTAATTAATTCAAGCTACTGAAAAAATTTATATTAATCAATACTACCTCCGTCCCGGAAGACTTTGCACAGTTACTGTTCCGCTCGTGTTTTAGTGAGCGAGTTTTTTATTACTATTTGAAATGATAAAGTAATTTTAAGAAATGCGTATAACAGAGGAGGGGTAAGACTATCATACCCCACCTTAGAAGTTACTTTATTATTTTAAATACTAATAAACAACTCGCACGCAAAAACACGAGCAAAAAGTAAGTGTGCTAAGTCTTCTGGGACGGAGGGAGTATCTTTTATCCTTGGTTTAAGAATGGCTCAACATTATTATCCATACCTGAAATTAATTCCACTTGCACGATTTGGTATGATAAATCTTCTGAGCCACCCAAAAGGACCAATCCCGCAAGATGTACTTGCACACGATTCTCTGTATTAAATCTTAGCAATCGTTGTGTAACTAATAATATTGTCCAAGATATAAAGTATCGAGTCACAATGACTCTCTACCCAACATAAGTCAAAGCAAGAGTTATTGATTTCACATGATCCTATTTAAGGAACGGAGATTAAGAAATAACTAACCACTGAGGACTAATTTTTTCATGTTCAGTACTGAAGAATTTATCCTCGTTGTAGGTCCTATTCAGCGCATCATCATGCACTAGCGTAATCTCTTGGTCAAGACAAGTCAATCTGAGCCTTACACTTCAACCTTTCACGATGGATTATTCATTTCCATGTAGGTTGCGAATTATGTACTTAGTTACAAGGATTTGTTAATGTGATCTTCTGTGATATGGTATTACCACATTAACTACAATGTAACATGTACTGTTTAATGAACAGGTATGCAGTAAATATATATAACATTCCATCATATTTAATGCAAAAGTGATAAATAATTTATTTCAGTAAATAAATAAAAAATTCAGTTTGGTTATATGTAAAGTAAAAAACATACTTTACAGTATAAGCCCAACAAGACGAACCTCAATCTATAAAAGAAGCTGTGTCCAGACCGGATGCTCCGCTCTGGAAGGAAGTTATTAATAGCGAATATGATTCAATTCTGCAAAATAACACGTGGGAGTTGGTTGACCTCCCCAAAGGTTGCAAGACCTTAGGATGTAAGTGGATCCTTAAAAGAAAATATAAAGTAGATGGATCAGCTGAAAAGTATAAAGCCCTTTTGGTTGCAAAGGATTTTAAACAAAAGGAAGGGTATGATTTCTTTGACACCTATTACGAGGATTACATCCATTCGTGTACTTATCGCGATTGCTGCTTCGCACAATCTCGAAATACATCAGATGGATGTAAAGACTGCGTTTCTTAATGGTGAGATAGATGTTGAAATCTACATGGATCAACCGGAGGGTTACATTACACCTGGAAATGAAAAAAAGATGTGTAAACTTGTTTGGTCACTGTATGGACTTAAACAAGCTCCAAAGCAGTGGCACTTGAAGTTTGACACCATTATGTTGTCAAATGGGTTTCGAATTAACGAATGTGACAAGTGTGTTTATGTAAAGGAAACACATAATGGGTTCGTTATCATATGCTTATATGTCGATGACATGTTAATCATGGGTAACAATCATAATGTCATCGTTAATACGAAAAACATGTTAAATCGAAATTTCGACATGAAAGACATGGGATTAGCAGATGTGATTTTAGGAATCAAAATTGAGAGAACATCAAATGAAATCTCTTTGACACAATCTCATTACGTTGATAAAGTGTTGAAGAAATTCAATGCATTTGATGATCCACCTGCGAAAACACCCCTGGAACACAATGTTCATCTGAAGAAGAACACAGGAGAACCTGTGGCTCAATTGGAATATGCAAGGATTATTGGAAGCGTGATGTACATTAAGAATTACACACGTCCTGATCTTGCATGTGCAGTGAACAAACTGAGCAGGTACACGAGCAATCTAAGTCACGATCATTTGAAGGCACTTAAAAGGGTTTTAAAGCACTTAAAGTACACCTTTGATCGTGGGCTACACTATACGAGATATCCAGCTGTACTTGAAGGGTACAATGATGCTAATTGGATATCAGAAAAAGAGTCATTTTCCACTAGTGGATATGTGTTCATTATTGGAGAAGCAGCTGTATCGTGGAAATCCACAAAAGAGACATATATTGCCCGTTCCACAATGGAATTAGAATTCATCGCTTTAGATCAAGCAGGTGAAGAAGCAGAATGACTTCGTAATTTTCTGGAAGACATTCCTTGTTGGAACAAACCAGTACGATCGGTAATGGTACATTGTGACTGTCAAGCTGCTATAGGTAGAGCTTCGAGCAGTATGTATAATGGAAAGTCGAGACATATCCGTCGTCGACATTACTTTGTTAGACATTTGATCTCAATTGGGGTTATAACCATTGACTTTGTAAGGTCAAAGGATAACATAGCAGATCCGCTCACGAAGAGCATATGCCGAGATCAAATGAATAAGTTGATAGAGGGAATGGGTCTGAAATCCACAAAGAAAATTGAAACAGTGGAAATCCAACCATGATGAATGGAGATCCCAAGAACTTGGTTCAAAAAGAAAAATTAAATTGTGAATGTTAGTTGTACAACACTTGAAAATCATGACCATTCCTGACAGCATTGAGTAAAGTGTTGAAAAACCTTAAGATGTGGTAAATGTTAAGTCTTTGACTTTTAATGATACCTAAAGGTCCCGATGGGACTGAGTATGACGAGATACTCGAAAGGAGATCACCTATGTAAATGAGAAGTGGGGGCCACTTCGACCACACATTTATGAAACACAAAAGGGCGCCCAAGGCCAAAATGGACAAAAATATGAGAACGAATCAGAATCGAGGCTGACTTGTGTCTGCACTGCTGGTAAGGTATACACGAAGGTGGATTAGTTCAAGGCACTGTGTCCACTAAGCCGCCGTGTACCCGACAGTGCTGGGTTACGGAAAGTTCAAAGCCACAAGCTACTTATCCGGAAGCAACGAAGTCTCAAATGAGAACAATGATCCTAAATCTGTATAGATGCAATTTTCACTCATGTGGGGGATTGTTGAAAATTTAGTTTTGAGGGTGTTCTAATGCCCAAGGTTGATCAAATTATTGAGGAATTAAAATGTTAATTTTCTTGAAATTAAATGTGACGAGATCGTTCTACTCGCGGAGTAGATGATCGTGATATATTTAATATCTCAAAATCGAATTTTGGTGAGTGAGAAATTAATTTGGGAAGATGAAAGGTTACAACCTTTGAGAGAGGAATTTAAGTGGGTGGAGGAAGACTTGTGTAGTCTTCTATCCCACATTGAAAACAATGAAGAGTATTTTCTTGTATAAATATAAGCTTATGATCATGTTCTCCAAAATGGTGCATGAGGACCCTAACCAACCACACATGCGAGCGCGCGCCCCGCCCTGCCCGTGCCCGGGACCGGGTTTGTGGTTCTTGGTTATTGGTTCTTGGCAATTGGGCTTTGGGGGTCATCTATCTTTTTAGATACCCAAAAACTCTAAATGACCCAATTAATTTTTTGGGCTTAACGGATTGGGTGGCTCATTCGGTTTTGGGTCGGCCCAGGAGACATGACATATCCGTGTGCGGAGTTGGACTCCGTCCAAGCATATCCAATTCGAATTTTGAATTCAAAATCGCAGGTTCGTCGAACCTGGACGTGACTTCCTCCTCACGGTCAATAACCACCCAATAAGTTTGTGCAGTCAAAAATCGCCCGCTAAGTTTGTTGGCTTCCCACGAAATCCTCAAATTCCAGACTCTTCTTTTTCACTTTGGTACATACGCTTTCCTGCAATCAGCAAAGCCTTACACTAATATTTTTTTGTCATTCAGTTCGTAATTCCTATTACGTTCATTGAGAGTGTCTGTTCAGTGGTGCTGCTGAATTAAAACTGTGAACTATTTTACCTTTTGGGGCATTTACGCATGATCTCGTGAGCGCTATCCAGAGCGTAATTGTGTAAGACTGGCAGTCTGACACATGAATCACCTTTTGCCAGATGAAATTTCAATTAATATATTTGATCCATTTTCACTTAGAAACGTTGATCCATTTTATTTAACTCCAAGAGATAGTATATATATGCACAATATCATTTGTTTCATATATTGTGTTCCACTCTGTGTTCCATAGGGTAAATTAATGACACGTGTAATGGGCAAAAAAATCTAATGAACCACTATTATGATGGGTCCGTGTTAAAGCTTGAGGAAGTAAAATAATTTTGGAACGCAAAAATATGGCACAAAAAAATTGATCTGGTATATATATATATATCACGAAATGAGGTTTATGAGACGGTATCACAAATATGTTATGGAAATTGTGGAGCTCAAGATAATTATGTAGTACTTATGTCACAACAACAGCTAACTTTATCTTGATTATAACTTGTGATGATATGTTATATTAGGGAAAAATCCTTTTTTTTTACAGTAACTTTGGAATTGTGTTTAAAGGATAATATTTTTACGGACTTGAAAATGTAGGACAATATATTTTAAAATATGTAAATATAAGATTGTATGTTTTAAAATCTATAAATGTAGAACAATCGAGCTCAAATAAGCCCAAATTAATCAAGCTAAATATGTCACGTGAGAATTGGGCTTATTCGGACTCGATTGTTCTACATTTACAGATTTTAAAACATATTGCCTAACGTACATTTCAAGTCTGTAAAATTTATGTCTTTAAAAAACACCCCCAAAAAGTTATTGTCCTAAAAAAAATATTTCTTGTTATATTATTCTACCAGGTATAGCTTGTGGCAATATCAACGATCCACAAATTTATCAAGCAACTAAAACAGCTCGTTTAACTTAAGTTTATTTTAAACATCTTATAAACTATAAAATTTTAAGGTGTTTTACTTGAACCAAACAGGCGCTTAATCAAATTCAGTTTTGTCATTTTCAACTTCTTAATAAAGGCAAGGATATTAATGTCAAATTTGACCAACTGTTAATTTCTCCAACACCCCAAGTTGGAAGAATAAAGATTATATATTTGACGGAATGTGATTACCAACAGAATATACGTGGACACAAGTTATGTATATGTCGGGAGCAGGGGCTTTAATTATAACGTTTTCTTGTAAAAAAATAAATCAACCAAAATAATTTAATTATCAGATTAACCATGTCCACATAAACCGACCATATATTCATGCATAATCTTAAGATTTTGTCGAATATAATTACATATTCTGAATCTTCTGTTTAGATAAGTAGTAAAATAATAGACTATACAGTAATGAAAAGCAAAGGAATTAAATTCGTGAGATGCCTGTCTAGTTCTGCTCGTAGGAATCATGCATAGGAGTAGTATATTTAGCTGGTCAAATAAGGGAAAGGATTTTCCAACAGGGGTAAAGCATGCATCCATATATATTTTCATCAATTCATTTATAATGTTTATTTGACATGTCAAATGTTCAACTTATATACTCTGAGACAGTTAATTATAAATTATACGAGTTAGCCCACGAGCCTGTTCACGAGCTAACGTATCGAATAACACTGAGTATGAATTTATTGTTATACTAACGAGTCAAATGAATATTATTTATATTAACATTACAAGAAAATAGATTTTTAATGACAATAATTCTGTCATTAAAACTTTTAGTTAACAATGTCATGAACATGAGTTGGATTACTTATAATTTTATGTTGGCCCATGAACATGAGTTGGGCCACTTGTATTTTATGTTGGGTTTGTAATCCATTTCATTTTAGGTCCGGTTATTCGCATCCACAACATTAGTAAATACACCCACAAAAATTATAAACTACTTATTTATGTCCTTAAAAAAAAAAAACTCTAAATCCCATTTTTCCCTTTTTTATTCCCTTAATTAACGCTCCCCTCACTCATGGAATGTATTCTCTTACGGCCCATGAACATGAGTTGGGCCACTTATGTTTTATGTTGGGTTTGTAATCCATTTCATTTTAGGTCCGGTTATTCGCACCCACAACATTAATAAATACACCTACAAAAATTATAAACTACTTATTTATGTCCTTAAAAAAAAAAACTCAATCTCATTTTCCCCATTTTTATTCCCTTAACACTCCTCTTTACTCATGGATTGGATTCCCTTACTTAATCATGAGAGAAGACCCATTGAGTGGACAATTTAATACGGGTGGTGTTGTTTTCAACGGAAATCGAACCTAGAACGTGGATGTGAGCCTGAAAACTTTGATACCATGAAATAATTCATCTCATTTAAAAGTCCAAATGTATAGAAAGGTGTGAAATTAATTCATTTATATTATTCTCTTAGCACATACCATTAAAATAAGTGAAATTATTCCATCAAAAAAAAAAATAGTGAAATTATATAACCAAAATTTTTAAAAAATACATGAATTTCACGGGTAGTGATCGGTTCACTACATTAAATTACAGGACCGTTATTAATAATAGTTTCGCGTCACAAAAAATGTTTAACTAGAAAACTTTAATGATAAAATGTTGTTATTTAAGGTCTACTTTCTTGTGGCGCGAGGCTAGAGTCATTTTTGCGGCTTGATTCCATTGCTGCTCACTTTCTTCTACTTGGGGCCAATGTTGTTCTTTCTTACCATTTGCCTCACTGGCATATTGTTAATGGGCTCTTTATTGGGCTGAAAATTAACGATGAAAATGAGCCCTATTCCTCCAAAATTACCTCGGCTCACATTACTCACACCTACCTTTTTAATAAATACACCATCTGAATTAATACACCACTCGTATGATGAATACACTTTCTTTAATTTTTCCAAAATATCTCAATATATATCTTTCTTATTCACGCTGTTGGGAGATGAATTTAAGAGTTTTGATTAGATCCCAAAACCCCTGAGTATGACATGTTCAGAGTAATCTTGATAGTCAGTATACAGGTTTCAGTATAAATAGTTCAAGAAATATCTGCATCATGTATAGTCAGCAGATATAGCTCAGGAATAGTGCAGGAAGAATACATTAAAGGGGAACTTAGTATATTCCTGAAGACTTAGATCAATCTGAAGACTCAGATCAACCTGAAGACTCAGATGACCTGAAGACTCAGAAGACCTGAAGAACTAAAGACCTGATCTGAAGACTATCTACCTGAGGACAAATAGACTGAGAAAGTCTTATACATTTATGAGAAATAAATGTTGTCCAAATACTTGATTGCAGACAAAAGGAACTAAAACTAAGTGTCTTTTAAGGTTGTCTCATTCTGAGAGATTGACCTAAAAGAGCCGTTTTGTTTGTCTCTATACACTGAAGTCAAGAACCAATGAGAGAGAGACAACGTTGTACTTCACTGACACAGAAAGCGACATGGCACTGAGGATGTCAGACGTATTGAGTTCCAGACTGCAAAAACTTGGTGATTGGCTGCATTGGTTACTTGTTACCCAAACTATGCAAGGGAGTGTTCAAACCCTAATATAGTCGTTTATCACTAACTAAATAAGAAAACCCATGATGCTATCTCTTCCAACGGATAGTTTTTCAAGAGTAACCTTAGTGAGTTGCCTATAAATACCAGTAACCTTCTTCATTGCAAGGTTACGGGAAATCAAGCAACTCCATAGCTCTTTCGTATTCTTGCATTTGAAACACTCGAAAACCCTAAGATTTCCCAAGTGTTTCACCTTGAAGAGAGCTCATTTACTAAGCCTGGATTCAAGCAGATATTCAAAGCTTAGTTAGAGATATCCTAGCCTATTACCTTGTGTTCTAAATTGTAAAAGGATATCTCACCTTAGCTGGAAACCAACCAAACCCAAACCCTATTGTTTAGGTAGTTTGAGTGTGTGATTGTTGGAGAGTGAGAGTTGTAAAGAGTTAGTAAGCTGCAGTTGAGTTCAGCCTGAAAACTTTAGAGAAGAAGTTAGTAAGCTGTTTGGGACAGTCTGAAAACTTGTGTGTGTTTGAGTTAGTAAGCTACAGTAGTTCAGCCTGAAAACTCTTAGAAGAAAGTTAGTAAGTTGCCGAGTTCAGTCTGAAAGCTTGAGGAAGTAGTAGTGAGTTAAGGAATTTCTCTGAGGATCAGAGAGGGTGGACGTAGGAGCTTTGCCTCTGAACCACTATAATTGCTGTGTTATTTACTTTCTGCATTGCATTATGTTTGTTGCATATTTTCACTGAAAGCACTGAGATTTTCTGATATTCAGTTGGAATCAATCCACTGACTTTGCATTGAACTGATCACAGCCTTAACCACTTATTTACTAAGTGAAAAATTTTCAGCAAGATAAAACGAGTATAAACCTAGGGCCTACACTTTCCACACTCTTGATAAGCTAGAACAGACAGTTTTCAAACTGAACAAACTCAACTGAGTATTCAGTGAGATAATCATCTGATCCAAGCTTCTCAGGACTCTGTTTTTAAAATCTCAGATCAGTTGGGCTAATATGAAGTTACTGAAAGTCACTCAATGTTATTGTCTCAGTAGACTTTGACTCGGAGTAAT
The DNA here is from genome assembly GCA_037126765.1 of Stenogyne calaminthoides. Taxonomy (NCBI): domain Eukaryota; kingdom Viridiplantae; phylum Streptophyta; class Magnoliopsida; order Lamiales; family Lamiaceae; genus Stenogyne; species Stenogyne calaminthoides. Next base: position 27,621,650 of record JBBCBC010000025.1, read on the forward strand.
TTGTGCTTCTCAGGGCTGTTTCTCAGGACAACCTGGCCCACTGATTTCAGTTTTATAAAAAGTTTGTAAAATCACCTAACACGTGTATTCCCCCCCCATACACGTGTAAAACTCGTTTACACCGGGACCAACAAGTGGTATCAGAGCAGTGGTTCATTTTGACCACTTGCTTTGGTAGCCATAGTCTTGCTTACTGAGAGACTTTGGTGGTCTACTGAATAGATCTTACTGCTGATATCTTACAAGACTCTATCATCATGCCTTCTAAGAAACTTCCTATGTTCTCTATTGAGAACTATGACTTATGGAGATTGAGAATGCAGACACATCTGTATTCTAAGCATGAGAGAATGTGGAGAGTTGTCTCTCAAGGGCCATTTGAGTACACTGTTGTGAATCCTAGAATTACTGATGCTGAGAAAGATGATCCCAGAGATGAACTTCCTAAGTCTGATGACCAACTTACTCCTGAGGAGAGAAAGTTAGTCAACTTAGACTATATTGCTAAAGATACTCTATATAGCAATATTGATGATGGTGTTATGGTGATGATTTCTCATTGTGAAACTGCTAAAGAAATATGGGATACACTTGTTATCATGTGTTAAGGCACAAATCACATCAAAGAGAACAAACTATTTGTTGCCATTGCAAAGTTTGACAGCTTTGAAATGGAAGATGGTGAATCTATTGATAAACTGGAAGTCAGATTCACTAGTATCAAGAATGATCGGAATGCTCTTGGGAAAAGATACCCAAAAAGAGAAATGACACTGAAAATTCTTAGAGGACTGTCTAAGAAATGGGATATACATGTTGTGGTGATTGAAAACACCAAAAACATTGATTCTATGTCATATCAACAAGTTTCTCTGAACTGAAAGCTTATGAATTTGTGATTGATAAGAAAATAAAGAAATCTGATAGCAAAGATGAATCCTCATCTAGCAATAATGTAGCTTTCAAAGCTAAAGAAAAATCCTGTAAAGCTAAAGGGTCTTAGAACTCACTTGCCAAAAATCAGGATAAGCTAGTACTGTTGGCAAGGAGGTTTGAGAGACTCAATAGCAGATATGGAAAGTACAAAAAGTACTACAAGAATACCAGATACAGGAACAGGTACAACTCAGAAGTTGAGGACAAGTCCACTGAGAAGAAGAAGGACCACAAAGCTGAAGGGTCTTCATCCAGAAAGAAGGACTCCAAGACCAAGGAGGAGAGTGATCAGGATGATGATGCCAACAGATGTTACAACTTCAAAAAGAAGGGTCACTTCCAGCATGACTGTCCTGAGCTAAGCCCCAAGGAAAGAAAGGAAAGACAAGCTAAAAGAGACAAGAAGAACTCAAGCAAGAAGGCTATGGTTGCTGAAAAAGAAGAACACTCTGAAGAAGGATCCAGCTCTTCAGAAGAAATGTTCACAGATAGTGATAGTGATGATATCTGCCTTGTTGCCATTGAGGAGGTGAAGAAAAAGGGCACTGAGTTGAATGAAGACAACATAGCCCTGATGAGTGGAAGTGAAATGGCTCCCGCTGCATGGGATCTGGACAGTGGATGTTCAAGGCACATGACAGGATACAAACAATTACTCACTGACTATGTTGAGCAAAAAGCCCTCAGATTACATTTAGAGATAATTCCAAAGGACAGACTGGAGGATATGGAACTCTTGAAGTTGATTCTATTCATATCCATGGTGTATTATATGTTTTTGGTTTAAAGCATAGTTTGCTTTCTATCAGTCAATTCTGTGATAAGGGATTCGGTGTTTAGTTCTCAAAGAACTTATGTTATGTGAAAGACAATGCTTCACAACAAATACTACTGACTGGTACTAGAAAAGGAAATGTGTATCTTGCTGATTGGAGATTAACTCCTATGGATACATGCTTAGTTGCAAAAAGTTCTACTAACACCTGTTGGTTATGGCACAAAAGACTAAATGACTTAAACTTCAAAACCCTGAACAAACTTGCAAGATTAGCACTTGTGAGGGGGTTACCAAATGAAGTGTTCAGTAAAGATCATGTATATGATGCTTATCAGAAAGGAAAATAAATCAGAGCATCATTCAAAAGCAAAGTAGAAGTTTCCACTGATAGAATACTTCAACTGTTACATATGGATCTATTTGGTCCAGTGACACCTGTGAGTACTAATGGCAGAAAATATACACTTGTGGTAGTTGATGACTACTCTAGATACATATGGGTTATATTCTTACTCAGTAAGAAAGAAACTCAGACAAAATTGCCAGAATTACTGAAAAGACTCAGCATTGAAATGAATCTGAGTGTGGTCAAAATCAGATCAGATAAAGGAACTGAGTTTATCAACCATATTATATCTAATTATTGTGCAGCAAATGGAACAACTCATGAAATATCAGCTGCAAGGACCCCTCAACAGAATGGTGTTGTTGAAAGAAGAAATAGGACTCTGAAAGAAGAGGCAAGAACAATGATTGCTGAAGCTGACATTCCTAAGAGATTTTGGGCTGAAGCAGTCAACACTGCATGCTACTCTCAAAACAGATCCATGCTGACAAAAGATCAAGGAAAAACACCTTATGAGCTGTGGAATGAAAGGATGCCTCTTGTTTCTTTCTCTCGTGTGTTTGGTTGTAAGTGTTTCATACACAATAATGGTAAAGATCAGTTGAAAACTTTTGATAGAAAAGCTGATGAAGGAATATTCTTGGGATATTCTGAAGTCAGTAAAGCCTTCAGAGTCTACAACTGTAGGACCCTTATTGTGGAAGAAACAACTCATGTTGTTTTTGATGAATCTACTTGTGTTCAAAAGAAACAGGAACATGACTCCGGAGATTTGACAAAGAGAATCACCAGACTTAGCCTAAAGAAGAATGTTAAACCATCAACTGAGCCTGAAAAAAAGAAGTCAATCATTTTCTATGAATGGAGTGAGTCAGACTCAGACAAAGATGCTCAGGATGAAAATACTCAACCTGGTGAAACTCAGTATAATAGTTCTCCACTGAAGGAAAGACAACACACTGACGCTGACCAATCTGAACAAACCCCAGTTCAGACTCAGGTATGTAATGCCGATGAAGATGTGGTCACAGCTGCGGCAAACTTTGAATCCATCAACCAAGGGGGAACAAATGTCCCTGACAATGTTCAAAATGAAAATTCCCCTGAGGAAGATGATTCTCTCTCTCTTTTTCTGTTGTTCCCTGAGTTTAATGAATTACCTGAACCTAACATTTCTAATGTTGAGGATACTAATGAAGGGGGAACATCCAGGAGAACATGGTTGGATAGTCATCCCTCAAGTCAGATTGTGGGTGATATATCAGAAGGTGTTAGAACAAGAAAGTTCCATGATGAAAGTGCTTTATTCTGTTGCTTCCTATCTGAAAAGGAACCCACTGAGATTGAAGAAGCTCTTCAGGATTCTTTCTGGATTACTGCTATGCAAGAAGAGCTGAATCAGTTTGCAAGAAATGAAGTTTGGGAGCTAGTGGACAGACCTAAGAGATACAATGTGATTGGAACTAAGTGGGTGTTCAAGAACAAGAGAGATGAAAACAACAACATTGTAAGAAACAAGACAAGGCTAGTTTCACAAGGATATTCCCAAGAAGAAGGCTTGGACTATGATGAAACATTTGCACTTGTTGCAAGACTAGAAGCCATCAGATTGTTCTTGCATATGCTGCTCACATGAAATTCACAGTCTATCAGATGGATGTGAAAAGTGCATTTCTGAATGGTGTGCTTAAAGAAGAGGTTTATGTGGAACAACCTCCTGGCTTTCGCCAGAATGACCAAGTTTACAGGCTCAGAAAAGCCTTGTATGGTCTGAAGCAAGCACCTAGAGCATGGTATGATACACTTTCTCAATTTCTTATTGACCATGGTTTTACCAAAGGTACTGTTGATAGAACCTTGTTCAGGATAGAAGATGGGAAAGATATCTTACTAGTTCAGATTTATGTGGATGACATCATATTTGGATCTCCTAATCATCAGATGTGTGGGAAGTTTTCTGCCCTGATGAAAGGAATGTTTGAGATGTCAATGATGGGGGAGATGAATTTCTTTCTAGGACTCCAAGTCAAGCAATCCAAAGAAGGTATATTCATCAATCAGGCAAAGTACTCCAGAGATCTGATTGCTAAGTATGGTGTACAAAATTGGAATGCAGTTAGAATTCTTATGAATACTAACTAAAAGATGGATCCTGATCCTGAAGGCAAATCAGTTAATCACACTGATTATAGAGGGATCATTGGATCATTGTTATATCTCACAGCAAGTAGGCCTGATATTACTTTTGTTGTTGGAATATGTGCAAGATACCAAGCTAATCCTAAGGCTAGTCACATGGAAGCTGCCAAAAAGATTCTTAGATATCTTAAAGGCACTGCAAATAGAGGATTATGGTATCCAGCTGATGATAACCTTATATTAACAGGTTATTCAGATGCTGATTATGGTGGTTGTAGAATTGACAGAAAATCTACTACAGGAACTTGTCAATTTCTTGGAAGTAAACTGATATCATGGTTTTCAAAGAAACAGACCTCAGTAGCAACCAGTACTACTGAAGCTGAATACATGGCTGCAGGAAGTTGTTGTGCACAGATTCTTTGGCTCAGACAACAATTGAGGGATTATAAGATTGTAGCCAATGAAGTACCTATATTTTGTGATAATAATAGTGCAATTGCTATTACACAAAATCCGGTATTGCACACCAGATGTAAACATGTTGATATCAAACATCACTTCATCAGAGATCATGTTGAGAAGAAAGATATCAAAATGGAGAAAATTCATACTGATAAACAAAGAGCTGATATTTTGACAAAACCTTTGGCTGAGTCAAGATTTCAGGAACTATCAGTCGAATTGGGAATGTTGGATCCAGATGAATAACTATCTGAAAAATTAAAGGTTTTCAGATGCATGAAGTTTTTTAGGTATCACTGAAAAACTCAGGATAAAAATAAGGTTTCTATCACTGAGTCTTGGGAAACTCAGTAACCTTAGTTCAGTTATCAAAAGTACACTGATTTTTTTTTTAAGGTCAGAACTCAGTAAGACTAATATTCAAAAATTAATCTGAAGTGGTTAATGACTCATGCACTACATTTATTGTTTAAATGATTGTTCAGTAATCATTAGACATAAATGATAAAACACCTGTGGAAATAAATGGGCGGGACTTTTGAAATTCTCGGGCAAGTCAACAGTCTGCAGAAACAGTGGTTGAACACTCTACATATTAACTATAATGGATAAAAATGGCAGCTATTACCCGTTCCTTGTCCCTTCACTTACCCATTTATAAACCGATAATTCCTTGAAAATCGTGTAACCGTTGATTAACTGTTCTTAAACTAATCCAAGGGACTAGATTGAGACTGGTATTGATATATATACCCTTTCCTCATTTATTTTGAAGACACTTTCTTCAATATCTAAAACATTTGTCTTCAAAACTTCTCCAGAAAAATCCCCTGCATTTCACAAATCCTTCAAAAATCCCAAAAATGACTCTATCTATCTTCGCCAAACTCGCCGAAATCGACAAGCCTTATTATGAACATATTGTATCCTTCGACGGAACAACAAATTCGCAACATGAGGAAGAAGCCCTACACATGCTCCGGTTGGCTAAAATCACTCAACTTGTCGGTAGTCAACCAGAAGGTGAATGCCCTAGAGAGGTAATCAAATTCGTTGCCAATATGCATTTAGATCAAGAAAACTGCATAAGTTCTAAGATTACTGTCTATCAATTGTCAAAGGGACATAAGAATATGGACTTCACTAGAGAACTTTACATAATTCCGAACAATCTGAATGTTATTTTTGAGTTATGTAATAAGGGGGAAGATCCTACTCTGTATATGGCTGGTCGAGAGCAAGAGTATCTAGATAGAATTTCTATAGATTCTGAGAAATTCGAGGCCACTTTAAACAAGAAACACTTACAGCCGAAGTATCGAGTACTTCTGAATATTGTAAGCAAGAGTTTGATGAGTGGATCTGGGAGTCATGAACAAGTTAGCAAGACTAAGTTGCGGTTGATGGCTGCTATTGAAGATTCTCCCTCAAAGGATTTCAACTGGCTGTAGTATTTGATCAATGTGATCAATGATCAAACTAAGCACATCAAATGGAGTGGTGATGTAGTAAGTATCAAAGGGAAAAATCAGCATGCCACGAAGATTGCATTCATTTTGGAAGCATGCATTGAGGAAGAGGACATGTTTTCAAAAAGCAATGAATTTCCCAGGAACAAGATAATGTTCAGGCAGAAATCCAAGAAAGGACAGAGAACGTTGAAAGAGAAAGCTGTTGCATCTCAGGAAGAGACAGCTCAGGAAGAAACAGCTGAAGAAGAGGGAACCGAGAAGGATGCTCCAGTGGTTGAGCCTGTCAGGAAAACAAGAAGAGAAACTCAGAAGTCTACTGAGTCCAGTGAAGAGGAAGAGAAGAAAGCTAGGGGAAAGCCCTATTGAAGATAAAAAAGGAAGCTGGTGAGAAACAGAAAAGAAAGCTCTGGCTCCTCAAAAGAGAAAAAGGCTTCATACAATTGCAGAGAAGGAAACTGATGAGGCTAAGCAAGAGGAAACTCAGATTGAAGTTCAGGCTGGTTTGAAATCACCATTACAAGTCTTGGCTCAGGTAGTAAAACTATTGGAGAAAAAGAGGCAGTTGAGGAAGAAAACATGTTTTCAGAAGTAATGGAGACGTCCATTGCAACTGATAAAATATCCCAAGAAATCTTTACAGGTTCTCAACAACCTGTTAAAGATAGCCAAACTCAGATCCCACCCTCAGACCCATCAGAGCTAAATGAACCCCAAGAAATCCTGAACCTCGATGCCTTATTAACTGAACCTTTTCTAGATCCATCAGCACTACAAATCATCCAATCTGAATATGCCCTTCCATAACAACCAATCCCTCCACCTCTGAAGAAAGGAGAGGCAGAGGAAACTAAGTGGAGAAGCAATGGGGGAACGGTTCGTTATGGACAAATACCCTGAACTCTCAGCATAACCAGATATTCAGGATATGTTCATCAGATTAAGAACAACTGTATACATCCTGAACCAGACCCTTCCTGACATGCTGAATATTGCTTCATTCAGAGGAGAAGAATGGTGGAATGAAGAGACAGCAATTCTAACTCAATTCTCCGGATTCAGAAAAACTAAACTCAGGATAAAGGTTTCATAATTTGATGAGTTGGTGAAAAGAAAAATTGCTGAGAAGAGGTCAACTGAGACTGGTGAGACCAGTGGTGCTGAGAAAGACAAAGACATAGATGGAGGGAATGGAGATAAAGAGAAAGAACCTGAAAAGGAAAAGGAAGTTGCTTAAAAGATCATCCTTGTTGCTGATACTCAAAATCCTCAGACTGAAGATAGAACCCTTCAGGTACCTTTTGACATTATTATTCATTATGCCAAAATTACTGAAGAATCTATCATTAAGTTTGCTGATATTGGTATGCAAACTGAGGTTCAGTCAGAACACACTTCACATACTCCAGAGATTGATCTAACTCCAATTCTGGATGAGCTGAAGAAGGTTGAGCCCTTGACAGCTAAAATGACTCAGATGGAGATAGTACTGGCTGATCAGTCTCAAAAGATGGAGATTGATCTGAAAGATCAAACTCAGAAAATGGAGACTCTGAGTACCTCTACAGAAGTGAAATCAGTTCAGACTGAAGTGGCTGAGAAGATCAATGCTCTGGACACTAAAATAGGTGAAATATTCAGACACATAACTGATGAACTGAATCAGAAATTTGATGAAAGAACAGTTTACTTGGAGAAGAAGCTGTCAGAGAAAAATGAAGAAATGCTGAAGCAAGCTGTTGAAGAGATGAGCTCCTTACTCATGGCTAAGATGACAGATCTCATGCATGAAGCTTTTGCCAATTAGTTTGCCCCACTGTCAGAAGAAATATCTATTGGCAAAAATGTTTTAAGGCGATTAGAAGATGAACAGGATGTTCTAGCTAGAGAAATAAGGGCAATCAACAAAGAACAATTTCACATGGATGTTACACTTTCCCAGATCTTTCCAATGTATGATGTTAAAAAGGGGGAAAGGACATCTCATTCAGCAAAGGATAAATTAGATACACACTTGAAGAAAACCCTTGAGAGAAAAGCCCAGCAGGAACTGAAAGCCCAGCATGTTCTGAAAACTCTACAAGAGATTGAAGCAACTGAGAAGTTGAAGTCAGTTGAGCCAGAAGACACTGAGTTTATTCAGACAGACAGACAAACAGCTCAGGAGGCCATGATCTTGAGAAAGTCAGAAAGGAGAAAAGTTGAAACAAGTCTAACTGCTAAGGCGCATGCGGCTGCTGAGAAGGCTGACTCGAAGAGAGCTGAGAAAAGAAAATCAGTGGCATTCATAGAGTCTGAGAAAAAGATACAGAAAATTTCTGCCAAACCAGTTCAGAGAAAACAGGTTATTGATTTCTCTGAACCTGAGGAATCTGAAGCTCAGGAAGATCCAGAAGCTGAAACTGGGGAACTCTTTAAAGAAGGATTTGGAGTGTATGATTCAAGTTCTCAGTTAGCAGACTTCGACTGACACAACAAGCTCAAAGCTCTGCATATTGAGAAAGAGAAGAGGCAAGCCACATCTGTGCCAGGAGCCTAGCTGACTAGAAATAAAAGAGAAGAAGAGCAGAAGAGAAGAGAAAGCTTTAAAGGATTCATGAGCAGAAGATGGGGCACAACCAGAGTACAAAAATGCCCGCACATTGACAAATGGATGTCAATTCAGATCAATGATGCCTGGGAAGAGGTCAAAAGAACCTTCTGGTTCAATTATGACATTCTTAGAGAATGGAGAGGAGGAAGCACAGATAGAAATGATGCCTTCTTGGAGTACTTACTGACCTTCTATCCAAAATACTTGCAGAAGTTGATGAATTTGGCAGATGAAAATAATGTCTCACTGAAGGCACCTGACCAGTATAAGTACCCTGCTCCAAGATTCAGCACTGGATTCATCAATGAAGCTGCTATATCCAACGAAGTTGCTGACTATGCTGCTCAGTTGGGTCTGACCGGAAGTCTCCCTGAAATCATCAAACAGAGGGATGAACTGAAGAAAATGTACTATGGGATGTTCAATCTCGAAGTCCCTGATGATGTGAGATTTAAGAAGACTGAAGACTGTATTCAGTTTTTTTTGCTATTTTGTTTTTGTTGAAATTTCATTGTAAAATGTATTTCCCTATCCTACATCAATGAAAGCATACTTTTTGTGGTGATCAACAAAGATAATATCTCATTATCCTTTTATCTGAATTTCATACTTGTTTGATATGCCATCTAATGTAATAGATAACTCAAACATGAGTATAGGATAGGTTTTCTTAAAGTGTAACAAGATGGTTTTGACATCATCAAAAATGGGGAAATTGTTGGGAGATGAATTTAAGAGTTTTGATTAGATCCCAAAACCTCTGAGTATGACATGTTCAGAGTAATCTTGACAGTCAGTATACAGGTTTCAGTATAAATAGTTCAGGAAATATCTGCATCATGTATAGTCAGAGAATATAGCTCAGGAGTAGTGCAGGAAGAATACAGAAGAATACATTAAAGGGGAACTTAGTATATTCCTGAAGACTCAGATCAACCTGAAGACTCAGATGACCTGAAGACTCAGATGACCTGAAGACTCAGAAGACCTGAAGAACTAAAGACCTGATCTGAAGACTATCTACCTGAGGACAAATAGACTGAGAAAGTCTTATACATTTATGAGAAATAAATGTTGTCCAAATACTTGATTGCAGACAAAAGGAACTAAAACTAAGTGTCTTTTAAGGTTGTCTCATTCTGAGAGATTAACCTAAAAGAGTCGTTTTGTTTGTCTCTATACACCGAAGTCAAGAACCAATGAGAGAGAGACAACGATGTACTTCACTGACACAGAAAGCGACATGGCACTAAGGATGTCAGATGTACTGAGTTCCAAACTGCAAAAACTTGGTGATTGGCTGCATTAGTTACCTGTTACCCAAACCATGCAAGGGAGTGTTCAAACCCTAATATAGTCGTTTATCACTAACCGAATAAGGAAACCCTTGATGCTATCTCTTCCAACGGATAGTTTTTCAAGAGTAACCTTAGTGAGTTGCCTATAAATACCGATAACCTTCTTCATTGCAAGGTTACGGGAAATCAAGCAACTCCAGAGCTCATTCGTATTCTTACATTTGAAACACTCGAAAATCCTAAGATTTCCCAAGTGTTTCACCTTGAAGAGAGCTCATTTACTATGCCTAGATTCAAGCAGATATCCAAAGCTTAGTTAGAGATATCCTAGCCTATTACCTTATGTTATAAATTGTAAAATGATATCTCACCTTAGTTGGAAACCAACCAAACCCAAACTCTATTGTTTAGGTAATTTGAGTGTGTGATTGTTGGAGAGTGAGAATTGTAAAGAGTTAATAAGCTGCAGTAGAGTTCAGCCTGAAAACTCTAGAGAAGAAGTTAGTAAGTTGTTTGAGGCAGTCTGAAAGCTTATGTGTGTTTGAGTTAGTAAGCTGCAGTAGTTCAGCCTGAAAACTCTTAGAAGAAAGTTAGTAAGCTGCTGAGTTCAGTCTGAAAGCTTGAGGAAGTAGTAGTGAGTTAAGGAATTTCTCTGAGGATCAGAGAGAGTGGACGTAGGAGCTTTGCCTCTGAACCACTATAATTTGCTGTGTTATTTGCTTTCTGCATTGCATTTTATCTGTTGCATATTTTCACTGAAAGCATTGAGATTTTCTGATATTCGGTTGGAATCAATCCACTAACTTTGCATTGAACTAATCACAGCCTTAACCACTGATTTACTAAGTGAAAGATTTTCAGCAAGATAAAACGAGTATAAACCTAGGGCCTACACTTTCCGTACCCTTGATAGGCTAGAACAGATAGTTTTCAAACTGAACAAACTCAACTGAGTATTCAGTAAGATAATTATCTGATCCAAGCTTCTCAGGACTCTGTTTTTAAAATCTCAGATCAGTTGGGTTAATCTGAAGTTACTGAAAGTCACTCAGTGTTATTGTCTCAGTAGAATTTGATTCAGTGTAATTTGTGCTTCTCAGGGCTGTTTCTCAGGATAACCTGACCCACTGATTTCAGTTTTATAAAAAGTTTGAAAAATCACCTAACACGTGTATTCCCACACTCATACACGTGTAAGACTCGTTTACATCGGGACCAACACACGCATCCTCCTATTTTGTTTTCAAAACTTGAAAAATTTCTCGAACTTACTATAAAAATTCAAAAAATATTTTTGGACAGTAAAATTAATATTTTACATGTAAATCGATAAAAAAAGATAATTTTGATGTATATATATATATATATATTAAATGACAGAAAAATGTATTTACTAAATGGTTAGTTGTACTTGTAAGTAACCTGAACCAATTACTTTTCTCTTATTTAGACAGCTGCTGTTTGTTTTGCTATTTGGGCCCAACGGAGCTTTCCTCCTCTCTTAATTAATTTTGTCTTAGATAGATTCGTTTATCTCGCCTTTTTTTTTGTTATTTGCAAACTCTACTGAAGGAAGTAGAAACAATACTTACTTTTTAATATACCTTCCACAGCTTTAGTTTTTAAGTAGTGCTTTCTAATTAGTTGTGAGTAAATTACAAACTATTGGAAAAATAACATAAATGAATTAATTACACACATCTTTATAAATTTGAACTTTTTGATGAGACAATTATTTTGTGGTATTAGAGTTTTTAGAATCACACTTATGTTTTGGGTTCGATTCCCACTGAGAGCAACTTCACTTATATTAAGTTATACACTCGATGGACCTCCTCCCACGTCCTGGGTTCGATCCCGTTGAGAGCAACTTCACCCATATTTTCATAGACAATTATATTTTGTAGTTTAGAAATGACCTACAAACAAAATTACTTATGAATTATATTCCATATGAAAATTTACCTATGAATAAAATTGCCTATATGATTAGAAATTTTTGTAGGTAAATCATATACAATCCTTATTATTTGTGGATGAAATTATTTTCATTAAAAATTCTGTAGTCATATTGAAATATTTCGTAGGCAATTCTCTATTTTAACAAATTTATGTTGGTTGATTAATATTATTAGTAGAGGGATGCTTGTAGTGATACTCTTTTTAACAAATTTATGTAGGTTGATTATTATTAGTAGAGGGATGCTTGATTCTTTCAAATAACGAACATTCTTCTTAAAGTAAAATTAAATTAAATTTTGAGAATGCATATTCAATCCATTTCTAAACCTTAACCAATTTTGTGACCAACACAAATATATTTTAACCATGAGAGGCATTTCCGAAAATTTCAAAAAAAAAAAAAAAAAGATTGTGTAGGCACCAGCCAATTTATGATTGGGATATGATGCGACTAAAAATTTGTCGTAGCACCTATATAATCAGACGACTTTTTACTAGCCAAGTCCACGCAACTGGCCCACTTCTTTATATTTAGCACTAAATGTGACAACTGCGTTACGTTGCCTACAGTACTATTGTCACTTTCACTTTTTATTTTATTTTTTGAGATAGCATTTTTCTTTAAAGGTCCCTCACTATTCTTCCTAACATGTGGGCTGATAGAGTTTTGTTGTCAGCGGGGTTTAAACTCAGGACGAGCGTGTGAACTTGGAGGCTTTGATACCATAAAAAAATTATGTTTCATATAAAAGTCCAAACTTGCAGAGAGGTGCAAAATTAATTCTTTTGTACATAATTCCCTAATACCTTGTATTTATTTTTATCAATGATGGTAAAAGTGAATAAAGTAAAAGTATATGAAACTGAAAAATTGAAAATTACAAGTACTAGGAAATAATATATGTAAAATTAAGTGAAGTGAAAATACTGAAAGCTAAAATATACTAGAAAATAAAGTGTAATGCGTAAATTGAAAAATATATGCAAGTAAATGGGGATGCATTTTTCCTTCATATAAACCACTCATCCTATTAATTCTTAATTGCTTTTTTTTTTTTCAGAAGTTTAAATATAACGAATTGATTGTTGAATATATATTTGTCAAGTATTAATATTTTGATAAAAAGAGATTTATATACAATATTACACGAATTTCAAGTTGGTGTAATTCGCGATCAAACAAAAGCTGCCCACAATCTATATTTGCCCAAAAATTACAATCGCAATTCTGTGATTTTCTGGTCAAATTTCGACCAATTTCCGGTGGTTTGAGGGACGAGCCACATCTCTTCGTCTATGAACCCATCAGTTTGTTATCTCATTCGATCAAATTCTTTATACCACAACTCCGAGAACTTATGTTTTAGTATTCTCATACGATTCATTGATGTTTATGTTGTATAGCCTTTTTATAATTTATGAACTTTATGTTTGTTGAGGATGCAGTAGGTTAGCTTTATGCTTTTGTTAAACATAACCTTCTTTTTACTGAATGTTTTTTTCTAAATTTTTTTGTAGGATTTTATAATGCGCAAAATAACAAATACTCCCTCCATCCCTAACTCGATTGAACATTTCATTTTTTGGGCTCGTGTTTTATTGAGCGAGTTGTTAATAGTTATGAAATGATAAAGTGATTCTTAAGGCATGGTAGGATAGATGAAGAGTAGCACTAACATACCCCACCTTAAATTTTTTTTTATCATTTCAAATATTAATAAATTACATATTTCTTTCTTGCCCCGTGGTTTCGAGCGTCTGGAGACAATGCTACAGCTGGTTTGGCGTGCATATACCACAACACAACAGGTTAGAGAATCACTTTTTTATACATTCTGGCTTCTTTCAAGGTAAGAAATGCTCGAGAATTGCTTCTAGTATATGGGAATGTGAGGTGTGGTTGATTTAAAAGGCGAGAAATAAATTGGTGTTTGAAGGTGTGGAGTTCTTCCCGGAGAAAATTATTGAAGAACTCTAAGGAAGAATGTGGAGCTTGCTCTTGGCGAGAAAAATTATTTCGGAAAACTCTTCTTTTGAACTTTGGCTTAGCAATCCTCTGTACATATTATTTCGGTCCTGATTCTTCTGTACATACTTTTCGCTCATGAGCTCTTTTATTGCTTGGCACCTAGTTAATAAAATGTTAAAAAAAAAAAAGAGTTTGGGACAGAGGAGTAACCCCTAATTGAAGAAAAAAATATCAATGTTATTCTCTTCTCTATTATTGTAGGGCCCCAATGGTGGAGCAAAAGAAAGAGGGAGATGCGACATTGGCTTGCAAAATATAGATATTTTTATATTAGTATTATATTTTTTGTTCGTATAATATAAAACATTTGTTTATATAATCACATTTTTATGCCTATAGTACTACATATTTTCATGTTGGACACACATGCGTCACCTCAATTTTTATTGTGGAATATTATATATACACTTTAATTTTTTTAAATTTTATAAATACTTTGAACACTAAAAAATAATAGAGAATTGTCTATGAAATTTTCCAAACATGTATGCCTATAAAATTTCTAATGAAAAAAATTTCATCCTTAAATAGTTAGGATTGATTAAGATTTGTCTACAAATTTTCCTAATTGTATAGGCATTTTCAATCCTCAAATTACAATTGTAATTGCCTACATAAATGAGGCAATTTGGTTGTTTTTAAAGAATCCGTATGCAATATGTTTGCCTACTAAATGTTAAAAATTCATAAACAATTCGTAGGGTATTTAAGGACGGATTTATTTTGTCGAAAAATTCCTTAGTCATGTTAGAAAAGTCAATTCTCTATTTTCTTGTAGTGTAAAAATTAGAAACGGTGATGAACGGACGAATGATAATTTAGCAATCGATGTGATGAATTGTAATTCAAATTATTAATTAATTACAAACTATTTTTTATTTTATATTTTTTTATCAATTTTTTTTTTGTCCTGACTGGATTATATTTCTGTGCCTGCCCCTGCATGTAGTGCCACATTAATAAGGCTATCAGTATCATATTTTTTTATTTATATATAAATTCAGAATATGATGGTTCATTTGATATTTTTTATTATTCACGTGTCATTAATCCATAATTAAGGTGATGATGTCACACTTCAAATCATATTTAGGCAATAATTCAATAATATATAAAGAAAATCTCTTTCACTAAATGGCATCTACTCCTATGAATTATAACAGACTAAGATTTATGTGGATCAAGTTTATACATGAACTATATAATTGTTATGCGTAAATATTACTGTTATGTATAAAAAATTCACTGTATGAAAAAATATATATATTTTTAAAAACAATTATAATTTTTTGTGCATAATAGTAATGATTTTTATGTATAACAGTGCTAAATTTTATACATAATAATAATATTAAAAAAATTGAATTCACGGTGAACTCGAGTTCATATATACAAATTTTTGTCATTTATAACTACATATTCTAGATTTGTCTAGCTCATGCCTGGTCACATTTTGGGAACATTAAATTTATAAGCACTCAACTGCTATCAAACTAGTACGACTTCTCATGTCAAAGTCAACATATTAAAAACTTATGAACCACATAAGTGTAGTTGATCGCAATTTGTATTTTCTGTCACTTATGTAGATAGCAAATTAAACTGAAAGAGACATATCTGGACCAACATGCATTCCAATAACCATAAACTCAAATTAACTACTAAGTAAAATTAATTACTTTAATTTATTCAACAGACTATCAATATCCTAAATTCGGTGCGTTCTTCCATTTCCGTAACACAACTTATGATAAAGAAATTCACCCAATATAAATTACTTTAATTAGAAAATGTGCACTGACCAATATAAATTGAAGATATTTAATAACTAGAAATTTCTAAACAAATTGAAAAAAAAAAGAAGATAATAGAATAAGAAGAAATTAACCCAATTATGAGCATTATAATATCAATCATCATTAGAAAGAATGTAGTCGCTAATGTTACCAGCATATATAATTTGTATCTTCAATTTATTTATTCATTTCCAAATAATTCAAAAATAAATAACGTATAAAATAAAATAAAATAAATTCAACCCCTCTTGTCATCATCATAATCAAGCAGCTCTTCAAGCAGCTTATCATCGTAACACTCAAACTCAAACACTTGACTTTCTTGACCCGAACCCGAACCCGACCCGAAATGCGATGAGCTACATGGCAAATTATACTCTTGGGGGAAATTAAGAATGGCCAAGTGGCCTCTCATAACGTACGCCGCCTTATCGTACGCCCTGGCGGCCTCCTCCGCCGTATTAAAGGTGCCCAGCCACACACGGGCGCCGTGCCTGGCGGAGTCGCGTATCTCCGCCGCGTACTTCCCCCACGGCCGCTTCCGGACTCCGCGGAATTTGATCTCGCCGCCGCCATCTCTCTTGGCTCTGCCGGTGGTGTTGTTGTTGTCCATGTTTTGTTTTGGTATTTGGTTGTTTGAAGGAGGGGGTTGGCGGTTATATATGTGTTTGAAAAGTGGGGCCCGGGAAGTGACACGTGGAGGATTATGTGGTGGGAGATTTGGAACACGTGGATGGAACGTTCCATGTAGGTGTGCAATGTATCTGGGCTGGTCAAAGTGGTGGCTTTGGAGTCTTTGACTACTTTCCGGTCGTAAGTGTGATGATACTTTCAAACATTTTTCAAAATCAAAATGGCGATTTCTTGAATTCCATGTTTTTGACTACTGGTTTTCAGGCGGTTGTTTTCGATAATATTACCGGGCGTAAAACCCTTACTTAAAATCTTGCGGTATTAGGTTTGAGATACATAATAGAAAATTTATTCATTTTTATGGTGGTCCCCATTATGGTGGAGTGTTGATTCCTCTTTTATGGTGGTTGCGGTTCTGATTACAGTATAATTGTGATTTTGGGTTGTAGTTCCGGGTGGTCCGACCCCCTCTTGTGGTGATTACGGTTTCAGTCTATAACTATTATAATTGATTATCATAGGGAATTATTGTAATTTTATTTTTATAAAATGAAATAAAAAATTTCTAACCAATATTACTTATTTATGTTGAACTATGTGATTTACACCGGTATAAGTGGTGTACGTATTCAAATATAGTGGAGTGGGAAAAAAAAATCAAGTATGAGTTTGCGTACGTGAGAAAATTGATTTTAATTTGAAATTGGCTAAATTTGTTTGAAGCTTTGAGCGAATAAGAGATGGTCTAAATTGGTGTGAAGTAATATTGCTGATGTCCCATGTTTCCCCATCTTATGTTATAGCAGTAGCACATACACACACATATATACCCTAATTTTATGAGTATATTGTGATAATTAATTATTACAATTTTAACTGTTCTGATATTTGAAGAATATATTCATAAAATTAGGGTATATGCAATAATTTAATGACTTTTTATTTTATTTTATTTTATAAATTGATTATAATTATATATGATGAGATACATTTGCGTGAGACGGTCTCACGATGAGACGAAATATAATTTAGGTATTGATGCTGTATTTTTTTAGAATAGGTGAATATTAATTTATGCTTATTAATACTCGTCTTATGTATGAGATCGTCTTATATGAATTTTTTTGTCGTATATGATATATCATGTCTAGTCTACTTATTCGGCCTTTGATTTTTTGTTTTACGTGAATAAATGTAGAGAGCTCTCATTTGCCTAATTAATACTCTTATATTATTCTAGATCAAGGAGTTTATTTCAAGAATATTGGCAGATATGATTTATTACTTGAATATTGATTGTTGGATTATTTGCATATACTCCGTTCCTTTTTTTTTTATGATAAAATTGGTATTCATTGAGTATCAGGGGTACTCAAATTCCAACAGTTATAGACTTAGCTTCGCATCACACAATTACAGTTTTAACAGTAAATAATCTAAAGGTTGAGAGTCTCATATGTGAAGAGACATAAAAAAGGATAATGGATAGTGGGCATTAATCCACTTCCAACCACAAAATTTTTACCATCTATTAGTTCATCTACCGTGTACTTGTTTTCCTTGAAAATCAAATCGTTTCTAGCCTGCCAAATCTTCCAAATGGTATTTTACCAAATCAGACCAGGACCTTTTTTATTGAGCTCTGTTCCAGTCCCACAAATTCCAGAAAATGATCCCGTGCACACGAGGTATATAAAATAGTTTTTTCAATCCCAATGGAATAATTTCTCCCATACTACGATAGCCGACGGACACGTCAAAAGTAAGTGATTCAACGATTCCAACACACATAGACAAGAAAAGCACGTACCCAACCCAATACTCTCGTTCAATCCATGTTTCAAGAGGTTTTCTTTGGAGGGTATCCGCTCACGAACAGTTTTTCATGAAAAAAGCACTTATGACTTTTGATGGCACCACCTTCCACCATAATTTTTTTCTAGAGAAACGGCTCGACATCTGCCTCGAGCTTATCACCTGTAAGGACCTTGTACATATCCTTCATAGTGAAGTTGCCCCCTTTTTTACCCATCCACTGCCAACCATCCTCCACCTGCTTGTTAATTTTATACCTGCGAATATTAGTCCACAAGTCCAAAAAATCAAGAATTTCATCGCAATTAAAGAACTTATCCTAATTAAACAACCAAAACTTCCCATTGACTGAAAACATGTCGCGGACTGACTCGTGTTTCTGAGACGACAACCTAAACAACTCGGAAACTGATCCTTTAAAGTGACTCTACCATCTACCCATGGATCTAACCAGAACTTGACCGACGTCCCATTACCCAATGCATAATGAATATTATTACGAAAAAGACACCCCACTCTCCCCCACCAAATCTCATGAAGATCCCTGAACCACAATGACCAATTAGACGACTCACGGACACCAACTAACTCCCTCATAAATGAACCATATCTAGACTTAATCTTATTCAACAATAACCTCTCCCCAGACACCTACCTCCAAAGTTCATTTACAAAAAGAGCCAAATTAAAAAACTTGACATCCTTGACCCCCAAACCCCCCACAGATTTACCCAAACACTACTGACTCCCATTTAACCCACGGAATTTTACGTCTCGACTCTTTACCCCTCCCCCCATATGAAGTTCCATTGAAGTTTCAACAAGGTTTTAATAATACACTCGGAGGCTATAAATTAAGAACGGGAGATAGTAAATTGGTACTGCTGACATAACCGAATTCAGTAGAGTAATTCTTCCTCCAAATGACAAATTTTTTCTTTCTCACCTCAATAGCCTACGTCGAAAACGATCCACTATATTATGGAGTATCACATTTTATCCATTCACACAAATTAATTTCATCATTAATTAGGATATCAAAAAAAAAATTAGGATATCAAATACTTATAAATCCTTATTAAATATATGTGGATCACAATAAAATCACAATTAAATGCTTACATATAAAGGATATTTGGTGGAAAAAAGAAAATAAATATATATCGAATTAAATTTATTAACATAGTGACAAATAAAAAGAAACGACACGACGTTTTGAATAAAATGAGACGGTTAAATAAGAATGCAGGTGGTATGTTCGAGTTATATATAATATATACATACAACAATGACCAAAAAAAAAGAAGCTAAGGGGTTTTATGCATGAAGTCCCTCTAATTTAGATTAGTATATATCTCGTGGTAATGATACCACAAATTCAACTCTTTGTTAGATCATATTCAAATCGTTGAATATTCTTAATAAATAAATGTACGTTAATTAGAAGTTCATTAATTATAACTCTTATTAGGAATGCCCATTGTAAATTTAAATACTATAATCAAGTACAGGGCTGGATGCATGAATTATTTCCAGACCGGGCAAAAAAAAAAAAATAAATAAATATATATATATATATATATATATATATATATATATATATATAGAGATAATGATTAGAGATACGTCTTTGACCGTATATTTTTGTAATTACTGACCCAGGAAGAAGTTATTGTATGCCAAAAAGGGGGAAAGTTATGATATGCTCACGAAGCTTCCAGCTATTGAAGGGAAATTACTGACCCAGGAAGAAGTTATTGTATCCAAAGGGAAGAGGAAAGAGCCTGAAGTGTCAGTACATCCTGAGGCTGCTGCTGAGGTCATTCAGGAACGTGCAAAAATGCAGAGTCAAGCAAGATGGGAGAGGCTCATGGTGTCCTGATTCCTATTCCTGAAAAATCCCAAGTGTTTCCTGCAGTAGAGAAGCCAATCAGGAGGAGATTGTCCGGGGAGTTCTCTGAGGTTGAGGCACATAAAAGTGAAGAATCTGAAACCGATGAACTCTTCAAAGAGGGATTTGGTGAATATGATGTGGCCTCCAAGAGAATGAACTGGGATTGGCACAACTCAGTGAAAATGATTGAGGCTGAGAAGAGGAGGAAAGCTGTTGTTTCTGTTTCTGGTGCTGAGATGAGAAGGAAAGAAAGAGAAGAAGCAAAAAGGAACAGGGGAGGTTTTCAGAGGATGATATATAGGAAGAGAGGCACAAAGCAAAGAAAGAGGATGTGGCCTCATGTGGATAAATGGATGCCCATTGAGCTTAATGACAAATGGGAAACGGCCAAGAAGGAGTTCGTGTTTAACTATGACATTCTACAAGTCTGGCCGCGTTCCATTGATGATAGAGATGATGCTTTTATTGCCTACATACTGAAGAACTTCACTGTTGAATGCCAGAAGTGGTTTAATGTATTTGATACATTGGACTATCAGTTGAAGGCCCCAGGACAGATGAAGTACCCTCCACCCAAGTTCAGAAATGGGATGATCAACTATGATTTCATCCATGCAAACTTTATAGATCAAGCCAACTATCTGGAGCTGAGAGGAAATGATGTAAGGACCATTCAGAAGAGGGAAGAGCAGAAGAAAAGATACTATGGAATGTTCAATCTCGACCCACCAGCTGATGAGATTGAATCTGAGGAAGAATAATGATGTACTTTATCTTTTGATATTCAGTAGAGTAGGATCAACTTTGTATCATGTACTTAACCTTTCTGATTAATGAAAACTCTACTGACGGTTTTGTTCTGAAAAGATAATATCTCATTATCTTACTGATTTATGATTGATGGTTGTCTTTTAAATCTTTATCTGTTATAGGAAATTAAAACCTGAATAGATGATAGGTTTATTATGTTCGCATATCTGTAACAAGATGATTTTGGCATCATCAAAAAGGGGAAAATTATTGGAAGATGAATTTAATAAAGATTTTGATTAGATCCCAAAACTCCTGAGTATGACATGTATCAGGACATCTTGATAGTATAGGATCAGGATCAGGTTTCAATAGACACTAGGACTCAGGATTATCTGCACCATGTATAGTCAGCAGATACAGATCAGAGAATTTTTTAGACTCAGAAGACTCTGAAGACTCAGAAGAATTCTGAAGACTCAAAAGAATCCTGAAGACTCAGAAGAATCCTGAAAACTCAGAAAACACCGAGTAAGCTCAGAAATATCCTGAAGACCCAAAGATCCTGAAGACTGTTTGTGTACTGAAAAAAAAGGACCCTGAACCACTATCTTAATGAAATAGTGTTATGTTCATTCCTAGTACAAACAAACAGAATGTTAGACATTTGTGGACATTAAGGAACATATCAGATCAGAAAGAGAGCAGTTTTGTTTGTCTCTGCTCAAAGGAAGATTTCGACCAATGAGGAGGCAATAACAACGTACTTTACTGACACTGAAAGCGACATATCACTGAAGAAATGTCAGGACTGATATCTTCCAGTTCACAGAAATCGGTGATTGGCTACATGGCTGCATATTTCCTAAAACATGCAAGGGTGTGTTCAAACCCTAAAAATAGTCGTTCATCAATAACCAAAAGAGGAAACTCGTGATGCTATCTCTTCCAACGGATAGTTTTTCAAAGAGTGACTTTGAAGAAGTTGCCTATAAATACCAGTGACCTTCACCATTGAAAGATTACAGGAAATCAAAGCAACTCTAGAGCTCATTCGTATTCTTGCAAATTGAAGCACTCGAAAAACCTAAGATTTCCCAAGTTTTTCACATTGAATAGAGCTCATTACACTAAGCCTAGATTTGATAAGCATATCCAAAGCTTAGTAGAGATATCCTAGCTTTTGCATTTGTTCTTATTGTAAAGGATATCTCACCCTAGTTGGAAACCAACTCAAACCCAAACCCTTTGATAAGGTAGTTTGAGTGTGTGTGTATTGTTGGTGTGTTAGAGTTGTAAAGAGTGAGTTAGCTGCAGTGAGTTCAGCCAGAAAACTCTAGAGAAGAAGTTAGTAAGCTACTTGTGGTAGTCTGAAAACTTGTGTGTGTTGAGTTAGTAAGCTGCAGTGAGTCAGCCAGAAAACTCAAGGTAGAAAAGTTAGTAAGCTGCAGTGAGTCAACCTGAAAGCTTTAGGAGAAGTGTTTTAAGGAATTTCTCTGAAGATCAGAGAGAGTGGACGTAGGAGCTTGAGTTTCTGAACCACTATAAGTTGCTGTGTTGTTTGCTTTCTGCTCTGCATACTATCTGCTGCATATTATTCACTAAAGCATACTGATTTCACTAATATTCAGTTGGAATCAATCCACTGAATGTGCTTTAACCGATTCACAACCTTAATCATTGTTTACTAAGGAAGAGATTTTCAGCAAGATAAAACGAGTATAAACAAACTTAGGGCCAACACATTCCGCACTCTTGATTAGCTAGAACAGATAGTTACCAATCTGGAACAACTGTACTGAGTATTCAGTAAGATAATTATCTAATCCAAGCTTCTCAGGATCTCTGATAAAAATCAGGATCAGTTGGGCTAATATGAAGCTTCTGAAAACTGCTCAGGATCACTGTCTCAGTAGACTTTGACTCAGGGCGATTTGTGCTTCTCAGGGCAAAATTCTCAGGACATCCTGACCCATCTGATCACAGTGAAGAAAAGTTTTAAAAACACTGAACACGTGTATTCCCCCCATACACGTGTAATACTCGTTCACACCGGGACCAACAAGTGGTATCAGAGCAGTGGTTAATTTTGACCACTTGCTTTGGTAGCCATAGTCTATTTGCTGAAAGACTTTGGTGGTCTACTGAATAGATCTTACTGTTGATATCTTACAAGGCTTATATCTGGTGTGCAATACACATTACACAATTTCAGTACAGGCAACCTAAACCCCACTTGCCTAAGGGTAAAGGTTTCCTGAACCCAACTCAGCAGAGACAGAGACCAACTGCACCGAAGCCAAGGCATTTGAACAAGAGGCCTGAACCCAAGAAGAACTCTAAGGTTCATGTTCATGCTAAGGCTGACACTCATACACAGGATACTACCAAGGCACCTAGGTGGTGAATGTGTATGTAGATGTTTATGGGAGACAAATCAACCACTCTAAAGTAATTAGAGTTATCTGGCAGATTTGGGTTCCAAAAGGTACATCTAACCTGGTAGGACCCTACACCAAATGGGTAACTAAGACCTGATATGTTTTTCAGGATGAAGGAAACGAGCACTGAGCTGAATGAAGACCACATAGCCCTGATGAGTGGAAATGAATTGGCTCCTGCTGCATGGTATCTGGACAGTTGATGTTCAAGACATATGACAGGATATAAACAATTACTCACTGACTATGTTGAGCAAAAAGGCCCTCAGATTACATTTGGAGACAATTCCAAATGACAGAATGAAGGATATGGAACTCTTGAAGTTGATTCTGTTCATATCCATGGTGTTTCATATGTGTCTGGTTTAAAGCATAACTTGCTTTCAATCAGTCAATTCTGTGACAAAGGATTCAGTGTTGAGTTCTCAAAGAACTTATGTTATGTGAAAGACAATACTTCACAACAAATATTACTGACTGGTACTAGAAAAGGAAATGTGTATCTTGCTGATTTGAGGCTAACTCCTAAAGATACATGTCTGGTTGCAAAAAGTTCTACTGATACCAGTTGGTTGTGGCACAAAAGACTGAATTACTTAAACTTCAAAACCCTGAAAAAACTTACAAGATTGACACTTGTGAGGGCGTTACCAAATGAAGTGTTCAGTAAGGATCATATAGGTGACGCCTGTCAAAAAGGAAAAACAATTAGAGCATCATTCAAAAATAAAGTTGAAGTGTCTACTGACAGAATACTGCAATTGTTGCATATGGATCTCTTTGGTCCAGTAACACCTGTGAGTACTAATGGCAGGAAATATACACTTGTGGTAGTTGATGACTACTCTAGATATACATGGGTCATATTCTTACTCAGTAAGAAAGAAACTCAGAAAAACTGCCAGAATTACTGAAAAGACTCAGTACTGAAAAGAACCTAAGTGTGGTCAAAATCAGATCAGATAAAGGCACTGAATTTATCAACCATATTATATTTGACTATTGTGCAGCAAATGGAATAGCTCATGAAACATCAGCTGCAAGGACCCCACAACAAAATGGTGTGTTGAAAGAAGAAATAGGACTCTGAAAGAAGCTGCAAGAACAATGATTGCTGAAGCTGATATACCTAAGAGGTTTTGGGCTGAAGCTATCAACACTGCATGCTACTCTCAGAACAGATCCATGATGACCAAGAATCAAGGAAAAACACCTTATGACCTATGGAATGAAAGGAAGCCTCTTGTTTCTTTCTTTCGTGTGTTTGGTTGCAAGTGTTTCATACATAAATATGGTAAAAATCAGTTGAAAACTTTTGATAGCAAAGCTGATGAAGGGATATTCTTAGGATATTTTGAAGTCAGTAAAGCCTTCAGAGTTTACAACTGTAGGACTCTTATTGTGGAAGAAACACCTCATGTTATTTTTGATGAATCTACTTGTGTTCAGAAGAAACGGGAACAAGACTTAGGAGATCTGACCAAGATAATCACCAGACTTAGCCTGAAAAAGAATGATAAAACATCCTTTGAGCCTGAAAAGAAGAAGTCAATCAATTTCTATGAATGGAGTGAATCAGACTCAGATAAAGAAGCTCAGGATGGAAATACTCAGGATGGTGAGACTCAGGACAATAATTCTCCACTGAAGGAAAGCCAACACACTGAAGCTGACCAATCTGAACATACACCAATTCAGACTCAGGTATGTAATGCCGATGAAGATGTGGTCACAGCTGAGGCAAACTCTGAATCTATCAACCAAGGGGGGACAAATGTCTCTGACAATGTTCTGAATGGAATTTCCCCTGAGGAAGATGATTCACTCTCTCCTTTTCTGTTGTTCCCTGAGTTTGACGAATTACCTGAACCTAACATTTCTGATGTTGAGGATACTACTGAAGGGGGAACATCCAGGAGAAGATGGTTGGATAGTCATCCTACAAGTCAGATTGTGGGTGATCTATCAGAAGGAGTTAAAACAAGAAGGTTCCATGGTGAAAGTGCTCTATTCTGCTGCTTCCTATCTGAAAAAGAACCTGCTGAGATTGAAGAAGCTCTTCAAGATTCATTCTGGATTACTGCTATGCAAGAAGAACTGAATCAGTTCACAAGAAATGAAGTTTGGGAGCTAGTGGACAGACCTAAGAGGCACAATGTGATTGGAACTAAGTGGGTGTTCAAGAACAAGAGAGATGAAAACAACAACATTGTAAAAACAAGTCAAGGTTAGTTGCACAAGGTTATTCCCAAGAAGAAGGCTTGGATTATGATGAAACCTTTGCACCTGTTGCAAGACTAGAAGCCATCAGAATGTTTCTTGCATATGTTGCCCACATGAAATTCACAGTCTATCAAATGGATGTGAAAAGTGCATTTCTGGATGGTGTGCTTAAGGAAGAGGTTTATGTGGAACAACCTCCAGGATTTTGTCAGAATGACCAAGTTTACAGGCTCAGGAAAGCCTTGTATGATCTTAAACAAGCACCTAGAGCATGGTATGATACACTCTCTCAATTTCTTACTGACCATGGTTTTATCAAATGAACTATTGATAGAACTTTGTTCAGGACAGAAGATGGCAAGAATATCTTACTAGTTCAGATTTATGTGGATGACATCATATTTGGTTCTCCAAATCATCAGATGTGTGAGAAGTTCTCAGCTCTGATGAAAGGAAAGTTTGAGATGTCTATGATGGGGGAGATGAATTTCTTTTTTGGACTTCAGGTGAAACAAACTAAGGAAGGAATATTCATAAATCAAGCAAAATACACCAGAGATCTAATTGCTAAGTATGGTGTACAAAATTGCAATGCAGTTAGAATTCCTATGAATACTAACTACAAGATGGATCCTGATCCTGAAGGCAAATCAGTAAATCACACTGATTATAGAGGGATCATTGGATCATTGCTCTATCTCACAGCAAGTAGGCATGATATTACCTTTGCTGTTGGGATATGTGCAAGGTACCAAACTAATCCTAAGGCTAGTCACATGGAGGCTGCCAAAAAGATTTTGAAGTATCTTAAAGGCATTGTTAATAGAGGATTATGGTATCCAGCTGATGATAACCTTGAATTAACTGGTTATTCAGATGCTGATTATGGTGGATGTAGAATTAACAGGAAGTCTGCTACAGGAACTTGTCAATTTCTTGGAAGTAAATTGATATCATGGTTTCCAAAGAAATAGACATCAGTAGCAACCAGTACTATTGAAGCTGAATACATGGTTGAAGGAAGCTGTTGTGCACAGATTCTTTGGCTCAGACAACAATTGAGGGATTATAAGATTATAGCCAATGAAGTACCCATATTTTGTGACAATAATAGTGCAATTGCTATTACACAAAATCCGGTATTGCACACCAGATGTAAGCATGTTGAGAAGAAGGATATAAGGATGGAGAAAATTCATACCGATAAACAGAGAGCTGACATCCTGACTAAACCTTTGGCTGAATCAAGATTTCAGGAACTATCAGTAGAATTAGGGATGTTGGATCCAGATGAATGAATTTCACTGAAGGGAGAAGTCCTTCAGGGGCTGTAGTTATTCAGGAAGAATAACTCAGGACAAAATTTTCTCAGGATGGAAACTGAGACTCAGGACGAAATTTTGTCAAAGATCAGTATTCAGTAAGGTTTATATATTCAAATAATCCTGAAGTTATATCGATACATGCATTATATTTAGTGGCATTTATTACACAAAGGATTACTCAGTAATCATTTGAAATAAATGACAAAAGGCCTGAACTTTTAAAGTGGGAATGTTTGAAGTACCATTGACTGAAAAAGACAAACAATCGCCTCGATTTCCGAGAAACAACCATTTGTCAACCTATAAACTACTACTTACCTATTGTCCAGAAAATTAGCCAAAATAGCCATACTCTCAAGTTTCTCCTCAAAATCCGGTTAAATCTCAACCGTTCATTATATTTTTCAAGATTTAATCACAATCCTTGGTATATGATTTTCAAAATCATATAAAAACCAACAGTTTATCTTCATTTCATCATTTTACACTCAAACGATTCAAAATCCTAAAAACCCTTATCATCAAAAACACTAATTTCTCACTACCCCGAAATTTCTCTCAAAATGGAGTTCCCTAATTACTCGATGATCAAAGTTCTTGCGGAAACTGATAAGCCGTATTTTGAACATGTAGTAGCCATGATCGACAATAAAGCTACTATGGTGGAAGAAGAGGTGTTAAACATGTTGCGAGTGGCTCGATTGTCATGGCTAGTGAGCAATATGCCAGATTTCGAACTATCCCAGGAGGTTTTACAATTTGTTGTTGTTGGTCCCGAATTGAAAACCAATTTTGCGCGTGCGGAAGCGAACATGTCGTGTGATGCATATAAAACAGGGGTGAGGGAATAGTGATTCCTAATTTTTCATTTTTAAGAACGATGTGTGTTGTTTTGCTTGTAAACGAATGCATATGGCAGGTAAGAACATAAAGCAGTAAAGAACACACGATATTTTATAGTGGTTTGGACGAAACCCGCCCTACATCCACTCTTCCTTTTCGGGGCACCAACTTAACCTACTGGACTTAGTTTTATGTGTTAGTCCAATACCCAACAGATGTTTACCGAGTTCGCACTCAAACTGGACTTATCTCCCTCACAGGATTGCCTATAGATGTTTACCGAGTTCACACTCACCTACAAACTTAACCTAACTTTGAGTTTGGGTAAAGGTTTGTTTGGTTTCCAACTAGGCTGAGATTTTCCCTTACATTTGTTTAGCCTCAATGCTAAGGATGGGAAAATCTCTCTAAGCTTAGGATATAGCATTTGTGCTTAGATCTAGGGTAGAACACTCTTGAATATATGTGTGTATCTCTCGCTCTGTGTTCTATGGTGGGAATGCTTGAGTATATAGGATCGGGAGCACAATTCCTTTCAACGTGCCTTGTGTTGAATGCCTTAGACGTGCTACGATCAGGCCATATTTCAGGACTCGCATCATCTGGCACACGACCTTGGCTGGGAACTACTGGAACCCATATCTTCTTAGCTCTGTAGCATCGTTTGCTACATTATCCATACTCTTCCACATTCATCCACACTTGATAATGAAGGAAGAACTTGTATTTATAGTGTGGATTTGAATGTTACCGTTGGAGAGAATCACATTCAAATCCATACTACTCTGTAGCTTTTTGTAGCTTTTTCAGGCTTGTCCTCTTCCTCTCATTGGTCCACGTCAGCTTAATCTAACGGTTATATTCTTCAGTTTCTTCTGAGTCTCTAACGATTATATTCTTGGGATCTTGATTCTATCCCGAGCCTTGAGTTAATCTGAGCCTTGAGTTTATCCGAGCCTTGGTCTATCCGAGCCTTCAGTTTATCTGAGCCTTCAGTCTATCTGAGCCTTGAGTCTATTTGAGCCTTGAGTTTCGAGCCTTCAGTTATCCGAGCCTTCAGTCTATCCGAGCCTTCGTGTTCTTCAAAGAATCTCATCAATCTCGTGTTCTTGATTCAAAGAGACTTCTCTTGGCGGACCTCGTCTCGATCAGCATAATCGACACTCAGCTCATCGAGTCCAAATTCTTCCGAATTCGTATATCCCGACCCTCGTGTCACTTAACTCAAAGCATCTCGATTTCTTTCTTTAATTCGATCCGATCACCACCGACGATCAACATATCTTCAGGATCATCTCAGGATATCATCAGGTCATCTGCATTAGGTTAGCATATCAGTTTAGCATATCTGATCTCGATCACGTCTGATCTCGATCAGTCTCATCTGCTCATCTTCATATCTGATCTCGATCACGTCTGATCTTGATCAGTCTCTTTTGCTCATCTTCTTCCGACCGCAACCTTCTCTCCGATTCTCGGGTTTAGCTTTTCTTTTCTTCCGATTTTTCGAATTTATCACCTAACTCGAACTCATCTAATTCATCTAATCTCGATCGGTCTAAATCTGCGGCCTAAATGCCCGATCTCGATCATCTTCTTCTGATTTCTTGAGTTGCCCCTCAATTTGTTCTTTCGTTCCCCTTAACTTGTTATCTGTAAGTTAGCTTGACTAACACAAGTTAATAATGTTTTGGCATAAATTATCAAAACTAAAATATCCCAACAGTTGTTAATCTTCGTGAAGGAGGACGTGGTAGTTTGGTTTCCCAACTAAGTTTCGAAACTTATGCAAAATCAAAAGCGGAGGTGGTTTGCACCAAACAGGTGATACTCTCTTTAGAAGATATTAATTATGAGTTTGAATTAAACGATAAAGGAGGAGATCCATCATTGTATATGTCTGGAAGAAAACAGGAGATTTTAGACCGTTTTGCAAAAACGAAGGTGGAGTTGAAAGGGGCTCTGCATAAACGGTGCTTGAAGCCAAAATACAGAATCTTAATTGACATTGTGGCCAAGTGCTTGATGAGAACCTCTGGAAGTTTGGAACAAGTAAGCCGAAACAAATTGAGGCTCATGGAGGCAATAGAAGACTCTCCTTCTGTTGATTTCAACTGGTTGAAATTCTTGGTGGACTGCATTCTTCACCAAAATCAGAAGTTGTAGTATGCCAAAGGAGCGTTTACCAAAAATGGGAAGGCACTGTTTGGGACAAAGATTAGTATTCTAATCGAAACCTTGCCCAGAGAAAACATGTTTTTGTTAACTGGAGAAGAATTTTCTCGGAATAGGATCATGTTTCGAAAGATAATGTCACAAAAACGGAAAGTTGTTCCTTCAGGCAACCAGGGCTCGATGGCTCTGGAGGAACCCGAGGATCAGAACGATTCTAGTTCTGATAAAGATAATGTGGTTATTGCTGAAGTTGTCCAGAAACCAGTCAGTACAGCATCAGTAAAACTTCCTGAGGCGTCAGGAGAGGAAGAAAGAAGGAAGAAATCCCTTGATTTGTTGAAGGTAAAGAGGGAAATCGGTGAGAAGAAGAAGGCTCAGGAGGAGCAGAGAAGAAGAAGAAAAAGAAACTAAGAACCATTCGGGAACAAGAGTCGGGAGTAAAATCCCCTCTTGATACACTTGCCAAAGTTGTCTCTCAGGCAACTGTGGCAGAAACCACTCAGGACTTAAATCCTTTAGGAGGTGCAGGAGAGGAGTACGTCTTTACTGAAGTACTTGGTACTAGTATTGGCGATGATAGGATTACCCAAGAAATCTTCGCAGGTTCTCAAAAACCTGTTGAAGACAGCCAAATGACCCTCCCACCCACACAACCCTCAGAGCCATATATTTCCATTCCTTCAGAGGCTCATTCTAGCTCTAAAGAGGAGGCACCTGGTCCTGAACTCAGGAAAGGTGAGGCTGAAGAAAATGAGTGGAGACAGAAGGCGGAGAGATTTGTGCTGGACAAATATCCAGGGTTGGGAAACTATCCTGACCTACATGATATGTTCTTTAGACTGAAGACCGCCATGTTGATTGTCAATCAATCTTTTGCTATGATGCTCAGGATTAGCAACTTCAGGGGCGAGGAGTTTTGGGCTGAGGAGGTGGCGGAGCTTGATGCCTTCTCAGTATTAGGGAAGAGAAGACTAAGATTAAAGTCAGCAGAGTTTGATGAACTCGTGCTGAAGAAGCTTACTGAAAGAAAGCCAGCCACTCAGGCTGAAGGTGAAAGAGGAGGTCAGGACGAAGAAGATTAGGATCCCACTCAGGTCAAATCCGCAGATATCATTCCTGAAGGGGACAAGTTGAAGGAAGCTGGTTCAAGTGTTGATGCTACACTTCAGGGGGAGCAAGTTCAGGATGCTCCTCCCTTGCAAATGATCACATTTGGCCATACTGTCCAATACCCATTAGAACCTGAGGTGGAGATCATAGAAATGACTGATACAGGGGTGCAGACAGATGCTGAAATTCCTATTCCTCCACCACCCGTTGTTGATCTCACACTTATCTTGGAGAAGATGACCAAGCTTGAGCCCATTGTTGATCAGATTTCTAAGCTTGAGCCTCTGGTTGATCAAGTAACCAAGATTACTGAAGTTCAAACTTCTCAGGGAGCCATGGTTGATTTTATGAGCACATCAATGGCTAAGGCAGATCAGGTAACTTCATTGTCTACATCTATTGATAATAAGTTTACTGAGATGCATGCTAGACTGGGGGATATATCTAGAGATGTTTTAGCATAGATGGAGAAGAAGTTTTTGTTGAGGACAAGTATGTTGAAAGATTTGATGAAGACCAGGTCTGAAGAGTTGATTAAGGCAGCTGTTGAGGAAATGAGTTCATCACTCATGACCAAGATACAGGCTACTTATGGTGGTCTTGCTGAGGATACATCAACTGGTCTGAATGTACTGCAGACACTTCAGGATGAAAATTTTCATACTGCTGCTGAACTTCATTCAGTTGGGCGTGAGCAGCTGCACATGGATATAACCCTTTCGCAAATTTTGGTCAACTATGATGCCAAAAAGGGGGAAAGTTATGATATGCTCACGAAGCTTCCAGCTATTGAAGGGAAATTACTGACCCAGGAATAAGTTATTGTATACAAAGGGAAGAGGAAAGAGCCTGAAGTGTCAGTACATCCTGAGGCTGCTGCTGAGGTCATTCAGGAACATGCAAAAAGCAGAGGGCTCATGTGTAAAGCAAGATGGGAGAGGCTCATGGTGTCCTGATTCCTATTCCTGAAAAATCCCAAGTGTTTCCTGCTGTAGAGAAGCCAATCAGGAGGAGATTGTCCGGGGAGTTCTCTGAGGTTGAGGCACATAAAAGTGAAGAATCTGAAACCGATGAACTCTTCAAAGAGGGATTTGGTGAATATGATGTAGCCTCCAAGAGAATGAACTGCGATTGGCACAACTCAGTGAAAATGATTGAGGTTGAGAAGAGGAGGAAAGTTGTTGTTTCTGTTTCTGGTGCTGAGATGACAAGGAAAGAAAGAAAAGAAGCAAAAGGAACAGGGGAGGTTTTCAGAGGATGATATATAGGAGGAGAGGCACAAAGCAAAGAAAGAGGATGTGGCCTCATGTGGATAAATGGATGCCCATTGAGCTTAATGACAAATGGGAAACGGCCAAGAGGGAGTTCGTGTTTAACTATGACATTCTACAAGTCTGTCCGCATTCCATTGATGATAGAGATGATGCTTTTTTTGCCTACATACTGAAGAGCTTCACTGTTGAATGCCAGAAGTGGTTTAATGTATTTGATATATTGGACTATCAGTTGAAGGCCCCAGGACAGATGAAGTACCCTCCACCCAAGTTCAGAAATGGGATGATCAACTATGATTTCATCCATGCAGACTTTGTAGATCAAGCCAACTATCTGGAGCTGACAGGAAATGATGCAAGGACAATTTAGAAGAGGGAAGAGTTGAAGAAAAGATACTATGGAATGTTCAATCTCGACCCACCAGCTGATGAGATTGAATATGAGGAAGAATAATGATGTACTTTATCTTTTGATATTCAGTAGAGTAGGATCAACTTTGTATCCTGTACTTAACCTTTCTGATTAATGAAAACTCTACTGATGGTTTTGTTCTGAAAAGATAATATCTCATTATCTTACTGATTTATGATTGATGGTGGTCTTTTAAATCTTTATCTGTTATAGGAAATTGAAACCTGAATAGATGATAGGTTTATTATGTTCGCATATCTGTAACAAGATGGTTTAGCATCATCAAAAAGGGGAAAATTGTTGGTAGATGAATTTAATAAAGATTTTGATTAGATCCCAAAACCCCTGAGTATGACATGTATCAGGACATCTTGATAGTATAGGATCAGGATCAGGTTTCAATAGACACTAGGACTCAGGATTTTCTACACCATGTATAGTCAACAGATATAGATTTTGGAATTTTTTAGACTCAGAAGAATTCTGAAGACTCAGAAGAATCCTGAAGACTCAGAAGAATCCTGAAGACTCAGAAAACACTGAGTAAGCTCAGAAATATCCTGAAGACCCAAAGATCCTGAAGACTGTTTGTGTACTGAACAAAAAAGGATCCTGAACCACTATCTTAATGAAATAGTGTTATGTTCATTCATAATACAAACAAACAGAATGTTAGACATTTGTGGACATTAAGGAACATATCAGATCAGAAAGAGAGCAGTTTTGTTTGTCTCTGTTCAAAGGAAGATTTTGACCAATGAGGAGGCAACAACAACGTACTTTACTGACACTAAAAGCGACATATCACTGAAGAAATGTCAGGACTGATATCTTCCAGTTCACATAAATTGGTGATTGGCTACATGGCTGCATATTTCCTAAAACATGCAAGGGTGTGTTCAAACCCTAAAAATACCCATTCATCAATAACCATAAGAGAAAACTCTTGATGATATCTCTTCCAACGAATAGTTTTTCAAAGAGTGACTTTGAAGAAGTTGCCTATAAATACCAGTGACCTTCACCATTGAAAGGTTACGGGAAATCAAAGCAACCCCAGAGCTCATTCGTATTCTTGCAAATTGAAGCACTAAAAAAACCTAAGATTTCCCAAGTGTTTCACATTGAAGAGATCTCATTACACTAAGCCTAGGTTTGGTAAGCATATCCAAAGCTTAGTAGAGATATCCTAGCCTTTGCATTTGTTCTTATTGTAAAGGATATCTCACCCTAGTTGGAAACCAACCCAAACCCAAACCCTTTGAAAAGGTAGTTTGAGTGTGTGTGTATTGTTGGTGTGTTAGAGTTGTAAAGAGTGAGTAAGCTGCAGTGAGTTCAGCCAGAAAACTCTAGAGAAGAAGTTAGTAAGCTACTTGTGGTAGTCTGAAAACTTGTGTGTGTTGAGTTAGTAAGCTGCAGTGAGTCAGCCTGAAAGCTTTAGGAGAAGTGTGTTAAGGAATTTCTCTGAAGATCAGAGAGAGTGGACGTAGGAGCTTGAGTCTCTGAACCACTATAAGTTGCTGTGTTGTTTGCTTTCTGCTCTACATACTATCTGCTGCATATTTTTCACTGAAAGCATACTGATTTCACTAATATTCAGTTGGAATCAATCACTTGAATGTGCATTAACTGATTAACAACCTTAATCACTGTTTACTAAGGAAAAGATTTTTAGCAAGATAAAACGAGTATAAACAAACTTAGGGCCAACACATTCCGCACTCTTGATTAGCTAGAACAGATAGTTACCAAACTGAAACAACTCTACTGAGTATTCATAAGATTTATCTGAGCCAAGCTTCTCAGGATCTCTGATAAAACTCAGGATCAGTTGGCCTAATCTGAATCTTCTGAAAGCTGCTCAGGATCACTGTCTCAGTAGTCTTTGACTCAGGGCGATTTGTGCTTCTCAGGGCAAAATTCTCAGGACATCCTGACCCATCTGATCACAGTGAAGAAAAGTTTTAAAAACACTGAACACGAGTATTCCCCCCCATACACGTGTAAGACTCGTTTGCACCGGGACCAACACCGTCCAAACCCTAAATCTCATAATCAATTTTGCATCCATACCCTTCTCCCTCGAAATGGCAAACCCTACCACGGACCCCTTACCCGTCACGACCATGATCAACATGGTGTCCGAAATCAAATTGGGCGCCTAAAATTATCTCCCTTGGAGTCGTCAAATGGAACACATGGCGGATTATTTCGACCTCATGGGATTTCTGGACGGTTCCCGCGTCGCGCCTCCACCCTCTGTTACCGCCGCTGACGAATCTGTTTCTCCCAATCCGGAATTCTCAGCGTGGAAAATCAAAGATCGCAAATTATTAAGTGTCAAGTATACCTCTCTATCTGAAGACGCTGCATCTGAAGTCCTGGACTCCA
This sequence comes from Stenogyne calaminthoides, assembly GCA_037126765.1. Lineage (NCBI taxonomy): Eukaryota > Viridiplantae > Streptophyta > Magnoliopsida > Lamiales > Lamiaceae > Stenogyne > Stenogyne calaminthoides. The sequence goes on from JBBCBC010000025.1 coordinate 27,656,747, forward strand.
CGACTTCACGGGATACATGGATGACTTTGGAAGCCGTTTACTCCTCCACGTCTCGCCAGCATCAACTCCGAGAGGAGCTTATCTCTCTTCGTCGGGGTAATTCCACGGTTGATGAATACGGTAAGAAGTTTAAATTTTTATGTGATCAACTACATGCTATTGGTTGCCCTGTTGTTGATGTTGGGATTATACTAGAAAGTACGCTTTTACTTTTGTATAATCAAAACTGAATTTTCAGACTTATTTACTTAAATAAATTGTTTATCACTGATGCTTTAAATATTATCGAATGTTACATATATTTACTGCATAACTGTTCAATAAGTCATACGTGTTACATTGTAGTTAATTTAGTGGTACCAGATCACAAAAGATTAAATTAAACATCCCTTGTAACTAAAAAGTACGCCATTCACGACCTAGATGGAAATGAACAACCCATCGTGAAAGGTTGAAGTGTAAGGCTCAGATTGGCTTATCTTGACCAAGAGATTACACTAGTGCATGACTGATGCACTGAATAGGACCTCTGAAAGGATAAATTCTTGACCCAACAAGGAAGAATTAGACCTCTGTGGTTCGTTATTTCTTAATTTTCGTCCCTTAAATAGGATCACGTGGGATTGGTAACTATTGCTTTGACTTATCATGGGTAGCGAATCAACGAGATTCAATACTTTTTATCTTGGGCAATATTATTAGTCACATATGATTGCTAAGATTTAATCTGAAAAGAATCGGTGTGCAAGCACGCTTGTTTGTTTGATTTGCCCTTGGGAGGTTCATAAGCTTTATCATACCAAATCTTGCAAGTGGAATTAGTTTCCGGTATGGATAATAATGTTGAACCGTTCCTTGACCAAGGATAAAAGATATTAATTAATGGAAAGGTATTTCAGTGGCTTGAATTAATTAATGGGCTAGATAATCTTAAACACGGGAAATAATAACCGAGAGCCATATTGACTGTAATATGGGTTAAGATGGATAGTGCAATATTAATTATGTAGTGGGATTAATTAATATTTATGGGCTTGAATAATATTGTGGCTCAATATTAGATATTCAAGGTCCATTAGAAGGTCCAAACTTAATTCTCCTAAAGGCCCTCTAAGTAGCCCAACATATAGTCCAATAACTGAAAAGATGATTAAAATAAAATAAATATTGTTGCTTATTTTTCCAAGAAAATTTCAAAAAATTATGGATGAGTTGGGAGAAAGATTTTCTTTGAATTTTGTTATGGAATGAAGATATGTATTCTTGGAATACAAGATTATCTCATTAAATTCAAGAAATCTCCCACTTGGTTAATTCATAAGAGATTTTCGAAAATTTGAAATATAGTGGGCAAGAAAGATTTTCTTGATTTTCTTGAAAAGATATTATGGAAGATATGTATTTCTTGAAATACAAGAATATCTCATAAATTCAAGAAGATCCAAATCTTGGATTCTTGAACCCTTATATTTTCGAAAACTACCATAAAGATAGAGAAGGTGGGATTTTGTGGAATATTATAATTATGGGAGAAAGAATATAGGAGATATATTCAAGATTTCTTGGAGATCAAGAAAAGATTTTCCCACATTATTTTAACCTAAAAATTCGACCACCTCATGCTCTTGTTGGGGAATAAGTTGCACAGATCTATTCGGGGTGAATATTTAAATACAAATTTAATTATTTAATTATTACTAGCATGAATTAATCCTATATTAATTCAAATAATAATCCAACAACATATCATGCATATAATAATCCAAGTAAAACCGACGCAAGCGGAATTCTACGAGTTTACGTGAACGTACCTCTTGGGATGGCAATGGTGTGGCTGATTAGACTCACCAAAAGAACTTCCCAAGTATTCCCTTAATCCTTGCTCGACAATCCGGTGAAAGGATACTCGCGAACAATTAACAAAAGGAAAAAATAAACTTTGTTGCACCACTTTTGTGGATTTGCTAATTTTTCCAGCACATGGAATTGTACTTGGGAATGAAAGAATCATCCCCTATTTATAGAGACTAGGTTGGTCGAAATTTTGTGATAAAACCAATGTGGGAAAATCTTTTCATGATCTCCAAGAAATCTTGAATATATCTCCTAAATTCTTTTTCCCATAATTATAATATTCCACAAAAATCCCACCTACTCTATACTTATGGATTTTCGAAAATAAGGAGGTCAAGAATCCAACATTTGGATCTTCTTGAATTTATGAGATATTCTTGTATTTCAAGAAATACATATCTTCCATAATATCTTTTCAAGAAAATCAAGAAAATCTTTCTTGCCCTTTATTTTCTAATTTTTCGAAAATTTCAATATAGATAACCCAGTTGGAGATTTCTTGAATTTAATGAGATAATCTTGTATTCCAAGAATACATATCTTCATTCCATAACAAAATTCAAAAAAATCTTTATCCCAACATATCTATAAATTTAGAAATTTTAGTTGGAAAAATAAGCAACAATATTTATTTTATTTTAATCACCTTTTCAGTTATTGGACTATTTCTTGGGCTACTCAGGGGGCCTTTAGGAGAAATAAGATTGGACCTTCTAATGGACCTTGAATATCTAATATTGAGCCACAATATTATTCAAGCCCATAAATATTAATTAATCCCACTACATAATTAATATTGCACTATCCATCTTAACCCATATTACAGTCAATATGGCTCCCGGTCAATATTTCCCGTGTTTAAGATTATCTAGCCCATTAATTAATTCAAGCCACTGAAATAGCTTTCCGTTAATTAATATCTTTTATTGAACAGTTATGCAGTAAATATATGTAACATTCGATAATATTTAAAGCATCAGTGATAAACAATTTATTTCAGTAAATAAGTCTGAAAATTCAGTTTCGATTATACAAAGTAAAAAGCATACTTTCCAGTATAATCCCAACAATCTCCCACTTATACTCAAAGTCTGCTTTTAAGTATACTACAACATGTCTAGTGTAGTCCGTGACATCTAATATCACCTACACGAACCTAATAATTTCTCCCACTTATACTCAAAGCAGATTGGCAACGGTCTTGACACCCATTCCTTCCACATGTCTCTCGAATGTATTCAGAGGCAGACTATTTGTGAAAGGATCTGCTAGGTTGTCCTTAGACGATATCTTTGCCACATCTATATCTCCTCTCTTAACGGTTTCTCGTTAAAGATGTCTTTCCTTTAGTGTGCTTGTTTGACTCGTGGACTCTTGGTTCCCTTGAATTTGCAACTGCCCCAAGCAAAAATTGCTAGACAAATACGAAACTCCATCCAAGTCCACTAAGTAGGTCTAGAGCCAAATCAGTTCTTTTACTGCTTCACAAGCAGCTACTTACCCGACTTCCATGGTTGAGTCAGTGATGCATTTCTGCTTCACACTCGTCCATTTGATGGCTACACTTCCCAAATGGAAACACACTAACTGAGGCAGATAGTTTCTGGAATCTAAGTCTGATTGGAAATCCGAGTCCTTGTAGCCGATGGGGATTGGAGTATCTGACTGATAAATCAACATTCTATCCCGAGTTCTTTTCAGATACTTCAGAATGTTTTTAACTGTCGTCCAATGCTCTTTCCCTGGGTTACTTTGATATCTTGCTACCATGCCTACGACAAAGCAGATATAAGGTTTCCGACAGCCGAAGCACAAGGAATGCCTTTCATGTCATCTATCTCCTTTTGCGTCTTAGGGGACATTTTCTTGGATAGATGGATTCCATGCCTGAAAGGTACGAATCCTTTCTTGGAATCTTGCATGCTGAATCGTTTCAAGACAGTGTCTATGTATGAAACTTGCGATAACCCGACTATCCTTTTCTTGTGATCTCGAGTGATCTTGATCCCAAGGATGTGTCCGGCTTCCCCCAAGTCTTTCATATCAAACTATTTTGAAAGCCATGCCCTTACGTCTGATAACACCTTCACATCGTTCCCGATGATTAGAATGTCATCTACGTATAGTACTAAGAATACCAATGCAGCTCCGACACGCTTTTTATACACACAACTTTCAAACTCGTTTTGATTAAACCCATAAGACTTTATTACATGATCAAAACATTGGTTCCAAGCTCTGGATGCCTGTTTGGGTCCGTAAATGGACCACTTGAGCTTACAAACTAGGTGTTCTTGGCCTGTTTCAATGAAACCTTGGGGTTGTTGCATATAGATCTCTTCATCAAGACTTCCGTTAAGGAAAGCTGTCTTGACATCCATTTGCCAGATTTCAAAGTCGAAATACGCAGCAATCGATAAGAGAATACGGATGGACTTAAGCATGGCTACGGGCAAAAAAGTTTCCTCATAATCGATCCCATCTTTCTGAGTGTAACCTTTCGCCACTAGTCTTGCTTTAAAGGTTTCAACCTTCCCGTCCGGTCCTCTTTTGCTCTTATATACCCACTTGCATCCAATGGATTTGACCCCATTAAGTGGTTCGATTAGCTCCCACACTCTATTATGAAACATAGAACCCATTTCGGCTTTCATTGCTGTTTGCCAAGAATCTGCATCCTTATCTTGGAGGAATCAATGTCCATGGGTCTTCTCTTATTCCCAAGTCCGAACTCTCTTATTCCCATGAATCTCTAACAACCCTCAACCCTCCCACTCTGACGAGGCTCCCCAGTGAAAGTGTATCGCTTGGTATATCATCTAATGCACAAGTTAATCGAGGTTTTTTCCCTCTAAGCTCATTTAAGGTAATCTCACTTCTGGGTTATCTTTGGTTCATATAGTCTTCTTCCAAAAATCTAAAGTGGGTGCTGATGACCACCTTTTGATTTTCGGGACCATACACCCTTTTGTTCCCTCGGGGTATCCTACAAACAGCCTTAATTCTGATCGAGGATCTAATGTACCGGCTTCCTTGTCCAACACGTAGGCCGGACACCCCCAAATTCTCATGTGTCTCATACTAGGCTTGCGCCCGGTCCACAATTCTATGGGAGTTTTGGGAACCGATTTGGATGGCACCAAGTTCAGAATGTAAGCCATTTCTTCAAGGCATGACCCCAGAACGACTTGGGAAGATTCGCATAACTCATCATAAATCTAACCATTTCCAAAAGAGTTCTGTTTCTTCGCTCTGCAACCCCGTTTTGTTGAGGGGTTCCGGGTGCAATGAGCTGGGATGCAATCCTTTCATCAGATAAGTAGTTCAAAAACTCATCGCTGAGGTATTCGCCTCCACAATGAAATCATAGAGACTTGATACGTTTTTCCCTATGACTCTCTGTTTGAGCCTTAAATTCTTTGAATTTCTCAAAGGTCTCAGATTTATGCTTCATAAGGAAAATGTAACCGTACCTTGAGTAGTCATCAATAAAAATACTCATAACCTCCTCTTGCTTTGGTTGACATTGGACCACATACATCTGTGTGAACGATCTCTAACACTTCTTTGGCCCTATTCCCCTTGGCTCCAATTGCCCTCTTGGTCATATTACCCTCCAAACATGATTCTCAGGTTAGAATCGGTTCAACTTGGAGAAGCTCCAGTGAACCGTCTCTCACCAACCTTTGGATCCTCTTTGGATTTATATGACCCAATCTTAGATGCCAAAGAAGTGTCTCGTTCACGTCTGATGAACGTTTTCTTTTCTTGGAAACAGTTGATGTGTTATAGGATACATTTCGTGAGTGGTGTGCACAGTTAATTGTATAGAGATTTTCCATCAATGTCCCGTAACAGATACACTCATCATTTCAATAAATGATGTCATTCTTATTAGAAGAAACTTAGTGTCCTTTAATCGAATTTTAGAAACTGGAAGTGAATTCTTTCTAAAACTGGGAACATAAAGATAATCTCAAAAAAAAAACTTTATCTTCAAAAGATAGGTGCACTTCTCCCACTGCTTCAACTACTACTCATGTAGCTTTGCAATGTCTGCTACTTGCGTAGTATTGCAATAATCGTTACTTTCGTAGCATTGCAATATCTGCCACTTACGTAGCATTGCAATGACTTCTACTTTCGTAACGTCACCCAGTGTGATGAGGATCTCACTCCCGCTAAGTTGCCGGATCATTCAGAACCCGTGAAGCCAACATGATTAGTGGATCTCGTATCAACCACCCACGAATGAGAAGTATACGCCGCTAAACAAGTTTCAACAACTAGTGCGTGAAAATTACCTTTCTTTCCGTCCCTTTAGGGGTTGGAACAGGCAAAACCTCCATTGTCCTCTCTCACCGCGTCTTAAGCACTTCCTCTTTGGATTTTCCTTGACACAACAAGCATTCCTCATCTTACCATTGCCCTTGGCAACAGTTGAGTTTTATTGCTTATGGCCTTTGGTCCTCTTCTTTATCTTGCCTTCCCTTGGCTTAGAAGATGAAGACGGACCACTTGCCTTCAAAACTTGAGTTTGGTGCCTTATCAACATTTCTGCCGAGACCAAAAGCTTGCAACAAATTAGCTAGCGAGGCCAAAATGCTCAAAAACTTTTTGGGCAGAGAGTGAAGTACCAAATTGATCTGAGTCTCCAGATCATAATCTGCACTCAGAATCTCAAGTTTGTTTAGATGGGCCATCTATTTTGAGGACGTAATCCCTTACGGGTTTGCCCTCCACCATTTTCAGCGACGACATCTCCCGCAAGGTGATCTGACGAGTCCCTCATGTTCTGACTCGTCAGTTGGCTCATCTGATTTTTGGTGTGTCAAAAATCCACTTGTGCTTTTGTGCAGTTAGGACAATTATAATTTTCATTTCCAATCAATATAGTTTCCATACATATTGTATTGACTTTAAGTATAATAACAGTGGATTAAAAGGTAACGACATGCTGAACTGAAATAAATAACTATATGCAAAAGCACAAGTATATCACAAGATTTGATCACATGCATCATATTAAAATCTCAAAAAAATATGAACATGCATCAGCCAACATCTCAAAACAGTTTAAATAAGCCACGTGGGGTGGGTCATTATTTAAACACATTCAAGCAGGTTATAAACAAGAACAGTTACAAACCTTTAATAACCAGATTAATAGTTGGCTCCCACTTGACCAATATAAAATTGACAGGGACTTCGGGGAAGTATATGCATATCAATTTTATACCTAAGTAATAACCATGATTAAATACAGGATTATTATTTCACTTTGAACGAGCCTCGTGGGGAGGGTCATCGTCGCCACTAGTAATAACCCACAATCATCCATTTGGAATTTATTCATTTGAAAGCTATCTTTTGACCGTCCCGTGGGGGGAATTTCTCCAAAATAATTCACAAATAAATAAATCATGGAGGTCAAAATTAATTCAATTTTATTATCCGGAATAAAATTGTCAATTAATTATTTAAACATACGTAGTAATTTTGAAGGTGAGATTTTTCATTGGGCAACTCTCAAGCAAACACATTTAAACAAATTAAATAAAGCATAAGATAGCACAATAATAAATCAAGCAAAACAGAAAAAAAAATATATTGGGCACAAATTATCCAATTGTCATGGTTTGATTTTTCTTGGCTTGATCTTGAAGAAACACCGTCTCGAAATTCTCCCACTCGATCGTCTCGAAAAAATACTCCGTCTCAAAACGCCACCCCAAGTAGCTTCATCGCAAATGGATGCACGCCCAAGATCGTCGCCGGCTGCCATATTGACCTCAGCGGCCTCGGCCTTTCGCTGGCCGCGCCCGCCCGCGTCGGCGAGGCTCGGCGATTCTCGGCGAGCAACGCCGCATCCGCGCTTTCGCCAGCCCGTGCCTTCGCTCAGTTCTCGCGCTCCCCGCGCGTCCGCCTTGTGCGCTATCCTGGTCGCTCCGCGCCACGGTCCCAGTCCCCCATCCGTCGCCCCGCCATCCTCGCCAGTATCTGCCCCTTCGACCTCGCCCGGCGCCTATCGTGCTGCGTAGCGTCATCCGCGTCGCGCGTGCTACCTCCCCAACACGTTTAACCCGGCCTTATGCCGCTTTCCGCCAGAGTTTTTTGTCCTTTAATTCTTCGTCTCGCGTCCTAGTTTTTCGATCGGTTACAATTTATTTACAAAAAAATAAATAAACTTAGATCTGAACTAGTCTATTCGTTGATCAAATCAAACAAATTCTAATCTGCTTTCGTGGATTTTCTCACGAGCAAAAAGCGAATCCGAACGAATCGAATTAAAAACCACAGTTTATATGCATGCATAAACAAACACATTAAATTCCATGACAATTGGATACCTGCAAAATAGATCCAGTAATTCTACTATCCAATTTATAATTTAATGCCCACGAATTAAATTACAATTTAAAAAATTCAGAGCCCGAAACCGTGGCTCTGATACCAGTTGTTGGGGAATAAGTTGCACAGATCTATTCGGGATGAATATTTAAATACAAATTTAATTCTTTAATTATTACTAGCATGAATTAATCCTATATTAATTCAAATAATAATCCAACAACATATCATGCATATAATAATCCACGTAAAACCCACGCAAGCGGAATTCTACGAGTTTATGTGAACGTACCTCTTGGGATGGCAATGGTGTGGCTGATTAGACTCGCCAAAAGAACTTCCCAAGTATTCCCTTAATCCTTGCTCGACAATTTGGTGGAAGGATAATCGCGAACAATTATCAAAAGGAAAAAATAAACTTTGTTGCACCACTTTCGTGGATTTGCTAATTTTTCCAGCACATGGAATTGTACTTGGGAATGAAAGAATCATCCCCTATTTATAGGGACTAGGTTGGTCGAAATATTGTGATAAAACCAATGTGGAGAAATCTTTTCTTGATCACCAAGAAATCTTGAATATATCTCCTATATTTTTTTCCCATAATTATAATATTCCACAAAAATCCCACCTACTCTATACTTATGGATTTTCGAAAATAAGGAGGTCAAGAATCCAAGATTTGGATCTTCTTGAATTTATGAGATATTCTTGTATTTTAAGAAATACATATCTTCCATAATATCTTTTCAAGAAAATCAAGAAAATCTTTCTTGCCCATTATTTTCTAATTTTTCGAAAATTTCAATATAGATAACATAGTGGGAGATTTCTTGAATTTAATGAGATAATCTTGTATTCGAAGAATACATATCTTCATTCCATAACAAAATTCAAAGAAAATCTTTCTCCCAACATATCTATAAATTTCGAAATTTTAGTTGGAAAAATAAGCAACAATATTTATTTTATTTTAATCATATTTTCAGTTATTGGCCTATTTCTTGGGCTACTCTGGGGGCCTTTAGGAGAATTAAGATTGGACCTTCTAATGGACCTTGAATATCTAATATCGAGCCACAATATTATTCAAGCCCATAAATATTAATTAATCCCACTACATAATTAATATTGCACTATCCATCTTAACCCATATTACAGTCAATATGGCTCCCGGTCATTATTTCCCGTGTTTAAGATTATCTAGCCCATTAATTAATTCAAACCACTGAAATAGCTTTCCGTTAATTAATATCTTTTATCCTTGGTCAAGGAACGGTTCAACATTATTATCCATACCGAAAACTAATTCCACTTGCAAGATTTGATATGATAAAGCTTATGAACCTCCCAAGGGGGCAAATCGAACAAGCGTACTTGCACACGATTCTTCGTATTAAATCTTAGCAATCACACGTGACTAATAATATTGCCCAAGATAAAAAGTATTGAATCTCACTGATTCACTACCCATGATAAGTCAAAGCAATAGTTACCAATCCCACGTGATCCTATTTATGGAACGAAGATTAAGAAATAACGAACCACTGAGGTCTAATTCTTCCTTGTTCAGTTCTGAAGAATTTATCCTCCTGTAGGTCCTATTCAGTGCATCAGTCATGCACTAGTGTAATCTCTTGGTCAAGACAAGTCAATCTGAGCCTTACACTTCAACCTTTCACGATGGGTTGTTCATTTCCATCTAGGTCGTGAATAGCGTACTTTTAGTTACAAGGGACTGTTAATTTAATCTTCTGTGATCTGGTATCACTAAGTTAACTACAATGTAACACGTACGACTTATTGAACAGTTGTGCAGTAAATATATGTAACATTCGATAATATTTAAAGCATCAGCGATAAATAATTTATTTCAGTAAATAATTCTGAAAATTCAGTTTCGATTATACAAAGTAAAAAAGCATACATTCCAGTATAATCCTAACAGCTCTATAAATAGGGGATGATTCTTTCATTCCCAAGTACAATTCCATGTGCTGGAAAAATTAGTAAATCCACAAAGGTGGTGCAACATAATTTATTTTCCTTTTGTTAAATCGTTCACAAGAGTCCTTCCACCGGATAGTCGAACGAGGGCTAAGGGAATACTTGGGAAGTTCTTTTGGTTAGTCTAATTTGCCAGATCACTGCCATCCCTAGAGGTACGTTCACGTAAACTCGTAGAATTCCGCATGCGTAGGTTTTACGTGAATTATTATATGCATGATATGTTGTTGGATTATTATTTGAATTAATATAGGATTAATTCATGCTAGTAATAGTTATAAGAATTAATTTTTTTTTAAATATTCACCCCGAATAGATATGTGCAAATTATTCCCCAACAGTTGAGTCAGATAAGAGTCACTAGTTTTTGGGTAGTCTGGGTATTCAATTTGCTAGCTTTGCGGATACTTGAATGGCTTTCTGCCCTATTCCGACTTTTTGAGATTTGATGAGTCAAGCGAAACAGTATGATGCTTCGTTCTATGGAAACATCCTCGCCGCAAGCGGCCTTTACTGCCTTGGGTGTGGGGCTGCATCCGGAGGCTGTCCTCAGCACGGTAGCAATCCTTCGAGTACTAATACCGTTCGTGGTCAGCAGGGTGGCTCTAGTTCGGGTTTTGGGCAGAATTCCAGTTTTGGGCACAACTCTGGATTTTCTGGAAATCGTGGGCAAAATTCTGGGAACCGTGGTCAACATGGTGGTTCTGGTTTTAATAATAGCTCTTTGGGTTCTTTTAACGGGGGGTGTCGACCTCCTTGTTGTCAGATATGTCGTGGGGAGCATTATGCTGATAAATGTCCCCAATTTCTCACCACTCGACAGGTTGTCTCGTCTGCAAACTTGGCTCAGGCATTCACTTCTTCTTACATTGTATCAGACTCGGCTCCTGATTTGTACCTCGATTCAGGTACTTCAGCCCATACACAAATCACCAAATTTGCCCTCGACTCCTCTGAGCCTTTATTCGCAAACATCACCATTGTTGGTAATGGCAATGCTTTAAATATTTCTCATATCGGTTATAGTAAATTACATGCAGATGTTCAATTGGCTGGATGTTTTAGTGGTCCCTCAGATCACTAAAAATCTTTTATCTGTCAATAAACTGACATCCGATTTTCCTGTTGATGTGATCTTTTCTAATAAGTTCTTTGCGATTCAGAACCGAGTGACAAAGCAAATTCTGGCCCAGGGAAGGTGTGATAAAGGCTTATACTAGCTTGATAGGAGTATTTCGGCTTTGGTGGCTGCAGTCTGGAATAAAGAGTTGAAGGATGGCTTTAATTTATGGCATTTGCGTTTGGGGCATATCCCACATTCTATTTTTTCTTTGTTAAATAAACTTGATCATTTGTCAGTTACTTCAGTTTTACCTAGTCCAACTGTCTGCTCCTCTTGCCAATTGGCAAAGAGCAAGAGATTGTCTTTTTAGTTAAATGAGAAACGTCTTGATTGTGTTTTGGATTTAATTCACTGCGATTTGTGGGGGCCCTGCACCCGTTTCTACTACTGATGGTTCACTATTATGTTGCGTTTATTGATGATTGTTCTCGTTTTTACTGGATTTACCCGTTACGTGCCAAATCTGAATTCTATGATATTCTGGTTCAGTTTCATACCTTTGTTTGCAATCAGTTTGATCGAAAAATAAAAGTGTTTCAAAGTGATGGGGGAACTGAGTTTGTGAATACTAAGGTCCGTAATTTTATGAATCTCCATGGCATACTTCATCGCTTGTCTTGCCCTTATACTCCACATCAAAATGGTAGGGCTGAACGTAAGCATCGTCACATATCTGAAACTGACTTGTCTATGTTATTTCATGCCCATGCACCTGCCTCCATTTGGTTTGACACCTTTGCTACAGTTGTGTTTGTGATTAATAGGCTACCCTCTTAAACACGGGAAATAATAACCGGGAGCCATATTGACTGTAATATGGGTTAAGATGGATAGTGCAATATTAATTATGTAGTGGGATTAATTAATATTTATGGGCTTGAATAATATTGTGGCTCAATATTAGATATTCAAGGTCCATTAGAAGGTCCAATCTTAATTCTCCTAAAGGCCCCCTAAGTAGCCCAACATATAGTCCAATAACTGAGAAGGTGATTAAAATAAAATAAATATTGATGCTTATTTTTCAAAGAAAATTTCAAAAATTATGGATGAGTTGGGAGAAAGGTTTTCTTTGAATTTTGTTATGGAATGAAGATATGTATTCTTGGAATACAAGATTATCTCATTAAATTCAAGAAATCTCCCAATTGGTTAATTCATAAGAGATTTTCGAAAATTTGAAATATAGTGGGCAAGAAAGATTTTCTTGATTTTCTTGAAAAGATATTATGGAAGATATGTATTTCTTGAAATACAAGAATATCTCATAAATTCAAGAAGATCTAAATCTTGGATTCTTGAACCCTTATATTTTCGAAAACTACCATAAAGATAGAGAAGGTGAGATTTTGTGGAATATTATAATTATGGGAGAAAGAATATAGGATATATATTCAAGATTTCTTGGAGATCAAGAAAAGATTTTCCCACATTATTTTAACCTAAAAATTCGACCACCTCATGCTCTATAAATAGGGGATGATTCTTTCATTCCCAAGTACAATTCCATGTGCTGGAAAAATTAGTAAATCCACAAAGGTGGTGCAACATAATTTATTTTCCTTTTGTTAAATCGTTCACAAGAGTCCTTCCACCGGATAGTCGAACGAGGGCTAAGGGAATACTTGGGAAGTTCTTTTGGTTAGTCTAATCTGCCAGATCACTGTCATCCCAAGAGGTACGTTCACGTTAACTCGTAGAATTCCGCATGCGTAGGTTTTACTTGAATTATTATATGCATGATATGTTGTTGGATTATTATTTGAATTAATATAGGATTAATTCATGCTAGTAATAGTTATAAGAATTAATTTTTTTTTAAATATTCACCCCGAATAGATATGTGCAAATTATTCCCCAACAGTTGAGTCAGATAAGAGTCACTAGTTTTTGGGTAGTCTGGGTATTCAATTTGCTAGCTTTGCGGATACTTGAATGGCTTTCTGCCCTATTCCGACTTTTTGAGATTTGATGAGTCAAGCGAAACAGTATGATGCTTCGTTCTATGGAAACATCCTCGCCGCAAGCGGCCTTTACTGCCTTGGGTGTGGGGCTGCATCCGGAGGCTGTCCTCAGCACGGTAGCAATCCTTCGAGTACTAATACCGTTCGTGGTCAGCAGGGTGGCTCTAGTTCGGGTTTTGGGCAGAATTCCAGTTTTGGGCACAACTCTGGATTTTCTGGAAATCGTGGGCAAAATTCTGGGAACCGTGGTCAACATGGTGGTTCTGGTTTTAATAATAGCTCTTTGGGTTCTTTTAACGGGGGGTGTCGACCTCCTTGTTGTCAGATATGTCGTGGGGAGCATTATGCTGATAAATGTCCCCAATTTCTCACCACTCGACAGGTTGTCTCGTCTGCAAACTTGGCTCAGGCATTCACTTCTTCTTACATTGTATCAGACTCGGCTCCTGATTTGTACCTCGATTCAGGTACTTCCGCCCATACACAAATCAGCCAGCTGCCCTCGACTCCTACGAGCCTTATTCTGGTAACAGATCAGTCATTGTTGGTAATGGCAATGCTTTAAATATTTCTCATATCGGTTATAGTAAATTACATGCAGATGTTCAATTGCTGGATGTTTTAGTGGTCCCTCAGATCACTAAAAATCTTTTATCTGTCAATAAACTGACATCCGATTTTCCTGTTGATGTGATCTTTTCTAATAAGTTCTTTGCGATTCAGAACCGAGTGACAAAGCAAATTCTGGCCCAGGGAAGGTGTGATAAAGGCTTATACTAGCTTGATAGGAGTATTTCGGCTTTGGTGGCTGCAGTCTGGAATAAAGAGTTGAAGGATGGCTTTAATTTATGGCATTTGCGTTTGGGGCATATCCCACATTCTATTTTTTCTTTGTTAAATAAACTTGATCATTTGTCAGTTACTTCAGTTTTACCTAGTCCAACTGTCTGCTCCTCTTGCCAATTGGCAAAGAGCAAGAGATTGTCTTTTTAGTTAAATGAGAAACGTCTTGATTGTGTTTTGGATTTAATTCACTGCGATTTGTGGGGGCCCTGCACCCGTTTCTACTACTGATGGTTCACTATTATGTTGCGTTTATTGATGATTGTTCTCGTTTTTACTGGATTTACCCGTTACGTGCCAAATCTGAATTCTATGATATTCTGGTTCAGTTTCATACCTTTGTTTGCAATCAGTTTGATCGAAAAATAAAAGTGTTTCAAAGTGATGGGGGAACTGAGTTTGTGAATGCTAAGGTCCGTAATTTTATGAATCTCCATGGCATACTTCATCGCTTGTCTTGCCCTTATACTCCACAGCAAAATGGTAGGGCTGAACTTAAGCATCGTCACATATCTGAAACTGACTTGTCTATGTTATTTCATGCCCATGCACCTGCCTCCATTTGGTTTGACACCTTTGCTACAGTTGTGTTTGTGATTAATAGGCTACCCTCTTAAACACGGGAAATAATAACCGGGAGCCATATTGACTGTAATATGGGTTAAGATGGATAGTGCAATATTAATTATGTAGTGGGATTAATTAATATTTATGGGCTTGAATAATATTGTGGCTCAATATTAGATATTCAAGGTCCATTAGAAGGTCCAATCTTAATTCTCCTAAAGGCCCCCTAAGTAGCCCAACATATAGTCCAATAACTGAGAAGGTGATTAAAATAAAATAAATATTGATGCTTATTTTTCAAAGAAAATTTCAAAAATTATGGATGAGTTGGGAGAAAGGTTTTCTTTGAATTTTGTTATGGAATGAAGATATGTATTCTTGGAATACAAGATTATCTCATTAAATTCAATAAATCTCCCAATTGGTTAATTCATAAGAGATTTTCGAAAATTTGAAATATAGTGGGCAAGAAAGATTTTCTTGATTTTCTTGAAAAGATATTATGGAAGATATGTATTTCTTGAAATACAAGAATATCTCATAAATTCAAGAAGATCTAAATCTTGGATTCTTGAACCCTTATATTTTCGAAAACTACCATAAAGATAGAGAAGGTGGGATTTTGTGGAATATTATAATTATGGGAGAAAGAATATAGGAGATATATTCAAGATTTCTTGGAGATCAAGAAAAGATTTTCCCACATTATTTTAACCTAAAAATTCGACCACCTCATGCTCTATAAATAGGGGATGATTCTTTCATTCCCAAGTACAATTCCATGTGCTGGAAAAATTAGTAAATCCACAAAGGTGGTGCAACATAATTTATTTTCCTTTTGTTAAATCGTTCACAAGAGTCCTTCCACCGGATAGTCGAACGAGGGCTAAGGGAATACTTGGGAAGTTCTTTTGGTTAGTCTAATCTGCCAGATCACTGCCATCCCAAGAGGTACGTTCATGTAAACTCGTAGAATTCCGCATGTGTAGGTTTTACGTGAATTATTATATGCATGATATGTTGTTGGATTATTATTTGAATTAATATAGGATTAATTCATGCTAGTAAAAATTATAAGAATTAAATTTGTATTTAAATATTCACCCCGAATAGATCTGTACAAATTATTCCCCAACAACTGGTATCAGAGCAACGGTTTTGGGCTCTGAATTTTTTAAATTGTAATTTAATTCGTTGACATTAAATTTTAAATTGGATAGTAGAATTGTTGGATCTGTTTTCCAGGTATCCAATTGTCATGAAATTTAATGTGTTTATTTATGCATGCATATAAACTGTGGTTTTTAATTCGATTCGTTCGGATTCGTTTTGCCTCGTGAGAAAATCCACGAGTAGATTAGAATTTATTTGATTTGATCAATGTAATAAACTAGTCTAGATCTAGGTTTATTTATTTTTGTAAATAAATTGTAACCGGATCGAAAACGAGGACGGAGACGAAGAATTAAAGGACGAAATCCAGAACCGGGTGTAGGCGGCGTACGTCGCGAAAACGCGTGCAGGAGGCCCGCTACCGACGCAGACGCCAAGCACAGTACACATCTTGGGATCCACTGATCATGTTTGTTTCACATTACAGGGGTTCAAGCGGACCCGACAACTAAGTGGAAGTGAGATCCTCATCACAATTTGGCGATGCTTCACGAGTGGCGGTGAAGCGATGGGAGAAGTGCACCTGTCTTTTTGAAGACAGAGTTTTAATTTTAAGAGATGTTCTTTACGTTCCGAATTTTAGAAAGAATTTGATTTCAGTTTCTAAACTTTTTCATGATGGATATTCGGTTACTTTTAATAAAGTTGTTACCATTTCTCTTTTTGATAAATTTATCTGTCATGGAACATTATCGAATAATCTCTATACAATTAACAGTGCACACCACTCACGAAATGCATCCTATAACACATCAACTGTTTCCGAGAAAAGAAAACGTTCATCAGACGTGAACAAAACACTTCTTTGGCATCTAAGATTAGGTCATATAAATCAAAAAAGGATCCAAAGGTTGGTGAAAGACGATTCACTGGAGCTTCTCCAAGTTGAACCGATTCCAACCTGGAATCATGTTTGGAGGGTAAAATGACCAAGAGGGCATTTGGAGCCAAGGGGAATAGGGCCAAAGAAGTGTTAGAGATCGTTCACACAGATGTATGTGGTCCAATGTCAACCAAAGCAAGAGGAGGTTATGAGTATTTTGTCACTTTTATTGATGATTACTCAAGGTACGGTTACATTTTCCTTATGAAGCATAAATCTGAGACCTTTGAGAAATTCAAAGAATTTAAGGCTCAAGCAGAGAATCATAGGGAAAAACGTATCAAGTCTCTACGATCTGATCGTGGAGGCGAATACCTCAGTGATGAGTTTTTGAACTACTTATCTGATGAAGGGATTACATCCCACCATCAAGACCCGAACCCCTCAACAAAACGGGGTTGCAGAGCGAAGAAACAGAACTCTTTTGGAAATGGTTAGATCTATGATGAGTTATGCGGATCTCCCCAAGTCATTCTGGGTCATGCCTTGGAAACAGCGGCTTATATTCTGAACTTGGTGCCATCCAAATCGGTTCCCAAAACTCCCAAAGAATTGTAGACCGGGCGCAAGCCTAGTATGAGACACATGAGAATTTGGGGGTGTCCGGCCTACGTGTTGGACAAGGAAGCCGATAAATTGGACCCTCGATCAGAATTAAGGCTGTTTGTAAGATACCCCGAGGGAACAAAAGGGTGTATGTTCTATGGTCCCGAAGATCAAAAGGTGGTCATAAGCACCCACTTTAGATTTTTGGAAGAAGACTATATGAACCAAAGAAAACCCAGAAGTGAGATTACCTTAAATGAGCTAAGAGGGCAGACCTCAATGCCAACTGTACTAGACGATATATCAAACGACACGTTTTCACAACCGGAGCCTCGTCGTAGTGGGAGGGTTGTTAGACAGCCTGAGAAATTCATGGGAATAGGAGAGTCCTTGGACTTGATTCCCGGACAAGACGAATCATGTTGGGATTATACTGAAAAGTATGCTTTTTACTTTGTATAATCTAAACTGAATTTTCAGACTTATTTACTGAAATAAATTGTTTATAACTGATGCTTTAAATATGATTGAATGTTACATATATTTACTGCATAACTGTTCAATAATTCGTACGTGTTACATTGTAGTTAATTTAGTGATACCAGATCACAGGAGATTAAATTAACAGTCCCTTGTAACTAAAAGTACGCCATTCACGACCTAGATGGAAATGAACAAGCCATCACGAAAGGTTGAGGTGTAAGGCTCAGATTGGTTTGTCTTGACCAAGAGATTACACTAGTGCATGACTGATGCGCTGAATAGGACCTACAGGAGAATAAATTCTTCAGAACTGAACAAGGAAGAATTAGACCTCAGTGGTTCGTTGTTTCTTAACCTTCGTTCCTTAAGTAGGATCACGTGGGATTGGTAACTATTGCTTTGACTTATCATGGGTAGCGAATCAGAGAGATTCAATACTTTTTATCTTGGGCAATATTATTGGTCACATGTGATTGCTAAGATATAATACGAAGAATCATGTGCAAGTACGCTTGCTTGATTTGCCCCCTTGGGAGGTTCATAAGCTTTATCATACCAAATCTTGCAAGTGGAATTAGTTTCCAGTATGGATAATAATGTTGAACCGTTCCTCGACCAAGGACAAAAGATGTTAATTAACGGAAAGCTATTTCAGTGGCTTGAATTAATTAATGGGCTAGATAATCTTAAACACGGGAAATAATGACCGGGAGCCATATTGACTGTAATATGGGTTAAGATGGATAGTGCAATATTAATTATGTAGTGATATTAATTAATATTTATAGGCTTGAATTATATTGTGGCTCAATATTAGATATTCAAGATCCATTAGAAGGTCCAATCTTAATTCTCCTAAAGGCCCCCTGAGTAGCCCAATAAATAGTCCAATAACTGAAAAAGGTGATTAAAATAAAATAAATATTGTTGCTTATTTTTCCTCTATTTTTCGAAATTTATGGATAAAAGAGGGAGAAAGATTTTCTTTGAATTTTGTTATGGAATGAAGATATGTATTCTTGGAATACAAGATTATCTCATTAAATTCAAGAAATCTCCCACTTGGTTATTCATGAAGGAAATTTCGAAATTTTGGAAATATAGTGGGCAAGAAAGATTTTCTTGATTTTCTTGAAAAGATATTATTGAAGATATGTATTTCTTGAAATACAAGAATATCTCATAAATTCAAGAAGATCCAAATCTTGGAATCTTGCTTAATATTTTCGAAATTAATCCATAATTGAGGATTTGGGATTTTTGTGGAATATTTTAATTATGGGAAAAAGAATATAGGAGATATATTCAAGATTTCTTGGTGATCAAGAAAAGTCTTTTCCCACATTGATTTTTCACTGAATATTTCGACCACCCCTCTCCTATAAATAGGGGATGATTGTTTCATTCCCAAGTACAATTCCATGTGCTGGAAAAATTAGCAAATCCACAAAGGTGGTGCAACAAAGTTTATTTTTTCCTTTTGTTAATTGTTCGACAAGTGTCCTTCCATCGGATAGTTGAGCAAGGGCTAAGGGAATACTTTGGAAGTCCTTTTGGTTAGTCCGTCCGACCGAAGTCACTGCCATCTCGAGAGGTACGTTCACGTAAACCCGTAGATTCCGCATGCGTAGGTTTTACGTGGCTTTTTATATGCATGATATGTTGTTGCAATTATTATTTGAATTAATATAGGATTAATTCATGCTAGTAATAATTAATGAATTAAATTTGTATTTAAATATTCACCCCGAATAGATCTGTGCAACTCATTCCCCAACAAGCGCATCGAGCCACGGTTTGGGCTCAATTTTTTTTAAATTGTAATTTAATTCGTGGACATTAAATTTGAAATTGGATAGTAGAACCAAGTAGATCCTGCTTTTTGCGGTATCCAATTGTCATAGATTTTAATGTGTTTATTTATGCATGCATATAAATTGTGGTTTTAATTTGATTCGTTCGGATTTGTTTTGCCTCGTTAGAAAATCCACGAGTAGACTAGGATTTGTTTGATTTGATCAATGTAATAGACTAGTCTAGATCTAGGTTTATTTATTTTTTGTAAATAAATTGTAATCGGATCGAAACGAAAGAGACGAAGAATTAAAGGACAAAAATCCGAACCGAGATTAGGCGGCGCGGGCGCTACTGCTCGCACGGGGCGCAGGGCGAGGGCCGGCCGCCGAAGAACAGCGGCCGTGAGGTGCGCCAGCGAGACGTCTGCGATAGCTGAACGCTGGGGCGACGCGTACCGCCGCGCATACAAAGGCCGAACGGACGGGGCGGACGACGAGCCGCCGAGGCGAGACGCTGGGTTTGCCGAGGTCGGGGAGGTGGAGGGCGGGCGAAGCGAAAGCACGCTGGATGCGTCGTCGCCGCCGCTAAGATCTACCGATGCTCGCCGAGGCGCTTAGAGGCACTGGCGGGCGCGGCCTGCCGGGCGGTGCCGAGGCTGTTCTTGGCCAAGTGGTAGGCCGGATGCGGGCGTACATCCTGGCTGCGAGCTGCTTGGCATGGCGTTTCGAGACGAAGTATTTTTTGAGACGAACGAGTGGGAGAAATTCGAGACGTGTTTCTTCAAGATCAAGCCAAGAAAAGTCAAACCATGACAATTGGATAATTTGTGCCCAATATGTTTATTTTTCCTGTTTTGCTTGATTTATTTGTGCTATCTTATGCTTTATTTAATTTGTTTAAATGTGTTTGCATGAGGGTTGCCAAATGGAAAAATCCCACCTTCAAAATTACTAAGTATGTTTAAATAATTAATTGACAATTTTATTCCGGATAATAAAATTGAATTAATTTTGACCTCCATGATTTATTTATTTGTGAATTCTTTTGGAGAAATTCCCCCCACTGGACGGTCAAAAGATAGCTTTCACATGAATGAATTCCAAACGAATGATTGTGGGTTATTACTAGTGGTGATGATGACCCTCCCCACGAGGCTCGATCAAAGCGAAATAGTAATCTTGTATTTAATCATGGTTATTACTTAGGTATAAAATTGATATGCATATACTTCCCCGAAGTCCCTGTCAATTTTATATTGGTCAAGTGGGAGCCAACTATTAATCTGGATATTAAAGGTTTGTAACTGTTCTTGTTTGTAACCTGCTTGAATGTGTTTAAATAATGACCCACCCCACGTGACTTATTTAAACTGTTTTGAGATGTTGGCTGATGCATGTTCATATTTTTTTGAGATTTTAATATGATGCATGTGATCAAACCTTGTGATATATTTGTGCTTATGCATATTATTTATTTATTTCAGTTCAGCATGTCGCAACCTTTTAATCCACTTTTCAATATACTGAAAGACAATTTGCTCACTGGAGAAAATTTTGTTGATTGGAATCGAAAACTCACTATTGTCCTCATTTGCACAAAGCCATAACTGGGTTCGACCACACCTAAACCCGGATAAACCATCATCGATGAGTTCACTAAAATGGTTAAGAAAGAGTGTCTTGACCGGAGCGGTCTAACGAAAATGGCAAAGTGTACCATCTTGGCTTTATGTCGATGTGTTGCAACACCAACACCGTAACGTTGAGACCGGCAAGGAAATCATGACTAGTCTTAAAGCGATGTTTCAACATCGTAACCGCAGGGCTCGTCGGATCACCATGAGGGACTTGCTCTCTATGAAAATGGTGGAGGAACGCCTGTAGGGAGCACGTTCTCCAGATGATGGCTCACCTTAATAAACTTGAGGTACTTGGCGTTGAATACGATATCGAGACCCAAATCGATTTTCAGTGCTCCATTCTCTCGCCAAAAAAGCTTTGAACAATTCAGGTTGAACTACCGATGAATAATCGAAGTTCTCGATGCCCGATCCAAGGGTGCTTTAGTCTCGGCAGAGGTGATATTAAAGGTAAAAGCCAAGCCTTGGTGGCAACGGACCTTCTTCTTCTTCTAGACCAAGGGGTGGCAAGAACAAGAAAAGGAACAAAGGCCACAAGCAAGTGAACTCAAGTGTTGCCAATGGCAAAGATAAGGTGAAGAAGGGTGGTGGAGTGAGCAAGCCAGCTAAGGGGAAGAGAAAGGACATTGGAGGTTAGCCTGTTCCAGACCCAAAAGGGATGGAAAGAAAGGTAATTCTCACGCACTAGTTGTTGAAACTTGTTTAGCGGCGTATGCCTCCCATTTTGTGGGTGGTGGATACAGGATCCATTAATCATGTTTTTTCACATTACAGGGGTCCAAGCGGACCCGACAACTTAGTGGGAGTGAGGTCCTCATCACACTTTGGCGATGCTTCTGAGTGGCAAATGGTGAAGCGATGGGAGAAGTGCACCGCCTTTTTTGAAGACAGAGTTTTAATTTTGAGATATTCTTTACGTTCCGGGTTTTAGAAAGAATTCGTTTTCAGTTTCTAAATTTTTATAATGGATATTTGGTTACTTTTTAATAAAGTTGTTACCATTTTTCTTTTGATAAATTTATCTGTCATGGAACGTTGTTGAATGATCTCTATACAATTAAATGTGCACACCACTCACGAAATGTATCCTATAACACATCAACTGTTTCCGAGAAATGAAAAACGTTCATCAGACGTGAACGAGACACTTCTTTGGCATCTAAGATTGGGTCATATAAATCCAAAGAGGATCCAAATGTTGGTAAGGGACGGTTCACTAGGGCTTCTCCAAGTTGAACCGATTCCAACCTGCGAATCATGTTTGGAGAGTAATATGATCATGAGGGCATTTGGAGCCAAGGGGAATAGGGCCAAAGAAGTGTTAGAGATCGTTCACACAGATGTATGTAGTCCAATGTCAACCAAAGCAAGAGGAGGTTATGAGTAATTTTATTGATGATTACTCAAGGTACGGTTACATTTTCCTTATGAAGCATGAATCTGAGACCTTTGAGAAATTCTTAGAATTTAAGGCTCAAACAGAGAATCATAGGGAAAAACATATCAAGTCTCTACGATCTGATCGTGGAGGCGAATACCTCAGCGATGAGTTTTTGAACTACTTATCTGATGAAGGGATTGTATCCCAGCTCACTGCACCCGGAACCCCTCAACAAAACGGGGTTTCAGAGCGAAGAAACATAATTCTTTTGGAAATGGTTAGATCAATGATGAGTTATGCGGATCTTCCCGAGTCATTTTGGGGTCATACCTTGGAAACAGTGACTTACATTCTGAACTTGGTGTTATCCAAATCGGTTCCCAAAACTCCCAAAGAATTGTGGACCGGGCGCAAGCCTAGTATGAGACACATGAGAATTTGGGGGTGTCCGGCCTACGAGTTGGACAAGGAAGCCGGTAAATTGGATCCTCGATCAGAATTAAGGCTGTTTGTAGGATACCCCGAGGGAACAAAATGGTGTATGTTCTATAGTCCCGAAGATCAAAAGGTGGTCAATAGCACCCACTTTAGATTTTTGGAAGAAGACTATATGAACCAAAGAAAACCCAGAAGTGAGATTACCTTAACTAAGCTTAGAGGGCAAACCTCAGTGCCAACTGTACTGGTTGATATACCAAACGATACACTTTCACAACCGGAGCCTCGTCATAATGGGAGGGTTGTTAGTCAGCCCGAGAGATTCATGGGAATAGGAGAGTCCTCGGACTTGATTCCCGGACAAGACGAATCAGACCCATGGATATATGACGAGGCACTCCAAGATAAGGATGCAGATTCTTGGCAAACAGCAATGAAAGCCGAAATGGGTTCTATGTTTCATAATAGAGTGTGGGAGCTAGTCGAACCACTTAATGGGGTCAAACCCATTAGATGCAAGTGGGTATATAAGAGGAAAAGAGGACCGGACGGGAAGGTTGAAACCTTTAAAGCAAGACTAGTGGCGAAAGGTTACACTCAGAAATAAGGGATCGATTATGAGGAAACTTTTTTGCCCATAGACATGCTTAAGTCCATCCATATTCTCTTATCGATTGCTGCGCATTTCGACTTTGAAATCAGGCAAATGGATGTCAAGACAGCTTTCCTTAACGGAAGTCTTGATGAAGGTATCCATATGCAACAACCCCAAGGTTTCATTGAAACAGGCCAAGAACACCAAGTTTTGTAAGCTCAAGAGGTTCATTTACGGACTCAAAACAGGCATCCAGAGCTTCGAACCAAAGTTTTGATCATGTAATAAAGTCTTATGGGTTTGATCAAAACAAGTTTGAAAGTTGTGTATAAAAACGTGTCGGAACTGCATTGGTATTCTTAGTACTATACGTAGATGACATTATGATCATCGGGAACGATGTGAAGGTGTGGTCAAACGTAAGGGCATGGCTTTTCAAAATAGTTTGATATGAAAGACATAGGGAAAGCTGGACACATCCTTGGGATCAAGATCACTCTAGATCGTAAGAAAAGGATGATCGGGTTATCGCAAGTTTCATACATAGAGACTGTCTTGAAACGCTTCAGCATGCAAGATTCCAAGAGAGGATTCGTACCTTTTAGACTTGGAATCCATCTATCCAATAAAATGTCCCCTAAGACGAAAAAAGAGATAGATGACATGAAAGGTATTCCTTGTGCTTCGGCTGTCGGAAACCTTATGTATGCATTGCTGTGTACGAGACCGAATATCGGCTTTGCCGTAGGCATGGTAGAAAGATATCAAAGTAACCCAGGGAAAAGCGATTGATCGACGCTTAAAAACATTCTAAAGTGTCTGAAAAGAACTCGGGATAGAATGTTGATTTATCAGTCAGATACTCCAATCCCCATCGGCTACACGGACTCGGATTTCCAATCAGACTTAGATTCCAAAAATTATCTACCTCAGTTAGTGTGTTTCCATTTGGGAAGTGTAGCCATCAAATGGGACGGTTAGAAGGTAAATGCATCAACGACTCAACCATGGAAGTCGGGTAAGTAGTAGTCAGAAGTGGTGAAAGAACCGATTGGGCTCTAGATCTTCTTAGTGGACTTGGATGGTGTTCTCAATTTTCCTAGCAATATCTCGCTAGGGCGATTTGCAAAATTCAAGAGAACCAAGAGTCCACGAGTCAATCAAACAAACACGTTAAAGGAAAGACATCTTATACGAAAAATCGTTAAGAGAGGAGATATAGATGTGGCAAAGATAAGCGTCCGAGGACGTGACTAGCGCATCCATTCACAAAGCGCCCCGCCTCAATACGCTCGAGAGACATGTGAGTGGAATGGGTGTCAAGACCGCTGCCAACTGCTGCTTTGAGTATAAGTGGGATAAATTATTAGGTTCGTAGTAGGTGACATTAGATGTCACGGACTACGCGAGACATGTTGTAGTATACTTAAAAGCGACTTTGAGTATAAGTGGAGATTGTTGGGATTATAATGAAAAAATATGCTTTTTACTTTGTATAATCGAAACCTAATTTTCGACTTATTTATCAAATAAATTGTTTATCACCGATGCTTTAAATATGATTGAATGTTATATATATTTCTTTGATAACTGCTCAATAATTAAATCGTGTTACATTGTAGTTAATTTAGTGATACCGTATCACGAGATTAAATTAACAATCCCTTGTAACTAAAAAGTACGCCATTCACGACCTAGATGGAAATGAACAAGCCATCACGAAAGGTTGAGGTGTAAGGCTCAGATTGGTTTGTCTTGACCAAGAGATTACACTAGTGCATGACTGATGCGCTGAATTGGACTTACAGGAGGATAAATTCTTCAGAACTGAACAAGGAAGAATTAGACCTCAGTGGTTTGTTTTTTCTTAACCTTCGTTCCTTAAATAGGATCACGAGGGATTGGTAACTATTGCTTTGACTTATCATGGGTAGCGAATCAGAGAGATTCAATACTTTTTATCTTGGGCAATATTATTGGTCACATGTGATTGCTAAGATTTAATACGAAGAATCGTGGTGCAAGTACGCTTTGCTTGATTTGCCCCTCGAGGTTCATAAGCTTTATCATACCAAATCTTGCAAGTGGAATTAGTTTCCGGTATGGATAATAATGTTGAACCGTTCCTCGACCAAGGATAAAAGATGTTAACTAACGGAAAGCTATTTCAGTGGCTTGAATTAATTAATGAGCTAGATAATCTTAAACACGGAAAATAATGACCGGGAGCCATATTGACTGTAATATGGGTTAAGATGGATATTGCAATATTAATTATGTAGTGGAATTAATTAATATTTATGGGCTTGAATTATATTGTGGCTCAATATTAGATATTCAAGATCCATTAGAAGGTCCAATCTTAATTCTCCTAAAGGGCCCCTGAGTAGCCCAATAAATAGTCCAATAACTGAAAAAGGTGATTAAAATAAAATAAATATTGTTGCTTATTTTTCATCTATTTTTCGAAATTTATGGATAAAAGAGGGAGAAAGATTTTCTTTGAATTTTGTTATGGAATGAAGATATGTATTCTTGGAATACAAGATTATCTCATTAAATTCAAGAAATCTCCCACTTGGTTATTCATGAAGGAAATTTCGAAATTTTGGAAATATAGTGGGCAAGAAAGATTTTCTTGATTTTCTTGAAAAGATATTATGGAAGATATGTATTTCTTGAAATACAAGAATATCTCATAAATTCAAGAAGATCCAAATCTTGGAATCTTGCTTAATATTTTCGAAATTAATCCATAATTGAGGAGGTGGGATTTTTGTGGAATATTTTAATTATGGAAAAAAGAATATAGGAGATATATTCAAGATTTCTTGGTGATCAAGAAAAGTCTTTTCCCACATTAATTTTTCACTGAAAATTTCGACCACCCCTCTCCTATAAATAGGGGATGATTATTTCATTCCCAAGTACAATTCCATGTGCTGGAAAAATTATCAAATCCACAAAGGTGGTGCAACAAAGTTTATTTTTTCCTTTTGTTAATTGTTCGACAAGTGTCCTTCCACCGGATAGTTGAGCAAGGGCTAAGGGAATACTTTGGAAGTCCTTTTGGTTAGTCCGTCCGACCGAAGTCACTGCCATCCCGAGAGGTACGTTCACGTAAACCCGTAGATTCCGCATGCGTAGGTTTTACGTGGCTTTTTATATGCATGATATGTTGTTGCAATTATTATTCGAATTAATATAGGATTAATTCATGCTAGTAATAATTAATGAATTAAATTTGTATTTAAATATTCACCCCGAATAGATCTGTGCAACTCATTCCCCAACAAATCATACCCATGGACATATGACGAGGCACTCCAAGATAAGGATGCAGATTCTTGGCAAACAGCAATGAAAGCCGAAATGGGTTCTATGTTTCATAACAGAGTGTGGGAGCTAGTCGAACCACTTAATGGGGTCAAACCCATTGGATGCAAGTGGGTATATAAGAGGAAAAGAGGACCGGACGGGAAGGTTGAAACCTTTAAAGCAAGACTAGTGGCGAAAGGTTATACTCAGAAAGAAGGGATCGATTATGAGGAAACTTTTTTCGCCTCGAGCCATGCTTAAGTCCATCTCAGATTCTCTTATCGATTCACACGCATTTCGACTTTGAAATCTGGCAAATGGATGTCAAGACAAAACTTTTCCTTAACGGAAGTCTTGATGAAGAGATCTATATGCAACAACCCCAAAGCTTCATTGAAAATGGGCCAAGAACACCTAGTTTGTAAGCTCAAGAAGTCCATTTACTGGACTCAAACAGCATCCAGAGCTTGGAACCAATGTTTTGATCATGTTATAAAGTCTTATGGGTTCGATCAAAACGAGTTTGAAAGTTGTGTGTAAAAAAGCATGTCTGAATCGCATTGGTATTCTTAGTACTATACGTAGATGATATTCTGATCATCGGGAATGATGTAAAGGTGTTATCAGACGTAAGGGCATGGCTTTTGAAACAGTTTGATATGAAAGACTTAGGGGAAGCCGGACACATCCTTGGGATCAAGATCACTCGAGATCGCAAGAAAAGGATGATCGGCTTATCGCAAGCTTCATACATAGACACTTTGCCTTGAAATGCTTCAAAGATGCAAGATTCCAAGAAAGGCTTTCAGACCTTTCGGGCATGGAATCCATCTATCCAAGAAAATGTCCCCTAAGGCTAAAAAAGGAGATAGATGACATGAAAGACATTCCTTATGCTTCTACCGCCGAAGCCTTTATGTATGCAATGTCAGTAGACGAGACCGGATATCTGCTTTGTCGTAGGCATAGTGGCAAGATATCAAAGTAACCTAGGGAAAGAGCATTGGACGGCAGTTAAAAGTATTCTGAAGTAACTGAAAAGAACTCGGGATAGAATGTTGGTTTATCAGTCAGATAGTCCAATCCCATCGGCTACACGGACTCAAATTTCCAATCAGACTTAGATTCCAGAAACTATCTACCTCAGTTAGTGTGTTTCCATTTGGGAAGTGTAGCCATCAAATGGATGAGTGTTAAGCAGAAATGCATCACTGACTCAACCATGGAAGTCAGGTAAGTAGCTGCTTGTGAAGCAGTGAAAGAACCGATTTGGCTCTAGACCTTCTTAGTGAACTTGGATGGAGTTCCGAATTTGTCTAGCAATATTTGCTAGGGGTAGTTGCAAATTCAAGGGAACCAAGAGTCCACGAGTCAAACAAGCACACTGAAGGAAAGACATATTATACGAGAAATCGTTAAGAGATGAGATATAGAGGTGGCATAGATCGCGTCGAAAGACAACCTAGCAGATCCATTCACAAAGAGTCTGCCTCTGAATACATTCGAGAGACATGTGGAAGGAATGGGTGTCAAGACCGCTGCCAATCTGCTTTGAGTATAAGTGGGAGAAATTATTAGGTTCGTGTAGGTGATATTAGATGTCACAGACTACACGAGACATGTTGTAGTATACTTAAAAGCAGACTTTGAGTATAAGTGAGAGATTGTTGGGATTATACTAGAAAGTATGCTTTTACTTTTGTATAATCAAAACTGAATTTTCAGACCTATTTACTGAAATAAATTGTTTATCACTGATGCTTTAAATATTATCGAATGTTACGTATATTTACTGCATAACTGTTAAATAAGTTGTACGTGTTACATTGTAGTTAATTTAGTGATACCAGATCACAGAAGATTAAATTAATAGTCCCTTGTAACTAAAAGTACGCCATTCACGACCTAGATGGAAATGAACAACCCATCGTGAAAGGTTGAAGTGTAAGGCTCAGATTGGCTTATCTTGACCAAGAGATTACACTAGTGCATGACTGGTTCACTGAATAGGACCTACTGGAGGATAAATTCTTCAGAACTGAACAAGGAAGAATTAGACCTCAGTGGTTCGTTATTTCTTAATCTTCGTCCCTTAAATAGGTTCACGTGGGATTGGTAACTATTGCTTTGACTTATCATGGGTAGCGAATCAACGAGATTCAATACTTTTTATCTTGGGCAATATTATTAGTCACATGTGATTGCTAAGATTTAATACGAAGAATCGTGTGCAAGTACGCTTGTTTGATTTGCCCCCTTGGGAGGTTCATAAGCTTTATCATACCAAATCTTGCTAGTGGAATTAGTTTCCGGTATGGATAATAATGTTGAACCGTTCCTTGACCAAGGATAAAAGATATTAATTAATGGAAAGCTATTTCAGTGGCTTGAATTAATTAATGGGCTAGATAATCTTAAACATGGAAAATAATAACCGGGAGCCATATTGACTGTAATATGGGTTAAGATGGATAGTGCAATATTAATTATGTAGTGGGATTAATTAATATTTATGGGCTTGAATAATATTGTGGCTCAATATTAGATATTCAAGGTCCATTAGAAGGTCCAATCTTAATTCTCCTAAAGGTCCCCTAAGTAGCCCAACATATAGTCCAATAACTGAGAAGGTGATTAAAATAAAATAAATATTGTTGCTTATTTTTCCAAGAAAATTTCAAAAATTATGGATGAGTTGGGAGAAAGATTTTCTTTGAATTTTGTTATGGAATGAAGATATGTATTCTTGGAATACAAGATTATCTCATTAAATTCAAGAAATCTCCCACTTGGTTAATTCATAAGAGATTTTTGAAAATTTGAAATATAGTGGGCAAGAAAGATTTTCTTGATTTTCTTGAAAAGATATTATGGAAGATATGTATTTCTTAAAATACAAGAATATCTCATAAATTCAAGAAGATCCAAATCTTGGATTCTTGAACCCTTATATTTTCGAAAACTACCATAAAGATAGAGAAGGTGGGATTTTGTGGAATATTATAATTATGGGAGAAAGAATATAGGAGATATATTAAAGATTTCTTGGAGATCAAGAAAACATTTTTCCACATTATTTTAACCTAAAAATTCGACCACCTCATGCTCTATAAATAGGGGATGATTCTTTCATTCCCAAGTACAATTCCATGTGCTGAAAAAATTAGTAAATCCACAAAGGTGGTGCAACATAATTTATTTTCCTTTTGTTAAATCGTTCACAAGAGTCCTTCCAGCGGATAGTCGAACGAGGGCTAAGGAAATACTTGGGAAGTTCTTTTGGTTAGTCTAATCTGCCAGATCACTGTCATCCCAAGAGGTACGTTCAAGTAAACTCGTAGAATTCCGAATGCGTAGGTTTTACGTGAATTATTATATGCATGATATGTTGTTGGATTATTATTTGAATTAATATAGGATTAATTCATGCTAGTAATAATTATAAGAATTAAATTTGTATTTAAATATTCACCCCAAATAGATCTGTGCAAATTATTCCCCAACAGTTGAGCCAGATAAGAGTCACTGGTTTTTGCGTAGTCTGGGTATTCAATTTGCTAGCTTTGCGGATACTTGAATGGCTTTCAGCCCTATTCCGACTTTTTGAGATTTGTTGAGTCAAGCGAAACAGTATGATTCGATGCTTCGTTCTATGGAAACATCTTCCCGCAAGCGGCCTTTACTGCCTCGGGCCGTGGGGCTGCATCCGGAGGCTGTCCTCAGCACGGTAGCAATCCTTCGAGTACTAATACCGTCTGTGGTCAGCAGGGTGGCTCTGGTTCGGGTTTTGGGCAGAATTTAGGTTTTGGGCACAACTCTGGATTTTCTGGAAATCGTGGGCAAAATTCTGGGAACCGTGGTCAACATGGTGGTTCTGGTTTTAATAATGGCTCTTCGGGTTCTTTTAACGGGGGGGTGTCGACCTCCTTGTAGTCAGATATGTCGTGGGGAGCATTATGCTGATAAATGTCCCCAATTTCTCACCACTCGACAGGCTGTCTCGTCTGCAAACTTGGCTCAGGCATTCACTTCTTCTTACAATGTATCAGACTCGGCTCTTGATTGGTACCTCGATTCAGGTGCTTCCGCCCATACACAAATCAGCCAGCTGCCCTCGACTCCTACGAGCCTTATTCTGGTAACGGATCAGTCATTGTTGGTAATGGCAATGCTTTAAATATTTCTCATATCGGTTCTAGTAAATTATACGCAGATGTTCAATTGCTGGATGTTTTAGTGGTCCCTCACATCACTAAAAATCTTTTATCCATCAATAAACTGACATCCGATTTTCCTGTTGATGTGATCTTTTCTGATAAGTTCTTTGCGATTCAGAACCGAGTGACAAAGTAAATTCTGGCCCAGGGAAGGTGTGATAAAGGCTTATACTTGCTTGATAGGAGTATTTCGGCGTGGCTGCAGTCCGGAATAAAGAGTTGAAGGATAGCTTTAATTTATGGCATTTGCGTTTGGGGCATGTCCCACATTCTATTATTTCTTTGTTAAATAAACTTGGTCATCTGTCAGTTACTTCAATTTTGCCTAGTCCAACTGTCTGCTCCTCTTGCCAATTGTCAAAGAGCAAGAGATTGTCTTTTCAGTTAAATGAGAAACGTGTTGATTGTGTTTTGGATTTAATTCACTGCGATTTGTGGGGCCCTGCACCCGTTTCTACTGCTGATGGTTTCCGCTATTATGTTGCGTTTATTGATGATTATTCTCGTTTTTGCTGGATTTACCCGTTACGTGCCAAATCTGAATTCTATGATATTCTGGTTCAGTTTCATACCTTTGTTTGCAATTAGTTTGATCGAAAAATAAAAGTGTTTCAAAGTGATGGGGGAACTGAGTTTGTGAATGCTAAGGTCCGTAATTTTATGAATCTCCATGGCATACTTCATCGCTTGTCTTGCCCTTATACTCCACAGCAAAATGGTAGGGCTGAACTTAAGCATCGTCACATATCTGAAACTGACTTGTCTATGTTATTTCATGCCCATGCACCTGCCTCCCTTTGGTTTGACACCTTTGCTACAGCTGTGTTTGTGATTAACAGGCTACCCTCTTCGGTCTTGCACAATTCATCCCCTTTTGAGTTATTGTTTGGATATGCTCCCAATTATGCAAATTTCAAGCCCTCTGGATGTCATGTCTTCCCGTATCTTCGGGATTATGCTGTGAATAAACTCGAGCCTCGTAGTCATCCTTGCATTTATTTTGGGTTTAGCATTGTCTACAAGGGATTTCGTTGATTTGATCCAACCTCGTCTCGAATATTTATTTCCCGACATGCTCAGTTCGATGAAATTTTTTTTCCATTTTCTCGAGAACCGCCCATCACCTCGGTCTCGGAATTAGATGTCACTACTTTTTTGGATGCCTCGGGTCGCCCTCCC
This sequence comes from Stenogyne calaminthoides, assembly GCA_037126765.1. Lineage (NCBI taxonomy): Eukaryota > Viridiplantae > Streptophyta > Magnoliopsida > Lamiales > Lamiaceae > Stenogyne > Stenogyne calaminthoides. The sequence goes on from JBBCBC010000025.1 coordinate 27,689,105, forward strand.
ACCGTAGCTAGCACTCCACCCGCGCCCCAGATATCAGTCCCTCTTGCGCCATGTCCTCATCTGGTGCCCATTCACGATGATGTCGCTGAGGAGGTGTCTTTGGATGCTCCTGTCCAGGGCCCTGCCCTAGCCCAATTGCCTGTCCAGGCCCCTGCCCCAGCCGCACAGCCTGTCCAGGCCCCTGTTCAGCCGCAGCCATTTGCTGAGTTGCAGCCCCTCTGCGATCCAGCCCCAGCCGAGCCCCAACCTGCTCCTGATGTCCCAGCCATGCCTCCGCCTGGGTTCCAGCCCCATCCGATGATCACACGGGCCCGGGCAGTCATCTTCAAGCCCCGGTATCCGTTTGATCTGGCCTCTACCGCTTTGTTATCCACTCTCGTTGCCACCTCTGAGCCTCGTGGGTTTAAGTCTGTAGCTAAGCGCCCGGAATGGCTTGCTGCTATGCAAGAAGAACTTAACGCTCTCCGTTCGAATCAAACTTGGGACTTGGTTCAACGTCCTTCGGGCACTAATATCGTCAGCTCAAAATGGGTATTTCGTACAAATTTTCAAGTAGATGGCACTATCGAGCGACACAAGGCCCGTCTTGTTGCTCAGGGCTTCACCCAAATTCCTAGCACAAATTTTCACCACACATTCAGTCCATTTTTTAAAGCGGCAACTGTTCGTATTATCCTGGCTCTTTCTGTGCAGCACAACTGGCATCTTCATCAGCTTGATGTCAAAAACACATTTCTTAACGGTGTACTTGACAAACCCGTGTTTATGGCTCAGCCCTCGGGCTTCGTGGAACCTCGGTTCCCAGACCATGTATGTCGTCTAAAGAAAGCTCTTTATGGCCTCCGTCAAGCACCCCTTGCTTGGTTCCAGAGGTTCAACACATTTCTTACAAGTCTTGGCTTTCTTCAGAGTCATTGTGACTCCTCCCTGTTTCACTTTCATCGACGTACATCGGTCATTTATTTACTGTTATATGTGGATGACATAATTATTACAGGGAATGACGACTCTTTGTTACAAGCTTTTTTATCTCGTACTCATCGTGAGTTTGCTATCAAAGACCTTGGGCGTTTGAATTATTTTCTTGGACTTGAGGTCTCATATACTTCTAATGGTTTGTTTGTGGGTCAAGCTATATATGCACATGATATTATTGAGCGATTGTTGGGAAATTTGTATTAATTTTTTATGGAAGTTCCAAAACAGATTGTAATAGGACCAGTCAGACCTGTTAGTAAACTGATGATTTAGAATCAGGATAGGATGACCAGCTGAGTTGTATAATCAGCTGATACAAAAGATAGGTCACATATTGAGGGGGAACTCAATATATATAGGTCGGGTCAGAAGACCAGACGAGTCAGAAGACCAGACGAGTCAGAAGATCAGACGAGCCAGTTAGTCAGATGATCAGGTGAAGACATGAAGCTAAAATTCAGAAGACCTGAAGATCAGATGACTACCAGAAGATCAAGACCAGAAGACCTATATCAGTCGAGTCTACTAGTTGGGCTAAGACAACTCGTATCAGAAGACTCTATCAGGTAGAGTGATCAGTTTTATCTGATCAGCTTAGCTCACACCAGGTGCCAACTGATGTTCCACCAGGTCATACGTTGTAAATCAGACAAGAAGAATGTCAACCTTAGTTGGTAGAACAAACACTGAATAGAGTGTACTTGTTAACCAATGAGAACGGGACACTTACGTACGAAGCTGACAAAGCGGGATTCGGCGCTGCATAGTCAACGGCTAGAAAGGACAAACATACATGCTTTTGGCCATGCCGTTCCTGAAGCACGTCACATCAACCCTGCAATTCTATCAAATATAGCCTGAAATTCAAATTGCTCTCCAACTGCTATTTGATTTCGAGGTCTATAAATATGGGATCATTCTTCATAGTGAAGATACGGAAATTATCATCAAGCTCAAGCTATAGCAAATTTCCGCACGAAGAACACAAATTTGAAGAATATTTCTAAGTGTTCATCTCATTGTTCTTAGCATAGAAATCTCATCCTCTAGCTTTAGGCTACATAAATACTAGGATAGATTTCCAGTTGGAACAACAACAAATCTTTACCCAAACCCAAAATTTAGGTTATGTTTGTTTTCAAGATTTCAGACTAGGGTTTCTAGTTTCTGATTTCTGGGATTGGTTGAGTGAGAACTCCTTAAACATCTATTGTACTGTGTTGGACTAACACATTAAACTAAGTCCAGTTGGTTAGTTGGTGCCCCTGCTGATAGGGAAGAGTGGACGTAGGACTGGTTGTCCGAACCACTATAAAAATCTTGTGTGCTTAACCTGCTTTACCTGCTTTACACTATAGCACACTACCAGATTTGATATTGCATACATATTCTGAGTCTAGATCAGTTTTGCATCAAGCAACTGATCTGATCAGCTTGACACTTTGTCATCTGATTAAAACAGACAAGCAGAATCTGATTCTATAAAACTGGTTTTTCACACGGGTTAAAACTTAGCTTCCGCACATCAGTTAAACTGATAGACACCGAACTGATCTGCCTTCAGGCGATCAGTAAGTTAGATATCATTCCAAATTGATTCACTCGCACTCTGATCAGGCAGCTTGCTTTCACATCTGATCTTGCACGAAAAGTTTTCAGAAGTCTATTCACCCCTCCCCTCTAGACTTCTGCCCTTACAAAACCCGTTTGGGACCTACAAGTGGTATCAGAACAGTGGTTCTACGGACCACTGGCTTTGAGTATCATCGGTTCTTGAGGAAGAACCATTGTGGTCACTTGAACAGATCTTGAAAAACCTGTTTTTAAATTCATCTGTTTTGAAAACTCACAATTAGCATGGATAATACCTCTGGTATGTATCATGATCTGCCTAAGTTTACTATCGATGAGTATGCAGACTGGACCATACTCATGAGCAACCATCAGGGAGCTATAAGCAGCAGAATGATGGAAGTTCTTGAACAAGGCCCCATCATTATCTACTACAACAATCCAGCTGAAGGAGATGATCCAGAATTTCCTGTTGGAGCCAGAATCAGAAAGATTCCTTCTCTGATGGATGCCGAGGAAAGGAAATTGTCCAATCTGGATACTATGGCCTGACATATCATTATGAAGACGATGGACAAGATAACCAGAGAAAAGATCAAACACCTCAAAACTGCGAAGCAGATGTGGGATACTCTAGCTGAGATATGCGAGGGAAATGACCAGATAAAGGACAGCAGATTATAGGCCGAACTGGTTAAGTTCGAGAAACTCAAGATGCTACCCAACGAGATGATCAACCAGTTAGATGGAAGGATTACCATGTCTATCAACAAGCTCAGAGAGTTAGGACAAGACATGACCGACAAGGACATCAACTACAAGATCTTGAGGTCTTTGACGAAAAAGTGGGATATGAAAGTTACCGTGATCAAGGACTGCCAGGACATTGCGAAGATGAAGCCGAGCAGTCTGTTCTTAAATCTGAAGGACCATGAATTCGACCTGATAGAGAGAGGGCAAGAGGAAGATGATGAGTCATCTGTCGATCGAAACCACATCTCAGAATAACAAAAAAGCAAAGAGATTCAAAGCAAAAAGAAATCGCCAAAATCTTCTGAGCCTATTGGAAATATTGTTAGTCAAGCTGAACAAATTGCTCTACTCACCAGAAAGCTTGAAAGATCAAATATTCAATTGGGAAAGTATAGGAGATTCTACAAAGACTATCAGAATAGCAGAGGAAGAGAAAGAAGATCGTCTGACATATCGCAGGAGAGAAACAGATCTGATGATAGAAGAGACGACCAAAGAGAAAAGAAAAGAGATGATCGTGCTGAAGATCACAAATCAAAAAAGAGAAATTCAGATCAAAGGCAAATCGGGAAGTCACCTGATAGATCATACAGAAGATATGACTCACCTGCCAGAAGAAGTTCAGCCAGAGGAGAGGAGTCCGCTTCACCGCCGTAAACCAGTCCACTATAGTGCGCATCGCCTCGACCGACGCCTAGAGAAAGAGAAGATAAGAGGAACAGGAGAGAGCAACGATACAGAGACGGGAAAGCTATGGTTGCTGACACCACTGGAATTGATGATTCTTATCTGCCTTCAGAGGATTCTGGTTACTCATCTGTAGAAGACTTCTGTCTGATGAGCAATGCTGATGATTTCAATGACGTCAACGATCTGATGATCTCATCTGATGACGACATCTGCCTCATGGCCAAGGATGCTGATATTTCTGAGGTATCCTCTAAACCTTCTGTGTTTTCTGTTTCCACACATGTTGTGCTGAGCACACCTGCTGGAGAGATTGACCTACAACTCTACAATGAGCAATTGCTTGATGATCTCTCTAATGTAGTAGACACGTATACCATAGTGGAAGCTGAGAACGATAAGTTGAGGTCAGAGAACAATCACCTTAAAGAAAGAAAAATGCCGCAAGAAAAGCAATCAATCAAATCGGGCCAGACTGGTCGTCGAAAAAATGACCGCAGAATCGAGCTTCCGAAAGTCGGGTTTTTCCGATCGAGATAAACCGATTAAGAACAAATGACATTAATAAACAACAAGCTGATGATCTCAAAATCCTCCAAGCTAAGTTTGATGAACTCTTCCGACTGCATGAGAGTCTAAAAACTACTGAGGATAGTTTGCGTAAGAAAATAGAGGTTTTCATGAAATCATCTAAGATCGTTCAAGATTTGAACAACTATTTTCATACGTCAACTAATAAGAAGGGAATTGGGTATGAAAAATCTTCTGCATCCTCAAAAGCCACGTCTGGTTCACTTCAGAAAAGTGTAATCAAACGATTTTCTGATCAAGATACACGAAAAGCAAAATCTGTATCATATAAGGGAAAAGAATCAGCTGACCAGACAAGGCAAGTGTCGGATCAGAAAGGGAACAAAAATGGACCCAAAATGATTAGACATCAGCCGAGAAATCAACAGAAGACCCATGTTCTTCTGAAGAGACCTCAACCTGATCAGCAGATTAGGAATCAGAAAAAACTACCTCTCAAGGGAAAATCTGATCTGAAACCTAACCAGGTCAAGCTGCCTAACAAGCAAGCTAAGAGTAAACTGCTAAGACCATCTATGCCAAAAAGATATGAATCTTTTAATGGTAGCAGTCGTACCTACCCTTACAATCAGAAACCTAGGGCTGCTGCACCTGAGCCCCACTGGATTAAAAGAAGACAAATATCAATAAAAAATCCCAAGTCTTCTGATTCATCCAAGACTCACACTAATGATCATACTGAGCAGACTGCATATGAAGAGACGTATGATCATGTACATGTTTATGGGAGACAAATCAAGCCCTCTATTTTAAACAAGGGTGCCAGATTTGTTTGGATCCCAAAAGGTATTTCTAACCCCCCAGGACCCGATTCTACTGGGGTACCTAAAGCCTGATCTGATTGTAGGTTCGCGTGGGTTTGACCAATATAGGAGGTGTACAAGCAACTATCTGGTACATCAATAGTGGATGCTCAAGACACATAACTGGAAACAAACATCTCCTTAGCTCATACACAGAACAAGAAGGCCCACGTGTACTATTTGGTGATGATAACTTTGGTTTTACCAGAGGATTCGGAACCTTAGAGAATGATGATGTACAATTTACTGGAGTCTTGTATGTCGATGGTTTAAAGCACAACCTGTTATCGTTTTCACAATTCCATGACAACGAATTCAGTGTTGAGTTCTCGACTGATCAGTGCACAATCAAGAATCGAGCTACTCAACAGATTTTGTTAACTGGTTCAAGGAAGGGAACGATCTACACTGCAGATTGGAATAGTTGTCCAAGAAATGCATGCCTAATAGTTAAGAGTTCCAAAAGCAGCAGTTGGCTCTGGCACAAGAGAATGAATCATCTGAACTTTAAAACTCTTAACAAGATAGCAAGGATGTCTTTGGTTGAGGGTCTCCCGAATGAGGTATTCTCTAATGATCAGACATGTGTCGCATGTCAGAAGGGAAAGCAGGTTAAAGCCTCATTCAAGGGGATCCCAGGACCAGCATCCAGCAGAGTACTGCAACTGCTCCATATGGATTTATTTGGACCAGTTACACCACTTAGTCTCAACAGACGCAAATACATCCTTGTAATCGTGGATGATTATTCCAAGTTTACCTGGGTTGTATTCTTGTATAAGAAGAATGAGACAACAACAAAGATACCCGAGCTGCTCAAGAAATTGCAAAATGAGAAGGGTGTCAGTATTGTAAAAATCAGATCCGCTAAAGGTACATAATTTTTGAACTCCTTTATTACTGACTTTTGCACTAAGTTTGGAATACAGCATGAAACATCAGGTGCAAGAACACCACAACAGAATGGAGTAGCAGAACGGAGAAACAGAACACTCAAAGAAGCTGCTCGCACAATGTTAGCTGAACATGCAACTCCAAACCGTTTCTGGGCAGAAGCTATCAACACAGCATGTCACACTCAGAACAGATGCTCTCTGATTAAGATTCACTTCAAAACAACTTATGAACTTTGGAAGGGCAGAAAATCTTGTGTTTCTTACTTCCATATTTTTGGGTGCAAGTGTTTCATACACAACAATGGGAAGAGCCAGTTGAAAACCTTTGAAGTCAAGTCAGATGAGGGTATAATCTTAGGATATTCCTCAACCAGCAAGGCTTTCAGGGTGTTCAACAGGCGAACCCTAGTTGTGGAAGAAACACCTCATGTGGTCTTTGATGAGACATCTTCTGAACAGGAGAAATCTGCCTCAGAACAAGTAGTACCAGATCAACCGGTACCTGATGCACAAAAAATGGATCAGTTAAGTATCAAAGATAAGGGATCAGATCACGTAACAGTGTATGTCCCAAAACTTGATCTTACTGATTCACCAGGCCAGTCAGACCAAAAGGTACGAACAACTGTCAATGAAGAAGCTGGTACAGCTGAGACAGTATCAACTGAACCATCTGGTTCAGGGGAAACACCTGATGTTCCTATGGACAGACATCAGCATATGATGATTCCAACATCAGCTGAGACTTGTCCATACCAAGTGGATCCTATTACTGCACCACTCCCAACTACTAGTGACTCAATATTAGATGAGGATAATAATATCCAAACTGATATACATTAGAAAAGAAGGACTTGGTTAAGTGACCATCCGACTGATCTGATAATTGGCAATCCGAATGCCCGGGTCCAGACTAGACATCAGGTTGGTGAAAATGTCATGTATTGTTGTTTCTGCCTTTGAAGGAACCAACCACCATAGGAGAAGCTCTACAAGATGCTAGCTGGATCCAAGCTATGCAAGAAGAATTAGAGCAGTTTGAAAGGAATCAAGTGTGGAAACTGGTGGACAGACAAACTCATCAAGATGTGATAGGCACCAAGTGGGGTATTCAAGAACAAGAGAGATGAGAACAATATCATAACCAGAAATAAGGCAAGACTTATTGCTAAGGGGTATTCACAATCAGAAGGAATTTATTATGATGAGATCTTTGCACCAGTCGCTCGCCTGGAAGCCATTCGGCTGTTTCTGGTATATGCTGCCCATAGAGGGTTTATTGTGTATCAGATGGATGTAAAGAGTGTATTCTTAAACGGGGTACTAGCTGACGAAGTTTATGTTGAACAACCTCCTAGCTTTGAGAAAGGCAACCAGGTGTACCGTTTAAGAAAAGCTCTTTATGGCCTGAAACAAGCTCCTCGAGCTTGGTATGATACACTATCTCAGTTCTTGATAGACAGTGGATTCACTAAAGGAGTAGTAGATAGAACCTTATTCAGAATAGAAGATGGAGAAGATATTTTGATGGTTCAGATCTATGTGGACGATATCATTTTCGGATCTCCCAACAAGAGTCTATGTGAAAGATTCAGCAAACTGATGCAAGGGAAATTCGAAATGTCCATGATGGGTCAGATGAATTACTTTCTGGGTCTACAAGTTAAGCAAAGTACAGAAGGGATATTCATCTGTCAGGAAAAGTACACTAGGAATCTGTTGGCTAAGTTTGGAATTCAAAATAGCAAGGAAGCCAAAATTCCTATGATGACTGGATTCAAGATGGATCCAGATGAGAATGGTCAGAAAATTAATCAGAAAGAATATAGGGCTCTCATTGGATCTTTACTATACCTGACTGCCAGCAGACCAGATATAACATTTTCAGTAGGTGTATGTGCCAGATTTCAGGCGAATCCAATGCAAAGCCACCTGGAAGCAGCTAAGCGAATTCTTAAGTATCTGAAGGGGATAGTAAACCTTGGTTTATTCTACCCATCAGATGATAATCTAGAGCTTAGTGGGTATTCCGATTCTGATTATGGAGGTTGCAGAATAGACAGAAAATCAACCTCAGGTACATGTCAGTTCTTAGGAAGCAAACTGATCTCTTGGTTCTCAAAGAAGCAGACATCTGTTGCCACATCTACTACTGAAGCAGAATATATGGCTGCAGGAAGTGGAAAAGAAGAACATCAGAATGGAAAAGATCCATACTGATAAGCAGAGAGCTAATATCTTAACCAAGCCACTAGCTGAAGTCAAATTCAGAGAACTATGTAATGAGCTAGGACTTCTGGACTTAGGAGAAAGTGCACCAAAAATGTTTGGTGGACCGGTCTCCAGGACCAGTTGGTTAAGAGATTGACCAGATAAGGAGAATCAGTTGAGTAATGGTACCTCAACTGATAAGAAAAATCAGTAAATGACTGATCATAAAACAAATATCAGATGAAGGGGGAACTGATCAAATAAGATCAGAAGGAATCTGATTAGATAAGTAGGACATTGTTGGAAAATAATAAGGATTAGGCTACCATCAGTAAGGTCAACGGTAATCAAGCGAACCAGATCAGAACACAGTGGTAACTGACTGATTACAACATCAGTCAGTCACGTTTTTTTATTCTTTACATATGTTTATGCTTATCTCTGCTTATGATTACTGTGCCTTTACTTTATGATGTCATGTCTGCAAGCATTTAATGCGGACGTGGGATTTTTGTGTTAAATGCATTTATTGCAAACTTTTAAGTCCAAAAGTCTGCCGTTTTAAATCCCTGACCGCACGATGATATTACTTTTCAACCACTTGATCTTAACCGTCCGATTAAGTCAAGGATACTCAAGTTCCTTCAAATTTTTCGTGCTAAAATGTTTTCTCTCCCACTTATTTAAAACCCTAATATCCTTTCTCTAAAACCTTTTGCATTTCTATACTTCTTAAACCGCAAATCTTTTCCAAGAATTTTCTAACACTCAAATTTCAAGCAATTAATCTTTCTTCTCAAAATCTTCAAATCACTTCTCTGGTAATTTGCGTACCTTATATGTGCCATATCTTATCTAGTTTATATACTAGGGTTATTGGTTATATATGATTTTGGTAGTTTTATGCATCTGTTCACATCATGTTCATGATTAATCTCTGCACAAATGCATATTTTAGAGATTTTATGCATATTCAACACTCTATCCGAAGCACTTTGTCGTTTCCTAACTTATATTGTGTAAATTTATGTCTTTCAGAAATGTCAACATCTATAGTGTCTTCGAAAACTGGTGATTATGTTTCCATGATCAAGAACGTGATCGATGAGAAGTATGTGTTTTTCCACATCACAGATGACCCTGAATCTAAAGAGATATTGGAATGCTTGAAAGCATGTGGACTCGAGCAATTTTTTTATCGCCATCTGAATAGTGTGTGCATCATTGAGTCTCTCGAGTTTTTGAGGAAGTTGAAGGAGACCAACAATAAGGAGTTATACTCATTCGTCGGCGGTAACAGGATCGATGTAACCAATGATGACCTTGGAAGGATCTTTGGACTTCCAATGGGCAGAAACTACCCCGATGAGTTCACTGCAGGGATGTCAGATAAGGAATACCTGCAGAAGGTGCTGTTGAGGCCAGGGAACATCTCCAACATCACAAATGTGAAGGTTCCCTACTTGAGGAGAAAATACAGATTACTTTTTGAAATCGTTTCAAAAGTAATTCTGGGAATTGCCTTCAACCCGGATGCATTTACCCAGCAGAAGCAGCATGTAATGACAGCGATCATCGAGAAGGCCCCAGACATGAATTGGATGGGGTTGTTCAAGCATCGGTTGCTGCAAGAATCTACTAAGTTTGTTGTCAATGAGCAGAATCAGGTGGTGCTGACCAAGAATATCTGCAACATTCACAAGGTATCCATGATCCTTGCTGATAAGATCCCCAACTATCCTTGGTCAGAAATTGGGCGGAAGCCATATTTGGAGAAATTTAAAGCCTTGCTGCATAAGGACGAAGAACTGGCCGGACAAAGCGATGATGATCCTGCTCCTTATGTGCCTAAGTCAAAGAGAATCAAGGATCAGGTTCCATCTGTGCTGTCTGAAGCACAGAGAAGGGTTAGCAACAAAAAACAGCCTGCCAGAAAGCCAGCTGGGCAAGCTGAGGAGGCCACTGAGAAAAGGCAGAAGAAGCTAACCTCCATGCTTCAGAAGAAGACTGGAATGCCCTCTGGAGGTCTTCGGGATGAAGACAGTGATGTGGAGATCCTGGAATCAGATGAGGATCAGCCTGCTGAACGGTTGCTGTAGCTTACTGGTGGAGAGGCAGGTGTGAGTTCAGAACACACAATCAGCATAGGAATGGAGTTGGTTACCGCAGAAGGCGAATGTGGTGAGGAGAAGGAGGAGCAGATGGAGGACGCCCAGGATGAGTCTGAACCATCAGATTCTGCTCACCTGAGTTCCTTGTTCAAAGGTAGAGAGGCCACCCACTTTCCCAGATCAGCTACCCCTATTTCCAAATCACCCTCTCCCACAACCCAGAAAACACCTTCACCTTCACCCGAACCACAACCCCCACAAGACACAGCCAGTAAACCACATACTTCCACACCCCCTCCTGCTCGGAAAACCATGCCAGACGAGCTGGCTGCAGATGAAGGCGAGGACTTGTTTGTCTCCATCTCACGTAATTCATTCAACAAGAGGACTCTCCTCGAATCGCCTGAACCAGAACACTCTACAGTATATTTTCTGTGAAGACAGGTGAATGCCTTCCTGGACCAGAACTTCCCAGAGCTCATCAATCATCCTGGGATCAGGAAGCAAATGGAAGATATTATCTTCTGGAGGGACATCGGACTCAAGGACATTGAAGACTTTCTAATATTAATGGAGTCCTTGGAGTCTGATTACTTCGTTGACTTGGAGAAGTGGGCAAAGCAGAATGCCGGTGTAGCTAGTGTAGCAGAACTAGCCTCAGACGATGACATCAGATGGCTGGTACACCAGAAGTTGGGCATTGTTGAGGAAGAGGAAGACATTGCATATACTTACAATGAGTATGAGTAACCTGTTGATGAACCAGTCAAGGGTGCTGCAAATGAGACCCTAACTGGCGAGGCATCAACATCTGGTCAGGTTGTTACTCTCTCTGCCGAAGCCCTAGAGATGGTTACAAAGTCTATTCAATATGGGGTCAAGGCATCTGTCGATCAACAATTCAACACTCTGACTCAGACTCTGATGGACAGATTTAGAGAGGAGCAACAAGCCTTGGTTGATAACGAAAGGCAACTGACGATTGAGAAGTTGCTGCATATGCATGATAAGATATCTGAGACATTTATGAATCGCATTAATCCACTATCAGATAAGCTTACCGCGGAGGTATCCATTCTGTCCGATATCAACACTCTTCTGGAAAGCATCTACTTATCCTTGGGAAAGACGGACACCAGCCTTGATGCTGTTTGGAGAAGACTAGAGGGATCCATCAGCAAGGCACAAAAGGATTTAGAGTCTGTTATGAACCGAGTAATGGGACCACAACCCACAGCTTCAACTGTCCAGATCACCCCTCTTGCCGTCGAAGAACTGAAGGAAGAGATGTTAAGGGAATTCAATGCCCTGAACATCAGAATTACAAACCTTTTTGCTGCAACCAAAAAGGGGGAAGATGGGAGATCAGAAAAACAGCAAGAGGAATCAGAAACACATGTTGAGTCATCTGGACGTGATCTAACACTTGCTGCACCAGAAAAGACAACTGCTGAGGTCCCTGATACAGAGCTTGCTGAGATGTTTCACTCAGTTGAAGAACACAGTAGATTGTTTGTGAGTCAAGACAAGGCCATTACTGAAGTGAAGTCTTCCCTTGGTGAGCTGATAACAAGGGTTGACAAGATTGAAGACTTCTCGTCAACTGTTTAGAAAAAATTTGATCAGGAGGATCAGGCAAAAAGTCTTGAACTGGTAAAGAAACTGCAAGAAGAAGAAGACACTGTAGAGACATAAGGGAAAGAAAGAAAGCTGCAGAAAGCCAAGCCAGTAAAGAAGCAAATCAAGAAGCTAATCGTGACCCGTTCTCAATCGCAGGTAATAGCTGCAGAAAAGGAAGAACAACAAATGAGACAGGGGATCATCGAAGCGGCTATTAAGAAAAAGAAGTGTGCTGAAGCTGCCGGACTGAGCCGAACCTATGTCAGACGACAAAATAAGAAGGCAACAACAACAGAAGAAATGGACTGGGAAGAGCGTGCGTTTCCTGAAGAGGTCGAAGGTATTCTGGTAGCTCGACAGGATTTGATTCCAGAATGGACAAGAATGAAGGTCGACTGGCTTAGCGACGTTTATATTCTACAAAAGATACCAGAACACTCAGACCAAGGAGCATTCGACGCGGAGTTTCTAAACTGGTTGGAGATCAAGTATGAAAAATTCTGCAAGGTGGTAATGCATGAAGGAAAGATCATATCTTTAATTCCTTCTGCACCCAGGTTTGAAACGATGATTTCGCCGCTCAGAGCTGATAAATCTCTTGACCCAATCGAATTCAAGAAGCTCTTTTATGATTTCGCCAGAAGAGGAGAAATAATCGAAAGAGAGAGACTGGAAGCTTTGCTTCAGAGGATGTACAAGATTTTTGCCATTCCAGCCAATCTCTAGAGATTCTCATTTTAAAGAAGTCAGAAGACCTTTACTTAGATCAGATGATAGGTAATCCTTGTTTATCATTTCTTGTACTTGTAAATTTCAACACTTATCAATGAAATGAGTTACCTTTCCGGTCTTAAGACAACACCTCATTGTCTTCTGATTTCTATTGTTTATGGTATTTACATTTATGTCATCTGTTTTTCTGATTAAGTGTTTTGGTTCCATCAAAAAGGGGAAAATTGTTGGAAAATTTGTATTAAGTTTTGATGGAAGTTCCAAAACAGATTGTAATAGGACCAGTCAGACCTGTTAACTGACTGATGATTTAGAACCAGGATAGGATGACCAGCTGAGTTGTATAGTCAGCTGATATAAAAGATAGGTCACATATTGAGGGGGAACCCAATATGTATAGGTCGGGTCAGAAGACCAGACGGGTCAGAAGACCAGACGAGTCAGAAGATCAGACGAGTCAGAAGATCAGACGGGTCAGAAAATCAGACGAATCAGAAGATCAAATGGGTCAGAAGATCAGACGGGTCAGAAGACAAGATGAGTCAGAAGATCAGACGGGTCAGAAAACCAGACGAGTCAGAAGATCAGACGAGCCAGTTAGTCAGATGATCAGGTGAAGACATGAAGCTAAAATTCAGAAGACCTGAAGATCAGATGACTACCAGAAGATCAAGACCAGAAGACCTATATCAGTCGAGTCTGCTAGTTGGGCTAAGACAACTTGCATCAGAAGACTCTATCAGGTAGACTGGTCAGTTTTATCTGATCAGGTCAGCTCACACCAGGTGTCAACTGATGTTGCACCAGGTCATGCGTAGTAAATCAGACAAGAAGAATGTCAACCTTAGTTGGTAGAACAAACACTGAATAGAGTGTACTTATTAACCAATACGTACGGAGCTAACAAAGCAGAATTCGGCGCTGCATAGTCAAACGACTAGAAAGGACAAACATACATGCTTTCGTCCATGCCGTTCCTGAAGCACGTCACATCAACCCTGCAATTCTACCAAATATAGCCTAAAATTCAAATTGTTCTCCAACGGTTATTTGATTTCGAGGTCTATAAATATGGGATCATTCTTCATAGTGAAGACACGGAAATTATCATCAAGCTCAAGCTATAGCAAATTTCCGCACGAAGAACACAAATTTGAAGAATATTTCTAAGTGTTCATCCTATTGTTCTTAGCATAGAAATATCATCCTCTAGCTTTAGGCTACATAAATACTAGGATAGATTTCCAATTGGAACAACAACAAATCTTTACCCAAACCCAAAAGTTAGGTTATGTTTGTTTTGCAAAATTTCAGACTAGGGTTTCTAGTTTCTGATTTCTGGGATCGGTTGAGTGAGAACTCCTTAAACATCTGTTGTACTGTGTTGGACTAACACATTAAACTAAGTCCAGTTGGTTAGTTGGTGCCCCTGCTGATAGGGAAGAGTGGACGTAGGACTGGTTGTCCGAACCACTATAAAAATCTTGTGTGCTTAACCTGTTTTACCTGCTTTACACTATAGCACACTACCTGATTTGATATTGCATACATATTCTGAGTCTAGATCAGTTCTGCATCAAGCAACTGATCTGGTCAACTTGAAACTTTGTCATCTGATTGAAAATAGACAAGCAGAATCTGATTCTATAAAACTGGTTTTTCACATGGGTTAAAACTTAGCTTCCGCACATCAGTTAAACTGATAGACACCGAACTGATCTGCCTTCAGTCGATCAGTAAGTTGGATATCAGTCCAAACTGACTCACTCACACTCTGATCAGGCAACTTGCTTTCACACCTGATCTTGCACGAAAAGTTTTCAGAAGTCTATTCACCCCTCTCCTCTAGACTTCTGCCCTCACAAAACCCGTTCGGGACCTACAAGCGAGCTGAGTTGTTGGACTCCAAACCTGTCTCCACTCCTTTGTCAGTTGGGGAGTCTCTTGTTAGTGGTGGTGATTCGTTCAGTGATCCTACGTTATACAGGTCTCTTGTTGGAGCCCTTCAGTATCTGACAATCACCCGACCTGATCTCTCATATGTTGTCAGTTCTGTCAGCCAGTTTCTTCACTCCCCAACCACTGATCATTTTCTGGCAGTTAAACGTACTCTTCGTTATGTCAAGGGTAAGTTGCACTATGGTCTCTCGTTTGTCAAGAGGTCTGACTACTCCGTTTTGGGTTACTCTGATGCCGACTGGGCATGTTGCACCGAGACACGTCGCTCCACCTATGGCTATTCTATCTTTATTGGAGGCAATCTCGTTTCTTGGCCTGCCAAGAAACAGCCCACTATTGTCCGTTCGAGTTGTGAGTCTGAGTACCGGGCAATGCGAATGCAGCATCCGAGTTAGTTTGGGTCACTAATTTGTTACGTGAACTCCGGTCACCCTTGTCTTCTCGGCCCACTCTCTTATGTGGCAATAAGAGTGCTATTTTCTTGAGTCAGAATCTTGTGGCTCATAAACGAGCTAAGCATATTGATTTGGATTATCATTTTGTTCGTGAGCTCGTCTCCTCTGGGAAGTTGGCTACCGGCTTTGTTCCTTCCCATCTTCAGCTTGCATATATCTTCACCAAGAGCCTCCCTCGTCCGGCCTTTGAGTTTCTTCGTTCCAAGCTTTGCGTGTGTCTTCACCCCACGCAGTGCTTGACGGGGGGTAATAGAGATAATGATTAGAGATACGTCTTTGACCGTATATTTTTGTAATTAATATTCTTTAATTACTTTCCTTGTATCTCGCCCATATAATTTGGGTATATTGTTGTACTCCTGTAATCTCTATAATTAATACGAGTTTTCTCAATCACCAATTCAACGGTGATTCCCAATCTCTCTTATGGTTTCTAAATATTCTCACAATATATATATATATATATATATTTATTTGCATGTTAAAATTAAATTGACAAACACCATTTAAATAATAGCTTTTCAAATTTTTTCATGAATATTAAGACAATAATTAGTAAACTCGAGATCTTTTACTCAAATTTGATGGAAGTTGAGATAAATCAGTTTTTTCATGAATTGTAGTATGTGATAGTTCAATAAAACTTTGAGCATGAGCAATGTTTACTAGCATATCAATACCGACAATGTTTGTGGGTGTATCAGACACGCTCTTTTGCGGAATTGCATTAGATGGAGGGGTTTGTTTATCAACTATATGAAAATACTTATAAATAGACCATTAGACCTGACTCTGTAACAACAAATTTTTTTAAAATATATTAATTTAATAATTCTTAAATTAAATTTATCTCCACCCACCTTTTTTATCAAATAAAAATATCATTTCATAAATTGACATACAAAAATAACACAGAAACTTATTATTAAATAATCTAATCCTCAATATGAAAATGACACAGAAACTTAATATTAAATAATCTAATCCTCAATGTATTTAAATTCTCAATTTCAATTTTCAATTGCTAGGATCTCTCTTATAATATTAGTCAATTAGATTTCAATCCCCTAATTCCCATTGGTATATATAGGCAGTAGGCTTGAAGTTCTTTGTTTTCCTATATATTTATACTGCTCTGCCCTCGGTCATCATGATATATACAAGTATACAACTGAAATTATTTAGTTCTCCTAAATCCAATAGTATCCCTATTTGTAGATAAACATGGGCGAAACGTGGAAGGGGAAAAACCGTAAAATTGCTCGACTACTTCAAACCGTACCTTGCTGTAGAGGAAGGGTTTCAGGATTGCGTTCGAGATTTGGGGGAGTACCAATATTTATTTCTATTTTTTTATTAAAAATTTTTAAGGGGTATATTAAGTATTTCATAGTAAAATATGAGGTGGGGCAAATTGCCCTATCTTGCCTATGAGTGTGTCCGCCCTTGATCAAGTAGGGCATAAATATTAAGCTAAACCAATTAAGTAAGAGAGGGTCTCATCATGTGCACCTGGTACAACAAGTTGAATGGTAAAACATACTATAAAATATATACACGATGCACTTAATGCATACAAAATTTAGCCATTAAATAAATTTTTGACATTCAAAATGAACATTAATACCTATTACTTAGGCACTCGTAGACTAATTAACAGGTTTTATGACATATATTCGAACTCGGCATCACTGTTTAGCAAATGATGTAATACTAAAAAGCATATAAAATGTCATCGTTTAGTGAGTGTGAGAAAATAACCCATAAAATTGTATAAGTGTGTTTAAAGGATGATATTTAGTATGCTAAAACGTGATATTTTAATTGAGATAATTAATGATATTTGCAAACTTAAATATTTTTATTTTTCTTTCTAAAACTGACCCTCACAAATTTTGAATTTTAAGATGTTAATCTTGATTAGAGTTTGCAACCCCACTAATGGTAATACCATCGTCAAAAGTAGGGAGCATTGACTACCTTTATGGAAGTTGGAAGATGGAGGCGTTAACTGATGCGCAGAGAGAGTAACCAATTTTTACTTTATTTGTATCATGTTAGTATATTTTTGTCAAATTGGGTCAAATTCAAAATTATATTTTCCTCTAGGTGGAAGTATATCCTCTAAATTGAAGTAAATATAAATCATAAGAGAGGGTCTCGTGTGCATCAAGTGTACCGTGCACTTTATAATGTATTTTAAAATTATGCAATTTATTGCACTAAAATATATTGAACCGTGCAATATTTTTCTCATATTAATAATTACACGGTTTAATATAAATAAGTTGCATTATTCTAAAATATATTATGGAGTGAACAGGTACACCTGATGTTTACAAGGCATAGCCAAATTATAATTGGTCATGAAAATCGATTTACATAACGATCTCATCAAACTATTTCAAAGGCCAATCGATCAATATTATAGTACCAACTAAATAGACTGTTTTGGTTCTTTTCTAGTGGTAGATTCCAATTTCTCACAAAACTACTAATTAGGAACAACTTCTCATTACGATGATTAGGGCTGGCATACTGTACTGTACTATACCGGTTATATCATATATCGTACCGGAATTTACGGTAGGAGAAAATTCATATTGTATCGTACTAAAAAATTCGGTATATCAAAATTTATGTATGCTAAAATCTCATACCGTATACCGTAACAAATTTTTGGTATACCGCATCGTACCTACATTTTGGTATACCATACCGTACCGCAATTTCAGTACATGTGAGGTCCCGATTAAAACTGATTTTGCGCGTGCGGAAGCAAACATTTCATTCAATGCATATAAAACAGGGGTGAGGGCAGAGTGATTCCAGATTTTTGCTTTTAAGAACGATGTGTGTGTTTTGCTTATAATCAAATGCATATGGCAAGTAAGAACATAAAGCAGTAAAGAACACACGATTTTATAGTGGTTCGGAGTCCAACTCCTACATCCACTCTTCCCTATCAACAGGGGCACCTACTTAACCAACTGGACTTAGTTTAACGTGTTAGTCCAACACCAAACAGATGTTTACCGAGTTCACACTCAAACGGGACTTATCACCCTCACGGGATTGCTGCCCCTCCTTTCGGGATTGCTAGATGTTTACCGAGTTCACACTCACCTACAAACTTAACCGACTGATTTGGGTAAGGTTTGTTTGGTTTCCAACTAGGTTGAGATTTTCCCTTACATTTGCTTAGCCTCAATGCTAAGGATGGGAAAATCTCTCTAAGCTTAGGATATGACATTTATGCTTAGATACAATGAAGAACACTCTTGGGTAAATTTAGATATTTAATGCTCTGTGTTCTTGAATGGAGTTGCTTGAATATTTGGCTTTAATTTCACTTTGTAGATCCTCCATTATCTTCTTTTGAAGATAGTGCAATGTATTTATAGTGTGGATTTAAATATTACCGTTGGAAAGTAATATTCAAATCCATACTAATAACTTCCAAATTTTTCTTTGTCCTTTTGCACTTTTCCTTGCAGCTTTATGTCACATCAATATGTGTGTTGTCTTCTTATTGGCCAGCTGTTTTTGTGTGTCTAACGGATCCGATTTATTTCGTCTTATTCTTTATTCGACTCTTCCGATTAAAATCGTTTGATCCGTATGCAGATTGGTCTGTCCGAATTGTCCAGAGAAATTTGTCCGCAGATTGGTTCCCAGAAACTGGTCCGGCAGATTGGGTCTCCGATCGATCCGCATACAGATCGACAAGACAACATCAGTCGCGAAGATCTCGTCAACTGCGGACCGTCAAGAAGATCAGTCACCAGACCGGGTCCACAAGAAGATCGCGTCACCAGACCGGGTGGCCAATATCAGTCACCAGACTGGTCAAGAAAGATCCGGGTCACAAAGACGTCACCGCGACCGGGTCAAGAATATCGCGTCACCAGACGACTGTCAAGAACATCGTCACCAGATCCGTCAAGAATATCCGTCAAGAAAGATCGTGTCACCGACGATCGATCAAGATCGATCAAGATCATTCGACATCTCGACAACACCGATCTCGACCATCTTGCCTAATTTCGTGAGTTCCCCTTAATTTGTTCTTCGCTCCTCAACTTGTTATCTGTAGATTAGCTTCAAAAATACAAGTTGATAATGTTTTGGCATAATTTATCAAAACTAAAATATCCCAACAGTGACATCATACCGTACCAAAATTTCTGGTATATACCGAATTAATGGTATATCGTTTCATGCCGAAAATTCGGTATACCGTTCATACCTTGATTATTTATTAAAAAAAAACATGTATTTTATGAATAATAATTTATCTTAACATATGTCTTAGTAGTCTAACTGTTCAATTCATAATATATTAAAAATAATACAATCCATGTTTCAACAAATGCTAAAAGAGAAAGAGTCCAGTGAGAGGGAAATACTAAGGCTAGAGTTTATAAACTAAAATATTAAAATTTTAATTAAATTAAAAAATAATAAAATATTAAAATAATAAAAATTATATATATATATATATATATATATATATATATATAATGGCACGGTACATAGTATATATCGGTATACAGAAAATTTTCGATATATTGGTATATTTTTCGGTATACCGGTATATCGGACCTTACAAAATTTTATACCGTTATCGTACTGTAATGTTCGGAACGGTAACCATACCTTACCGAAAATTCCGGTATACCAAAAATTTCAATAAATTTGGTATTTTTGGGTACGATAAGCTCAGTATACCGGTATATTCGGTATATTTTTCACCCCTAATGATGATGTAGCTAAAATTTTCATATGTGTAAATAATGTTGACACATATAAAGTCAGTAACAATTTCTTCACCTCTCACAAAGGCCTTTGGCCCACATAGAAAAATTATCAAAACCATTTAGGTACGATCAACTCTTGAGATGGGTCAGTCCATACAGAGTTTTGCTCTTGCTTGAAGTGGGCCCCCCACTAGTGGACGGTGGATTCTTAATCCCCAAATTAATCGATCTTTGTATCAGATACCGAATTTTGAAAAAAATTAGAATGTACATGTGACCACCAAAGGACTTAGTTAATGGTCCTAACACATCGAAACTACAATTATAAAATGACCACGAAGCTATAGAGAAATATTTTGTGGAAAGATAATTTTATTTATACAGTGAAGAGGTATTTATATAAGTATGCAATAAGTACATTTGAGAGAGAATCCGATGTGGGATGTACACAAAATAGTTATATACAAATACTCTTAATACGCTCTCTCAAGATGGGGGGCGGTTGATGACACCGATCTTGTCCATAAGTAAAGAAAGTCGATTGCGGGCTAGAGATTTAGTAAGAGCATTAGCTAACTGATGCGAGGAAGAAACATGAGATACACGAAGCTGGGAAGTCTTGACCAATTCCCGAACAAAATGATAATCTATTGCAATGTGTTTCATGCGAGAATAGAAGACAGGGTTCGAACAGAGATAGGTGGCCCCAATATTATCACTATAAAGAACTGGGCAAGTGGATTGAGAAACAGCGAGCTCAACCAAGATAGAACGAGTCCACTGTAACTCAATAGCGGCAACAACTATAGCCCGATATTCAACTTCAGTAGATGATCGAACAACATATCGTTGCTTCCGAGAACTCCAAGAGATAGGATTGGCACCGAGAAAAATAATAAAGGCCCCAGTTGAAGTACGATCATCACAGTTGCCAGCCCAATCAGCATCAGTAAAGCAGTGAAGCGAAAGAGGGGAATCACGTCGAAGATGAAGGCCAATGTCCTATTCAAGTAGCGAAGTAGACGCTTGACAGCACCCCCACTGAGAGAGTTTGTTGATAGCAAAAGCAATATCGGGTCTGGTCATAAGAAGATACTGCAAACTTCCAAGGACCTGACGATAAGTAGAAGAATCAGATGGTTTACTACCATCAATAAGGGAGAGTGCAGAGCCTAGTGCAATAGGAGTTTGGACGAGTTTGGCATTGAGCATGTTATGCTTTGAGAGCAGATCCGTGATATACTTTCGTTGACAGAGAAAATAAGCAGATTTGGTACGAAGAACCTCAACAACAAGGAAGTACGATAATGATCCAAGATCTTTAACCGAAAACTTTGTCGCCAAACCAGTGACTACTCGAGTGAGAAATGAGTCATCATTACCTGTGAGGATGAGATCATCAACATACACCAGAAAGTAGGCAATAACATTCTGATGATTGTAGACGAAAAGTGATTCGTCTGACTTGATGTAAATAAAACCAACAGAGACCAGAAAATCCCAAAGAGAATTATACCAGGTTCGAGGAGCTTATTTCAAACCGTAAATAGATTTTTGCAGTTTGCATACATATGAGGGACAATTCTTGTCCAAGAGGCCTGGGGGCTGAGCCATGTAAACTTCATCAGTTAAAGTGCAATGCAAGAACGTATTGTTGACGTCAAACTGTCGAAGTAGCCAGTTCTGGAAAACGGCAATACTTAGAACAATCTGACAGTTGCTGGCTTCACAACAGGGCTGAAAATCTCAAAATAGTCAATACCAGGGCGTTGATGAAACCCCTTAGCAACGAGATGAGCCTTTAACTTATCAATAGTGCCATCAGGTTTATGCTTGATTCGAAATACCCACTTACAGTCAACCACATTATGTGAGAAAATGGGAGAAACAAGATCTCATGTGCCATTCTTGAGTAAACCAGTGAACTCAGAAGACATGGCATCACACCATCGAGGATCAGAAAGGGCTTGTGTAACAGATGAAGGCTCAACATCAAGTGAAATTGAAGATGTTAGGACAATACCTCGGATTTGGTTTGTGAATGTTATTCTTAGAGCGTGTAGTCATTTGGTGATGTTGTGCACTAAAATAAGAGGATCATGGATCAAGATGTGGCTTAGTGATCTTAGTGACACAAACAATAAATGTGTAAAGTGGATTGTATTTATGTTATATGATTGTTTGAGATAATAAGAGTTTGAGTAATAAATTTGCAAGAGGTTTGGTATGGTATTAATTTCTCCTCCATTCTTGGTCATAAATGACCCATATTTATAGTTTTTGGGAGAGTGGAGCTCACTCTCCCGGATGCAAGTACAAGGGGCCGAAAGTGGCTCTGTAAAACATTAAATGCTACAAGATTAATGTGACTCAGGTCGGAGGTCGCTGGGACGCCGCCCGAGACAAATCCGGATAATCAGGGATTTAGCCGTTTAACTACTCCTAGCTACTCATCATTACCGTCCTTTACTGACACATCTCTGATTAGGGTCATTCTTAGGTAAGGTCCCTGGAGCTGCTCGCCTGCCACGGGTCCCACCTCAATTAATGCTCCGTACCCATGCCAATATGCGACCTGCGAGGTGCATCAAGGTCACAAGCTTGCCCTTGAGGTGACCTTACTTCCATTTCTCTGGCGAGGTGTTATACTTGTGCAAAATTCGGTCCGGCCCTCTACTTCTTTCTAGGTCGGGCCCGACCTCGCGCTATATGCCCAAAACAATAGCCCCTAGTTCGTCTTCTTGTGCTCGCAAAGGGGGAACGAGGTACCCTCTTTGTCCTTACCCTGAGTGTGATGTTCGAGGTCTCAGAAACTTCTCGAGTACGCATGAGCAGGTCTTGGAAATTGATGACGACAGCTCGCCTCGACTGTCGTGCCTACTGAGGCTAGGTGATGATGGTGCGTGGGTTCCACGCGCGGGACACGGAAGGTCGTGGGTCGAACCACGCGCCCTAAACTCTTATAAATACACCTTTCTTCTCTCATTTTCCATTTTCCACTCTTCAAACTCTCGAAAATTACCTAGCTGCTCCGGCGATTCTTGTTCGTGCAATTCCGGTGTTCGTTTCTCCTCAGGTAAATTCTAGATCTCTTTCCTTCCTTCGTTTGTTGCATCTTTCTGTGACGACTGGCATCCGAGAGTCGAGAAAATTCGGGGAGTGTGGCTGGGAGTTCTGCTACTATCATTGTGACTCGCCGGCGGCGAGGCCGCGGCGTTGCTAAGGCGTCGGTTGTGCTCGTCTCTTCAGAGATGGTAAGTGAAATACCTATACGGGCTGGGGGAGAGGTTACCTCGAAGAGGCGCCGTCTGCGTCGAGCCGTGGAGGAGCCTCTGGAAGATGTTTTGGTTCCCGCCGAGCCTGAATTTCAAATTTTGGAGGAGGCGGGGGAAGAGGAAGACGTCCCTAGTTCTGATTCAATTGATTCAGCCGAGTTTGACTTCTTGTCGGATGAGTTCATCGCCGAAGTGCCAAGCGAGGACGACGAGGTCGATGATGTCGATCGCAGGTTGAGAGTTGAAGAGAGCTTGACCCGTCCTCGCGAGGTGATTCCTAGGCCAACTTGGGTTCGCGAGGATAGTACCTTTGCCGCGAGCGAGGTGACTAGCTCGGTGACTAAAGCCGACCTCTTCTTGTGGCAGGAGCAGTTCCGGGTCCCTAGCGATGTTCATTTATGGGTTTCCGGATACAAGGTTGATTATGCCGACCAAGTCCCCGATGGGTGTGTGGCGATCAATTATGACACGATGGAGGCAGGGCTCCGCTTTCCTCTTCATCCCATGATCACCTCACTGTTGTGGTTCTGGGGCCTAGCTCCGACCCAAATTACTCCTAATGGATGGAGTACCATCATCGGGCTCCTATCGCTATTCGGGCGGGTTCAACCTCGGGCGTTCCCTTCCGTCAAAGAGTTGAACTCTCTGATCTCGCTAGCGAAGTGGGGAAAGGACCCGGGGTACTACTATGTAAAGGCTCGCCCCCATATGAAGATAGTTGAGGACCTCCCTAGCAAGGTCCAAGATTGGAAAGAGAAGTGGTGGTTGGTGGGGGAAGCCTGGCAAAGCCCCGTCTATGCTCTGGGATCTCTCTGATATCGCGAGATACCTCGCGACTATGTGACCTTTAAACGTAAGTTCTTTTGATCTCGCCTTCATCCATAATACTGATTTAACTTTTTCCCCTTATTGCAGCCCCTAAGAACTCCAAGACCTCCGAGCTCTCCCTTCCTTTCCTCATCCGGTTGATCCAAGTTTGCCTTATTGATCCCGACTAGCTATCTTTGACTATTCTGCAAAGATTGAAGTGTTTGGAGTTCGCCGGCTTGACGGTACTGTCTCGCTCGCTTTTAGACGCCAGTATCCCCGGTAAGTGATTTGGATAATATTCGGTCCGACTTGATTATTTGTTTGTTTGCTTAACCGGCCTAACTCTCCATTTGTCTCTAGTTTCTTTCATAGAGCCCATACATTTCACTTCTGCCAAAGTCCTTGACGAGATGCAGAACCTTAATTCCAAAGATATGCGTGAGAAGGTTGCTCGGACCTTGGCTCTTTCGAGGCAGTAGTCGGATAGGAGGAAGAAAGCTGCATAGAGCGGGGCCACCGAAACTCCGCCCCCGAAGATAAAAACTGGCGCCCCGGGGTGAGGTAAAAAAAGGGCAGCTGCAGAAGCGCGAGTATCTGGGGGGAGTTCCCCGAAGCAGGTCCGAACATCCGTGGATATGGATGTTCTGCGGAACTCCCTGAGCGGGAGAGTGGTGTTGTCGGGTTTGGTGGGGAACCCAGATACAATCATTGAGATTACCCAGTGATGGAACCGCGAGGTCGAGGACCGCACTTTCCTCGGTTGGAACCCGGACTCCCGCCGACGGTAAATATTTTTTTATCATCCTGTCTTTTTCTTTGTTCGTCAGGAAAGGGACCTCGTGCTCACTTATAATTATCTTGCAGATACAACCTAGATGATGGGGTCTTTCGTGGGGAGGCAACTCGCAACTTCTTATGGTCGCGAGACCCTGCTGCCAACGATGCTCAACCCTCTTATCTCCGTCAGATCGCCGTCGATACCCCGAAGTCCTGGACTTTGGATCTCCACGAGGAGGCTCACACCCAGCACTTCTCGGAGAACCTGACCTTGGGGGTCGCCCATATGTGCCGGTCCTTAGAATTTATCTAGAGGAGCCGGGAGCAATATGGTCGGGCAAAAATCTAGGCCCAGAAAGCTGAGGCAGACTGTTCACTGATGAAGGTGGATTTGGTGAGGTCGACGAAGGAGAGGGAAACTGCCATCAGTGCCAAAGTCGCAGCCGAGGAAAAGCTGAAAGAGGTGGCTCGGGAACGGGATGATATGGGAAGGAAACTCTCGCAGATGGCGAAAGATCTCGAGCTCCGAGATAAGAAAGTAAAGGAGGGCATGGACAAGACCGCCGAGGTGGAGAATCGGTGTCGCCGGTTAGAAGCTGAGGTCCATGACTTCCCTGTTACCATCAAGTTAGAGCGTCATCACGCCTCCAACATGGCCTATATCCACTCCTTCTTTAATGCTGTCCGGGCCTGCCACCGGGCCAACAACCTCGAAGGGGCCAAGTCAGCGATGACTGAGTTGCTCGTGGCCTATATGCGCAACAACCATGTTAGGGAGGGGGATGATCTTCCTATCAAAGACCTCGCCGCTTATGGTGTGGATTTCAGCATTCTTCCCCCAAGCACCAATCTTTATGATCCCGAGGAGCTTCTCGGGTTGCTGAATGATGAGATGGAGGGTGGCCGGGATGGCGGTGATGATGAGGTTGTCGGCGGCGATGATGGTGGAAATGGTGAAGGGAATCGAGCTGGTGTCGAGATTCCCGAGATTGAACAAGATGCGTCGATCAACCCTGTTGAGGGGACCTCGAATGCTCCGCCGAGCTGATTCCTTGGATGGTTTTTCTGCGGTAGTATGCCATTTGCCTTTGGGCGTTCTTATGTAATCGCCCTTCGGGGTTTTTTAATCGAGTGGTTTGGTCGCCCTTCGGGGTGTGTAAGTCTTTTGCTGCCTCCGGGCAATGTACTTTGTTGCCTTTGGGCGTTTATCAATGGAACTGTCGTTGCTTTCCTTTTTTTTATCTTTCTCGCTTCTCTTTTGAACGTTTGTTTATTTTTCGCCAACACTTTGAGATCGGCGAGTTTGTATCTTGTCTTTCTGAAAACCTGGGTAATAAACAATAATGATAAACAATAATGATAAAAGATCTGTTAATTGATAGCGACTTGACTGTCGGCTTAGATAGGGTATGCGACATGATTGCCTTCACATATTCTTGGCTTTGTCGACTTAGACTAGGTATGCGACATACTAGCCTTCATATGTTCTTGGCTTAGCCGACTAAGACTGGGTATGCGACCGAGGTCGGCTTAAACTGGGTATGCGACATACTAGCCTTCATGTGTTCTTGGCTTAGCCGACTTAGACTAGGTATGCGACCGAGGTCGGCTTAGACTGGGTATGCGACATACTAGCCTTCATATGTTCTTGTCTTAGCCGACTTAGACTGGGTATGCGACCGAGGCCAGCTTAGACTGGGTATGCGACATAATAGCCTTCATGTGTTCTTGGCTTAGCCGACTTAGACTGGGTATGCGACCGAGGTCAACTTAGACTGGGTATGCGACATACTAGCCTTCATGTGTTCTTAGCTTAGCCGACTTAGACTGGGTATGCGACCGAGGTCGGCTTAGACTTTTTCATTTGCGAATTTATGTCTGACCGAACTTGTGAGAGGTCGGGGACCAGCCCCCCAAGTTCGTAAATGTAAAAAGATGGAGCAAGCTTGTGTTATAAGTCATAACTCATAGAGAAATATACAACCAATCTGGATTTTACAACTCATAGTTATTGGTAGAACTTCTTCAAGTAGGTCGCATTCCACGGATACATCGCTGGAATGCCCTTCAAGTCTTCGAGGTGGTAAGCCCCATTTGGCAGGCATTTCGAAATCTTCATGGGTCCCTCCCAAGTTGGACCAAAAACTCCTTTCTGGACACCGAGGATCCTTTTTAAGACGAGGTCGCCGACCTTAAATCTTCGGATTTTTGCTTTTGAGTTGTAGTATTTCTCTGACTTTCCTTTGTAATTTGCATTCTTTAAGTTGGCCTCCAATCTTTTTTCTTCGAGGAGGTCGAGGCTGAGAGATATGGCTTGATTGTTCGTCCTTTGTGACTGTTTGCGACG
This sequence comes from Stenogyne calaminthoides, assembly GCA_037126765.1. Classification (NCBI taxonomy): domain Eukaryota; kingdom Viridiplantae; phylum Streptophyta; class Magnoliopsida; order Lamiales; family Lamiaceae; genus Stenogyne; species Stenogyne calaminthoides. Next base: position 27,716,442 of record JBBCBC010000025.1, read on the forward strand.
TTCGATGGCTTCTGACCATGACCTCGGCTGGTATGACTGCCTCCGTCCCGAAAGCCAGAGCAAAAGGTGTTTCGCCCGTTGAATTTCGGGACGTGGTTCTATATGACCATAAGATGCTCGGAAGTTTGAAAACCCATAATCCATTTGACTCAATGAGTTGAGTTTTCAGGGTGTGTTTGATTATTTTGTTCACGGCTTCAACCTGCCCATTGGACTGGGGGTGATAGGGGGTGGAGAACAGCTTTGCGATTTTCCACTTCGCGAAAAAGGCATCGATCTCGAAACCATCGAACTGCTTCCAATTATCTGTGACGATTGTTTGTGGTAAGCCAAAACGGCAAATGATGTTTTTACAGATGAATCGTATGATTTTCTCCTGGGTGATGGTTGCTAAAGGTTCTGCTTCCGCCCATTTGGTGAAGTAGTCTACTGCGACCATCGCGAATTTTGAACTGCCCGGGGCTTTTGGGAAAGGACCAATCAGGTCAATCCCCCACTTCGCGAACGGCCATGGGTTGTAGATCGACGTAAGCTCCTCCATAGCTCGCTTAATTGTTGGAGCAAAAAACTGTCATTGCCGACACTTCTTCGCGTACACAATTGCATCTTTCCTTAGGGTTAACCAATAATAGCCTTGTCTGATCGTCTTGTAGACGAGAGACTGACCTGCGGTATGATTTCCACAATCTCCCTCGTGGATTTCTTTCAAGATTACTCGGCCTTCTTCCGGGGTGACGCATTTCAAAAGTGGTAAAGAGAAATTTCGCTTGTAAAGTTATTCGTTGATTACGGTGTACCTCGCTGCTCTTAGTTGTAATCGGCGAGTTGCGACCTTATCCTCTGGCAGTATCCCTTTCTCGATGTATTCTTTGATGTCGGTCATCCAGTTATTTTCCGGGGTCGTGATCTGGAAGACTTCCTTATGAATGTTTGATGGACTCGCTTGATCCGTCCAAGTTATTTCCTCTATGTTGATGGCGATGCGACCTACCGATGGAGCGTTGAGCTTGGTAACTGCTATGCTGTCCATATCGGCGGCACCTTCGGATGTGGCCAACCGAGCTAAAGCATCTGCCTGTGTGTTTTATGTTCGAGGTATCAACTCTATTCGTACTTCTTCGAATCTTTTAACGAGGTTTTTTGCTATCTGCTGGTATTTCATCATTTGTTCACCCCGTGCTTCGTACTCTCCTGACATCTGGCATACGACCAGCTGGGAATCACTGTAAACTTTCAACTTTCGCACACCAATGGCCATTGCCATTTCCAGGCCATTTACCAAGGCCTCATACTCTGCTTCGTTGTTGGTGGCATGAAAATCAAAGCTTACAGCCGTTGTGAAGGATTGTTGTTTGGGACTGATTAGGACCACTCCAGCCCCCGCTCGGGTGCTCGTCGAGGAGCCATCGACATGCAATGTCCAAGGGACGTCGGTCGCCTCCTGTATCTTTTCTGGAAAGGTGAGCTCGGTGAGAAAGTCATCGAGGACCTGAGCCTTGATCGCAGTTCGGGGTGCGAAGGTGATCCCGAACTGTCCTAACTCAATGGACCATTTCAACAATCTTCCGGCTGTATCAGGTCGGTGTAACACCTGCCTCAGTGGCATGGTAGTCAAGACCTCTATTTGGTAATCGAAGAAATATTGTCACAATTTCCGGACACTCATAATTAAGGCGTAAGCGAGCTTTTCGAGCGGCGGGTACTTGAGCTCGGCATCATTCAGGGTTTGGCTGATGAAGTATATAGGCAAATGGTACTGACCTTCTGCCCGCACTAACACCGCGTTGAGAGCGGATTCCGAGGCCTCGAGATACAGAAATAACTTCTTGCCTGGTATGGGTTTTGCCAAGACTTGGGGGTCGGAGAGGTACACTTTGAGCTTCAGAAATGCGGCTTGGCATTGCGGGGTCCATGAGAACTTTCCTTTTTTCATGGCTTCGAAAAAAGTCTTGCACTTATCCCCCATTCTGGATACGAATTTGTTGAGAGCTGCGAGACAACAGGTCAATCTTTGGACTTCTTTCACGTTGTGAGGTGGTTTCATGTTCATGATGGCTTTGATCTTTGTAGGGTTAGCTTCGATACATCGCTGACTGATGATATGGCCCAGGAACTTTCCCGAACCAACTCCGAAACTGCATTTCTTGGGATTCAAGCTCATGTTGTACTTTCTCAAGATGTCAAAGGTCCAGGCGAGGTGGCATAGATGGTCCTCCTTCTTTTCACTTTTCACCACAATGTCGTCGATGTACACCTCCATAGTCTTTCCAATCTCGTCAGCGAACATTCGATTTACCAAACGCTGGCAGGTTGCCCCTGCGTTCTTCAAACCAAATGGCATCCTCTTCCAAAAAAAACATTTTTCTCTGTCAGAAAAGATGTGTGTTGCTGATCATCTTTATCCATGGCGATCTGGTGATACCCGGCGAACGCATCCATGAATGTCATCATCTTGTGCCCAGCGGTGCTGTCTACGAGGTGATCGATGTGCGGCATTGAAAAGTAATCCTTCGGGCAAACCTCATTGAGGTCGGTGAAGTCGATACATAGTCACCAAGAGTTGTTTGTTTTTTTCACTAGCACTGCATTGGCCACCCACTACGGCTGATCTGCTTGCTCGATCAACTTATTATCTAGCAATTTCTTTACTTCCTCAGCCAGGGCTACGTACTTTTTCGGACCGAACTTCCTTCTTTTCTGGGACACTGGCCTCTTCGTCGGCTCGATGTTCAGTTTGTGGCATGCGACCTCGGGGTCGACGCCGACCATATCCTCATGCGACCATGCAAATACGTCTAGATTCTGCTTGTGGAAATCTATCAGTTGATCTCGCAGGTTGCTGGGAATTCGCGTTCCGGTGGTCACGCTTAGTTCTGGTAGATCGAGGTCGACCGGGATTATTTCGAACTCTTCGATAGGGGTTGCTCGTTGATCATTTCTTTCTGTTCTTGGATCAAGGTTGGACTCCCGTTGTTTGGAGTCGACCTTCATTGGCTCGAAATCGAGGCGAGGTTCCAAATCTGGTAAATCTCGTGAAGGCTTCTCTCTAGCTGTGGTGTCAACTTCCATAGGTGTTACATTCGTTTCTACTACACTGTCTATCTCCATTTTATCACTTTCTTTTTCTTTCCGGGGTAGAGTTCGGCTCGTACAACTTAGCCCCACCTCGGATTTTTTACCAAAATAAAAAGTAAAATTTAAATCTACACAAGTGTAAGTTAAACATTTTCTTGCTACAATCTGGTCACCCTTAATGGTGCCGATCTTCCCGTCAGATCCAGGAAACTTAATACAATAGAAGTAGGACAAGGTGGCAGCCCCAAACTCATATTCGAAAGGCCTGCCGAAGAAAGCATTGAAGTTTGACGGGGCATCGATGATTATAAAGTCCAGCTGCTTTGTCACCTTTACTTCGATGTCCAAGGTTGATGTGATCTCGACATACAGGCGGATCATCCTATAGGCCTCAACAGGCTGGTTTCCGAAACCTCAAATCCCGACCTCACAGGGCTCCACGTAGGAGTGGAAATTGCCGAGCAGGTCCAGATTCTTCTTGAAAAGGATGTTGCAGAAAGCCCCATTATCAATCATGATGCGATGAACTAGAGCCCCCATTATTCTGGCGGAGATCACGAGTGGATCCCAGTTCAAGAAAACCACCCCATCCTTGTCCTCCTCTGTGAAGGTGAGTTGTTTCTGATTCGGGGATATGGTGTTGATGGGAAGGCAGCTCAGCACAGCATTATCGAGAGCTCGCATCTCAGCCTTTTGACGTCGGTTAGACAGGGAGGTCACTGGGAAGAAACCCCCAAGGGTCCCCCCTGTAGGGCAGATCATGTGGATGACCCTGTTCTCCGCCCCAGCTGGGATCTGTGGGCCTTTCTTTTCTTGGTCGGGCTGGTTTTCTGGCGGCGGCGCTGGTTGCTGGTTTTGCTGATGTTTTGGCTTGACGAAGTTCTCTAACTTCCCTTCCTCGTACAATCTCCAGAGCTTCCTTTGCAGGTCGCGACAATGTTCGGTGGCATGTCCAATGGAGCTGTAGTAATCGCAAAATTTCCTCGGGTTGAGTTTGGAAGGGTCCTGGTACATCTCTTTGGGTGGTGGGATATACTGCTTGCCTCTGATCACCTGAAAAACCCGAGCTGCATTCATGGTTAACTTCTCCAGGAGTTTTACCTCCAAAGGGTTATCAATTGGCTTGAAAGTTCCCGGGGCTCGGTAGTTCGTGAGTCCAGATCTCCTAAAAGGCTTCTTGGATTTCTGTTCGGGTTTCTTGGCTTCGACTTTCACCTCGCTTGGTCGCTGCTCGCCCAACCTTGAGGCCAGTATCTCGGCATTGGTGATCATAATCCCTACCCAGTATCGGAAATCGGCGTAGCTCGATGGATAATCCTTGTTCATCATTTTCCAGAGTTTTGTTCCCTTCTTCAATCCATGCACTATCCCTAATACATTGGCTTCGTCGCCCAGCGGCTCGCTTTCCATAATGAGTTGGTCTATTCGATCGATATATGCTCGGTCTGACTCATCCTCAAACTGATAGATGTTCGCCAAGCGTTGCTTTGTTCCCTTGTGAGGGGTCAGCGAGGCGAAGTGAGTGAGGAACAATTGAGCCATCTGGTGGAAAGATTCTATGGACGTCGGGGGTAAGGTGTTGAACCACCGGTAGGCTTGGTCGCCTAGAGTGAGCGGGAAAATGCGGCATTGAGTGGCATCAGTCGTGCCCACGGAGTTCATGTAGGATGTGTATTTGCTCACGTGATTTATCGGATCAGTGCTGCCGTTGTATTGGGTGATGGAGTTGACATTGATCTTGATTTGGATAGGAGCGAGCATGACCGTGGGTGATAACGGCGAGACGGGGATCTTCGTGGTGAGAGGTACTCCCCCCTATTTCGCTAATTGTTCTTGGAGATCTTTGATATTCTGGAGGATGGCGGCCATTTGTGGGGACTCGTTCTGTCCTGCGACCATGCCGTGGTGAGGGCGAGGCGGAGAGTTTCTTTCTTGTCGGCGAGGTGAGGGAGTTCGGCGACGTCTATATGGTGACGGAGTCCTTTCTGATCTACGGGGTGAGGGACTTCGTTTGAGTCGGTCCTTCACCGACACTCGTTGCCTTGGTTCGCCTTGGGCCACTGATCCTGAAAATGATCTTTCAGGCTTGGCCCTATCACGCTGCGTCGGCCTGGGCTGATCTCGCTGGGGTCCGCGACCTCGATGTGGGCCGCTATTGAAACCTTCTGAGAATAAACGTTTGTAGATGGGATTCGGCCCTTTGTTCGGATTACACCGATAGACTGGGGTACATTGTGTCCCTCGAGAGTTGGCTTCCTGGCTTCTCTCGCGGTGAGGTCCCTCATGGTGAGGTTCCTCCCAGCGAGATCCTTCATGGCGAGGTCCCTCGTAGTTGGCTCTTTCCTTGTACGCCTCTTCGTGGTGAGACTCATCGCGCCTCTGGCCTTTGCCCTTGCTTTGGGCCTTCCGGTTCAGGTTGTGGCGTAGGTCGCCATCTGGGATCTGTACTTCGGCTTGCTTTCACTGTAACTCCACGATAGCTTCATCGATTTCTTTCGGGGTACGGATTTTCTCGAGCTTTTGAGCAATCCCGGTGGTGGGTCCCCCAGCCTTGCAGTTGCTAATGGCCGGACCGCTAGCCCCTGCTCCGCCGGAGCGACATGAGGCCGAAACGGCTCTTCTCTTGGTGATGAGGGTTGCTTGAGACATGGTTGTGTGGTTTTTTGAGAGATTTGGATGTATGAGATGGGTTTGTATCGAAGATTCGTGAGGAATACTCCAATGAGAAAAACATTAAGAACTTAGCTTGATATTTCTTAAAGAGTACCCTCCTTCTAGCTTCAATTGTTGTGCACTAAAATATGAGGATCATGGATCAAGATGTGGCTTAGTGATCTTAGTGACACAAACAATAAATGTGTAAAGTGGATTGTATTTATGTTATTTGATTGTTTGAGAGAATAAGAGTTTGAGTAATAAATTTGCTAGAGGTTTGGTATGGTATTAATTTCTCATCCATTCTTGGTCATAAATGACCCATATTTATAGTTTTTGGGAGAGTGGAGCTCACTCTCCCGGATGCAAGTACAAGGGGCCAAAAGTGTCTCTGCAAAATATTAAATGCTACAAGATTGATGTGACTCAGGTCGGAGGTCGCTGGGACGTCGCCCGAGACAAATCCGGATAATCAGAGATTTAGCCGTTTAACTACTCCTAACTACTCATCATTACCGTCCTTTACTGACACATCTCTGATTAGGGTCATTCTTAGGTAAGGTCCCTGGCGCTGCTCGCCTGCCACGGGTCCCACCTCAATTAATGCTCCGTACCCATGCCAATATGCGACCTGCGAGGTGCATCAAGGTCTCAAGCTTGCCCTTGAGGTGACCTTACTTCCATCTCTTTGGCGAGGTGTTATACTTGTGCAAAATTCGGTCCGGCCCTCTTCTACATCTTTCTAGGTCGGGCCCGACCTCGAGCTATATGACCACAACAGGTGAGTCGACCCTGATTGTGGTGGAGGCAGTGTTTGAGTGTCCGGTGAAGGATCAGCACGAGGGGACGACTCGAGTGACGGTGGCGATGGGGGTGACTGTTGTATAGGAGGTGGAGGTGTTGGGGTTATACGTGAAAGTATGCTTTTACTTTGTATAACCTATGTATTAAACACTTATTTACTGAAATAAATTGTTTATCACTGTTACTTTAAATATGATTGAATGTTATATATATTTATTGCAAACCGTTCATAGCACGCGTTACATTATACTTAACGTGGTGATACCAGAAAACAGAAGATCACGTTAACAGTGCCTTGTAAACGAGTGCGTGTTTCACAACTTAGATAGACTTGAACAATCTATTGGTAGAAGTTGGTGTGTAAGGCTCAGATTGGCTTGTCTTGACCAAGAGATTACACTAGTGCATTCGATGCGCTGAAGCGGACCTGCAGAGAGGATAAACTCATTCGCACTAACTTAAGGGATGAAGAGTTAGACCTCAGTGGTTGTTTATTTCTTAATCTATGTCACTTAATAAGGACTGTGTGTGATTAGTAGTTATTGCTTTGACTTATAAATGGGAAGAGAATCATTGCGACTTCGATACCCTATATCTTGGGCAATAATATTAATTACACGACAGTTGCTAAATTAATACAGAGAATCGTGTGCTTGCAACGTCTTGCATGATTAGTCCCCTTGGTGGGCCCAGAACCTTTATCATACCAAATCTAGCAAGTGGAATTAATTTTCCAGTATGGATAATAAAGTTGGGTTGTCCTTACTCCAAGGATAAAGATATTAATTAATATAAAGCTTTTCAGTGACTTAATTAATTAATGGACTAAATAATCTTAAACACGAGAAATAATAATCGGGAGCCATATTACCGTAATATGGGTTAAGTTGGATAGTGCAATATTAATTATATAGTGGCATTAATTAATATTAATGGGCTGAATTATATTGTGGCTCAATATTGGAATTCAAAAGCCCATTAGAAGGTCCATCTTAATTCTCCTAAAGGCCCCTCAAGTAGCCCAACTAAATTCCAATAAATAAAATGTGCTTAAAATAATATAAATTATTGTTGCATTATATTTTCCTTATTTTTTCAAAAATATTAAAGAAAAGAGGGAGAAGAATTTTCTTGAAAAGATTTTATGAAAATGAGATAAGTATTCTTGGAATACAAGATTATCCCATAAATTCAAGAAATCTCCCACTTGGCCTCTTTAATAGAAATTTTCGAAAATTATAGAGTAATAATAGGAAGAAAGATTTTCTTGATTTTCTTGGAAAGATTTTATAAGATATGTATTCTTGGAATATAAGAATATCTCATAAATTCAAGAAAGATCCAATCTTGAGGATCTCCTATTATTTTCAAAAAATTGGCTAAATAAGGGTGTGAGATTTTTGTGGAAAAATACACATGGATAGAAGAATATATGGGATATATTCAAGATTTCTTGGAGATCAAGAAAAGATCTTTCCTAACCCTATTTTGAGACCAAAATTTCGTCCCCCCTCTATATATAAATAAGGGGATGAATTTTTTCATCCCAGAGAGTTCCATGTGTTGGAAATATTAGAAATCCACAAAGGTGGTGCAACAATTTTTTATTTTCCTTTTTTTATAAATCGTTCATTGGAGAACTTTCCACCGTAGTTATTGGAAGAGGACTTGGGAATACTTGAGAAGGACTTTTGGTGGGTATCCAGATACTTGATTCTGTCTGTATCAGATCGTCTCTCCAACGGGTACGTTTACGTAAACTCCTAGAAATTCCGCATGCTAGGATCTTTTACGTGAAATATTATTTGCATGTTGTTGTTGGATTAATTATTATTTGAATTCACTTAGGTAAATTCATGCTAGTAATAATTGTTAATTTAAATTTGTGTTTATGAGGTCATCCCGATAGATCCTGGCATATGTTATCCCAACAATTGGTATCAGAGCCCTGGTTCGGGCTCTGATCTTTTAAATTATAATTTAAATTGTTGTTCATTAAAATTTATATTGGATAGTAGAACTGTTAGATCTGTTTTGCAGGTATCCAATTGTCATGATATTTTAATGTACTTATTTACATGCAAATAAATTGTGGTTTTTAATTCGATTCGTTCGGATTCGTTTTTGCCGCGTGAGAAAATCCACGAGTAGATTAGAATTTGTTTGATTTGTTCAATGTAATAGACTAGTCTAGATCTAGGTTTATTTATTTTTTGTAAATAAATTGTAATCGGATCGTGAACGAAGACGGAGACAGAGAGTTAAAGATGGACGTCCAAATGCCAGGACGTACGCGAGCCAAGGCGGAGCACGCGGGCTAGGCCGAAGGCCTAGCGACCACGCGCATCGCCAGGCGAGACGCGGATGGGGCGTGGCGAACGCGCTAGGTGCACGAGGCCGATTTGGAGTCGAGTGCAGCAGCGCACTGACGCGCAGTCGGACGTGCGCATGCTGGGCTATTTCGGACGTGGGTCGAAGGACCCCGGATGTGGACATGTCCAGGCGATGCTCCGCGCGAATGTGCCATGGACGTTCTGGGTCGTGAGCTACTCGTTTTTTGGATGTCGTCCTACCCCGAAACGGAGGATATTTTTTTTGAAGAATTGTTGCGGATTCAGTGGGAGCCTTTCGAGACGAACGATGAAGGCAAAAGAAAAGACGATTTCTCAAGATCAAGATTTAGAATTAAACCATGACAGTTGGATATATGTGCTCAACTTGATTTATTTTATCTTGATGCTTGTTTTAAATTTGTGCAATTTTATTTGTTAAATGTGTTTGCATGATTTAGAATCGTCTAAAAGAAAATCTCACTTTCGAAAATTACTAAGTATGTTAATTGATAAATTTTATTCCGGATAATAAAATTACGTCAAATTGACCTCCATGATTTATTTATTTGTGAATTCTTTTAGAGAAATTTCCCCCACGGAATGGCCAAAAGATGGTTTTCACATGAATAAATTCCCAAAAGGATGATTGTGAATTATTATTAGTGGCGACGATGACCCTCCCCACGAGGCTCGTACAAAGCGAAGTAATAATTATGTATTTAATCATGGTTATTACTTAGGTATAAAATTGATATGCATATACTTCCCCGAAGTCCCTGTCAATTTTATATTGGTCAAGTGGGAACCGACTATTAATTTTGAATTAAAGGTTTGTAACTGTTCTTGTTTGTAACATGCTTGAATGTGTTTAAATAGACAGTTCACCCCACGTGACCTATTTAAACTATTTTGAGATGTCGGCTAATGCATGTTCATATTGTTTTGAGATTTTGATATGAACAATGTGATCGAATTATGTGATAATTTTGTGTTTGCAGAATTGTTGTTTATTTCAGTTCCGCATCGCAACCTTTTAATCTACTGTTAATATACTTAAAGTGAATAGAATTGTATAGGAAACTATGTTGATTGGAAACGAAAAGTTATGATTGTCCTAACTGCACAAAAGCACAAGTGGATTCTTGACACACCAAAACCAGATGAGCCAACTGACGAGTCAAAAATGCGGGACTCGTCTGATCACCTTGCGAGAGATGTTGTCGCTGAAAATGGTGGAGGGCAACCCCGTAAGGGATTGCGTCCTCAAAATAGATGGTCCATCTGAATAAACTTGAGGTTCTGGGTGCAGATTATGATTTGGAGACCCAGATCGATTTGGTACTCCACTCTCTGCCCAAAAGTTTTTAGCACTTTGGTCTCGCTAGCTGATTTGTTGCAAGCTTTGGTCATGGCAGAGACGTTGATGGGGCACCAAACTCAAGCTTTGACGGCAAATGGTCCGTCTTCATCTTCTAGGCCAAGGGAAGGCAAGAAGAAGAAGAGGACAAAAAGCCATAAGCAATCAAACTCAACTGTTGCCAAGGGCAATGGTAAGATGAGGAATGCTGGTGGTGTTAAGAAAAATCCAAAGGGGAAGTGCTTAAATTGCAGTGAAAGAGGACAATGGAGGTTTGCTTGTTCCAACCCCAAAAGGGCCGGAAAGAAAGGTAATTCTCACACACTAGTTGTTGAAACTTGTTTAGCGGCGTATACTTCTCATTCGTGGGTAGTTGATACGGGATCTGCTAACCATGTATGTTTCACGTTACGGGGTCTCAGCTAACCCGACAACTTAGTGGGAGTGAGATCCTCATCACATGGGAAATGTTACGTAAGTAATGGCTATTGCAATGCTACGAATGTAGCAAGTATTGCAATTCCACGAAAGTAGCATTACTGCAATGCTATGTGAAGTAGCAGTTTTTACAGTACTGCATGAGTAGTGGTTAAAGCAGTGGGAGACGTGCACCTGTCTTTTGAAGACAGAATTTTAGTTTTAAGAGATGTTCTTTACGTTCCAGTTTTTTCGAAAAAACCTTATTTCAGTTTCTAAACTATTTAATGATGGATATTTTGTTCATTTTTCTAAGAAAGTTACTGTTTACCGTAACGATGTGTTTATCTGTCATGTAACTTTGCAGAACAATCTCTATACTATTAGTTGTGCACACCACTCACAAAATGCATCTTATAACACATCGACTATTTCATGCAATAAGAGAAAACGTTCAGAAAATGTTAACAAGACACTTCTATGGCATCTAAGATTAGGTCATGTTAATCTAAATAGGATCCAAAGGTTGGTGAAAGATGGTTCGTTGTTGGACCTACAGTTAGAACCACTTCCAACCTGTGAATCATGTTTGGAGGGTAAAATGACATAGAGGGCATTTGGAGCCAAGGGGAATAGAGTCACAGAAGTGTTGCAAATCATTCACACTGACGTGTGTGGTCCAATGTCAACCAAAGCTAGAGGTGGCTATGAGTATTTCGTGACTTTCATCGATGATTACTCAAGGTTCGGGTACATTTTTCTCATAAAACGCAAATCGGAAACCTTTGATAAATTCAAGGAGTTCAAAGCCAAAGTGGAGAATCATAGGGAGAAGAGTATCAAGTTTCTACGATCTAATCGTGGAGGCGAATACCTCAGCGATGAGTTTTTGAACTACCTGTCAGACGAGGGCATTGTTTCCCAGTTGACTGCACCCGGAACCCCTCAACAAAACGGGGTTGCAGAACGAAGAAATAGAACACTCTTAGAAATGGTCAGATCCATGATGAGTTATTCATATCTACCCAAGTCGTTTTGGGGTCATGCCTTGGAAACAGTGGCTTACGTTCTAAATCTGGTGCCATCCAAATCAGTTCCCAAAACCCCTAAAGAGTTGTGGACCGGGCGCAAGCCCAGTCTTAGACACCTCAGGATTTGGGGGTGTCCGTCATACGTGCTAGACAAGAAAGCCGGTAAGTTGGACGCACGTTCGGAACTAAGGTTGTTTATAGGATATCCCATGGGAACGAAAGGGTGTATGTTCTATGGTCCCGAATATCAAAAGGTGGTAATAAGTACGCACTTTAGATTTTTGGAATAAGACTTTATGAACAATCGAAAGCCCAAAAGTGAGATTACCTTAAATGAAATAAGAGGTCAAACTCCTATACCAACTGTACAGGTTGATATACCAAGCGTCACACCGACACAATTGGAACCTCGTCGTAGTGGGAGGGTTGTCCGACAACCTGAGAGATTCATGGGGATAGGAGAATCTTTGGATTTGATCCCCGGGGATAGTGAATCAGACACCTGGTCCTACAAGGAGGCGGTCCAAGATAAGGATTCAGAATCCTGGCAAACTGCGATGGAAGTCGAGATGGGCTCAATGGATCATAATCAAGCTAGTTGAACCACCCAGTGGGGTAAACCCCATTGGATGCAAGTGGGTCTACAAGAGGAGAAGAGGACCGGACGGGAAGGTGGAAACCTTTAAAGCTAGGCTTGTGGCAAAGGGATACACTCAGAAAGAGGGTATCGATTATGAAGAAACCTTTTCGCCTGTACCCATGCTTAAGTCCATCCGTATTCTCTTGGCAATAGTTGCACATCTAGATTTTGAGATCTGGCAAATGGATGTTAAGATAGCTTTCCTTAACGGGAGTCTTGACAAGGAAATCTATATGCAACAGCCCGAAGGTTTCATCGAAAAAGGCCAAGAACACCTTGTGTGCAAGCTGAGGAAGTCCATTTATGGACTGAAGCAAGCATCTCGGGCTTGGAACCAATGTTTTGATCATGTAATCAAATCTTATGGGTTTAATCAAAACGATTTCGAGAGTTGTGTTTATAGGAAGTGTGACGCAACTGCCTTGGTATTCTTGGTACTATACGTAGACGATATTCTGCTCATTGGAAATGATGTAAAGGTTTTGTCAGACGTAAGGGTATGACTGTCAAAATAGTTTGATATGAAGGACTTAGGGGAAGCCGGTCATATTCTTGGGATCAAAATCACTCGAGATCGAAAGAAAAGAATGATCGGCTTATCGTAAACTTCATACATAGATACCGTTTTGAAGCGTTTCAACATGCAAGATTCCAAGAAGGGTTTTGTACCTTTCAGGCATAGAATCCATCTATCGAAAGACATGTGTCCCAAGACGCAAATGGAGATAGATGACATGAGAGGAATTCCTTATGCGTCGGCAGTAGGAAGTCTCATGTATGCAATGTTGTGTACGAGACCGGATATCTGCTACGCCGTAGACATGGTAGCGAGATATTAAAGTAATCTCGGAAATCAACATTGGACTGCTGTTAAGAACATTCTGAAGTATCTGAAAAGAACTCGAGATAGAATATTTGTTTATCAGTCAGATAGTTTATTTCTAGTGGGATACACGGACTCGGATTTCCAATCAAAACTAGATTCAAGACTATCTGCCTCAGTTATTATGTTTTCATTTGGGAAGTGTAGCCATGAAATGGACGAGTGTGAAGCAGAAATGCATCACTGACTCAACCATGGAAGCCGGGTAAGTAGCTGCTTGTGAAGTAGTGAAGGAACCAGTTTGGCTCTAGATCTTCTTAGTGGACTTGGATGGAGTTTCGAATTTGTCTAGCAATATTTGCTAGGGGCAGTTGCAAATTCAAGGGAACCAAGAGTCCACGAGTCAAACAAACACACTGAAGGAAAGAAATCTTAGACGAGAAATCATTAAGAGAGGAGATGTAGAGGTGGCTAAGATCGCATTGGAGGAAAACCTAGTTAATCCTTTCACAAAGTGTCTGCCTCTGGAAACATTCAAGACACATGTGAGAGGAATGGTTGTCAAGTGCGTAGCCAATCTGCTTTGAGTATAAGTGGGAGAGATATTATTAGGTTCGTGTAGGTGGCATTAGATGTCACGTAGAACTACACGAGAAGTGTTGTGGTATATTTAAAAGCAGACTTTGAGAATAAGTGGGAGATTGTTGGGGTTATACGTGAAAGTATGCTTTTACTTTGTATAACCTATGTATTAAACACTTATTTACTGAAATAAATTGTTTATCATTGTTGCTTTAAATATGACTGAATGTTATATATATTTATTGCAAACAATTCATAGCACGCGTTACATTGTAGTTAACGTGGTGATATCAGATCATAGAAGATCACGTTAACAGTGCCTTGTAAACGAGTGCGTGTTTCACAACATAGATAGACCTGAACAATCTATTGGTAGAAGTTGATGTGTAAGGCTCAGATTGGGTTGTCTTGACAATGAGATTACACTAGTGCATTTGATGCGCTGAAGCGGACCTGCAGAGAGGATAAACTCATTCGCACTGACTTAAGGGATGAAGAGTTAGACCTCAGTGGTTGTTGATTTCTTAATCGCTGTCACTTAATAAGGACTGTGTGTGATTAGTAGTTATTGCTTTGACTTATAAATGGGAAGAGAATCATTGCGACTTCGATACCCTATATCTTGGGCAATAATATTAATTACACGACAGTTCCTAAATTAATACAAAGAATTGTGTGCTTGCAACGTCTTGCTTGATTGGTCCCCTTGGTGGGCCCGGAACCTTTATCATACCAAATCTTGCAAGTGGAATTAATTTTCCGGTATGGATAATAAAGTTGGGTTATCCTTACTCCAAGGATAAAGATATTAATTAATATAAAACTTTTCAGTGGCTTAATTAATTAATGGACTAAATAATCTTAAACACGAGAAATAATAAACGGGAGTCATATTACCGTAATATGGGTTAAGTTGGATAGTGCAATATTAATTATATAGTTGCATTAATTAATATTAATGGGCTGAATTATATTGTGGCTCAATATTGGAATTCAAAAGCCCATTGGAAGGTCCATCTTAATTCTCCTAAAGGCCCCTCAAGTAGTCCAATTAAAGTCCAATAAATAAAAGGTGCTTAAAATAAAATAAGTTATTGTTGCATTATATTTTCCTTATTTTTTCAAAAATATTAAAGAAAAGAGGGATAATAATTTTCTTGAAAAGATTTTATGGAAATGAGATAAGTATTCTTGGAATACAAGATTATCCCATAAATTCAAGAAATCTCCCACTTGGCCTCTTTAATAGAAATTTTCGAAATTTATAGAGTAATAATAGGAAGAAAGATTTTCTTGATTTTCTTGGAAAGATTTTATAAGATATGTATTCTTGGAGTACAAGAATATCTCATAAATTCAAGAAAGATCCAATCTTGAGGATCGACTATTATTTTCAAAATTTTGGCTAAATAAGGGTGTGAGATTTTTGTGGAAAAATACACATGGAAAGAAGAATATATGGGATATATTCAAGACTTCTTGGAGATCAAGAAAAGATCTTTCCTAACCCTATTTTGAGATCAAAATTTCGTTCCCCCTCTATATATAAATAAGGGGATGAATTATTTCATCCCTAAGAGTTCCATGTGTTGGAAATATTAGAAATCCACAAAGGTGGTGCAACAATTTTTTATTTTCCTTTGTTTTATAAATCGTTCATTGGAGAACCTTCCACAGGCGTTATTGGACGAGGACTTGGGAATACTTGAGAAGGACTTTTGGTGGGTATCCAAATACTTGATCTTGTCTGTCTCAGATCGTCTCTCCAACGGGTACGTTTACATAAACTCCTAGAAATTTCGCATGCTAGGATCTTTTACGTGAAATATTATTTGCATGTTGTTGTTGGATTAATTATTATTTGAATTCACTTAGGTAAATTCATGCTAGTAATAATTGTTAATTTAAATTTGTGTTTATGAGGTCGTCCCGATAGATCCTGGCATATGTTATCCCAACAGGAGGTGGGATATTGAATGTTTGTGGAGTATCAGGAGGTGTAGGTTCAGGCTGAGGAGAGATGGTAGCAAATGGAAAGGAAGTCTCAACAAAATTCACATGACGCGTTGTGTAGATTCGTTTAGACATTAGATCGAGACAGAGATAGGCACTTTGAGTGAGAGAGTAACCTATGAAAACACATGGAGTAGAACGTGTGTCGAGTTTGTGATTAGAGTAGGGGCGAAGCCATGGATAACATCGACAACCAAATACACGAAGTTTCAAAAATTAGGAGGGTGGTTGAATAGTAATTCATAGGATGAGACCATGGATAGATTGATTTTTGGGAGACGGATTATAATGTAAGTGGCGGCAGACATGGCAAAGGGCCAGTAGGTGAGAGGCATGGAAGCTTGATGTAGAAGAGCGAGGCCCGTATCAACAATATGACGATGTCGATGCTCTGAGTAGCCATTATGTTCGGGTGTATGGGGTGGTGTGGTGAGGTGAGTAATGCCAATGAAGGTGAGAATCTCACATAAGGTAAGAAATTCACCCCCATTGTCTGTGTATAGTATGGTGATTTTGGATTTAAAGAAATTTTCGACTAAGGCTTTATATGAAGTAAAAGTAGGAAGAACATCAGATTTACACCTAAGCGGATACAACCACACATATTTCGTGAAATGATCTACAAAAATGACATAATATTTAAAACCATCAATAGATAACACAGGGGATGACCACACACCAGAGTATAGCAGCTCCAAGGGTGCATAAGATTTAAAAGATGACTCGTAAAAAGGCAATCGATGACTTTTTATGCATTTGCATGAATCACAAGCTAGAATAATGCAAAGTTTTATGGGGGAAAGCTCTAAGGTACAAAGTGCAATTGCAAAAAGCTCTAAGGTACAAATGCAATTTTTTGGCCTAAATGCAATTTTTTTTCAAACAAAGTACAGTTTTTTTTGTACCTTAGAGTAATTAAAAATTGCATTTGTACCTTAGAGTCACTGCTTCCAATTTTTTGTACCTTAGAGTCACTGCTTCCAATTTTTTGTACCTTAGAGACATTTTCTCAAGTATTATCCACAGAAAATTTATTGATAGAAATAACAGACTCTAAAATTTTAGTGGAAGGATGACCTAAATTAGTTTGCCAAACATGAAGTGGTTGCTTCACAGAGGACAGAGCAGTGGGAGGTGGAGAAGCAGTCACCCCAGCCGGCCAAAGGTATAATCCATTAACACGAGGTCCTTGCAGGAGAGTGGCCCCCGTGTGACGATCCTTCACCTGAAATTCAAAATCAGAAAATTCTACAAACACATTATTATGGCAAAGGTGTGAAACAGAAATTAAATTTCGTGACATGAGCGGAACCACCAAAGCACAAGAAAAATCAAGGGATTTAATAGCACGAAATTTAAGCATCCCAATGTGAGATATTTGCAAGTTTTTACCATTACCAATGACAACACTATCATTACCAATATATGGAACATGGAAAGATAGGTTGAGAGGTTGGTGGTAATGTGATGTGAAGCACCAGAGTCCAAGATCCACTCGGCAGCAGTGGGCGTTGATGCAGCCGCTTGGGCTGAGGGGGAAATGTAGGCTGAGTTCACAGGTTGTGATTGTGCCATTGGAAGGTAGTTAAGGGAAGGGCAGCGGCGCGCAGAGTGTCCATATTTTCTCCACAAAATTGACAGCACCCATATCCGGTGGTGTTGACAGGCATGGCGGGAGTGACTTTAGAATTTTCTGCAAAATTTCTCAATGAAGAAGATGGAACAGAAAGGAAACGTGATTAATGCATCACGTAAATTATGGGATTGTGAATGTGATGATGCGTGATTAATGAATCACGTGACTTATGGAAGGATTGGTGATATGCTATGGGTGAATTGAGTCAATAGGAATACAAGACTAATTCTCTAATAGATGATTCTGAGATATAGCAACGATTGACCAAATATGAGGAATGAGAGGAGATATGATCTTGAGATCAAATCTGGAGAGAGAAAGGCAACAAATAATATATTGCAATTTCTGGGGTATTTTAATTGATCGTGAGGATCGGAAAAAAAAAAAGAGGCGTTAGCCTTATTTTGCTCTGGTTACCACCATGTAGAGAAGTATTTTGTGGAAATATAATTTTATTTATACACTGAACAAGTATTTGTACAAGTATGCAATAAGTACATTTGAGAAAGAATCTGATGTGGGATGTATATAAAATAGTTATATATGAATACTCCTAATAGAAGCAACCGTTGGATGCAACTATTTAGAAGGTTGGTGAATAAGAATTGCATAATTAAAATTGACATGCTTGACATCTCTGTGCAAAATACGTGCATCTTGCACCATCGATTAATGGTGAGTATGTCTCATATGATTAGATTTACGTGGTTCGATTAATGGTGAGTATGTCTCATATGATTAGATTTACGTGGTTTTTTTTGTTTTCAAAGTAATATTTTTTAGCAAACAAATAATCACATTTTAAGATATCTTTGATTCTTATAAATTATTCTTCTCAGGGCTAGTAAAGATATACTACTTTAAATGCTAAAAATGTATTATTAATTCAAATAATTAAAAAGTACTCCTATTTTATAAATGTATTATTATGTTCACCTAATTTATAATATTTTTTTTGTTATATATAATGGTTCAATAGGAATTGTTTGGGCTTCTATTCAGTTTAAGGCGTGGCCCAATACATGTTTATGTAGCATACTGAGTGATCCCATTTTGAGGCATTGGTCGGTTCGGTCACTGAACCGAACCGAATAAGTAAAACTTAAATTTTATTATTGATAATCAAACCGATCGAATAATCGTGAAAATTGAATAGTAATCGAACTGAAATTTTTGGTTCGATTTCAGTTTTTAACCGAACCGATCGAATTTTTGTGATTTATTTTTTATATTTTTTACTTTTTAAGTCATACATGAATAAAAATAACATAAAATTTTTAAAAGAAAATCACAATTCATAAATTTCATGCACTAAATAACAACAACCCACAAGATCATTAAATAAAAGTTCTGCAGAATACACATGAACACGATGTAACCAAGTAATCATGTAATAAAAAAATATTGTTTATATAATAAATTAATAATTATATATTTAATAATTATATTTCAATTTTATTCGGTTTTCATCCGTCACCAAATCAAACCGAACCGAAAATAAAATTTATAAAATTAGAAATCGTAACCGAATCAAAAACCGAATAATCGAACCAAATTAGAAAATTCGGTTCGATTCGGTCGGTTAATTCGGTTTTCACCGAATTATGCATACCCCTAATAGATAACATGTTCAACCTACCAGCATTTTTCAATGGACACTTTTTTTTTTAATCGATCAAATGGTGAGTCGAATCTATAACCTCACAGTATAGGTAGTGGTGCTCTGACCACTTGAGCTATTCCACTTTATCTTTCGATGGGCACTTCTTATTTTGTGCAGGTGATATCAATGTAATATCTCCAGTATTGTTGATATGACATGCAATTAATTACATATAATTAATTCAGTGTTTTCGTAATCGGTTCTAACCGGCTGGCAAACCAGTTGAAAATACACATAAAAATCGCATTTGAGGTAGAACCGATTTTAACTGGTTAAAATCGGAAAAAAACCAGTTCAAGCGGCAAACCGCCCAACAGGAAAAACCGGTTTCCCTTCTTTTTTTTTTAATATTTTTAAAATACTTCCTCTCACATTTTCCTCCAACACTTTCAATGTGGGATAAATGTATGAGGTGAGATAAATATATGAACCAAGGTCACCTTCACCCCTTTTATAATACTTCCTCTCATATTTTCCTCCAACACTTTTGATGTGAGATAAATGTATGAGGTGGGTGTTGGGGTTATACTGAAAAGTATGCTTTTACTTTGTATAACCAAACTGAATTTCTTATTTATTTTACTGAAATAAATTATTTATCACATTTTGCATTAAATATGAATGAATGTTATATATATTTACTGTATACCCGTTCGATAAGTCAGTACGTGTTACGTTGTAGTTAATTTGGTGATACCAGATCACAGAAGATCAAGTTAACAGTTCCTCGTGACTAAGTACAAATTCACAACCCAGATGGAAATGAACAACCCATCATGAAAGGTTGAAGTGTAAGGCTCAGATTGGCTTGTCTTGACCAAGGGATTACACTAGTGCATTATGATGCGCTGAAAATGACCTACAGGAGGATAAATTATTCAGTACTGAATATACAAGAATTAGACCTCAGTGGTTCGTTATTTCTTAATCTTCGTCCCTTAAATAGGATCGTGTGAAATTAATAACTATTGCTTTGACTTATGATGGGAAGAGAATCAATGTGATTCGATACCTTGTATCTTGGGCAATATTATTAATTACATGACGATTGCTAAGATTTAATACGGAGAATCGCGTGCAAGTACGGCTTGCTTGATTTGTCCCCTTGGTGGGCTCAGAATCTTTATCATACCAAATCTTGCAAGTGGAAGTTTATTTCCGGTATGGATAATAATGTTGAGTTGTCTTTACTCCAAGGACAAATATATTAATTAATATAAAGTTTGTTCAGTGGCTTAATTAATTAATGGACTAAGATAATCTTAAACGCGGGAAATAATGACCGGGAGTCATATTGTAGGTCCCGAACGGGTTATGTGAGGGCAGAAGTCTAGAGGGGAGGGGTGAATAGACTTAAAAAACTTTTTCGTGGTCGGTGTGAGAGCGGATAGCTTTGATCAGTCTTGCGAGTGAATCGATTTTGGTCGATAGCCAACTTACTGAACGCCTGAAAACAGATCAGTTCGGTAACTATCAGATTAACTGATGTGTGCGGAAGCTTAAGTTTTACCCGTGTGAAAAACCAGTTTGTATAAATCAGATTCCAAGTTTTATCTTTTTAATCAGATGACAGAAATATCAAGTCCGATCAGATCAGAAGCTTGGTGCTATCTGATCTTAACTTAGAATATGTATGCGCTTTTAAGATTGTGCGATGTGAGAGCGATTAATCAAAGCAAAGAAAGGCACACAAGATTTATAGTGGTTCGGACAAACCAGATCCTACGTCCACTCTTCCCTTTCCAAGGGCACCAACTTAACCGACTTAACCGATTGGACTTAGTTTTGTGTGTTAGTCCAACACAGTACACCAACAGATGTTTTAAGAGTTCTCACTCAACCGATCCCAGAAATCAGTACTAGAAACCCTAGACTGAAATCTTGCTAAACAACTTATCCTAACTTGGGGTTTGGGTAAGGTTGTTTAAGTTCCAACTATGAAATCTTTCCTTGCATAAGCAAACCTAATAGCTAGATGAAAAGATTTCTTGCTAAGAACTTATGGGATGAACACAATATAAAATAAGCTTGTTGTTGTGTTCTTCGTATGCGGAAATCGACTATAGTTTGAGCTTCTTGATTATTTTGTTTGTCCAAGCATTTCCGTGTTTCACTCACGAAGTGTGATCCCATATTTATAGACCTTGAAATCAAAGAGCCGTTGGAGAGCAATTTGAATTTCAGGCTATTTTAGGTGGACTTGCGTGCTTGATGTGGCGTCTTGAGAACGGCATGGCCAAAGGCGTGAATGTGTATTTTATAGCCGTTTGAGAGAGCAACATCGAATCCCCATGAGTATCAACTCGCTTCATACGTGTCTCTTCCTTATTGGATGGAAGCCTTGCTGCGGTGTTGTTCCTCCAACTAAGGTTGGTATTCTTCTTGTTTAGATCGCAGAGCGTATGATAAGATGAAACATCGGTTTTTCATCTTATGAGTCGACTTTTATCGATCTGAATCGATCGATCTACTGATAAGTCTTCGGCGCTGTTGACTTAGCTTCAACCGGTGACTCACGGCGATGTAGGTCTTCCGGTCTTATCTTCCGAAGTCATCGATCTTCTAGTATTCGAGGTTTGAGCTTCATGACCTGGCCGAGTTATCCGACTAGATCGATTCGATCGATCTTCCGCTTACGTTTAACGTTACGCCTGTCGGATATCGAACTTTCTTGATTCTTCTTGATTCGACCTATACATATTGAGTTCCCCAATATGTGACCTATCTATTACATCGGTTGTTTTATACAATCATTATCAACTGGTCTCCTATAGCAATAATGGAAACATCGATCACCTAATGTGTCCGATCGGGTCCTTTACATGTGTTTTGGAACTTTTCATCAAAACTATAAATTTCCCAACAATTTCCCCCTTTTGATGAAACCAAAACACCGAGAAACCAAAATGAGTTGATAAGTATAGAAACGATTAAAAAAGCGGTGTCGAAAAACAAAGAGATTTTGTCTTGGGATCGAAAAAATAAACTTTTCATTAGGTATGTTGATTACATGTTACATCGAAAAAAGTTTTGAATTTAAAAAGCAAATCCCTAGACGTCTTACGATTCTTCACTCCTTGGGCTTGTATCCTTCGGCATTTCTCTTTTGGTCTTGTGGAACGTTGAAAATCGATAGAGTTTCCATTTGACATCGGTTATACGCACTTGATCGATTATATGCGATTTGCTCGAGAATGTCAAAGTAGAATCTCTCAAATGCCAATCATGTCAAATGAGCCATCCGCCTTCTTCGAGTATACTAGCATATCAAACTCTGGCGAGATATTTTTACATTCATAAGTTTGGCCTCATTTTCCGGATACTTGAAAAAGTCTGGATATTTATTCGTAAACCAGTTGAGGAACTCATCATCCGGTGATTCTTCTTGGGAACAAGATCAAGGACAAAAGGCATCTAGAAGCCATTCACTTGATCTTATTCCATTCCTCAAACCTCTTAAGCGTGTCGGCGGTTTTTTTGGTATGATCTCGTCTACTCTTTTCTTTTTGCAACCGAGGTTCTCGTGCGATTTTTCGATCAATCCTTTCTTAGCCCTTGATTGAACTTCCGTTTCAACCCTTACCTTGTGCGGTTTTTCTGCCCTTCTTTCTTCTTGATCATCCTCTTTTGGACAATCTTACAAAACTAGCTCATTATCGGCAGATGTCGACTAGTTGTCTTCGGTGACTTTCTGATGCGAGTAATCGGTCCAGATTTTGATGTCCCACACCAAGCAGCACCTTTCTTGCGATTGATCCTGGGCCTTATCCGTATGAATCGAGATCTTCGATGTGTCGGTTAGTTTCTCGATCCTTCCCCTTTTTGGTTTGATCAAAAAGCTCATTGAGGTGGGAAGTCGAGAACCAAAGTTTATTGATAATGCCTCGATTTAGATCTTTAGCGAGATAAACACAAACTTGAGTTTGTTAGGTTACGAACAGTTATGTCGGCTCTGTCTTGGCGGTTTCCATTGTAGCGAGAGAGTGTCCAAATCATTTTGTCAAATTTCTCTTCTCGATAACTTTCGAGCCTTTTTCTCGGTGGCGTCGAGAAAAAAGATTGATTTTGATCCACTGTTTGACTTGTCATCAATCGATTTTGTAAGCTCGGCGGAACATGGTGGTCATGGATTGGGAGAACCCGATCTCGATTGCTTCGATTTGTTTGAGACTAATTTGTCTCGATCGATTAACACTCCTCGATCTCTTCTTTTTCGGAGATCTTTGAGACAAGATCGATCTCCCTGAAGTTGATCGATGGTGATTTGAGATGTAGGAATTGGATCCATCACTTGATCGAGTTCGATTGTTTGTGCCTCCGGTGGTTGGTCGTGAAGCTGAAAGCACAGTTCCACTTTCATCGGCGACTCTGCATTCTCCATTTAAATGTCTGTTTTACGGAGCTTCTTGGCGATCTCGGCTTTTCTTCTTCCGGCAATTCCAACTTCCTGTGGATCGAGCTTTCCGCAGTTATCGGATATTAGCTCACCGGTGATCCCACTTTGGCGGACTTCCTCATATCGAAGTCAAAATCTGCGAACTCATCCGCACCACCCATCTGTTCAACAAGTAAAATAAGATCCGAGAAGCTTTTTAATCTGAGATCTCTCGGTGAGGATCTCCATGACTTCTTCTCTCGATAGCGAGGATGGGCGACCCGGTTGTGGATCGTCTCATCAATCTCTCGTTCAATTCTTAGTCGACCATTTTTCCAGTGATGGTCTTTGTTGATCTGGATCTGACAGAATTATCTGTCCCGTTACATTGGATGAGATGTGGAAGCTTACGGTTGTGCTTGAGTCGGCGGAAGTTATGCGATTGGTTCGACTGCGGTGGTTATTTCTTTGTAGTGGCGATTATATCTGGTTCAGTTCATGAGCGGTGAACTAGCGGGAGAGACATGCTCGGCGACCTTTAATGCGGCGGTGAATCGGCTTGAGGTTGAGAGAAGGAGATTTATCGACTTGTGCTTCTACCTCGGATCGTTAGGCGAGCCCTCGGGTTGAGAAAGCTTGCTGTCGATTCGTTCTTTGTTGCTAATTTGTATTGGCGCTCTTTCTTCTTCGACTCATCTTCTAGTGCTAGAGTCATGGTAGCTTGCTTTTGCTTTCTTTGGCCTCTTCTCCGGGCCTTCACGATTTTCGTTTCTTTTTTTTACGTGGAGCAACCGGGTGTGGATGAAAGACTTCTTTGCTCTTTCCTTTCTTGATTTTGTTGGAGTGGGCTCCTTGTCATCGTCTGGTGGCCCATATATAACTGAAGTTGATGAGAGGAAGGCATTGTAGGACTTCAGTCCATTCTGATTCCATTGGTAGCTTGGCGGTTTGTCCTTCAATATAATCGCAACCTTGTTGAGATTCTTGATTCTCTTTTTCGAAAAACACCGCCTGGATTCATTGACTCCAAATTTTTTAGTGTTCTTGGAGCAAGATGGCTTTTCGAGAAGCCGTGCCAATTGATGTTCCGAGCCCCATCAATTATTCTTTTGCCATCTTTGTACATTTTGGTGATGTGAGAGCATCTGGGCTAAATGAGATTCCCATGATCGTTCTTGGCGAATGTCAAACAACGATCTGTACTTTCTTTTGAGCATTGGCACGATGAATCCGGCTTTTCGATGTTTGTCTGCCTCTCTCTTAGAGCTCCCCTCTCGATTTCTTCGTCCTCATTCTCCTGTAGTGTGCGGTGAGATTCGCCCTTTTAGTAGGTTGACGGAAAGTGATGTCTGCATTTGTCAGTCTGATTTCTTCTCCGTTGACTGACGATATCAGTTCGTCTCCTGGATTTTCTGTATCCACACTCAAATTCTGCAGGAATTGTAGTGCCTCATCTTTGCATCACTTGGATTGCGGTGAAGCGAGCAATATGTTTCGATCCGCCCTTCTTCGAAATTTGTTCCACCTCCATGGATTCAAGATCCTCAGTGGTTCCAAACTGAACGAACTTATCCTCAAAGATCTTCGTTGCCAGTTCCGCATAGTTGCACATGATCTTTCCTAGTCCATGAGTGGCCATCTACAGGTGAGATAGACTCATTAATTTTGTGCATAATCAATATCAATATCATCTTTTGGGAAAACAAGAGGCATGAAGCAAAATTCAAAAAACAACTTTTGAAATCAACGTTTTTATCGGAAAGAAAGATTCATCATTAAGTTTAAAAGAAAGTATTACCAGATTCAAATTTTCAGAGATGATTTTGAACTCTAAGAAATCGTTTTGAAACGTAGAGAAAATTTGAAGTTTTTCAGTGATAATAATGCAAGTTTGTGTAATGTAAAAAACTCGTAAGGTTTGATGAATCTTATATAGGCGGAGGAACAATAAGACAAGATTTGGAAGATCAAACGTTTTGAAAAGATTATGCGCTCAGATTTAAGCGGTTTTGATCGTAGGTCGAAAAACGCACGCGTAAAAAAAACTTTTGGATTTAAAAGCACGATCAAATAGCGGTTAATACATGTACCCCACGTCCGCATTAAATGATTTGCGAGAGTACACGCCACAAGGATAATGGGTACAATAAAGCAAATAATATCGAATCGATCCGATAAATAAGTAAAGAACAAGAGAAAAGAGATCGTGTATCTGGTTGGTGATATAGTAATCGATCAATATTACTTGTCAATGTTGATTCCACTTGTTGATCTTAATCATTCTCGCCTAAGCCTTAAGAAATTTCCCAAGCGATCTTCTCAACCGATCTTCTCCAATTGATTCGATTTGTTGAAACTTCAAGCTTAAGTGATCTTTCCTTAATCGTCGATTTCCTTTTGATCCTCCTTGATCGGTTGAAGTTCCCCTTCAACCGATATTTCTGACATAGACCGATATATCCGATTTGTTGGAGTTTCAAGCTCGGTGATCTCTCTCATCCGATCATACTCGTAAAAATGTCGATTTTGGTTGACCTCATCCGATTCTTTTTTTCATTAAGCCAATTCTTGGGATAAGTGTTACCGCCAAAAACTTAGTCTAGAGTAGTAGCTTTTATTCCATAAGTAGGCGTGATTTGACATCTTGTAAATATCGTCCAATCTCTCGATATGTCAATCAACCGTAAATTTATCCAATTATCGATCGCGTGATTTCTACACGTTTGTCCTTTTGATGCAAATTTCTCGGATAGGCTTCTTGAAATGGAAATTGCATTTGCATCCTTGCTTGGCCTCTATAAATTGGACCAATGTTTTACACAACATCACCCATTCACCATACTTATCTTCTTTGTAAGAATCATGTATCTTGGTGAACCCTTGTTTCCGGTGAGACTTCCGGCAAACACTTTTACACCCTTTTTATATGGTTTCACCTTCTCAAATCAACCCTTTGCATCCCTTATTGTCTTTTTTTTCTTCATCATCTTCGATTTCACATACGATTCTTTAAAAGCTTCTACCACCACCGTATGATCTGCTGCTTGTAACCGAGAAGACACTTCTCCTAACCGTATGCACCTTGTGTGTCTATCTGGATGACGTAACCAGAACCATCAGACTTAGTCTGGTATAAAACATGCAACACATGTGCCCATGAGATCTGACGACCAACTCTTTGGCACACGTGCTCCATTTAACAGCTGGAGAGCCCTACTACTCTCCCTTTTAGGGCTCCTGGCTTAAGAATCCTATCAAGGCCGCTGTCGCTCCATTTTTCTTGATCTTCAGCTTTTGCGAGCGCCTTGGGATTTTGTTCTTTAAAGCCTCTCTCACCCCTTGTTAAGTGGGGGAAAATGAGAGTTTAAAATCTCTCTCTTTCCTTCACTTCTGGGGTTAGGATGAAGGTTTAGGGTTATAGGTTTAGGATTTTGGTTAACATTTATGTACTGACCTCCGGTCTTCTTGTACTTGAACTTCGTAATGTAACCTCACCTTCGGGTTTTTATCAATGAAAAGTTACATTATTTCATCGTTGTGTAAATTCACCTTTCTTATGCGATTGTTAGCTCTTAATCTCTGAATCTTGCTTGTTGAATATCGCCTAAATCGATTCACGAGAGAAATACTATAACCAAATTGATTTAATCAGATAATCCTTTAAACTGAGCATTTTCCTTTAATCTGATAAACCTTGAATCTGATCAGTTCCTTTAAACTGATAGACTTTAAATCTGATAAACTAAAAATCGATCGGTTCCTTTGGATCCGTAAATGTATAAAATCCGATCGATTTTTGCTTATCGATCTCTTTGAGATCGATTAAGATACCAAACTCAACTGATTTCTCTCGATCCGGTTAGTCTCTTAACCAAACTAGTTAAGAGAACATTCCATCAAACATTTTAGGTGACTTTTCTCCAAGATCTAGAAGTCCTAGCTCATTGCATAAATCTCTCAATCTGATCTCGGCTAGTGGCTTGGTTAGAATATCGGTATACGTATATCGGTATGAATCTTTTCCATTCTCGATATTCTTCTTTTCAACGTGATCTCTTATAAAGTGGTGTCGACATCCACATGCTTGCATCTTGTATGTAGAACCGGGATTACGAGTGATTGCAATAAAGACTATTATCCGCTAGAATATAGGTACGCGTTTTTAGCTACAATGTTGTAATCCTCACCGCTTTGGTGAGCAGGCGATTAGGAACAACAAATTTTCCTGCACCCATATATTACGCTTCGATTTGTAGATGTCGCAAATCGATGTCTCCGCTTTTTGAAAACCACGAGATCGGTTTTTACTTCCTAAGAACCGACATGTTCTCGAGGTTGATTTTTACGTCGATCTTGCAACCTCCATAATCGAAATCGAGAATACCCACTAAGCTCTAGATTATCATCGATGGGTAGAATAAACCAAGGTTTATTGTTCCTTTCAGATACTTAAAATCGCTTAGTCGCTTCTAGGGTGGTGATCATTGGATTTGCTTGAAATCTTGCACATACACCTACCTTTGCAAAAAGTGATATCCGGTCTGGCCGGGCAATCGGTATAATAGAGATCCAATGAGAGCCCTATATTCCTTCCGATTTGTTTTTCGACCCGGCCTCATCTGGATCCATCTTGAATCCAAATCATCATAGGAATTTTGGCTTCCTTACTATTTTGAACTCCAAACTTAGCCAATAGATTCCTAGTGTACTTTGCTTGCCGATGAATATCCCTTCATACTTTGTTTAACTTGGAGACCTAGAAAGTAATTCATCGACCCATCATGGACATCTCGAATTTCCCTTGCATCGGTTTCTTTGAATCTTTCACATAGGCTCTTGTTAGGAGATCCAAGAAGATGATGTCGCCCACGTAAATCTGAACCATCGAAATATCTTCTCCATCTTCTATTCTCAATAAGGTTACATCCCATTGTTCCTTTAGTGAACCCACTTTCAATCAAGAACGAGAGAGAGTGTATCATACCGGGCTCATGAACTGTTTGCCCATAAAGAGCTTTTTCTTAAACGATACACTTGGTTGCCCTTTTTTCAAAGCACGGAGGTTGTTAAACATAAACTTCCTCTGCTAGTACCCCGTTTAAGAAAAGCACTCTTTACGTCCATCCGATACCACGATGAACCCTCTGTGGGAAGCATATGCAAGCTTGACCGAATGGCTTCAAAGGCGGCGGCCCGTGCAAAGGTCTCATCGTAATCAATTCTTCCGATTGTGAATACCCCTTAGCAACAAGTCTTGCCTTATTTCGGTGATAACATTTTTCTCATCTCTCTTGTTCTTGAAGACCCATTTTGTGCCAATTACGTCTTGATGACTCTGGTCTGTCTACTAGTTCCCATACTTCATTTCTCTCGAATCGTTTCAGCTCTCCTCCTGCGCATTTTAGAATCCGGTTTAAATCTTGTAATGCTTCCTCTATTGTAGTTGGTTCCTTCATAGATGATAATGTTAATACATGGCACTTTCACCAATCGATGTCTAGTTTTAATTTTATCGAGACGGGTCTCCGATTATCGGTCAGTTGGATGACCGGTTATCCGTGTCCTTACGCGCTCGATTTGCGTCGGTTTTGAGAACATCGTCCGTTTACGATAAAATCTTATTACTAGCGATTGGGAGTGGTCTTGAGGTTATGGTCCACTTGATAAGAACAAGTCTCGGTGATGTTGGACTCATCATGTCTTGATGTCGCTTAGTGAGAACTTCAAGTTCCCCCGAACCGGATGGTTCGATTCTTTATCTCTCGGTTGAATCGGCTTTTTCATCGACGCTTGTTCGTACCTTAGGATCTGATTGATCCGGTGAATCGGCTAGATCTGGAATGTAAATTGATCTGATTTACGATCCTTTTCCTTGATCATTAGTCGATCCATTTTACGAATATCGAGTTACGTAGATCGGTACTTCTTGTTACGAGGCGATTTCTCTTGATCGGAAGATGCTTCATCAAAAGGTTACATGGGGTGTTTCTTCCACAATTAGGGTTAGTTTGTTGTAGACCCCGAAAGCTTTGCTAGATGAGGAATACCCTAGAAATATACCCTCATCGGACTTGGCCTCAAAAGTCTTCAACCCACTTTTCCCATTATTGTGTATGAAACACTTACACCCAAAAAACATGGAAGTAAGAAACACGAGGTTTTCGCCCTTCCATAGTTCATAGGGTGTTTTGTAGTGAGCCTTAGTCGAGACATCTTACTTCGTATGGCATGCGGTGTTGATTGATTACGCCTTAAAAAACGGTTTGGTATCGCATGTTCAAATTAACATTGTTCGAAAGCGAACTTCTTTGAGAGTTCTGTTTCTCCGCTTCAAATACTCCATTCTGTTGTGGCGTCCTCGCAAACTGATGTTTCATCTTTGATACCAAACTTAGAGCAAAAAATCAAGAATAAAAGAGTTCGAAATTGCATGCACCTTTATCTCGATCCGATTTTTACTCTGTTTACACCCTTCTCATTTTGTAATCTTCTTAGCAACTTCGGGTATCTTGGTTGTCGTCTCATTCTTCTTATGTAAGAATATAACCCGTAAACTTGGAATAGTCATCCACGATTACGAGTGTATTTGCGTCCGTTGAGACCGACCGTATAATCGGTCCAAACAGATCCATATGAAGGCATTGCAGAAGATTGGCCGATGCCGGATCTTTGGTCGAAATTCCTTTGAATGAAGCTTTGACTGTTTTTCCTTCCGACATGCAAGACATGTCCGATCCTTTGAGAACACTTCATTCGGAAGTCCTTCCACTAGAGACATCCTAGCTATCTTATTAAGAGTTTTAAAGTTCGGATGGCTCATTCTTTTGTGCGAGCCAATCGCTACTTTTGGAACTCTTAACAATCGAGCACGCATTTCTTGGACAACCTGTTCCAATCACCGTGTAGATCGTCCCTTTTCTTGAACCGATTAGCAAAAAGTCTGTTGGTGACTCGATTCTTGATAGTGCATTGATCGATCGAGAACTCAACACCGAATCCGTTGTCGCAGAAATTGTGAAACCGATAATAGGTTGTGCTTCGGACCTTCGACATACGAGACTCCAGTTACTTGTACATCATCATTCTCTAAGTTCCGAACCCTTTGGTATAACCAAAGTTATCATCACCGAAGAGTACACGCGGGCCTTTCTGTTCTATGTAGGAACTGAGGAGATGTTTGCTTCGAGTCATGTGCCTTGAGCATCCACTATCGATGTACCAGATAGTTGCTTGCACACCTCCTTTGTTGGCGGACCCACGCGAACACTCAAATCGATCGGGCTTTTAGGTACCCTTTTGGATTGGGTCCCGAGGGGTTAGGTTTTGGATTTGGGGATCCATACAAACAGAGCACTTCTATTGTGATCAGTCAGATCAGAAGGCCTGATTTGTCTCCCATACCTGTCAACATAATCATACTTATCCTTATATGCTTTCTGATTTGTATGATTACTTGTGTGAACCTTGGATGACTTAGAAGACTTATGATTTAACTTTTTCGGTTTGTCTTCTTTTTTATCGATTAATGGTTCGGTCTTTTTGCGACCCTAAATTTTCGACTATAGGGGTAGGTAAATGCATTTGCTACCATCAAAAGATTCATATCCTTTTCGCATAGATGGTTTTCGCGATTTACGAAGCATGCTTATTAGGCGGTGACCTTTGATGGGTCTCGAGATTAGACTTCCTTTTGTAGGTTGTCTTTTTCTCGATTCTGATCTGTTGATCGAGTTGAGGTCTCTTTCGGAAGAACCGGGTTCTTCCGTTGATTCCTCGGTGATGCTTTACCGGTTGGGGTCCATTTTCTGTTCCCTTTACGGTTGAAGCACTTTACCCGCCTTTCAACCGGGTCTCTTACCCCTATTAGATACAAGTTTAGCTTTTGGTGTGTCTTTTTTTAAAATTAAATGCGATTACACCTTTTTCGAGATGAATCGATCGGGGCTTTTGAGGATGTGGAGGGTTTCTCATAGCCAAGTCCTCCTTATCAATCTTTACTCGAAAAATAGGCGTTCATGTCTTGAACGGTTTTAGATGATTTTGAAAAACCTCTATTTTCTTACGCAGATTATCCTCGGAGGATTTCGGACTTTCATGCATTCGAATAGCTCATCGAATTTTGCTTGCAAGATTTTGAAGTCATCGACTTCTTTGTCTGTTAATTACCATCGATCTTTGATCTGCTTTTCTGATCGAAGCTTTAACTTCGAGAATTTTAAATTCCTCGATTACCTTCGAAAAGCGGTTTAAATTGATCTAAGTTCGAGGCTTTTCCGAATCATTTTCTTGACAAAAATTTGATTATTTACGGTCTCGACTTATCATTCTCGGCTTCACAATAGCATAAAGTGTCTCTTGCATTGGAGAGATCTTCAAGCAATTGCTCACGGTATCCAAAAGCTTTTGGAAAATGAATTCGGGAAATCAATCTCCCGGTCCGGGTGCTAATGATAGCGGTGTAAAGCGAAACGAAGCGGGTTTGGAGGTTACCTCGGATTTGGTCCTCCACTTGGCCATCGAAAAACAGAGTTCATCATCGTCGGCGAGAATATCGAAAAACTCTTTGTATCTTCATTTTCATAGAAGTCGGAAATATCAAGTCCTCGGTCGGATTGGTGCTCTCTCGATCGAATATGTATCTTCTCTGAGGAAAGCTATATCCAGGGAGTCCTTGGAGGAAAGTATTCGATAAGAATCGTCGATTCTGACGTGACTCGGCAACCATAGCTCTTCCGTCTCTATAAAATCGTTGTTCTCTTTTGTTCCTCTTTTCTTCCCTCTCTCTCGAAAAAGATTCCTTGCTAATTGCATCAATATAAAATAAATTCATGTTGTGTTCTTATTATCGCGATTCTTGATTATTTTGTTTGCTATAGTGACACAGCCTAACGATTGAAAACGCCCTTGATCCAATCGAACTTTTTCTTCCGTGTGAATCACTCCGTCAAGAACATCATGACCTGTCGGTGACTTTCCTTTCTGATAGTGGTCTGAACTTCTACTGTCTGATTGATTTTCTCTTCTTTCCTTCGTCTGACTATCTCTTTTCCTTTCATCTCTGTGATCCCTCCGATCATCAGATCTGGTTCTTTCTGGAGATCTGTTGTCTGATCTCCTATCTCGTCCTCGGCTATGTTGATAGTCCTTATAAAATCTTCGATACTTACCAAGTTGTATGTCTGACTTCTCAAGCTTCCCCGGTAAGCGGAATTTATAGTGATCTGCTTGGGCTGCCGACTTATTATATTTCCAATGGGTTCATTGGCCTTTGTTCTGCTACTGGTTGCTTTGAAAGCAACTGATTTTGAAGTCGAGGTTTCAGCAGGCACCTCGTCTTCATCAGCTTGACCTCTTTCAATCAGGTCGAACTCGTGAGCTTTAAGACTCAAGAACAAGCTACTAGGTTTCATTCTTGAAATGTCCTGGCAATCTTTGATTACCGTGACCTTCATGTCCCACTTCTTGGTGAGAGACCTTAGGATCTTATAGTTGATATCTTTATCGGACATCTCTACCAAGTTCTCGAAGCTTGTTTATAGACATTGTAATTCTTCCATCGAGTTCGTTGATGATTTCGTTTTAAAGATCTTGATTTCTCGAACTTCACCAGTTAAACTTGAAGACGAGATCTGTCTTTTATCTCTGTTCATTTCCTCGCAGATCTCGGCGAGTATCCCACATTGCTTTCGCAGATTTGAGATACTTAATCTTTTCTTTGGTGACCTTATCCATTGTTTTCATGATAATATGTCTTGCAATGGTGTCCGAGTATCTTGATTTTCTTTTCTTCTGCGTCCATCGAGTTTGGGCTTTTTAAGTACAAGACTTCCCGTAGGAAAGTCTCGGATCTCCTCCGACCGCAGGATTGTCGTAGTAAATGATGATGGGTCCTCTCTCGATGACTTCCATCATTCTCGCCACCGATCGAGCCTAGATGGTTGGACATATATATGGCCCAATCTGCATACTCATCGATTGAGAACTTAAATGTGTTTTGCAGATCATGATACATACCGGACGTGTTATCCATGCCGAAAGTGATTTTGGAAAATGAATGAGTTTTAAAAAAGCTTTTTGGTTTTTCGAGATCGATTCGAATGACCACAATGACCAAAGAGTAGTCGATGGTCGGAAGAACCAACCGCTCGATACCACTTGTAGGTCCCGAATCGGGTTATGTGAGGGCGTTGTAAGTCTAGAAGGGAGGGGTGAATAGACTTCAAAAAACTTTTCGTTTTTTGGATCGGTGTGAGAGCGGATAGCGATCAGAGTCAATCCGGCGAAAGTGAATCGGTTTAGTCTCGATAGCAAACTTATTGAAATGAAAAATTATGATTGTCCTAAATCGAAAAAAAGACAATTATCAGTTCGGTAACTATCGGATTAACTCGATGTGTCTCGGAAGCTTAAGTTTTACCCGTGTGAAAAACGGTTTGTATAAATCAGATTCCAAGTTTTATCTTTTTAATCAGATGATAGAAATATCAAGTCCGATCAGATCAGAAGCTTGGTGCTATCTGATCTTAACTTAGAATATGTATCTCGCTTTAAGATTGTGCGATGTGAGAGCGATTAATCAAAGCAATAAAAGGCACACAAGATTTATAGTGGTTCGGACAAACCAAATCCTACGCCCACTCTTCCCTTTCACAA
Organism: Stenogyne calaminthoides; assembly: GCA_037126765.1. Classification (NCBI taxonomy): domain Eukaryota; kingdom Viridiplantae; phylum Streptophyta; class Magnoliopsida; order Lamiales; family Lamiaceae; genus Stenogyne; species Stenogyne calaminthoides. Next base: position 27,750,499 of record JBBCBC010000025.1, read on the forward strand.
AGGGCACCAACTTAACCGACTTAACCGACCGGACTTAGTTTTGTGTGTTAGTCCAACACAGTACACCAACAGATGTTTTAAGAGTTCTCACTCAACCGATCCCGTAAATCAAGATTAGAAACCCTAGATCGAAATCTTGCTAAACAACTTATCCTAACTTGGGGTTTGGGTAAGGTTGTTTAAGTTCCAACTATGAAATCTTTCCTTGCAAGGTGCATGTTCCTAATAGCTAGATGAAAAGATTTCTTGCTAAGAACTTATGGGATGAACACAATATAAAATAAGCTTGTTGTTGTGTTCTTCGTATGGAAATCGACTATAGTTTGAGCTTCTTGATTATTTTGTTTGTCCAAGCATTTCCGTGTTTCACTCAAGTGTGATCCCATATTTATAGACCTTGAAATCAAAGAGCCGTTGGAGAACAATTTGAATTTGAAATATTTTAGGTAGACTTGCGGGCTTGATGTGACGTCTTCAGAACGACATGGCCAAAAGGCGTGAATGTGTATTTTATAGCCGTTTGAGAGAGCAACATCGAATCCCGCGATGTCGGCTCTGTTCATACGTGTCTCTTCCTTATTGGATGGAAGCCTTGCTTTTGCGGTGTTGTTCCTCCAACTAAGGTTGGTATTCTTCTTGTTTAGATCGCGGACGTATGATAAGATGAAACATCGGTTTTCATCTTATGGTGACTTTTGATCGATCTGAATCGATCGATCTACCGATAGAGTCTTCTCGCGCTGTTGACTTAGCTTCAACCGGGGCCGACTCGGCCGATGTAGGTCTTCCGGTCTTATCTTCGAAGTCATCCGATCTTCTAGTATTCGAGGTTTGAGCTTCATGACCTGGCTGAGTTATCGACTAGATCGATTCGATCCGATCTTCCGCTTACGGTTTAACGCTTACGCCTTGGGATATCGAACTTTTCCGATTCTTCAGATCTGACCTATACATATTGAGTTCCCCCTCAATATGTGACCTATCTATTACATCAGTTGTTTTATACAATCATTATCAACTGGTCTCCTATAGCAGTAATGGAAACATCAGTCAGCTAACAGGTCTGACTGGTCCTATTACATGTGTTTTTGGAACTTTTCATCAAAACTATAAATTTCCCAACACATATTATTGTGAAGTCGTAATGTGGGTCAAGATGGATAGTTCAATATTAATTTTATAGTGGAGTAAATTAATATTAATGGGCTTGAGTAATATTTTGGCTGAATATTATGGTTTCATAGTCCATTGGAGGTCCAATCTTAATTCTCCTAAAGGCCCCTCCAATAGCCCAAACTAAAGTCCAATTAATGAAAAAGAGAAGAAAATAGTTTTGCCTTATTTTTCCTCATTAATTTTCGAAAATAATGGATAGGAAGAGAGAAAAGATTTTCTTGATTTTCTTGGAAAGATTTTATGAAATATGTATTCTTGGAATGCAAGTTTATCCCATAAATTCAAGAAAAGTCAAAGATCCTATTTCTTTCCTAACTAATTGTTTTTTTCGAAAATTTCCTTAATATTAGGAGGTGGGATTTTTGTGGAATATTTTAAATATGGAGAAAAGAATATATTAGATATATTCAAGATTTCTTGGAGATCAAGAAAAAGATTTTCCCAACTTATTCCTAGGTCAAAATTTTCGACCACCCTAGTATTATAAATAGGGGATGAATTTTTCATCCCCAAGTGCAATTCCATGTGTTGGAAAAATTAGAAATCCACAAAGGTGGTGGCGAAATATTTTATTTTCTCCTTTAAGATTAAAATCGTTCGTTGATAACCCTCCCACCGGATTACGTTCGTTGACGAGTGACATATTTGAGAAGGCACTTTGGGTTGATCCATCATCTCAACGGTTGTCTCTACGAGAGGTTAGTATTTACGTAATTCCTAGATTCCGCATGCTTAGGATTTACGTGAACTATGTGTACGCATGATGTTAATTTGCTTATTAATTATTATGTTGAATTGGTTTAGGATTAATTCATGTTAGTAATTAATTAATTAATTTAAATATGTATTTAAATTCACCTCGAATAGATCTGGGCACCCCTAATTCCCCAACAATTGGTATTAGAGCCTCGATTTCGAGCTCTGTATATAAATTGTTATTTAAATTAATGTTGGCCATTAAATTTTATTGAAAATTGGATAGTAGAATTGCTAGATCTGTTTTGCAGGTATCCAATTTTCATGGTATTTAATGTGTTTATCTATTTCATGCGTATGAATGGTTTTAATTCGACTCGTTCGAATTTGTTTTTTCCGTGAGAAAATCCACGAGTAGATTAGGCTATTTTTTTTTTTTTATTTGTTCAAATGAAATAGACTAGTCTAGATTTAGAATGTTTATTTATTTTTTGTAAAATAAATTGATCTACTATTTTCGAGATTATTTTGGTGATACAATGATACAATGAGTCAAAAGTATTTAAGTATGAGGCGGGCCAAAACCCTAAACGAGAAATTAAAATGGATCTCGAAGCATAAGTGCTCAGGCCTCGCCTCCGTCTACATCCCCTGTTTCACTCGAGCTCAACAATCAACAATCTCCCCACCGAGACCGACTCAATCAGAATTTGTCTTCCCGCTTTTTAACGGTCTCTCTCATTGGTAGTAGTTGTCCTTCATCTCATTTCAAGGCGATTGAAGTCATGCATAACTTCAACTTCTCTAAGGTCACAACCTAGAACATGTCGCCAGGATTCTCCTTAGATCTTCCGTTAGATGTAAGATCTTGTTCTCGCTGTAATGATACCTCAACTCAATATGCTTCCCCTCGAAGTGAAAGGCCGGATTCTTTGCACGACGATCGTCACTATAGGTAATACTATCCTTTTGCTCCTTCCCAACTCACACGGATTCTTTGAACTAAACCATCTCCTTGCTAATTTCTCGAATCGCAACGTTTTCGCTTGGCAAGAAGATGATCGAAACTACGATCTTCCGCAACTTAGAAACCCAAGAAATTGCTATACTACCATAAGTAAACACATGCCCATTGTACTCATCCTTTTGTCGAGATCACTAGATGCCAGTTCCTTGTTCAAGAGTACCTCTCAAGTACTTAAGGATCCACTTCTTTGCCTCCCCAATGTTGTTACCCATAAACCGCTAACCACTCCCATCGGGATAAATCATCAAGCATGGTATTCAAGAAATCGACTTCCAACGACGAATCGATCAAAATCTCTTCAAGTTTTGCATGTAGGAAAAAAAAACTCTCTTAAGATTTGCTTGGCCTCTCCAAGGTCCTTGGATACCACCTTAGGAGGGCGACGGGGAGGGGAATCTTGATGGTCATATACTATTAATCGCATATTACCTATACTGGACTGCGACAAGCCAACAATAATTTTTTCTTCAACGCTACAGACGTACAAGAGGATAGTTTAAAAAATGTTATAACCACCAGGTTACTCTTGGTTTGCAATCGAAGTCGTCTTGAGGGCCGAGAGAGTCGCGCCCGCGCTTACAACTATGCCTTAGCGCTTCTCACCGTGAAGAAGGGATCGGCGAACGGGCGGCCGGATCTTGGCTGCATCTCATTTGAAAATACTTGCGTGGCGTTTGAGACGGAGTTCTTTTCGAGACGCGTTCGAAAATGGGAGAAATTCAAGGCGTTCTTCAAAATCAAGCGAAAAAATCAAACCATGACAATTGGATAATTTGTGCTCAATATGTTTATTTTTCTGCTTTTCTTGATTTATTGTTGTATTTTCTTATACTTTATTTAATTTGTTTAAATGTGTTTGCATGAGAATTGCTCAACGAAAAATCTCAAATTAAAAAATTACTAAGTATGTTTTAAATAATTAATTTGGTTTTGAATCAAATTAATTTTGACCCTCCATGATTTATATTTGTGAAATCTTTTGGAGAAATTCCCTAAGGGACGGCCAAAAGAAAGCTTTCACATGAATAAATTCTCAAAAGGATGATTGTGAATTATTATTAGTGGCGACGATGACCCTCCCAAGAGGCTCGATCAAAACGAAGTAGTAATTCTGTATTTAATCATGGTTATTACTTAGGTACAAAATTGATATGCATATACTTCGCCGAAGTCCCTGTCAATTTGTATTGGTCAAGTGGGAGCCAACTATTAATTTTTTTTAATTAAAGGTTTGTAACTGTTCTTGTTTGTAACATGCTTGAATGTGATTTAAATGATGACCCTCCCAAGAGGCTCATTTAAAAATGTTTTGAGATGTTGGCTGATGCATGTTCATATTTTTTTTTGAGATTTCAATATGAATCATGTGATCGAATTATGTGATTTTCTTAGTGACAATCCGGATATTGACACAAAGATGTGTGTTTATTTCAGTTCAGCATGTCGCAACCTTTTAATCCACTGTTAATATACTTAAAGTCAATAGAATAGTATGGAAACTATGTTGATTGGAAATGAAAAATTATGATTGTCCTAACTGCAAAAAAGCACAATTAGATTCTTGACACACCAAAATCATATGAGCCAACTGACGAGTCAAAAGCTCGTCAGATCACCTTGCGAGAGATGTCGTCGCTAGAAATGGTGGAGGGCAACCCCATAAGGGATTACATTCTCAAAATTGATGGCCCATCTGAACAAACTTGAGGTTCTGGGTGCAGATTATGATCTGGAGACCCAGATCGATTTGGTACTCCACTCTCTGCCCAAAAGTTTTTGAGCATTTTGGCCTCGCTAGCTGATTTGCTGCAAGCTTTGGTCTCGGTAGAGAAATTCATGGGGCACCAAACTCAAGCTTTAACGGCAAGTGGTCCGTTTTCATCTTCTAGGCCAAGGGGAAGGCAAGAAGAAGAAGAGGACCAAAAGCCATAAGCAATCAAACTCAACTATTGCCAAGGGCAATGGTAAGATGATGAATGCTGGTGATGTCAAGGAAAATCCAAAGAGGAAGTGCTTCAACTGCTGTAAAAGAGGACACTGGATGTCGGCCTGTTCCAATCCCAAGCGGAATGGAAAGAAAGGTAATTCTCAAGCACTAGTTGTTGAAACTTGTTTATCGGAGTATGTTACCCATTCGTGGGTAATGGATACGGGGTCCACTAATCATGTTTACTTCACGGGTTCAAGCGGACCCGACAACTTAGTGGAAGTGAGATCCTCATCACGCTAGTCGATGCTACGAGAGTGGCAGCTGAAGCAATGGGAGACGTGCGCCTGCCTTTTGAAGACAAGAGTTTAATTTTAAGAGATGTTCTTTATGTTCCCATTTTTCGCAAAAACCTTATTTCTATTTCAAAACTATTTGCTGATAGATATTCTGTTCGTTTTAATAAACATGTTACTATTTTTCGTAACGATGTGGTTATCTATCATGGAACTTTACGGAACAATCTCTACATTATTAACTGTGCACATCACTCACACAATGCATCCTATAACACATCTACTATTTCAAGTAAAAGAAAACGTTCGACCAACGTGAACGAGACACTTCTTTGGAACCTAAGATTTGGTCATATTAATCCAAAAAGGATCCAAAGGTTGGTCCAAGATGGTTCATTGGAGTCCCTCCTAATTGAACCATTTCCAACTTGCGAATCATGTTTGGAGGGTAAGATAACCAAGAGGGCATTTGGAGCCAAGGGGCTTAGAGCTAAAGAAGTGTTGGAGATCGTTCACACCGATGTATGTGGTCCAATGCAAATCAAAGCAAGAGGTGGCTACGAGTATTTCGTTACGTTTATCGATGATTACTCACGATATGGGTACGTTTTTCTAATGAAGCATAAATCTGAGACCTTTGATAAATTCAAAGAATTTAAGGCTCAAGCAGAGAATCATAAGGAAAAGAGTATCAAGTTTCTACGATCTGATCGTGGAGGCGAATACCTCAGCGATGAATTCTTGAACTACCTGTCGGATGAAGGGATTGCATCCCAGTTGACTGCACCCGGTACCCTTCAACAAACCGGGGTTGCAGAACGAACAAACAGAACACTTCTAGAAATGGTAAGATCAATGATGAGTTATGCGGATTTACCAAAATCGTTTTGGGGTTACGCCTTGCAAACAGCAGCTTACATTCTGAACTTAGTGCCATCCAAATCGGTTCCGAAAACCCCTAGGGAATTGTGGACGGGGCTCAAGCCCAGCTTAGGACACATGAGGATCTGGGGGTGTCCAGCATACGTGTTGGATAAGGAAGCTGGGAAATTGGATGCACGTATGAAATTAAGGTTGTTTATAGGGTACCCCGAAGGAACGAAGGGATGCATGTTCTATGGTCCCGAAGATCAAAAGGTCGTAATTAGTACACACTTTAGATTTTTGAAAGAAGACTATATGAACGACAAAAAACCTAGAAGCGAGATTACCTTAGAAGAACTAAGGGGGCCAACTCCGTTGCCAACTGTACAAGAAGACATACCACACGTCACACCTACACAACCGGAACCTCGCAATGGGGTAAAACCCATTGGATGCAATGGAGGCCATCCTACAACGAGGCCATCCAGGACAAGGATGCGACATCTTGGCAAACAGCAATGGAAATCGAGATGGGTTCAATGGATCACAATAAAGTGTGGGAGCTAGTCGAACCACTTAATGGGGTAAAACCCATTGGATGCAAGTGGGTATACAAGAGAAAAAGGGGACCGGACGGAAAGGTTGAAACCTTTAAAGCAAGACTCGTGGCGAAAGGGTACACTCAGAAAGAAGGGATCGACTATGAGGAAACCTTTTCGCCCATAGCCATAAGTCCATCCGAATTCTCTTGTCGATTGCTGCGCACCTAGATTTTGAGATCTGGCAAATGGATGTCAAGACAGCTTTCCTCAACGGAAGTCTTGACGAGGAAATCTATATGCAACAACCCGAAGGCTTCATTGAAACAGGCCAAGAGCATCTGGTTTGCAAGCTAAAGAAGTCCATTTATGGGCTAAAGCAAGCATCCCGTGCTTAGAATCAGTGTTTTGATCAAGTTATAAAATCCTACGATTTTGATCAAAATAATTTCAAAAGTTGTGTGTATAAAAAGTGTGACGGAACTACCTTGGTATTCTTGGTACTATACGTAGACGACATTCTGCTCATCGGGGATGATGTAAAGATGTTGTCAAACGTAAGGGCATGGCTGTCAAAACGGTTTGATATGAAGGACTTGGGAGAAGCCGGTCACATCCTAGGGATCAAGATCACTCGAGATCGCAAGAAAAGGATGATCGGGCTTTCGCAAGCTTCGTACATAGACACCGTTTTGAAGCGATTCAGCATGCAAGATTCCAAGAAAGGTTTTTGAATGATCATTCCTTAATTTATTTCAAATACATTGATTGATATGTATTTTTGGAAGGAATCATAATTCCATTAGGAATGATCATTCCTAAAAATAAAGGAATTGTGATTCCTTACATACTTCATGGGTTTATGTATTCCACATTTTGAGGAATGAAATTTTTTCCACAAAAAATATTATCATTGATTTCATAATATTACCTTCTACCTAACACAACAATAATAATTTAATAATAATATTATTTTATTAAAAAAATTATTTAATAAAAATAAAAATAATAACCAACTCCAATAATAATAATATTAAATATAATATTATTAAAATATATAAATAATATAATTTTTTTAATAACAATACTATATCTCGAAAAATGTAAATTAAAGCGAATTCTTAATAATATTTTAATAAAAATAAAATAAAAATATTATTATTTAATAATATATTATTAATAATAAAAATATTAAAAATATATATAACGTTAGAGTGGGTCTCATGTGCACCCGGGGGCACCGTGCACTCATAGTTCATTTTAGAAGTGTTGGGTAATAAGTTGCACAGATCTATTCGGGGTGAATATTTAAATACAAATTTAATTCTTAAAATTATTACTAGCATGAATTAATCCTATATTATTTCAAATAATAATCCAACAACATATCATGCATATAATAATTCACGTAAAACCTACGCATGCGGAATTCTACGAGTTAACGTGAACGTACTAACCAAAAGAACTTCCCAAGTATTCCCTTAGCCCTCGTTCGACTATCCGGTGGAAGGATTCTTGTGAACGATTTAACAAAAGGAAAATAAATTATGTTGCACCACCTTTGTGGATTTTCTAATTTTTCCAGCACATGAAATTGTACTTGGGGATGAAAGAATCATCCCCTATTTATAGAGCATGAGGTGGTCGAATTTTAGGTTAAAATAATGTGGGAAAATCTTTTCTTGATCTTCAAGAAATCTTGAATATATCTCCTATATTCTTTCTCCCATAATTATAATATTCCACAAAATCCCACCTTCTCTATTTGCTATGGATATTTTCGAAATATAGGGTGTCAAGATTCCAAGATTTGGATCTTCTTGAATTTATGAGATATTCTTGTATTTCAAGAAATACATATCTTCCATAATATATTTTCAAGAAAATCAAGAAAATCTTTCTTGCCCACTATATTTCAAGTTTTTCGAAAATCTTATTATAAATGACCAAGTGGGAGATTTCTTGAATTTAATGAGATAATCTTGTATTCCAAGAATACATATCTTCATTCCATAACAAAATTCAAAGAAAATCTTTCTCCCAACTTATCTATAAATTTCGAAATTTTCTTGGAAAAATAAGCAACAATATTTATTTTATTTTAATCACTTTTTCAGTTATTGGACTATATGTTGGGCTACTCAGGGGGCCTTTAGGAGAATTAAGATTGGACCTTCTAATGGACCTTGAATATCTAATATTGAGCCACAATATTATTCAAGCCCATAAATATTAATTAATCCCACTACATAATTAATATTGCACTATCCATCTTAACCCATATTACAGTCAATATGGCTCCCGGTTATTATTTCCCGTGTTTAAGATTATCTAGCCCATTAATTAATTCAAGCCACTGAAACAGCTTTCCATTAATTAATATCTTTTGTCCTTGGTCAAGGAACGGTTCAACATTATTATCCATACCGGAAACTAATTCCACTTGCAAGATTTGGTATGATAAAGCTTATGAACCTCCCAAGGGGGCAAATCAAACAAGCGTACTTGCACACGATTCTTCGTATTAAATCTTAGCAATCACATGTGACTAATAATATTGCCCAAGATAAAAAGTATTGAATCTCGTTGATTCGCTACCCATGATAAGTCAAAGCAATAGTTACCAATCCCACGTGATCCTATTTAAGGAACGAAGATTAAGAAATAACGAACCACTGAGGTCTAATTCTTCCTTGTTCAGTTCTGAAGAATTTATCCCCCTGTAGGTCCTATTCAGTGCATCATTCATGCACTAGTGTAATCTCTTGGTCAAGACAAGCCAATCTGAGCCTTACACTTCAACCTTTCGCGATGGGTTGTTCATTTCCATCTAGGTCGTGAATGACGTATTTTTAGTTACAAGGGACTGTTAATTTAATCTTCTGTGATCTGGTATCACTAAATTAACTTCAATGTAACACGTACGAATTATTGAACAGTTATGCAGTAAATATATGTAACATTCAATAATATTTAAAGCATCAGTGATAAACAATTTATTTCAGTAAATAAGTTCGAAATTCCGTTTTGATTATACAAAGTAAAAAGCATACTTTCTACTATAATCCCAACAATCTCCCACTTATACTCAAAGTCTGCTTTTAAGTACACTACAACATGTCTCGTGTAGTCTGTGACATCTAATGTCACCTACACGAATAATAATTCTCCCACTTATACTCAAAGCAGATTGGCAACGGTTTTGACACCCATTCCTTCCACATGTCTCTCGAATGTATTCAGATGCTGACTATTTGTGAATGGATCTGCTAGGTTGTCCTCAGACGCTATCTTTGCCACATCTATATCTCCTCTCTTAACAATATCTCGTATAAGATGGTATTTCCTTTCTATGTGTTTGCTGGCTTTGTGGGCTCTTGGTTCCCTTGAATTTGCATCTGCTCCGACATTGTCACAATAAATAGTGATTCTGCTGGGCAAATTCGGAACCACATCTAAGTCCACTAGGAAGTGCTTGAGCCAAACCGCTTCTTTCGCTGCCTCGCAAGCAGCTACATATTCGGCTTCCATGGTAGAATCTGCGACGCATTTCTGCTTGACGCTTCTACATGTCACGGCTATTCCCCCCATGCAAAACACACTACCGGAGGTAGATTTTCTGGAGTCTATGTCTGATTGGAAATCCGAGTCCGTGTAGCCGACGGGGATTGGACCATCTGGCTGATAAACCAACATTCTATCCCGAGTTCTTTTCAGATACTTCAGAATGTTTTTAACTGCCGTCCAATGCTCTTTCCCGGGGTTACTTTGATATCTTGCCACCATGCCTACGACAAAGTAGATATCTGGTCTCGTGCACAACATTGAATACATGAGGCTTCCGACAGCCGAAGCATAAGGAATGTCTTTCATGTCATCTATCTCCTTTTGCGTCTTAGGGGACATTTTCTTGGATAGATGGATTCCATGCCTGAAAGGTACGAAGCCTTTCTTGGAATCTTCCATGCTGAAGCGTTTCAAGACAGTGTCTATGTATGAAGCTTGCGATAAGCCAATCATCCTTTTCTTGCGATCTCGAGTGATCTTGATCCCAAGGATTTTTCCGGCTTTCCCTAAGTCTTTCATATCAAACTGTCTTGAAAGCCATGCCCTTACGTCTGATAATACCTTCACATCGTTCCCGATGATCAGAATATCATCTACGTATAGTACTAAGAATACCAATGCAGTTCCGACACGCTTTTTGTATACACAACTTTCAAACTCGTTTTGATCGAACCATAAGACTTTATAACCTGATCAAAACATTGGTTCCAAGCTCTGGATGCCTGTTTGAGTCCGTAAATGGACTTCTTGAGCTTACAAACTAGGTGTTCTTGGCCTTTTTCAATGAAGCCTTGGGGTTGTTGCATATAGATCTCTTCATCAAGACTTCCGTTAAGGAAAGCTGTCTTGACATCCATTTGCCAGATTTCAAAAGTCGAAATGCGCGTGTCGATAAGAGAATACGGATAGACTTGAGCATGGCTACTAGTGAAAAAGTTTCCTCATAATCGATCCCTTCTTTCTGAGTATAACCTTTCGCCACTAGTCTTGCTTTAAAGGTTTCAACCTTCCCGTTCGGTCCTCTTTTTCTCTTATATACCCACTTGCATCCAATGAGTTTGACCCCATTAAGTGGTTCGACTAGCTCCCACACTGTTATGAAACATTGAACCCATTTCGCTTTCATTCTTTTTTGCCAAGAACACGTGATCCTTATCTTGGAGTGCCTCGTCATATGTCCATGGGTCCGATTAAAATCTTGTCCGGGAATCAAGTCCGAGGACTCTCCTATTCCCATGAATCTCTCAGTCGTCTTACAACCCTCCCACTACTGACGAGGCTCCCCGGTTGTGAAAGCATGTCATTTGGTATATCGTCTAGCATAAATTGGCATTGAGGTCTGCCCTCTAAGCTCATTTAAGGTAATCTCACTTCTGGGTCTTCTTGCATTCATATAGTCTTCTTCCAAAAATCTAAAGTGGGTGTTTATGACCACCTTTTGATCTTCAGGACCATAGAACATACACCCTTTTGTTCCCTCGGGGTATCCTACAAATGACCTTAATTACGATCGAGGGTCCAATTTACTTTAAACCATTGTGTCCAACACGTAGGCGGGACACCCCCAAATTCTCATGTGTCTCATACTAGGCTTGCTACCGTCCCACAATTCTTTGGGAGTTTTGGGAACCGATTTGGATGGAACCAAGTTCAGAATATAAGCCGCTGTTTCCAAGGCATGACCCCAGAACGACTTGGGCAGATCCGCATAACTCATCATAGATCTAACCATTTCCAAAAGAGTTCGGTTTCTTCGCTCTGCAACCCCATTTTGTTGAGGGGTTCCGGGTGCAGTGAGCTGGGATGCAATCCCTTCATCAGATAAGTAGTTCAAAAACTCATCGCTGAGGTATTCGCCTCCACGATCAGATCGTAGAGACTTGATACGTTTTCCTTATGATTCTCTCGCTGAGCCTTAAATTCCTTGAATTTCTCGAAGGTCTCAGATTTATGCTTCATAAGGAAAATGTAACCGTACCTTGAGTAATCATCAATAAAAGTGACAAAATACTCATAACCTCCTCTTGCTTTGGTTGACATTGGACCACATAAAACTGTGTGAACGATCACTAGCACTTCTTTGGCCCTATTCCCCTTGGCTCCAAATGCCCTCTTGGTAATTTTACCCTCCAAACATGATTCGCAGGTTGGATTTGGTTCAACTTGGAGAAGCTCCAGTGAACCGTCTTTTACCAACCTTTGGATCCTCTTTGGATTTATATGACCTAATCTTAGATGCCAAAGAAGTGTCTCATTCACGCCCGATGAGCGAACGCTTTTCTCGAAATAATTGATGTGTTATAGGATGTATTTCGTGAGTGGTGTGTACAGTTAATTGTATAGAGATTATTTGATAACGTTCCATGACAGATAAATTTATCAAAAAGAGAAATGGTAACAACTTTATTAAAAGTAACCGAATATCCATCATGAAAAGTTTAGAAACTGAAATTAAATTCTTTCTAAAACTTGGAACGTGGAGAACATCTCTTAGAATTAAAACTCTGTCTTCAAAAGACATGTGCACTTCTCCCACTGCTTCAGCTGCCACTCTCGTAGCATCGCCCAGTGTGATGAGGATCTCACTTCCACTTAGTTGTCAGGTCCGTTTGAACCCCTGTAATGTGAAACAAACATGATCAGTGGATCCCGTATCCACCACCCATAAATGAGAGGTATACGCCGTTAAACAAGTTTCAACAACTAGGGCGTGAGAATTACCTTTCTTTCCTCTCCTTTTGGGATTGGAACAGGCTGACCTCCAATGTCCTTTCTCCCAGCAATTAAAACATATCCCTTTTGGTTCTTTCTTGACACCCAAACAGTTAACCGTCATTTTCTCACTTTTCTTATTGATGAGTTTGCGTTGGTTCTGACTGCTTTCCTTTTCTTGAGACTTGCCTACCACTGGCCTAGATCTCGAGAAAAGACTTTTGGTCACCAATGCTTCGTCTTTCTTTCCTAAATGCTTCTCTACTTTCTCCAAGGCTTCTTGTAGGATATCCATAGTAAACGTGTGATCACTCATCACAAAATTACAAAGAAAATCCATCGAAGCTTCTTGGCGAGTTAGCAAATGTAAATTGATTTGGGCCTCATCACAATACTTAGTTCCGAGATAAGCCAGTTTTTGAAAATGATGTTTGATTCTGGAGAACATGCTCCTTACAGTGTTCCTCAACCATTTTTAGCCTAGCCACGTCGTCATTTTTAAACTGATTGATCATGCGGTCTTTTGTTAAAAACATTTCTTCAAGACTTTGCATAATCTCCGCAGCAGACTCAACACCTTCATGAATGTGTCTCAAATCATCGGACAGTGAAGTCAAGATTACACGTTTCATGGGTTCATTGGACTGCTCCAAAATATTATACTCATGTCTTTCCGCATCAGGTGATTCATCAGTAGGCATATGTGGCTTGGGTACATCAAGAATCCAATAATGTTTTGTGCAGGTAGGACAAAACTCATATTTCGTTTCCAAACATTATAGTTTTTGCCAGTTAATTGGTGTTCTTTGAGTGTATATAACGAAGGATTAAAAGGTTGCGACATGATGAACTCGAATAAACAATAATATGCATAAGCACATATATATCACAAGGTTCGATCACATGCATCATATTAAAATCTCAAAAAAATATGAACATGCATCGCCCAACATCTCAAAAACAGTTTAAAATAAGCCACGTGGGGTGGGTCATTATTTAAACACATTTAAGCAAAGTTACAAACAAACGATTTATAAACCTTTAATATCCAGATTAATAGTTGGCTCCCACTTGACCAATATAAAATTGACAGGGACTTGAGGGAAGTATATGCATATCAATTTTATACCTAAGTAATAACCATGATTAAATACTGAGATTATTATTATTTCGTTTTGAACGAGCCTTGTAGGGAGGGTCATAAATGCCACTAGTAATAACCAACAATCATCCACTTGGAATTCATTCATGTGAAAACTATCTTTTGACCGTCCCCGTGGGGGAATTTCTCCAAAAGAATTCACAAATAAATAAATCATGGAGGTCAAAAAATTAATTCAATTTTATTATCCTAATAAAATTGTCAATTAATTATTTAAACATACTTAGTAATTTTGAAGTTGAGATTTTTCATTTGGCAACTCTCATGCATACACATTTAAACAAATTAAATAAAGCATAAGATAAGAAAAAAAAATCAAGCAAAAATGAAAAAAATAAACATATTGGGCACAAATTATCCAATTGTCATGGTTTGATTTTTTCTTGGCTTGATCTTGAAGAAACACCGCCTTGAATTTCTCCCACTCGATCGTCGTCTCGGAAAAATTACTCCGTCTCGAACGCCACGCCAAGCGGCTCGCGGCCGGGATGCACGCCTCAAGATCCGACCGGCCACTGGCAGCCCTCGGCGGCGGCGTGAAATCAACAATCAGATCTCACGCCAAGATTGCCTACCAGGCGTGGTTCAAGGCTTTTTCAGCAGCACTCGCCCAAGACGCCCAATGCCTGCCGTCGCTCCGCTTTTCCGTCCGTCTTGCTTTTCTCGGCCGCCCCCCTCGAAATCCGCTGTGCACGCTCGCTCCGCACGGCAGCACGGCTTAGCGTCGCTTCGCCCGTCTGGCGGCCGATCCTCACACGCTTCGGCCCTCGGCTTTGCCCGCCGTGATTATTGCTCATGCAGCGTCCGCATCCAGCCCAGCGTGCCTCCTTAACATCGCAAGTTTACGACGATGCGTCTACGCCCGGTTCTGGATTTCGTCTTTTAATTCTTCGTCTCCGTCCTCGTTTCTCGATCCGGTTACAATTTATTTACAAAAAATAAATAAACCTAGATCTAGACTAGTCTATTACATTGATCAAATCAAACAAATTATAATCTACTCGTGGATTTTCTCACAAGGCAAAACGAATCTGAACGAATCGAATTAAAAACCACAGTTTATATGCATGCATAAATAAACACATTAAATTCCATGACAATTGGATACCTGCAAAACAGATCTAGCAATTCTACTATCCAATTTCAAATTTAATGTCTGCGAATTAAATTACAATTTAAAAAATTCAGAGCCCGAAACCGTGGCTCTGATACCAGTTGTTGGGTAATAAGTTGCACAGATCTATTCGGGGTGAATATTTAAATACAAATTTAATTCTTATAATTATTACTAGCATGAATTAATCATATATTAATTCAAATAATAATCCAACAACATATCATGCATATAATAATTCACGTAAAACTTACGCATGCGGAATTCTACGAGTTAACGTGAACGTACCTCTTGGGATGGCAGTGATTTGGAAGATTAGACTAACCAAAAGAACTTCCCAAGTATTCCCTTAGCCCTCGTTCGACTATCCGGTGGAAGGATTCTTGTGAACGATTTAACAAAAGGAAAATAAATTATGTTGCACCACCTTTGTGGATTTTCTAATTTTTCCAGCACATGAAATTGTACTTGGGAATGAAAGAATCATCCCCTATTTATAGAGCATGAGGTGGTCGAATTTTAGGTTAAAATAATGTGGGAAAATCTTTTCTTGATCTTCAAGAAATCTTGAATATATCTCCTATATTCTTTCTCCCATAATTATAATATTCCACAAAATCCCAACTTCTCTATATGCTATGGATATTTTCGAAATATAGGGTGTCAAGATTCCAAGATTTGGATCTTCTTGAATTTATGAGATATTCTTGTATTTCAAGAAATACATATCTTCCATAATATCTTTTCAAGAAAATCAAAAAAATCTTTCTTGCCCACTATATTTCAAGTTTTTCGAAAATCTTATTATAGATGACCAAGTGGGAGATTTCTTGAATTTAATGAGATAATCTTGTATTCCAAGAATACATATCTTCATTCCATAACAAAATTCAAAGAAAATCTTTCTCCAAACTTATCTATAAATTTTGAAATTTTCTTGGAAAAATAAGCAACAATATTATTTTATTTTAATCACATTTTCAGTTATTGGACTATATGTTGGGCTACTCAGGGGGCCTTTAGGAGAATTAAGATTGGACCTTCTAATGGACCTTGAATATCTAATATTGAGCCACAATATAATTCAAGCCCATAAATATTAATTAATCTCACTACATAATTAATATTGCACTATCCATCTTAACCCATATTACAGTCAATATGGCTCCCGGTCATTATTTCCCGTGTTTAGGATTATCTAGCCCATTAATTAATTCAAGCCACTGAAATAGCTTTCCGTTAATTAATATCTTTTATCCTTGGTCAAGGAACGGTTCAACATTATTATCCATACCGGAAACTAATTCCACTTGCAAGATTTGGTATGATAAAGCTTATGAACCTCCCAAGAGGGCAAATCAAACAAGCGGTTAAATCTTAGCAATCACATGTGACTAATAATTTTGCCCAAGATAAAAAGTATTGAATCTCATTGATTCGCTACCCATGATAAGTCAAAGCAATAGTTATCAATCCCACGTGATCCTATTTAAGGGACGAAGGTTAAGAAATAACGAACCACTGAGGTCTAATTCTTCCTTGTTCAGTTCTGAAGAATTTATCCTCTTGTAGGTCCTATTCAGTGCATCATTCATGCACTAGTGTAATCTCTTGGTCAAGACAAGCCAATCTGAGCCTTACACTTCATCCTTTCGCGATGGGTTGTTCATTTCCATCTAGGTCGTGAATGACGTATTTTTAGTTACAAGGGACTGTTAATTTAATCTTCTGTGATCTGGTATCACTAAATTAACTACAATGTAACACGTACGAATTATTGAACAGTTATGTAGTAAATATATGTAACATTCAATAATATTTAAAGCATCAGTGATAAACAATTTATTTCAGTAAATAAGTTCGAAATTCCGTTTTGATTATACAAAGTAAAAAACATACTTTCTAGTATAATCCCAACAAGAAGCGTGCAACTATACAAAATAGAATTGTGCAACTATTCCAAATAGAAGCATGCAACTATGTTCCCATATTAACAGTTGCACTTTTATGTGTAAATAAATTGCACTTTTCAGCATAACAAGTTGCACGCTTCTAAAATGCACTATGAGTGCACGATGCACCCGGGTGGATACAAGACTTAGCCATAACGTTATTATTAACTCATACTTTCAACAATAACTAAAAATATATTAATATACATATATATATGTTTACTAAAATTATATATTATTATAATAAACACAATAATAATATTATTTTTTTAGTTTTCAAAATATATATTAAAAAGCTAAAAATAATAATATATTAAAAATATATAATAATCAATAATAATATTAATATTAAAGTATAGTTAGTAACTAATAATAATAATTTTAAAACAGATTCACCAATACTTATATTTCATTCCTAGGTCATACCAATCATAAAAATGATCATTCCTATATCATTCCATTCAGGTCTTCATTCCATTCATTAATTAATTTCATTCAGTCGTAATTACATTCAGTCATACCAATCATGCCCTAAGAGATTGATTGGTATGTTGGAATAGATAGGGAATGTAATGATCATTCCTTAATCTATTCCAAATACATTGATTGGTATTTATTTTTGGAAGAAATCATAATTCCATTAGGAATGTTCATTTCCAAAAATAAAGGAATTGTGATTCCTTACATACCCCATGGGTTATGTATTTTACATTTTGAGGAATGAAATTTTTATAACACAAAAAATATTATCATTCAAATTTCATAATATTACCTAATTTACCTTCTTCCCAACAACAACAATAATAATTTAATATTATTTTATTAAATAATTTATTTAATAAAAATAAAAGTAATAACCAACTCCAACAATAATAATAATCATATTAAATATAATAATATTAAAATACATAAATAATATAATTTTTTTTAATAATAATACTATATCTCAAAAACTGTAAATTAAAGAGAATTCTTAATAAAAATAAAATAAAAATATTATTATTTAATAATATATTATTAATAATAAAAATATTAAAAATATATATAACGTTATTATTAACTCATAATTCAACAATAATTAAAAACATATTAATATATGTTTACTAATACTTATATTTCATTCCTAGGTCATACCACTCATAAGAATGATCATTCCTATATTATTCCATTCATTAATTCATTTCATTCGGCCGTAATTTCATTCAGTTATACCAATCATGTCCAAATGAATTGCTGATGGAAAGAATAACAATTTAGGTCAGTCCTAATGCCTTTTTAATTAATTTCTGTTTGGAATCCTAAGAGGTCGTTAATTAGATATATAGCATAAAAATTAAAAAATAAACAAAACCATATACTATTATGAATTGAATATATAAAGAGAAGGTCTTGTGTGAAATATTGCACACTAGTGTTATGTGCAATGCAATATAAATAAGACAAAAATGGTTCATATTTTGCTGGTCAGCGCAGGCGGGAGGGCGGGTCGGACGCGGGCGCGGGCAGAGGCAGTGGGCTTCAGGGTTGGCGCGGGCGCATATATATTTATAGAAGGATATAGTTATCAAATATGCGTTGTAGCCTAGTGGTTTAGATTTGTTGTTAATGAATTTGGTCGCAGGTTTGATTCCTACTGAACACATTTTTTTTTTGTCAAATTTTTGTGTGTTACTATATCTATGTATAAGTGTTACTACGTTGTTATATTGAAGAAACTTCATATCTTACGTAACACGCAATAAAACATATCGTAACATATAAATATTTATAAGGTAACATGGGTCACAAGGTAACACATTATTGTTCATATGGTAACACATGAGTATTCACATAATATTACGACTATATGTGAACAATGTTGCATATTACTAAAAAAATATGTGTTACTACATGAACAAAAAGTGTTACCATATGAAGAAAAACGTGTTACCACATGAACAAAACCAGTACAAGCGCGAAAAGAAATTCCCAATCCAAATTTACAGATTTAAAGACCAACTTGATGTGTTACTACATGAACAAAAAGAGTGTTACCATATGAGCAAAAGAGTGTTACTACATGAACAAAACCCAGTATAAACGCGAAAAAAAAATTTCATTCCAAAATTACAGATTTACAGAACAGTGTGAAAAGACTGCAGAAGGATCTGAATTTCATCACACACTTTGTGTTGAGAGGTAATCCAAACACCACACACATATTCTCTCTTCTTCTCGCAGAATCCACACAAAAATTCAAATTGAACAACCTTATTTCATTCAATGATCGGAGCAAAAAAGAAAATTAGGGCACGAACGAGGAAGAAGAAAGCCCGTGAGATCCACCAGAAGAGAAGAGGAAGATGAGGAAATCTGACAGCGTCCGGCAGTGCGCGCGATGGAAGAAGATGAAGAAGCCCATTGGCCCACCAGCAATCTGCCCTAATCCCCGCTCTGCTGACCACGAAAAAAAAAATATTCAATTGCACATATCACTTATATGCAATATTGCATACAAGTTTTTGCTATATATAAAAGAGAAGTGGAGAGCATATTTGCATTGACTATGTGAGGCAATCAGCTTGTAGACAAAGATATGGTCTTTCATTTTTTATTAACAAGTGAAGATTCCCCAAAGCCCAATTAACTTAAAATTAAGATACATTGTCAAACAATCAATTACATTAAAAATTCAATTATTCGGACATATCGTTATTCGTTTTTTTTTTTTTTTAAGTTTTGACCCTTTGCGTCACCTGTTGATAATCAAATTCAAGTAATAACATTGTTTATTTTTGTGCAAGAAATTCATAAATTATTATCTTAGTAATACTATCCATTACACTCTATTTAAATAAACGATGTAATCTGTATTGGGTTAAGCATTTCTTTTCATTAGAAGTAATTAATTAATTAATTTGAAAGAGAAAAATTTCAAACCCAACTAATATGAACAAATTAACAAATAAGTAAATTAATACTCTGTTTATTTGAACATTTTCCATTTTGGTCCGTCCCACGTTTATTTAAACACTTTTTTAAATAACAACAAAGCAACCTTTCTTATTACATCTACATCATCCCAACATTTCAAAAATTACGCATCATATCATTACTTTATATACTCTAAAAATTATTTTATCCTAATAAAGTAGAAAGATTTATAATACCTTCAATTAAAAAAAAATACCTTCAATTACAAAACACTTTATCCCCTTAAATACTAATAAACAATTTATAAATTAAATAATTTATCTATTAAGGGTCCGCTTGGTTTGGGGGTAATAGAAGTGGTTAATGAGAATTATTTCTGTTGATGTTGCTTGATAGATTTGATACATTGGTAATGAGAATAGAAGTAAGCAATTGATTGCCCTCACCTACTCAACTCACCTCACATAATACCCATTGTTGATGTTGTAATATAACAAAAATAATACAATCAATAATCCTTAGTAATTGACTCCTCAATGATATCCATTACCATTATCATTTCCTGGTCGGTCGTAGTAGTAAGTAGTAAGCGGACCCTAAGTTTTTGCGGTCGGGATCTCCTGTTACACAATAGTGTTACATCTTCTGTTACATCCTTTAGATTTGCGCCCACGTGTTAATCTCATAATATCTACAAATATAAGAATAACGTCCTAACATAACCCATTTTTCTAATTAGGAAACTATATTTAATTTTAACAAAAAATTAATTCCTTCCAAATTTCATTCCAAAAATTTTTAGTATAACATATTTATAATTAATTAATTTAAAGCATAAATATACGAATTAATCATTAATTATTAATTATTTAATTGGAGTGAGTATATATATTATAATCTTAATTTATCGTATAAATTTAAAATTCAATAAAATATGAAAACTTACTAGAAAAAAAATAACAAAACCCAGCTTTATCGTCCATTTTTTTTTATAGTTATTAATTACACATAAATATAATATTAATCACATCAAATTTATTTGAGTGATGCTTGTGCAATTGGATTTACTTTTAATTTAGATAAACCATGAACCCTAAAACTAAACCCTAAACCATGAACTCTAAACCCTAAATCATTAAGGGTCGGGTGAACCATGAACCACTTGTGCCGGGTTCGAATCGGGTTTGGTTGGGTCCGGACCGGGTGTTAAAAATATTGAAAAAAAATATAAAAAAGAAAAAAAGAAAAACATAAACCCTAAACCATCAATCATTCGGATAATAGATTAAGATTATAATATACGTGCTTCAATTAAATAATTTAATAAATTTAATTATTGGTTAAATTATATTATATGTGTAGTTTAAATTAATTAATTATAAATATGTTTATAAGATATTTTGGAATGAGATTTGGAAGGAATTATTTTTTTTGCTAAAATTAAATATAGTTTCCTAATTAGAGAAAAAAGTTATATTAGGATGTTATTTTTATATTTATATATATTATGAAATCAACACATGGTGCAAATCTAAAGAATGTAATAGGAGATGTAACACTATTGTGTAACAGGAGATCCGCCTGAAGTTTTTGTGCAGCGAGTCAACAAGTTAGAGCATGGTAGGTGTCGGTCCTTTTATTTCACCAAATATATAATCCAATTGTATCTACACTTTTTAGGATTCTTTTCGCACATAATTTTGACTTTTCTTGTGTGATATTCCTCAAAAGTCAAAAGAGCTTTATGGTTTGGTTGGGGCCCAATTCAAACTTGTGTAGGGGTTTCTTGGCTACTTCTTTTAATGGGTTATTAATGATGATTTGCACTCGTGTACACTAATTGATGTATGGTGCATTTTATTAAATTTTTATAAACGTTCAAAAAATGAAGGAGTATTAATTTATATAGTAGAAAATACTAATTTATGCGATGAAAATTACTATTAGTTTTGAATATTAAAATTAGGTGCTAACATTGTTGAGCTAGCGTACAAACTAATACTCACTTTTCATATGAATTAATAATTTTAGATGTATACTTTTTTTTTTAAATATAGTGTACTTAATTAATTTGTGTAGCCAATATTTGGTCAAAATTTGGTGAGGTGTTAGGGAAAATTAAATAAAAGAATTTCACACTTCTCTACAAGTTCAGATTTTTAGATGAGGCGAAATTCTTTCAGTATGTGTATTTGTCGTTAATAATTAGTTTCTCAATATTGGCACATAAAAAAGTAAGGATCATTTCATGGTTAGAATTTGTTGACGAAAGAGACAATCTTTTTTGTGATTCATAATAATCATCACCCCGGAGGAAAATCTAAAGAAAGACAGCTCAAATATATGGATATGTTACTTTTAATAAAGGAAATGAGATCTGATTTGAGATTCTAATGCAAAGATTTTAGGTAATGATCTTTTACTGGATTTTACTATGGGGTAAGTTGTTGGATACTTTTGAGAAAAGAAGTGATAATGAAATGAATTGAAGATGATAAATTCTCTTGAGATTGTGTGATATCATATGACTACGTTGTAACACTATACATAAATTCATAATCCAGGAAAACTTTCAAAAGTTTTTATACTCGTTAAGTCTTTAATTCATTGCAATTTTGAACTTATTAGAAATTACGGAGTTTGAATCACAAATAATCCCATAAATTTGACCTCAAATAGATTTAGTCTCATAAGTTTTTTTATCGTCGATTTAGTCTCAATAACTTTAATCATTATAATGTTCAATTTTAATCTCAAATCAATCGAAACAACGTCATTTTTTCGTTTCAATTTGGGGCATTAGGGTCACGTCGTATATAATATATGCTCAGAAATCAGGTCATGGTGTGATCTTAAAATTTAACTTAAGAGGTCTTGAAATGTTACTTTGCGTAATTTAATGATATATGATTCAAACTTATTTTTCTTATTTGATAATAATTTGTTGCATTGCGTGTTTTAGAGTTAATATCAAGAAATGTCTTGTAATTTAGGTTTTGTCCAAATTTAGTCCTATATTTTATTTTATTTTTAATTTTAGTCCTTTTAGTTTCTATTTTTATTCTTTTAGACGTAAATTGAAAAAAGTAAAAATATACTTTACTAAAATTGAACAATAAAAAGGACGAAGCTTCAAAAAATATATAACACATGCATACATATGACCAATTTTTTAGTC
This sequence comes from Stenogyne calaminthoides, assembly GCA_037126765.1. NCBI lineage: Eukaryota > Viridiplantae > Streptophyta > Magnoliopsida > Lamiales > Lamiaceae > Stenogyne > Stenogyne calaminthoides. Next base: position 27,773,622 of record JBBCBC010000025.1, read on the forward strand.
ATATATGTGTTCATTTTGGTACAAAATGATCAAAATTGAAAAAGTAAAAATATATTAGATTAAAATTAGACACAACCTAATTAATTATAGGACAATTCTTGATATAAACTTTGTGTTTCATATAATATCGTGTCTCATTTGAAGTTGAAGGAAAAAAAACACCACAAATTCGATCAAACATGTATTTTAGTAGAATGTCTGCCATACAATATTTATTAAATATAAAGATCGATGTAATAATTGCACGTAAGGGGATATATATATATAGTCTAAAAAATACAATAATGGGTCGCATGTGGAATGTAAACTTTTAATCGATCGTCTTAATAATTAAGGATGGATTAGCCCATGAAAATAAGAGATTAGTCGTTTAAGAAGCAACCAATCATTGTTTTACTGTCGTAGAAAAAACTTTTCCAGCAAACTGATCATCTACTTGCTTTCAGAAAGATAAAATATAATATACTTATATATTATTCTTATAAGTAAATTATCTGATCAATATTACAAATTAATAAAAATCGATGATACATTCCTCAAATAATAAAATACTAAATCGTAATTTTATTGAAAGGTAATTTAAATTTTTTTGAGATATAAATAAATTATGATAAACTTAACTGGAAGAAAATTAGAACTAGCTAGCTAGCAATCAGATCATCATTTAATACTCATAATTATTCGTAGAAAATGATTAATATATGATTTCGGGTATTTTACGCAGATTCATCTTTTGTAATAAAAGAGACATATCAAAAAAAAAAATGTAAAGTTGGAAAAAAATATTTAATTCATTTTTTTAAAGAGTTGGTCTCCCATGAATCAGGTCTATGCTATGAACTTTGATTATTTGACTCATTTCCAACACATTTTTCTAAACCATTAAACTTGACCCGTATTATACCTTGGGTAGGATTAAATGTCATGAATTAAAAACAAGACTCATAGTATGAACCTGATCTATACAAGTTTTTGTCTTTCTTAAAATCAATAGATATTTTGGGAATAATTTTTTTTCTTCTAAAACTATAGTTATATTGGGATAGAAGAGGTATGATGTATTAGAAGTTGGAAGCTGTTGAAATCAATCGTTTTCTGAACAAATACTTAGGGTGAGAGCTGTGAAGACTCCTTAAAATGATGGTTTCATAATGACATGATCTCGATTTATTATTTTGGGGTATGTAACGTATTTGTTTCATGCTTACACGTGCCATCATTTCCACGCACGTGAAGGGAGTTCCATATTGTTTTCAAGTTTAAACATCGCTTTTTCAAACAAAACAATATCCCATGCTTTTTCTTCTGTTAGGTTACCCATATAGTTAATTTATTCATCTTGATTGCATGAACATAGTATGTGTTGTTAGAAATAATATCATAAATTATATAATGGTCTTTTAATTTTATTTTTTTTGTTTGTACATGTTGTGCTCGCAATAAAATGGTTCGATGCCCAATTACGAGTTGGGCGGAAGTCTAATTCCCTAGCGCGGCGAGCTAGAAATCCACCTCAGCGTTATCAGAGAGTTTATACGGTTTAGTAAATAATTCTAGAGAGTCGAACTTGATCCCCAAGCGACAAAGAAAGACAAGATAACGTAACATGTGATCTCGATAGAAACCCTTCAACGGTCCTATCAAGAGATCTACTATAAAAGGAAAATAAATCAGCTAAAAGAATACTGGGGAACGTTTTAAGGAACAAACAGAGTAAGAAATCAGAGCTATCAGGGAGATCTCATAGGCATTAAATGAAGATTACACCCTTTTGGGAAAGAAATCATTTGCAGGACTTGAGACAAAAATGCAAGTGATCAAATAAGGAAAGAGATGGGGCTAACAAGTTACTGCCCCAGGCTAAGGTCAAGAGCTAGGTCAGAAGGTGAGACGTCATTGAGCTCGCTCCCAGACTCCGAGACGAGATCAATATCTTTTTTTTAGGAAGCTCTACAACAGGTCATAGATCTATAGGAACGAGAGCAAGCGACAAGATTTGTCGAGGGATATCATCCCCAACCCAAGCTTGAGGGTGAGGAGACTTGGTAGCGATTTTCGCCAATTCGTGAGTTGTGGAGTTCTTACTTCAGGGGCAATACCAAACGCCTTTCACAGAGGTGTTTGAAATAAGCTGTCGAATGTCTTCGATGATGAACTCTTCCAATCCCATGTAGGTGGACTTGGAAAGCAGGGAGTTGATCGCATCGATGGAGTCGGAGAGAACATGGACTTCTCGTTGATTGTGGACTCTCCAGAAATCGATGCCGTCTTTAATGGCTTGAAGTTCAGCTGCCATAACCGTTCCTGGTGGATTGATCTTATGGTAGCCTGCCGCCCTGCCTTTTCCGCCACTTCAAGGTCAAAGATCGCGAAGCCCACCGCAAAATTCATAGCAACCTCATTGAAAGCGGCATCGACCATGAGGGCAAAGTATTTAGAGTTACAGACGCCATCAGGGGTTGCAAGTTTCTTTGTTAAGGATAGGCATGTCGGGCCAAAGGAACTCCTGGCCTGCTGGTATGAGTTCAGGAGGGCATCGGTCCAAGGGGCCGAAATGCTGGGAGCGAGTGTGTGGGTCGACTTAATATTTTTATGAGTAAGATTGCACATTTCCTTCCAAATTCCCCACATCTTCATGCAAAAGGATTCAAAGTCCTGTCGATCCGATTTTTCCTCGATAAGCTGGATAAGATCCCAGTTAAGTGATCCCCAAGCTCTTTTGATGTCATTCCACCAAACCGTGTTCTTCCACGCCAGCTTCACCCCCTGACAGAAAAAAATAGCATGATTAAAGTCAGACCAGTGAAAGCCACATAAAGCGCACCTGGGGTCGCATGGCACATGGTGTAGCACGAGGTTAGCTTCAGTGGCCACTGCATTTTGAGACGCCTTCCAGATGAAGATCTTGACTTTGGGTGGAACGTGAAGATTCCAGATTACATTCCACCATTCAGAATGGGGTCTTGAAGGTCCGGTGGGGGGTGGAGAGGCCCCCTGGGGAGGGGGTAAATTGTTCCAATAGCCGAATTTGACAGTGTACATTCCCTTTTTCTCAAATCTCCAGTAGCGTGTATCACTTCGACCCTAGTAATCGATCGGTGTGCGCTTGATGGCCTCGACTTCAAAGGGTAAGAATATGTCATTGAGTTTAGGAATGTCCCAGGTTTTTGAGGGGAGAATGAGGGAGCTGACTTGCGTGTTACTTTCGTAGGAGACTCTAGAAGAGATCTTGCCATTTGCCAAGGAGGGGATCCATGCGTCTCTTCTGGTATTGATTCTTTCACCATTTCCCACTCTCCAGATGAGGCCTTTTGTGAGAATATCTTTGCTCCAGACCAAAGAATGCCAGATGTAAGAGGGATTGGATCCGATATAGGCGCCCATTATATTAGTGTGCTTGAAATAGCGGGCCTTGAAGACCTTAGTGACCAAGGAATCCGGATTCATAATCATGCGCCATACTTGCTTAGCCAGCAGGGCTTTATTGAATGTGATCAAATCTCTGAAACCCATTTCGCCCTCAATCTTGGGCTTAGTAAGAGTCTTCCAACTCTTCCAATGGACTTTCCTTTCGTTAGACTTAGCGCCACATCAAAAACTGGCGCACATACTTTCAATTTCACCGCAAATAGAGGTGGGGATTTTGAGAAGCACTTCCCTACCCCCATCCGAGAAGAACTTATTTTTCCAACAGTCCAGTTTTGAGGAAACCCGATCTCTGAGATACACAAAGTGGAGACGCTTGCTGCGAGAAGTGAAAGTGGGGAGACCGAGGTAAAGCTCGTGGCCCTGGCAGACGTGCGTGTGGAGACAGTCTTTGATGTACTGGATGTTATCTTGATGAGTAGTCTCACTAAACGTGATCGCCGACTTGTCATAGTTGACCAATTGGCCCGAGACCATTTCATAAGAGTGGAGACAAGCTTTGATGGAGTCACAGCCTTCTTTGGATGTTTTGAAGAAAACCAGGCTATCATCAGCAAAGAAGAGGTGTGTGATCATAAGACTTCCCCGGGCCACTTTGATTTCGTGAAGAAGCCCTCTAGCTGCCTGAGCATTGATGACTGAAGAGAGCCCTTGAGAGCAAAGGACAAACAGGTAGGGAGAGAGAGGGTCTCCCTGTCGAAGGCCCCTAGAGGGATTGATCTGGCCCACGACGTTGTCGTTGATATTGAAAGAATACGAGACAGAAGTCACACAATTCATAATGAGATCGACCCAGCGGCCGTCGAAGCCCATTTTGAGCATAAGGGCCTTAAGATACTTCCACTCGACTTTATCGTAGGCCTTGCTCATGTCGAGTTTGAGGGCGGCATATCCTTGCTTACTCTTCGAGTGGCGGAGCCAGTGCATGCATTCGTACCCTAGGAGGATGTTGTCCGTGATAAGCCTTCCTGGGATGAAAGCGCTTTGGTTGGGATCAATGATTTTTCCCAGGACGTTACGAAATCTATTAGTGATAGCTCGAGCCACGATTTTATAGGTCACGTTGCATAGGCTGATGGGACGGAAATCTTTCATGGAGGAGGGATTCTTGGATTTAGGTATGAGGGTGATGATGGTTGAATTCCAATTTTTAAGGCTCTCATTCACATTTAAGACTTTCAGGAGAGCGTTGGACAAGTCGTCGCCAATAGAGTCCCAAGCTTTCTGGAATAAGAGGGCCGTGAAGCCATCAGGGCCCGGCGCTTTCGAGGGGCTCATGTCAAAGAGAGCTTTATGGATATCTTCCTTGGAGAAAGGCATGGTGAGGACGTCATTCATATCATTCGAGACAGAAGGGGATACTAGACCCGTGATTTCCTCAATATTGCTTTCAGACGGGTCTTGAGTGGTAAAAAGGCCCGAATAGAAATCAGTGATGATGTTCTCGATGGCGGTTTGATCTGAGTGTGGCTGGCCCGCCTGATCCATAAGCTTATCGATTTTATTGATCTTTCGACTTTCAGAGGCTGATTTGTGGAAGAAAGAAGTGTTCCTGTCTCCCGAAGAGAGCCAATTATTTCTTGATCTTTTTTTCCAGTGAGATTCTGTTGGTCCCGGTGCAAACTAGTCGTACACGTGTATGGGGGGGGAATACACGTGTTCAGTGTTTTTAAAACTTTTTCTTACTGAGGTTAGCTTGGGTCAAGTTGTCCTGATGATTTGGTCCTGAGAAGCACAAATCGCTCTGAGTCAAAGTCTCATCGAGACAAAGATCCCGAAATTTTTTCGTAAACCTCGGATAATCCCAACCGAGTACCGAAGTTTGAGAGATCCTCGAGTTGCTTGGATCGATAACTAACTTCTTGAACCCTCGGAAGAGTAAGTTCGGTTTGGTAACTATCTCTGTTCTAGCTACTCGGATGTCTTAATGGTTGGCCCTTAGTTTATACTTTCGTTTTAAGCTTTTGCTGAAAACCTTCCTTTTTAATGGAATAATGATTAGGCTGTGATTCAATTATATGCAACTTCAGTGGATTGATTCCAACTGAAATGTCAGTGAAAATATGCTTTCAGAATATATGCAACAGTTAAGCAAAGCAAAACATAAAGCAAAGAACACAGCAATTTATAGTGGTTCGAGAGACTCAAGCTCCTCGTCCACTCTCCCGATCTCTTGAGAGAAATTCACTAATCACTTCCTTGAGCTTTCTAACTACACCAGCGTTTTACTTACTCAACTTCGTACTGAGCTTTACATACACTCCACGTAGTTTACTTACTCAACCCGACCTTGAGCTTTCTGACTACCTCCGTAGTTTACTTACTCAACTCACACAAGCTTTCAGACTACCACAAGTAGCTTACTAACTTCTCCTCTAGAGCTTTCTGACTACCTCAATGTAGTTTACTCACTCTTTACAACTCTAATCTCACCAACAATCACACTCAAACTACCTTCTAAAGGGTTTGGGGTTTCTTGGTTGGTTTCCAACTAAAATGAGATATCCTTTACAATAAAGAACAATGCAAAGGCTAGGATATCTCGACTAAGCTTTGGATATATCTTATCAAGCTAGACTTAGTTTAATGAGCTCTCTTCAATATAAAGCACTTGGGAAATTCTTGGGTTTTCGAGTGCTTCAACTTTGCGATAATAAGTTTGAGCTCTTGAGTTGCTTACAAATTTCCCTTAACCTTTCAATGTAGAAGGTCACAAGTATTTATAGGCATACACCAAGGTCACTCTTGAAAAACTATCCATTGGAGAGATAGCTCCGAGAGTTTCCTCTTATGGTGTGTGAGAAACGGCTATATTTAGGGTTTGACACTCCATAACACGTTTTAGGCAATAGCCTTTCATGTAGCCGGTCTTCACTTTTTGCAGTCTGGAACTTAGTTCTACTGACATCTTTTTTTCAAATGACACCATCATTTTATCGATTATCGATGATGGTACGATGTTGTCTTGCTCTTTTTGACTTTTGTCTTCAGTTAAAGGTAGACAACTCAACGACTCTTTTGGTTATAATCTATGAGTGATATAACCTTAACAACACTTTGTCTTAGTTCCTTTTGTCTGCACTTTGAATGTTATGGGCAATATCTAACTTTCTAAGGAATCGCGATCTTCTCAGTAATGCATCCTTCAGATAGATATGTTTAGTGCCTCGGAACATTCAGTTTATCTTGAGCATTGATGCATTCTTGACTCTTACGTAATTCTTGTGCCTTGATATTCTTGATCTTGATTCTTGATCTTACATCTTACGTGTCTTGAGTCTTACGAGTATTGACGTCTTCGAGTCTTAAGCGTCTTACGAGTCTTGGCGTCTTACGAGTCTTCTGGATGTATTGGTGATATACTAAGTCTTCATCTTTGAGTCTTGATTCTTGATTTCATCTTGAGTCTTGATATCTCCGTTTCATCTTGAGTCTTGATATCTCGGTTTTATCTTGAGACTTGAAAACCGGTTTCTTGAAAACTTCTTGAGTTCTTGAGAATCTTGAGATCTAACGATCTATAGGCTGCGACTATACATTTTGCGAGATAACATCCTGAATACTCTAAAAAAGCGAATCGACTCAACTATCAAGATTATTACGAACATGTCATACTCGGGGTTTTTTGGATCTAATCAAAATCATATCTTTATTAAATTCATCTCCCAACAATTTCCCCCTTTTTGATGATGCCAAAACCTATCTTGTTACAAACATACTTAACCTATACTCAGGTTTCAGTTTTATCCTATTACAGGATTGGTTTTATTTTCAACAATTTCCCCCAAAAATAATGAGTCTCTTAACAATTAATCTCCCAATAATTTCCATACAGAGATTCTCACAACAATTTCTTCAGTAATGAATCTCTCAAAGGATTCATCACCAAATACTTAATTTCTCAATCAATTAATCTCAGAGACAATCATTCAGGCATATCAAATTTAAAAGACATGTAAATAAGATAATGAGATATTATCTTTTGAGCATAAATGATAAGTTTTCATTGATGATAGGTAGACTGTTACAGGTTACAATGAATCTTATCTAAACAAAATCAAAAAGACAAAAAAAATATAAAAGATTACATAAATCTTCTGAGTCTTCATCTTCTGAGTCTTCATTTTGTTCTTCAGTTCAGCTCTTCAGTTCGGTTCTTCAGCTCTGCTCTTCAACCTCATCAGCAGGGACTTCTAGGTTGAACATTCCGTAATATCTCTTCTTCAGTGCATCTCTTTCTTTGATGATATCCGGACTGTTCCCTGTCAGACCTAACTGAGCAGCATACTGAGATATTTCCTGAGAAATGGCTTTCTCATTAACACAGCCATTCTCCAGCCTGGGAGGAGGGTACACATATGGACCAGGGGAGGTTATCTGCACCTTTGCTTCATCCGCAAGATTTATCCAACTCTGAAGGTACTTCGGATAGAAGGTTAGGAGATAATCAATGAAAGCCTCATTCGGATCTGAGCTCTCCCCTCTCCACTCTCTGAGCACATCATAGTAGAACCAGAAGGTTCTCTTGATTTCTTCCCACGCATCGTTGAACTGGATAGGCATCCACTTGTCAACGTGCGGCCATATCTGTGCTTTAGTGCTCCCTCTCCTCTTGCTTGCGAACCTTCTGAACCCACTCCTTCTTTTCTGCTCTTCTTCAGCTTTCTTTCTGATCACTGGTACACCAGAAACAGAAGCAGCAGTTTTCTTCGCTTGTTCAATCTGGAGTGTTTTCAGAGTGCTTCTAGTATTGAAGACTTTCTTCTTGGGCTCAGACTCAGAATCTTCAGTACCCAATATCAGCTTCCTCTGAACTGGCTTAGAAGCCTTTGCTCTTTTGCCCTCAGGCTCTTCCATCACCACGGCCTTCTCTTAATGGACAATTCAGCACCGGCCTGGCTTGTTCCAATCCTTCTTCTACCACTCAGTTTCTCCATAGCAACTTCCTGCATTGTTTCCTCAGAAACCTGAGTGTAGACTGGCTTCTCCACCTCCTTGAATTTCAGTTTCTCAGTGGCTTCAATCTCCTTCATGGCTTCGGCAAGTATCTTCTTTTCAGCATTTTTAACAACCTTGCCCTTCAGAGTATGTTCCAATAATTGCTTGAGATCAGCTCCAGGTCTTTCCCCCTTCTTGGAACCATACTCTGGCAGAAGCCTGGAGAGTGCTGTGTCCATGTGATATTGTTCTTTGCTGACACTCCGCACCTCCCCTGCCATCTGATCGTGCTCTTCCTCGAGCCGCCTAAGGTGGTTCTTCGCCACAGAGAACTCTTCAGACAAATGTGCAAATTGGCTTGAGAGAGCTTCCTTGAACATGTCTGTCATCTTGGTCATGAGCATTGAGCTCATTTCCTCAATAGCAGTTTTCACCAGCATCTCATTCATCTCAACCAACTTTGCATCAAGAGTTTGTGTCTGCTCCTGATGCTTTTGCTTCAGCTCTGCATTAAGTTCAGCCTTGACCCCCTCCATCTTGTCTTCTAGCTTTGCTTCCATGGAGGTCAGCTTTTCTGTCATAGAGCTCTGAAGCAGCACCAGTTCTGAAGAAGTACTCAATCCTTCAATCTTCTGAGATTGGTTGGCCAAAACTTCTTCCATTTGAGCAATCTTGTTCAGTATTGGCTCAACCTTCTCCAATTTCTCCATCACCGGGGTGAGATCAATCTCAGGAGCATTACTGATCTGCTGTGCCTCCTGAGTTGGCTGTTCATCCTGAGTCTCAGTCTGAACCTGAGCTTCAGTTTGAACTGGGGCATCACCCTGAGCTTGGGTGTCCACCTGAGCCTCAGTCTGCATATCAGACATTATAGATTTAAAGGTAGGAACTTCAGTAAACCTGGCATAATTATTAATTGTGTCAAAAGTTACCTGAAGGCTAACTTCAGTCTGAGGATGTTCGACAGCAGCCTGATCAGCATCAGTTGAGTCTTTCTCCTTCTGAGATTGACTCTCATCATCCCCTTGTTGGTCCCCATCCTGAGATTTGTCAATGGAGCTCGGGGCACCAACTTCAGCAGTTCTCTCAGCCACCTTCCTCTTCACAAGCTCATCAAAATCAGAAATTTTCATCCGGAGCTTGGTTTTTCTGAACCCTGAGAATTCAGTGAGAAAAGTTGTCTCCTCGTTCCACCAGTCTTCCCCTCTGAATGAAGCAATATTCAGCATCTCTGGAAGAGTCTGGTTGAGGATGTAGACCGTTGACCTCAATCTGAAGAAGATGTCTTGGAGGTCCGGGAATGAGCTCAGCTCAGGGTAGCGGTCAAGAATGAACTGTTCCCCCTTGCTTCGCCATTCGGTCTCTTCAGTTTCTCCTTTCTTGAGCATCGGGCTCTCAGGTTCAGTGGAAGGGTCAATCAATAATTCACTCAGGAGCTCTTCAAAGTTCATCGGCTCCTGAGGCTCAGCAGCTTCTGAGGTTTGGACAGGCAGCTCCTCAGTCTGGATATGACTTGGTTCTGAGGTCTGAGCTGGCGCCTCCTCAGTGGGAATATCTGCTTGCTCTGAGAACTGAGTGGGCATATCCTCAGCAGGAATCTGAGCATCTTCTGCGGTCTGAGCCGACATATCCTCAGAGGGAATCTGAACTTTCTCTGAGGTCTGAGGTCCTTGGAAAATTTCCTGAGAAAATTTGTCTGAGCTCAGTGAAGTCTCAAGAACCTCAGAGAAGACTTGCTCCTCAGTTTGATCCTGTGTCTTTGAGATAGCCTGAGCCAAAACATGTAATGGCGATTTCTGAGCAGTTTGGCTCTCAGGCTGAATCTCCTCAGTCTCACTTTCCTCATCTTCATCAGTGAGAACCACCATCCTTTTGCGTTTTGGAGCAAGGGTTTTCTGTTTCTTCAATATCTTACCCTGCTCCTTCTTGGCTTCCAAAAACACCTTCCCCCTGGCTTGTTGGGTTTCCTTTTCAGCAGCCGCAATCGGTGATTCCACTTTCTTCTCTTTCTTTCCCTTGAAAGTCCTCTTCGCAGCAATCAGTTTGAACATCACTTTGGACTTAGGGAATGGGGTAGAGTTGGCAAAAATATCCTCCTCCTCACGGCACATCTCCAGAATGAATGCAATTTTGGTAGCGTGGAGGATTCTGCCTTTCATAGATATTGCCCCATCATCCTCCCTTTTTATGACCTTGGCTTGCTCAATCACCACCTTGATCAGATATTTCAGCCAGTTGAAATCCTTGGTGGGTGAGTCCTCAATAGCCGCCATCAGTCGGAGTTTGGGAGTGCTGATCTGCTCGAAGCTTCCAGATCGACTCATGATGCACTTTCCCACAATATCCATCAACACTCAGATTTAACCAGATGCCGCTTTGTGCAGAGTTGCCTCAAACTTAACAGTTTCTCGGCAACCTTGTCAAGATACTCCTGCTCCCATCCCAACATATACAATGAGGGATCATCTCCCCTATCGCACAACTCAAATACATCGTTCAGATGCTTAGGGACTATATAGAGCTCTCGAACAAAATCCACATATTTCATCGATTGTTCGAGATGCAAAACATAAATCTTAGATTCTATACAATCTTCCTCATCGATTTCCATATTTGCAACAAACTCTATTACCTCACGGGTATACTCCGCCTCTGGTCGATTTGCGACGAGGTTCGTCAGTTTCGCCAATCTGATTAAGTGGAGCGCTTCTTCTTCGTGCTTGGCATTTGACATGCTCTCCAGAGACACCATGTATTCGTACCATGGCTTATTTGTCTCGGCTAATTTCTCGAAAATGGTAGGAGCCATTTGAGATTTTAAAGATATGAAGATTTAGGGTTTAGGTTTTCTGGGCAAAGGGATTTTCTTGCAGAGGATTTTGGGAACGAAGGGTTTGATAAAGTTTGTCTTGAATGGCTTCAAAGGATTAAATAGCTCAAGATCGTGGGAAATCGTACCGGTTAGGTGAAAAGCAACGGTTAAGATTAATCCACGATTAATCGGGTATGCGAAAGGTCGATCCCCGAAAAGTAAGCCGCTATTTTATCTTCGTTGGTGATTAAATATAACAGAGCATTTAATGACTGTTGACCTTCTTTAGGAATTTCAAAGATCCCGCCCAAAAACATTCCTCAGGTGTTTTGTATTTATTGTGAATGATTACTAAGTTTCACTTAAGCAATAAATGAGTCGCATGAGTCATTACTTCTTCAGACTAATTTCCCTCTATTAGTCTTACTGAGTATTAACCTTGATAAAATGTCGAGATGATAATCGAGTAATCTTGAATAGGTTCAAGATGCTCTTCTTAGTCTTCGACCTTCAAGAATCTGAGTTTCGAGACTCGATTCAAGATTTCCATTTTATCCCGAGCTTCTCCGATAGAATTCGAAAAAACTTCATGCATCCGAAAACCTTCAATTTTTCAGATTTTACTCTATACACCTGGATCCAACATCCCTAATTCAACTGATAGTTCCTGAAATCTTGATTCAGCTAAAGGTTTAGTCAAGATATCGACTCTCTTGCTCATCGGATGAATTTTCTCCATCCTTATGTCCTTTTTCTCGACATGATCTCGATGAAGTGATGTCCGATATCCACATGCTTGCATCCGTGTGCAATAATGGGATTTTGTGAAATAGCAATGGCACTATTATTGTCACAAAATATTGGTACTTCATTGGCTACAACCTTATAATCCCTTAATTGTTGTCTCCGAGCCAAAGAATGCGGCACGCAGCCTTCTTCGCAGCCATGTATTCAAATTTCGATGAAGATCGGTTGCTCTCGAGGTCCTGCTTTTCTTCGAAAACCAAGATATCGAATTTACTTCCTAGAAATTGACAAGTTCTCGTAGTGGACTTCCAAATCAATTCTGCAACCTCCATAATCGACATATGAGTAACCCCGTTAATTCAAGGTTATCATCACCGGATACCATAATCCTCTATTCATCGTGCCCTTAAGATACTTCAAGATCTTTTTGGCGACCTCCATGTGACTAGCCTTTAGGATTAGCTTGGTATCTTGCACATATCCCAACAAAGAAATGTTATATCGGGCCTACTTGTCGTGAGATAAAGCAATGATCCAATGATTCCTCTATAATCGATATGACTCAATCGATTTGCCTTGAAATCGGGATCCATCTTGTAGTTAGTATTCATAGGAATTTTAATCGCATTGCAATTACAGACACCATACTTGGCAATCGGATCTCGGTGTACTTTGCACGTTGATGAAGATTCCTTCCTTTGATTGTTTCACTTGAAGACCTAGAAAGAAATTCATCTCCCCATCATAGACATCTCAAATTTGCCTTTCATCGATTGTAGAAAATTTTTCACACAACCGATGATTTGGGGATCCAAAATGATATCATCAACATATATCCCGAACCAAGAAGATATCTTCCCCATCTTCTATCCCGAACGAGTTCTATCAACGCCTCCTTTGACAAAACCATGGTCAAGAAGAAACCGAGAAAGAGTATCATACCATGCTCGGTGTGCTTGTTTGAGACCATACAAAAGCTTTTCCGAGCTGTAAACTTGGTCATTATGTTTGAAACCGGGAGGGTTGTTCTACATAAACCTCTTCTTTAAGCACACCGCTCGAAATGCACTTTTCACATCCATTTGATAGATCGTGAACTTCATGTGGGCGATATATGCAAGAAACAATCGATGGCTTCTAGTCTTGCAACTGGTGCAAAGGTTTCATCATAATCCAAGCCTTCTTCTTGGGAATAACCTTGTGCTACTAGCCTTGCCTTGTTTCTTACAATGTTGTTGTTTTCATCTCTTTTATTCTTAAAAACCCACTTGGTTCCAATGACATTGTGCCTTTCAGGTCTATCTACTAGCTCCCATACTTCATTTCTTGAGAATTGATTTAGCTCATCTTGCATAGAAGTAATCCAATGAGAATCTTGTTGAGCTTCACCAATCTCAGTAGGCTCGTTCTCTGATAGGAAGCAGCAGAATAGTGCACTCTCACCATGGAACCTTCTTGTTTTGACACCTTCAGTTAGATCACCCACAATCTGACTTGTAGGATGACTATCTAACCATCTTCTTCTAGATGTTCCCCCTTCAACAGTATCCTCAACATTTGAAATGTTAGGTTCGATTAATTCAAGAAACTTCGAGGAACAACGAGAAAAGGAGAAAGGAATCATCTTCCTCGGGGAAATTCTATTCGAACATTGTCGAGACATTGTTCCCCTTTGGTTGATAGATTCGAAATTTGCCTCGATTGTGACCACATCTTCATTGGCATCACATACCTGAGTCTGAACTGGTGTATGTTCAGATTGGTCACCTTTGGTGTGTTGGCTTTCCTGAGTCTCACCATCCTGAGTTCCATCCTGAACTTCTTTATCTGAGTCTAAGTCACTCCAATCATAGAATGTGACTGACTTCTTCTTTTCAGGTTCAATGGATGATTTGTCATTCTTTTTCAGGCTTAATCTGGTGATCCTCTTGGTCAGTTCTTCTGCATCATGTTCCTATTTCTTCTGAACACAAGTAGATTCATCAAAAACAACATGAGGTGTTTCCTCCACAATAAGAGTCCTACAGTTGTAAACTCTGAAAGCTTTACTGACTTCAGAATATCCTAAGAATATTCCTTCATCAGCTTTACTATCAAATGTTTTCAACTGATCTTTACCATTATTGTGTATGAAACACTTGCAACCAAACACACAAAAGAAAGAAACAAGAGGCTTCCTTTCATTCCAAAGCTCATAAGGTGTTTTGCCTTGACTCTTGGTCAAGATGGATCCGTTTCGAGAATAGCATGCGGTGTTGACAACTTGAAAAATCTTTTAGGAATATCGACCTCGGTATCATTGTCTTTGCAACTTCTTTCGAGTCCTGTTCCTTCTTTCAAAGAACACCATTTTGTTGAGGGTCCTTGTACGGTGATGTTTCATGAGTAATTCCATTTGTTTGCACAATAATCGATATGATATGATTTATAAATTCGGTTCCTTATCGATCGATTTTGACCACACTCGATTTTTCTCAATATCTTGAGCCTTTTTAGTAATTCGCGCTTTTTATCTCGAGTCTCTTTCTTCTTGAAAAGAATATGACCCAAGTATATCTTGAGTAGTCATCAACTACTACCAATGTGTATTTCCTGCCATTAGTACTCACTGGTGTTATAGGACCAAAAAGATCCATATGCAGCAACTGAAGTATTCTTTCAGTAGAAACATCTATTTTGCTTTTAAATGATGCTCTAATTTGTTTTCCTTTTTGGCGATCACAAATATGTTCCTTCTTGAACACTTCATTAGGCAACCCTCTCACAAGAGCTAATCTTGCAAGCTTATTCGGGTTTTGAAATTCAGTGATTCATTCTTTTATGCCATAACCAACTGGTATCTGTGGAACTTTTAGCAACCAAACATGTATCTTTAGGAGTTGAACTCCAATGAGCAAGATACACATTTCCTTTTCTAGTACCAGTCAGTAATACTTTCTGTGAGATATCATCTTTCACAAAACATAAGTTCTTAGAGAACTCAACATTAAAACCTTTATCACAGAATAGGCTTATTGAAAGCAAGTTATGCTTCAATCCAGATACATATGAAACACCATGGATATGAACTCGAAAGGATTTCCAAAGTTCCATATCCTTGATCATCCCTTGAGTTATCTCCAAAAAGTGATCTGAGGGCCTCTTTGTTCAACATAGTCACTGAGTATCTTCTTGAATCCTGTCATATGTCTTGAGCATCCACTGTCAAGATACCATACATCAGGGGCTTTTTCATCTCTGCTCATCAGTGCTATGTGATCTTCAATCAGCTCAGTGCCCTTATTTTCCTCCTGAAAAACAGATCAATTCTTAGGTACCCAATTTGTGTAGGGTCCTACAAGGTTAGCTGTACCTTTCGGAATCCAAATCATTTGACAACTCTAATCACTTTAGAGTGGTTGATCTGTCTTCCATAAACATCTACATACACATTTACTACTCTGGGTGCCTTAGCAGTTTCCTGTGTATGAGTGCTAGCCTTAGCATGAACATGGGCTTTTGAATTTTTCTTTGGTTCGGGTCTTTTGTTCATTTGCTTTGGCTTCTGTGCAGCTAGTCTGAATCTTTGTTGACTCGGGTTTAGGTAACCTTTACCCTTAGGCAAGTGGGGTTCAGGTTGCCTGTACTGAAATTTGGGTCTTTCAAGATCTTCGAGGACTTGGTCTCTTGATTGAGAATGTCTCTGGCGAAGTGTTTCTCTTCTGAAGATTCCTCGATGATTCAAGGTATCCTTTCGAGTTTGCATTCTTAAATTTGAGGCTTGAAGTACATGCACGAAATTTTCCAATCGAGTTTCGGGTTTTCTAGCCTTCACCGAGGTTTGGGCTTTCCTACCGATCATTCGGTTTCTTTCAAACCATGGGTCCTTTTCCTTGTCTACAACCTTGGGCATTTCTTGATTTGAAGTGTAGGTGCCCTTTTTTACAAAGATTGTCTTCTTGCTACTTGATGCGGCATTGAGATGACTTTGTAAGGTTCCTCCGGAATGTATCCCAATCCAGATTTTATAGTGGCGGATCTCTGGTAACTCAATTTCATCTATTACTTTAGATGCAGATTTCAATAGAGTTAGCTTCTTACATGCATTATCCTCACGGATTACAGTAGAGTTTCATGCTTCTCGGAGAGGTCATTGAACTTAGTTACGATCGGCTAAAATCTCTTGAAAGGATTTCTCTAGCTTTTCGATTAGGGTCACTATCAACTTCTTCTCTTTCTCGAGAGTTGTACTTTTCGAAACATCCAGTTCATCAAGAGCTCCCATTAATTGAGAAGTGATTTCAAGATTATTCTAGAGTCTTTCCATTTTAGATTTTCAAATTTTCGGTTCCTTATTCGCTCTTTGAGTTTCATTTAGCGATTCTTGTAAAAAGCGACATAGTTCTTCATTAGACTCTCAAAAGAATCCATCAGTCAAAATGATCACATTTCTGATTGAACTTGACAACTCTTGTGCTAGTGTAGGAGCAACAACAGAGAAAGAAGAGTTTACCTCCTCAATGGCCATCAGACAGATGTCATCACTTTCACTGTCTGAGAATATTTCATCTGTAGAGCTAGATCCCTCCTCAGAATGTTCTTCTTCTGCAACCATGGCCTTTTTGCTAGAGAACTTCTTGTCTCTTTTAGCTTGCCTTTCTCTTCTCTCCTTAAGACTTCGGATCCCTAGACAATCATCTTTGAAGTGACCTTTTTTTTTAGCAATTATAAGATCTGTTGGCATCATCATCCTGATCACTTTCTTCTTTGTACTTGGTGTCCTTCTTTCTGGATGAAGATCCCTCAACTTTCAGGTCCTTCTTCTTCTCAGTTGATCTGTCCTCAGGTTTCTTCTGGTACCTGTGATTCCTGTAATAGTTTTTGTATTTTCCATATCGACTATTAAGTCTTTCAAACCTCCTTGCCATCAGTGCTAGCTTATCCTCGAGCTCATCCTAATTTTTAGCAAGGGAGTTCTCAGACTCTCTAGTTTTACAGGTTTTATCTTTGGCTTTAAAAGCCACATTCTTACTAGATGATGAATCATCTTTGCTGTCAGCCTTTTTGGATTTCTTATCAATTACAAACTCATAGGCCTTCAAATTTCGGAGAAGACTTGTTGGTATGGCATTGAATTAATGTTTTTGGTGTTTTCAATCACCACTGCATGTATATCTCATTTCTTAGAAAGACCTCTAAGAATTTTCAATGCAACTTCTCTCTGTGGATATTTCTTACCAAGTGCATTTAGATCATTCATAATGCTAGTGAATCTGACTTCCAATTTGTCAATAGATTCACCTTCTTCCATTTCAAAACTATCAAACTTTCCAATTGCAACTGAAAGTTTGTTTTCCTTGATATGATCTCGTGCCTTGGCACATTCACATTAGTGTATCCCAAATTTCTTTTGGCGAGATTATAGTGAGAGATCATTCCCATCACACCATCATCAATTGTATTTGATAAATAGTGTGTCTTTAGCAATATAGTCTAGATTGACTAACTTCCTTTCCTCGAGAGTCACTTGGTCATCGACTTAGGAAATTTCGCTCTAGGATCGTTTCTCTCATTTTACGCTCCTCCGATTCACCACAATAAATTGGAATGGCCCTTCAGAGACCACTCTCCACATTCGTTCATGTTTAGAATACAGGTGAGCCTGCATTCTCAGTCTCCATAAATCATAGTTCTCCACTGAGAACATGGGGAGTTTCTTAGAAGACATTTTATCTGAGTCTTTTAAGAATTCAGCAAATAAGATCAGTTCAGATAGACCACAAGTATTTTTAGAAAATAAAACTTTGGTCAACAAAGTAGGTGGTCAAGTTGAACCAACCGCTTCTCGATACCACTTGTTGGTCCCAAGAAACGAAGTCTTACACGTATGGGGGAAATACACGCGTTCGATGTTTTAAAAACTTTTTTTCATCGAGGTCACTTAGGGTCGTTGTCTCGATGATTTGGTCCCGAGAAGCACAAATCGCTTCTCGAGTCAAAGTCTCATCGAGACAAAGGATCCCGAAATGCTTTAAACCTCGATAATCCCAATCGAAAACTGAAGTTTTAGAGATCCTGAGTTGCTTGGATCGATAACTAACTTACTAAACCCTCCGAAGAGTAAGTTCAGTTTGGTAACTATCTGTTTCTAGCTACTCAGATGTGCGGAATGGTTGGCCCTTAGTTTATACTCGTTTTAAGCTTTTCTGAAAACCTTCCTTTTAATGGAATAGTGATTAGGTCCGTGATTCAATTATATGCAACTTCAAAGGATTGATTCCAACTGAAATGTCAGTGAAAAATATGCTTTCAGAATATATGCAACAGTTAAGCAAAGCAAAACAGAAAGCAAAGAACACAACAATTTATAGTGGTTCAGAGACTCAAGCTCCTACGTCCACTCTCCCTGATCTCTTAAGAGAAATTCACTAATCACTTCCTTGAGCTTTCTGACTACCTCGCGTAGTTTACTTACTCAACTCGGCCCTGAGCTTTCTGTCTACTCCACGTAGTTTACTTACTCAACCCGACCTTGAGCTTTCTGACTACCTCCGTAGTTTACTTACTCAACTCACACAAGCTTTCAGACTACCACAAGTAGCTTACTAACTTCTCCTCTAGAGCTTTCTGACTACCTCAATGTAGTTTACTCACTCTTTACAACTCTAATCTCACCAACAATCACACTCAAACTACCTTCTAAAGGGTTTGGGGTTTCTTGGTTGGTTTCCAACTAAAATGAGATATCCTTTACAATAAAGAACAATGCAAAGGCTAGGATATCTCGACTAAGCTTTGGATATATCTTATCAAGCTAGACTTAGTTTAATGAGCTCTCTTCAATATAAAGCACTTGGGAAATTCTTGGGTTTTCGAGTGCTTCAACTTTGCGATAATAAGTTTGAGCTCTTGAGTTGCTTACAAATTTCCCGTAACCTTTCAATGTAGAAGGTCACAAGTATTTATAGGCATACACCAAGGTCACTCTTGAAAAACTATCCGTTGGAGAGATAACTCCGAGAGTTTCCTCTTATGGTGTGTGAGAAACGGCTATATTTAGGGTTTGACACTCCCTAACACGTTTTAGGCAATAGCCTTTCATGTAGCCGGTCTTCACTTTTTGCAGTCTGGAACTTAGTACTACTGACATCTTTTTCAGCGACCTGTCACTGTCAATGTCGGTATGGTACAGTGTTGTCTTCCTCTTTTTGACTTTTGTCTCCAGTTAAAGGTAGACAACTCAATTGCTCTTTTGGTTATAATCTCTGAGTGATATAACCTTAACAACACTTTG
This sequence comes from Stenogyne calaminthoides, assembly GCA_037126765.1. Taxonomy (NCBI): domain Eukaryota; kingdom Viridiplantae; phylum Streptophyta; class Magnoliopsida; order Lamiales; family Lamiaceae; genus Stenogyne; species Stenogyne calaminthoides. The sequence goes on from JBBCBC010000025.1 coordinate 27,792,818, forward strand.
TCTTTGTTCCTTTTGTCTGCACTTTGAATGTTATGGGCAATATCTAACTTTCTAAGGAATCACGATCTTCTCAGTAATGCATCCTTCAGATAGATATGTTCAGTGTCTCGGAACATTCAGGTTTATACTGAGCATTTAGTACATTACTGACTCTTCAGTAATTACTGTGCCTTTAGTATTCTTGATCTTCAGTTCTTCAGTCTTCTGTCTTCTGTGTCTTCAGAGTCTTCAGAGTCTTCAGAGTCTTCAGCGTCTTCTGAGTCTTCAGCGTCTTCTGAGTCTTCAGCGTCTTCTGAGTCTTTACAGATGTATTGACTGATATACTGAGTCTTCATGCTGAGTCTTCAGTTCTTCAGTTTCATACTGAGTCTTCAGTATCTCCGTTTCATACTGAGTCTTCAGTAGCTCAGTTTTATACTGAGACTTCAGAAACTTCAGTTTCATACTGAAACTTCGGTTTCTTTAGAAACTTACTGAGTTCTTCAAAATCTTCAGATCCTAACCTGATCTATATCTGCTGACTATACATTTTGCAGATAACATCCTGAATACTCTAAAACTGAATCCTGACTCAACTATCAAGATTATTCTGAACATGTCATACTCAGAGGTTTTGGGATCTAATCAAAATCATATCTTTATTAAATTCATCTCCCAACAGATTCTTCTTGGTAGAGGAGTTTCTCGAGAGAAGATTCGAGGGCACGAATGTTGACAAAATCCTGAGACTCGTCTTCCACATTGAGGAGATTGTTAAGGTTTTGGTGAGTGGATTTGATTCTCCGAGGGATGTCACCAAGCCTCTTTTTCGCCCAAGAACTAAGCTTCTGTCCTATGAGAGACAGGCGAGATTGGAGGTCGGGGTTAAGAGAGGAAGAAAACCAGGCCTCCTTAAGGATGTCAGAATATTCCTCCTCCATGAGCCATTTATGCTCGAAAAAAATCTGCTTTGGCGATGAGTATGCGGGACGATAGGGGGGCCTCCTGAGAGGAGAATAGGCCGGTGATCAGAGCCATGGTAGTCAAGGTTGCAGGCCTCCAAATTCGGATAGAGATCCATCCAGCCGAGGTTGGCAGCAATCTATCAAGTCTCTCGAGAATCCGAAGGGGACCTTTTCTCATGTTGTTCCAGGTGAATTTAGGTCCCTTGGCGTCCAAGACGGTAACATTGCAGTTGTTAAGAGCTTGGCGGAAATCATTCATGAGCTTATGTGGGCGAGGGGCGCCCCCCTTTTTTTCATTCTCGTAAAGGATTTCGTTGAAATCTCCGCCAATCATCCATCCGAGAGATTTATCATGATGTGAAGTAGCGATTTTATTGAGCAAGTCCCATGACGTGTATCTCAAGCTTTGGTTAAGGTGGCCATAGAAACCTATAAACTATCAATCGTGCGAGTTGTGATTAATGAGACAATCAATGTGACCCGAGGAATAAGACAACAAAGAAACATTCATGTTAAAATTCCAGAACAAAATCAGGCCACCACTTCGGCCATTCGGATCCACACACAAACAACCAACAAAATTAAGTAAAGTACGCCACTGAGAGGCAACAACATTAGAAATCTTAGATTCAGAAATGAAAAGCAAGTTTGGGATGAGTCTCAACAACTGTTGCGGTTTTTGAATGCCCGTTGTCCCCCGAGGCCACGAGCATTCCAGCATAGGCAAATCATGGTGCTCGGCGGGGTTGGCCATCACCAACCGCCGCCGCTGAGATGTTGGAGGAGCATGAAGATTCAACAGGAGATTGCAAAGGCGGCCTGAGTTTCTGGACTCCCAGGTTGCCCGAAATCATTGAGAAAATCTTTTCCATCGAATTAGGACCCTGGATCGCAGTAGGGTGGTCGGGGGTTGAGGGCAAAGGCTTGGTGGATCGCAGAAGGGTGGTCGGGGATTCATCCCCCTTCATCAACGTCATGAGCAAGACTGCTCCCCTGAGATTCCATGGTTGCCGATTAAAGACTTTGTCGCGTTCACTACGATCGGAGAACTCGAAAATATATAGACCATCTCCCAATGGCTTGAAGTCCATCGGGAGCTTAAGGTCCCAAATCTTGGGAAGACTAGCCTGGAGGTCATGGATCCCCACAATTTTTTTCATGGCAAGCTTTCCTACCAGAGCATTGATTGGAGTCGCGAGATTTTCTGGCTTAATGGTTATGGGGGTTCTTACGGCTTCGAAGATGGTAAGCTTATCCTAGAGAGCCATTATTTCATTATCCATATGGGGTGAGCCTGTGTAAACAAAGGAAGAGGAACGAAAAATTCCAATAATCAAAGGGGGCGGAAGGAATGGAACTGTGCAATTGCAGGAGAATTTAATTAGGGATAAGGGAATGTTTTGTGTGTTGGGAGATGGAGATGCATAGAGCAATAAATAGTTGCAGCAATCATCATTGTTCATGTTAGGGAAGCGGGAACGGCACTCCGGGAAGTGCAAAGAGATCTCTGTCTTCTTGTCAAGGAGAGTCGTCGACGCTTAGGCGATATATGCAGTATCGATCTGAGCAATAATATCTCATACGAGTCCTTTAATGATTGAAACTGCAATAACAGCATTGGGGGGAGGCGAAGAAATCGGAACGAAACTCAAACAAAATTGGAAAAGATTGAAGTTGCGTTAGTAATATTGGGGGGATGGCAAAAAAATCGGAACAAATTCGCAGAGTTACGGCGCACGAGGCGAAGTAAATCTCAAACAAATCACCCCTTGATTTTGAATCATGAGGGCGGTTTGTTGAGGAAGAGAAAGAAACGGCAACCCATGGGGTAGGGAGCAGGGAGGCGCATATGCAGGTATCTGTCCTGAGCAATAATATCTCATATGAGTCCTTTAATGATTGAAACTGCAATAACAACATTGGGGGGGAGGCGAAGAAATCGGAACGAAACTCAAACAAAATTGGAAAAGATTGAAGCTGCGTTAATAAAATTGGGGGGATGGCAAATAAATCGGAACAAATCTGCAGAGTTACAGCGCACGAGGCGAAAGGAGCCGCGACCAGTGATAGAGAGAGGATTTTTCATTCTCGCTACAAGGATTGACATTAAATTGAGACGAGATCAATATCAATCTTACATAAGATTGATCCTTGTCAAGCATTATAGTTGACTTTTAACAAGATTTAATAGGAAAGAAACCATGGTACCAATCTTGAAATATATAGGCAAGGATGCAAAAATCGGCCTAGGCACTAGGCAGCCGTCGGCCGAACCGATTTCATCCAGTACATAAAAATTGTTTCCAGTATTAGGCGGCGAGTCGGTTTAGGCGTATATCAGATTATTTTCTTTTAGTTCTGCCATTAATCTCAATAACAATCATATCTGTAATTTTTACATCAAACTATCAAAGTAATCTCAATAACAATCATATCTGTAATTTTTACATCAAACTATCAAAGTAATCTCAATAACAACAACCAAATCTGTGATTTTTACACCAAACTATCAAATTAAATCACTGTACAAGTGGGAGGGAGAAGAATTCAAGTCGTCGCGCTGCGTTAAATCACCGCCTCCATGTTTCATTCGCCAAGATTTGCCTCTTCTTTGCCCATTGTTGTCTTGAAAAAAAAAAGAATGAAGATTTGGTCCTCCTTTCTAACGTCGATTTAGTTGCTGAAAGGGATATTTGGAGTGTTTGAGTGAGTTGAAAGAGATGTTTGGAGTGTTTGAAAGGGTTGGTTTTAGCAATTTGACAAAGTGAACTTAGCTTACCACCTTCTCAGTTTCTAGTTTCTTCTACTAAATATTTTACATTATTTATTTTATTAAAATTTTATCAATTTATTTCAGTATTAAAAAAATCACCTAGGTACCGCCTAAGCGGCCTAGGCATTAGGCGACCATAAAACGCCCGACTTCCGACTACCGACTTCTGCACCTTTGTATATAAGGCATTTAAGACCTATAAACTAGATTTGAAATTTATTGAAGATAAACTTATTGTCATTTATTCTTGCATTTATTTCCCCTATATTGAATGCTCAAGAGCTCATTTATTTTTCATCATTTGAAAATTTGTTGTTTGATTAACTAAGTATTAAAGTTACAATTATTATTCAATCTCTTGTTAAATTACCTATCAACAATTGATTTTAGAAGAAGCTGATATAGCACATCATGAGACCCACTCGTATTCTATTTCATACTGAAAATTCGTGTAGCTCCTAAACAAGTGTTAATGTGAAAGGATGATGCTATACAGGGTGATTCACCCCTGGGGTGACACAATATTTAATATATGTGTGACGTAAAATGACAATGATACCCTTAATGAGAAAAATGGTATTTTGAAAACTTTATATATTTTATTTTCTAAAGAAACAAAGTATATAATCTGTATTGAAATACTGAACACTCAAAATTTCCACCATCGCCGCCACCGCCGCCGCCACTAATGCCGTCGTCGCCACCGCCACTAATGCCGTCGTTGCCACCGCCGCTTCCACCGTTACGGGCGTCGTCGTCACTTCCACCGCCAACATTTAGGTGAGAGAAACTCAAATTAAAAGCAGAAAAGTGAGTTTTTTTACCCATAATTGGAGTCCTATCGTAAATTAGTTTTAGGGGTTTTATTCTCCTCTTCAAGGGTTTTCGATATACCCTAGAATCAAGGTCATCCATGTAGTAGTGAGCCGGCAACGCTTTAAGGTCAAGAGTACAATAAAACTTTAAAATGAGATTTCCTTCAAATGAGTAGTCCAATGAAAAATAGGTTTTTAGATCTAGAAATTTGGGGTTGAAACGATTATTTTGTTGTGTAAGTTTGTTAAGACGACAAAGATTGTCGGTGGATGTCTCCGGTGATTTGGCCGACGACACGTGCCATCCATGGGCGAGTGTTATAATCAAAATGGAGAGATAAGCAAAAATGCCATAATATTTGGATGTGAGATGTGGGACCGCCCGTAAAATTTACAGTGGAAGAAGAGGGAGTGAAAAACAATAACCTTCCTCGATTCAAATTGTCTTCCAAACGGCCATGGCAGAAATGTCAGTAATAGTGGTGTGGAGGCAAGAGCTACCTCAATAGCTTCATCTTGTACTAAAAATTATTTCCCCCAATTAACTTTTTTTCTCCAATAGTTGTCAATTTCAAATTTAATATTGCACTATATTTGTGGGGCAACTGATTCTCTCATCTCTCTTCTCTCCACGGGTTCGCTCCTCTCACAGTTCTACTCCTCTCGTCTAAATTGAGATTTGAAATTGAGATTTTGAATCTTCTTCTTCATTAATTTTGAATCTCTGCAAGCTTCATTTTTCATGACAGACAATTTATTAGGAAGTTTTTGGAGCTAACAGTGTGGCTAGATTAAAAAAAAAACGGTGGCGCCAACGTCGCTAATGGTGGTGGCGGCCGCGGCGACGCTACGGTGGTGGAAGCTTGTGAAGGATTTTCAGTATTAAAAATAGAGTAGATTTCAAAAAAATACTGAGTATAAACTTTTTAATATACAAAATAATATATAAACTATTTAAAATGTACATTTTTCTTATTAAGAGTGTTATTGTCATTTTACAAGAGGAATTGATAGAAGATTTTTTCACTCCAGGGGTGAATCACCCCGTTGATCATTCTTTAATGTGAAAAAAGTGGGAAAAATAAACACTTTCTCACTTTTTCAAATAAATTGTGAACTTAGCTTATCAGTCTTGATTGATGGTTCATCAGCTGACTTATAATGTCAGATTCAGCCTTCATGCTTAAGAATTATGGGACAAATTAACTATCAAGTTTAGGTTGTATGGTAGTGTATGTCTTACATTATATATATATATACTTGTTTTAGTTATAAACTTATAATGACTACCTTTTTATACATATGATCAAACTTAATACTTTTCGACCTTTTCTTATAATTTGCAAAAAAAATATATAAAACAATTTAAATAAAAAAATTCAATCGAAATTACATTTAAATCATATTAATTACAACTAATGGGCTAAATATTAGGCATCGCAGCAGACATATACCAAATAGTACGAGACTTGAACATTTCATGTTTCGACTGAAAAGAGTGGACTTTGTATACGTAGGCACCAATTTTCTTTTACTTAAACTAGAGAACGCAGGCAGCGGTGCTATAATAGATGTATGTAAACCAGACCTATTTTATGATGAGTATTAATAGAAAATTAAATAACCAATAACTGCAGTTGCTATACCATTTATTTAAGTATATGATTTTATAGAATCTCAACTGATAAAGGAGACCTAAATGAAATGAAGTAGAGACTTAATTAATGCATTAAATAAATATGAAATTGGAAGCAACAGAAATCACATTCATATGTGCCCATATGTGTTGACATCACCCATCTTGTGGACGGTGGACTTATTGCCCACTCTACACTCTAACCTTTCATTTCAAATTTAGTGACATACTATGTGTCTCTATAAATAGCTCCAAGATAAACAAATTAAATGGGTGTTTGCAAAAATTTACAAGTGATTATAATTATTTAAAATTGTGTGTATAAGTAAATTGAAGTGTTTTATTTCTCTTTTAATAGATTAAGGGCATGTTTTCAACTTCTTTTTAAACAGTTAGAATCACTTTTTTTTAAGCATACAAAACTCAGCTTTTTAAATAAAAAAACGCTTCTATCTCACTTCTAGCGTTTACAAACAGGGTCTAAATAAGTTTTCATAAGCTGTAAATTAGAAGCTTCAAAGAAAGTATTTTTTGTAGTTTATTAGTCTTTTTTTTTTAACTTTCAACTTTTTTTGCAAATACTATCAACTTTTATGTGAATTTTTTTACAAACACTATCAACTTCTACTATTAATCACTTTTTCCATAATCACTAATTTTAATCACTTTTAGTAGACTAACTCTTGTATGCATCTAGATGCACAATGACTCATCGTTTATTTTTGAATCATGTAACTTGTTAATTATACTGAAAAATGTAATTTGTTTACATTGAACCGTGGTTGTATGGTTGTAAAAAAATTGCATCTTTCAGCATAATAAGTTGCATAGTTTTAGATTCAGTGTAAACAAGTTATATCTTCCAGTATAACAAATTATATAGTTCTAAAATGCATTATGAGTGAGCAGTGCATTTGGATGGACATGAGATGCACTCACAAATTTAACATGATGTACAATTTTATAGAAGAAAATATATTTTCTTCTAGTTAATCCCAAATTAGTATCAATAGTTCAGTACTATGTATATTATCAATATGGATAAAATATAATCCCCTCGATGTATGTAACTTTTCTGGAAAGACTTCGTATCAACAAATTTGATTTTATTTCTTGCCAACCAAATAAATATTTCCTAATTGGTCGCCGCGACACTCGCCAACTATCACCTTTTACCCTATGCAATATAACCAAAAAAAAAAGACTAGGTTTATTATGAAATTTATATCATTACACTTAACAACGGAACTATTACATTTATAAATTTATATTATAACATTAAATGCAATGAGTATTAATTTATAAATATAATGATATTAATTTCATACTATTAACATATTTTATGTATAAAAAAACTTGATTTTATGTGTTATTTTTTTTTTTTTCAAAATAACTATACGGTGACAATTTTACAATAGGGATGTAAAAATCGGTGGAAAAAGTCAAATTTTCAATTTTTTTTAAAGATCAGCACTCAATAATAAAAAAATTGATTAAGTGTCAACTAAGCGATCTAGGCGGTAGGCGGATAACAACTTTTGACTTCTGCACCCTTCCTATGCATTAATAACAAATTCATCATAAGATTTCCTATACGGTAATAACAAATTCATCATAAGATTTCTATAAATCATGTTCAAAGATTTTTTTATTTTTTTAAAAACTAGGATCGACTAATTAGGAGACACTAACTCATCCTTCACTAACGCGCGGAGCACAATTGAAGCCACATCAAATCTCTATCTAGTCCATTTCAAAAATTGATCACATATTGAAAGTTTCGAACCTGAAGTCACATCAAATATCTATAAGATCAATTTACAAAATTAATCACATATTAAGAGTTTGGACATAATACCTAGAGATAAGCAAATCCCCCACACTAAACAAATAAGTTTTGGTCTATGATACAATCCAAAGTCTCTTTTTAGATTTTCTCACCTTAATTAACAAGGGCCCACACCAAATACATAGTATTAAAACCTCACATCCAAACTTGCATTCCTCTATTCCCATTAATCCAACTTCAACTTCAACTTCCCTCCCTCCAACAAGCCTCTGCTTTCTCACGACCAACATCTTCTCATGTTCTTCAACCCTTCCTCTTTTCCCAACTAACAAATCATCTCCGATGAAACCCCCGCCGCCGCCTCCGCCGCCGTCGCACTCCTCCCACGCCAGCTTCCCGATCATCTCCGTCGCCGTAATCGGCATTCTCGCCACCGGTTTCCTCCTAGTCAGCTACTACATATTCGTCATCAAATGCTGCCTAACCTGGCACCAAATCGACCTCCTCCGCCGCTTCTCCTTCTCCCGCCGCCGCCACCCGGTCCACGACCGGTCCGCCGCCCACTCGCAGGCCCCCGAGAACCGGGGCCTCAACGAGGCCCAAATCCGGTCCATCCCAATCCTCAAATTCAAGAAACTCGAAACAGGGGAAAAAAACACCCCCGATTCAAAATCATGCGAATGCGTCGTTTGTTTAAACGAATTTCAAGAAAACGAAAAGCTCAGAATCATCCCCAATTGCGCCCACGTTTTCCACATCGATTGCATCGACATTTGGCTCCAGAACAACGCCAATTGCCCACTCTGCAGAACCAGCATCTCGGCCCGGCCCGAAACCCATTTCCCATCGGATCCGGATCCATTTTCGGGCCGGGATGAGGATTATGTCGTGATTGAAATAACCCGGCCAGAAACACAGGGGATTCTGCCTTTGCCGAGAATTGTAGAAAATACGAGCTCAAACGAGGTTTTACCGAAAAAACAGAGGAGGCCCGAATTACAGGGGATTCAAAATTCGACCTCAAGTGAGATTTTAGCGAAGGATTCGAAAAAAAAAGGGAGGAAATTTTGCCACGTGGCGAGCATGGGAGACGAGTGGATTGATAATAGGAAGAAAGATGAGCAGTTTGTGGTGCGGGCTATGAGGAGATCTTTTTCGATGGATTCTGCCGTTGATTCTCATCTTTATTTGGCGGTACAAGAATTTTACAGCAGGTAAATTTGAATGAGGGTTGTAGTACTAGTACTAGTAGTGGCAGCAGTAGTAACAGAGGTAAAAAGTCATTTTTTTCTTTAAGGGGATCAAGAAGTGTAGTTCAACCAATTGGAATAGAGCCATAATTTTAGAATCTTTTGTTTTAATTTTTTTAATTTGGATTTTTTGGAGTTGTTTTTAGGATGATAGTGTAGGGTTTAGATTTGTTTAGTGCAAATTTTTGTAAACGGTTCCACTTGTGTGTTTTTTGGAATAGTATTAATTGTTTTAACTGAACATTATTAGTTGATGTTACTCTTTGGATGTTACATGATGTTGCAAGAAATTTTTAATTTGGAGAGAAGTAGAAGTGAGTTTTAGTTGTATTGGGGTTTTGGATTATTTGATTGCATGACAAATTGGAAAGGGATTGATGGACAGCCCGCGTGGGCATAGCTCAGTTGGTTCCTAGGTGGCAGATTGCTACAAGGACGCAGGTTGAGTCCTGACAGTCGCAGTGTGGAAGTTTTATCCCTTCAATGTGGGGATAGCTCCTTATGGGCACCAGACACTGGTCCTCCCACCTAATGGGCCGCTGAGTCACCATGATTTACCACCTCCACCATTTCTGTCGGGCTGGGGTGGGGGACTGTGAACTTGGTCGTAACGTTTTCATCAAAGAATCCAATAGTTCAAAGGATCTTACTTTTGTTAGTCAAATAAAACATTACAATTGTTGATTAAAAAATATCAGGTTTAAAGTCAATTAATAAGCAAGCTACGATGATTAAATTGCTTAGCTATTCCACAAAATCCGGAGATGATAAATTACTCTTGCAAAATATCAGGTTTATACTCTTGTAACGTGTATATATTCCGTACTATGTGCACTACAGAAACAATTTTGAATGGAATATTCACCTTAACAGAATTTATTCGTTTCAGACCGAAATTTAAATTGCTGAAACAACAAACCAATTTCAGCCAATTGAAAATCCACTACAAGGGATTGATGTACCACCTATATCTAAATTTTGACATTATTATCATAATCATTGCTTTAACAACTTTCCTTTTCCTTTCCCACACTTTTTTTGTTTTTTTAATTTGAAATTACTGGCATGACTAATGATTGAATCAAATGATAAACACCTTTTGTTAGTCTGAACCTTTATAATAGGAATTACCAATTAGAGCGAAGAATTAGAGAGAATATTGAGGGTTGACAAAAATCTCATCCCACTTGGTTTAGAGAAGTTTAATGGTAAACTCGATAAACTGTTAGTAAAGGAAGTAAATATTTAGTACACGTACAAAACATCACGATTTTGTAAAATCAAACAATTTTCAATATATGATACTTCATATGTTAAAAGGTAATACTCCCTCCGTCCCGGTGTAATTATCCCCCTTTTTTTTTTTTTGTTTAAGAAATAATAATAAAATAATAAAAATGAAAGATAGTTTTGGGCAGTGTTTTTGTAACCGGTTCGAACTGGGAACCGGCCGATAAATCGGTTGAAAACACAAATAAGAACCGCTTTTGAGGTTGAACCAGTTTAAACAGGAAAAAAACCGGTTCAACCGGCAAACAGCCGAGCTGGAAAAACCGGTTTCCCCTCCTTTTTTTTTATAAATATTTTTAAAATACTTTCTCTCACATTTTCCTCCAACACTTTCGATGTGGGACAAATATATGAGGTGAGGTACATTTTTTCCCCTTTTATATTGTTTTCTCTCACATTTTCTTCTAACATTTTCGATGTGGGACAAAATTATGAGATTTTACTTTCTCTTACATTTTCCTTTAATATTTACTAGATGTGGGATAAAAATATATGGTTCACCTTTCCCTTTTAAGTTACTCTTTCATATTATTGTGTTGTTTTTTATTATGACCATGACTCTATTGCGTTTTCTTAAATATAAAAAGTTATAAAATATATGTTTAAATTTTTGTAGGTGTATATTTATTTTATTTTTTAAATAAATATAAGAAATATTGAAAAAAATTAGGCAAAAATCATTTCAACGGTTGAACAGCCGGTTGAACCGATCCGACCGGTTGAACCACTGATTGGTGATATGTTCGGTTCGATCACCGGTTCGGTTATGAAAACACTGGTTTTGGGTATTGGGAGAGAGGAAAAAGGTATGTGGAGTAATGAGTGACATTTTTTGTAATATTGTGTGAAAAGTAAGGATAAAAATATGGATAGTAGAGTTACTTTTTCTTTTTATGGAACGAGAAAGTTATACTTATAATATGTTGTTCATAAAAGAAAAGCGAGACAATTATAATATGACAGAGAGAGTATTACTTTGAATGTTACCAGAGACTGACTCAAGGGGTGGGTAGAGGTGGCTCCCCCAGCCTTACCCGAGCTTCCAATTGGAATAATGACAGGTGACCAAACTCGAAGGAAATTGCTAATAATGGATGAATTTATGTCAAGTTTTCCAGGCTGTAGAATGATTTTACCTGCTTGACCTACTCATAAATTAAAAAGATAAGCTACCAAACTAAATGAGACATCATTATTTGTTCATTTTTGAAGGCCCATCTTATATGTACTCTGTAGCTGTCCAAATTTATCACAGATTTTTTTTTTGACCGCCAAATTTATCACAGAATTGAATCATAACCCTTTGTGAGGTATGACTTATTAATTTATCCACCTATCAATTTATCCTATCATACCAAATGTTTGGCTGTGACTTTTCTTTATTGGTATACTGTATATCTTATTTCTTGTATGCACTGGGTGCACCGTGCATCCAACAATATAATTTTATTTCTTTATTGGTATATTGAATGACTAGGTTTTGTATGCACTAGGTGGATCGTGCATTCAATAATGTAATTTTTTAATATACAACTTGTTGCACTGAAATATACACTTATTTACACTAAAACGTGCAACTTGTTTCAAGAACATATTGCGCATTCCATTGTAAATAAGCTGTATGTTTCAGTACTATAAGTTGTATTCTTCAAAAATATATTTTAGAACGGTGCACTTGGTGCACAGAAGACCCACTCATACTGAATTAGCATAAGTGAGTGGAACTCAGGGCCTGCTTGGTTGGAAGTAATGAAAGTGAGTAATATGAATCACTTCTATTGATATTGCTTAGTAGTTTTGATACACAAGTAATGAGAATAGAAGTAAGCAATTGATTACCTCACTCACTCAACTCATCTCACATAATACTCTTGGTTGATGTTCTAACCAAACAATAACAATGAAATTAATATTTTTTAATGATTGACTCCTCAATGATGTCCATTACCGATACCATTACCATTGCTAAGTCATATCAAGCGGCCCTCAGTCTAATATTGTTGGAAACTGAAGAAGAACTGCAATTCAGCTGTAAGAAAGCTCACTGTATTGTGTATTAGTGCAATTTGTATGACCCACCCACCAACCCTTTCTTAGTATCTTCATCTTTTACTTGAGGAATAAGTAAAAAAGATTTTATTATATTATGTAGAAGAAAACCAGTATTTAATTTTCACTAGTGAGTAGTAGTTTTATTATATTATTTGTTCCATTACTTTCATGTTCCACGTTTAATTCCACTATCCAGATGTATGACATGGATGATATGATACCCATATCAAATATTATAGTGGGTGGTACAAACTTGAAATATGAAAATAGTGGAAATTAATTTGTGTTTTGATTCGGATGAAGTACCATAAATAAGTTTTTAAAAAAATTAAAGCATAAATAAGTAAATATATGGATCTACAGGTTGTGAAAAATTGAAAATTAACACAATAGAATGTGGTGTTGGCCCAGTGTATAATCTAATCTAGTCCATGGAGTGGTCACTTTCACTCCATTGAATCAGGCCCAGGTCCAGCCCCAAGCCCATCACTACCCTTCGGTTTTACTTTATTTAATTGCACTATTATTATATATCTTCTTTTTTTGTTAACAAAAATATTGTAAATGTTACATTACATTTTTTTTTTAATTGTAAATGTTTGAATTCTCAACCTAAGACTTGGAAAATTAACATATATAATATCATTTCTATGCATGTATGTGTATTTTGGATTCGTGGATAGAACGCATTCAGTGAGATTGAATTCACGAATCATGTAGAGTGAATCAATTTTATGCTTAATTATCAATATATTGTTAGATTAAAATTGAGTGAATTAGGATGAAGTATCAATCTTTAATTTTGAGATAGTTTATTAAAAAGTATTTTTCCATGAAAATTTTATACTGTTACAACCTGACACTTGAGTCAGTTCAAAACGATGAGAGCATCCACAATGGATGGATGAAAATTTATCCATTCATCCACTATCTCTCCTCCACATCATTAATTTATATGAAAACTCAATTATTTAAACACACTCTCACAATAGTTTATCAATCATTCATCCATCCATACATTTTTTGTGGCCCCACATTCACCTCATTTTTATTTACTTTTTCCAAAAAAATATTTTTTCTCTCCATCCATTCCATTAGATGGATGACACTCTCTGTCCAATTTAATGAACACCCACAATGGTTTTAAACACCAACTTTCATCTATCCAATGATTAAACACTCATTGGATGGACCATTGTGGATGATCTGATATCTACTCACATAAACATATAAAACTTGGCACAATAATTTCTCAATCAGTTTAACTGACAACTGCAAATTATATAATTAAGGATGTGTAAAACCCTTATAATATGGGTGAATTCGAAAGGTTAATTTTTGTAAATATAATGGATAATGAATATTCGACTATTCTAGTGTATGCAGGATGAAAGCCTATTTTAATTTCTTTTAGAAAAAACAAAACAGGCAATTAATAAAGTTCAATTAAACTGAAATTGAAATGAAGGCAATATCTGGGTGTTTCCTTCATTCCTACATCAGCTTTTTACGTCTTGCAAATGCTGATTTTGCTTCAAATTAACTTGGATGATAAAAAATAGTTTTTAGTCCGATAATTTTTTTATAATCCAATTTTCGTCTAATAAAATTTAATTATCCAATTTTGATTCCATAATTATCTCAATTGTCCAATTTTGGTTCATTTTCATCGAAAAATATAAAAAAATTGTCATTTTTAGTCATGCGCAAGTCTCGTGCCGGTTAAAATTGAGGGTTTCCGAGCTCGTAGCTGACTATTGAACAAAAATTCATTTTTTTCCGCAAATTAGGAGGATTTTTTTTGCTCTTTCAATTTTTTTTTAAAATGAATATTGTTTAATAGTTAGCGTCCTCGTCAGCTACGAGCTCCGAAACTCTCAGTTCTAATGGGCATGTGACTTGAACATGACCGAAAAAGACAAAACTTTATGTTTTTCGGCAAAATTGAGATCAAAATTGAACTATTGAAATAGTTATAGTAAAAAATAAATATTTAAACTTTTTTAGACGAAAAACGAATTACAGGTAAATTATGGGCCAATTTTTTTTTATTATAATTTTTTTTTATCTCAAGGGCTATTGCTCAAACTTGGTGACAACCTCTTTTGTTGGTGTTCCAGAAAATAACAAGTCTTCTTTCGAAAAAAAAAGAAAAGAAAATAACAAGTCTAGAAAATAACAAGTCGTAGCTCCATTGACGTACTACTAAGTTGAATATCCTTCTTTGACAAATGACTAAAATAAACTTGCTTTGGATCACAACATTTGTTCTCAAAATAACACATTTTGCTGCATATATTCCACTTCTATTCTCTGGTGTTTTCCAGTTTTTTAACTTCATCACTTTGAGCAATTTATCGTTCACACAGAGAATTGATTTACTCACATGCTATACGTACGCCATCGCGAATCTTGCACTATCTACTACACGACGAACTCAAAAACACAAAAAATCAAGCAGTGCTAGCCCATACAAAATTTAGCTAGCTTGTCCACTTATCATTTTAATTTAATTAAACTCACCAAAATTTATTTGAAATGGACCAAGCCATTTTCCACTTGGGTCAAACCCAATTCTTCAACAGGTTTTACTTAAATTAGATTTGCATTAATAATACTCCCTATGTATGTTTATTTTTAATGATGTTTTTTGCTTTTGTTGGTAAAATTAATGTGTAAATTGTGATAACAAATTTGTCCTTTATTAATAAGAGAGGATTAATTAATAAAAGTAAATTTAAAATTATGAAAGATTTTCTGGGATCGAAGTAAGGATAAAATCGGGGAAAAGGGTGAAAAATATGTTATAACATGGAATAATTTCAAATAAAGATGATATATAACATCAAATAAATAAATAAATGGAGGGAGTAATAGCTAAGAGCTGCAAGCGTGTGATGCGAATGATGATTTTAGGCCCAAGAGTGAGATTGGGCAAGGGAAGGATAGTGTCCAAGATTTGACAAAATCCACAAGATTTGGCAAAATATGCAAAATTCACAAAATTGTCCTAGTTTTATTATTTAATTCAATGTTTTCATAATCGAACCGGTGATCGA
Source organism: Stenogyne calaminthoides (assembly GCA_037126765.1). Lineage (NCBI taxonomy): Eukaryota > Viridiplantae > Streptophyta > Magnoliopsida > Lamiales > Lamiaceae > Stenogyne > Stenogyne calaminthoides. Next base: position 27,808,426 of record JBBCBC010000025.1, read on the forward strand.
ACCGGACAGACCACCGGTCAGCGGTTCAACCGGTCGGACCGGTTCAATCAGCGGTTCAACCGTTTTCTATGTTTAGTTAAAAAAACAAAATAAGTATACACCTATAAAAATTTAAATATATATTTTATAACTTTTCATATCATATTTTATAAATTTTGTCCCACCTCATACATTTATCCCACATCGAAAGTGTTGGAGAAAAATGTGAGAGGAATATATAAATTTAAATTTTAAAATATTTAATATAAATTAATAATTTAATTTAAAAAAAAAACCCGGTTATTTCCGGTTGAACCGGGTTTTGACCGGTTTTGACCGGTTCAACCCGGTTCAACCTGAAATCCGGTTATATAGTGTTTTTTAACCGGGTTACCGGCCGGTTTCCTGTACAACCGGTTGAACCGGCCGGTTCAACCCGGTTTTGAAAACAGTGATTTAATTGTCTAGATTCATTTTTTATCATTTAATTTCGTATTTATCGAGTTGTTACATATATTTGCTAGATTTGGTCCATTTTAGATTAGAGTTAGTCGTTTTTTGTTCTTTAAATACCCATAGACGTTTTTCTTCTTTTTTCATGAATGAATAATAATAATTTTCCTTTGACAACTTTGTCAAAAATCAATCGTTCTCTTGTTGGTCTGAGCTAGGGCGTCGATTTTATATTCGTTCTCCTGCTAATCTGCGCTAGGGCGACGAATTTATCTGTTCCCATATCGCAGTACTCATCAGCGTGTAACCACTTAAGCTGAAAACATGAAAATGTGATGAAATCAATCTAAGCATTGGCATTGAGCATGCTCGCAAATTGACCCATGATCGTTGTGGATCATATATAAATTATAATTAATATTTCAGCACAAAAATTAATGCATGAATATTTCATTTATTTGCTAAATTATATGAGGTCTTTTTTTCTTATTCATTTTCATGCGTCTTCATTACTGAAAAAGTAAATACAGTTTAGCTATCGATCTGTCTCCACGGTTCATTCATGTGCACCGTATTAGGGAACTATATACAAATGAGTTAATTCTTCACCTCTCTACAAGTTTGAGCTTTTAGATGAGATGAAATTCTTACATGCTATCAGAGTCTTCAGGCTCACGCACTCATCCTAGGTTCAAACCCCGCTGACACCAAAAACTCTATTATACACTTGTTGGGTCTCCTCTTCCTCCCAATGATGGAGTTGACATCCTTGAGCTTTTAGATGAGACGGAATTCTTACGCACGGTGCACTTATAGTGCATTTTAAAATCATATAACTTGTTATATGAAAAATGCAACTTGTTTACACAGAATTTTGTAATTATTTTTCTATATTAATAGTTGTACGGTTCATTGTAGATAAATTATATCTTTTAAGTATAAAAAGTTGCATAGATCTAAAATACAATATGATGAGTGAACGGTGTACCTAGGTGCATACAAGACTTAGCTCCAAGAGTAATGTTTTAAAATAAATTATCAGCAATTATCCTACTTCGTTTTCAGTGACAACAACCATTCATCATTCAATTGTTATATATTTATAGCAAGAATGTCAAATTAACTTCAACTAGAAAGAGATGGCATAAAATGATAAAAAGAAAAGGGAATATGTCATGATAATGAAAACGATATTAATTTGCGGTTAGTTTATAACATTTTATAAGCCAGAAAGAGGGAGTCATCGTTATACAAAATTGCAGTCACGACCTCATCTCCATCTCTCTAGTTTTTTTTAATATTTTTTGTTTCGCTAACATACTTTAATTTAATTCGCAATTAAACGTAAGTATGATGTAATTTTTAGGAATATTGAAAGAGAGAAATGAAAAAAAGTATCACTTTAATAGTAAACAACTAGTGCATAACCTGCGTATTACACGGGAATTAAATATATTCTTTATGGTAAAGTATAGTGTAAACAAGTTTTACGGTGAAACTAGTTAAGGAGTGTCACTTATATTACTAAAGAGTGTGACTTTTTACTGTAAAGGGAGTGACGTTTTACTATAAAGAGTATTACTCATAAAAGTGAAGGGTGTGACTTATATTATAACAAAGAGTGTCGTAGTGATAACTGAAGGGTGTGACTTATATTACTAAAGAGTATGTCTGTAAAAAAAAACCAATTTCACAGTGAACAAGTTTCACAGCATACCAACTCATTCTTTATATATGCATTTAATTATATTTTTAATTATTTGTTATTATTAAATTTTTTAATTTAAATCTTAAAAAACGTTTTACATTTAATTTTATTAATTATTAATTAAATTATTTCTAATTTATATTTTAATTTTAATCTCTAAAAATTGGGAATTGCATATAATTATATTTTCAAAATTTTCAAATCTTAACATTTATGATTTTTTTAATTTAAATGATATTTAAATATCCAATTGGCAAATATAATTTATTACGAAATACAAAACTTTCAATGGACAAATTTACCAACAAATTTTGAATTTAATAAAAATAATATTACAACATAATAAAAATTATAAATTTCTAAACACTTCTTTAACCATCAATCAAGAATTATTAATTAATAAGACATTGTTTAGCAATTAAAGATTGTTTAGCAAATAGATTAAATTTTGTTATTTCCAATTTAGTTTCCTCCCAGAGCTCAAATAATTAGATCTGAATTAACTGGTTAAAAATAATAATATTGGAATTTAAGGAAAAAATATTCATCCATAAATTATTCAAAATCTCAACATCCTTCCTAAACCAAAAAAAAAAAACCGCACACACAAAAACACACCAAAACATCAATATAAAATTATTTCGGAAAAACACGCAGCTGAATCAAATCTTCTAGCTTCTTCCTCCTCAGTCTTAATCTTCACCATTCTCTTAGTAGTTGACATCCGACATTCAATAAGAATATCATCATCCAATATTGTCACTTCATCGTCGATATTCTTTATCTTTTTGTCGGGGGTTACCTCAACACAATAAGGATCTTGTTATCACAAACAAATGATGAAATTGCCTGCGTACATATATTTAATACAAATAATTTAGATTTTTAATTTTTTATTTTTAATTTTTTTATATTTTTAATTTATATTACTTAGGACTCTTTATTCAAAAGGAAATATAACTTATCTTGATAAGAACATTCATAGTGAGCATCACTCATGGCTTCAGAACCCATGGAGCACTAAACAAATATATATTAAAATAAAAAATTATTATCTTTTCTTTGTCATAAAATGTTATATAAAAATAATACAACTATAAATCGTTAAGATTAATTAAAGATATGATGTTATCAAAATGGATACCTTGGATGAGCAATCCGTGTGTTCAATTTTTCCTATCAAAGATGGATCAGATGACAGCTTCACAATTGTATAAGCATTCCACCCTTGTGATAAATTAAATTTGCTGACATGGAAGCGGACAGTGAACCTTCTTCCAACTATCTCTTTTAGTTCCTTCGAGAATGTGTCGTTTAAGCCTTTCTATTTTTTTCATAAAAAATATCAAGAATGTTAGTATATTATGTAAGTTTATATTTTAAATTGAGAAGATTCCACATAAATGTTATCAATATTGACAATTATGCTAACTTTTAATTTTTTAAGTCGTTATAGGTTAAAGATTATAATATTAAATATTACTTTGTCAAGATCATTGAGTATTTCCAACGATGTTTTACCAATCAAACTATACACGTCCCTATAAAAAAGAACTAAAAAAATAGATCATGTAGAAAATATGTAAAAGAGAATAGCTAGTTAATCGTAATATTGAGTGAATGTAAAATAATGTGAGGCCTATATTTATAGGTAGATTAGTTTGTAATAATTAAAGATTAGACGTATAATTAGCACTAACCATTAATAAAAATTATTAATGCAAAATAATTAGTATTTAGTTTTTTTTTTTTTTCAGGGATAGTAGTATTTAGAGTAGTTGCACATGTACCATTGATGTCATGTAGATAATACCACAATGTAATAATTATACATTTTAAAAATGTTGGGGTTATACTGGAAAGTATGTTTTTACTTTGTATAACCAAATTGAATTTATGTCTTATTTGCTGAAATAAATTATTTATCACTGATGCTTTAAATATGTTTAATTTTTGTTTTGATGTTTGCTTTATTTTTCACCCTTATTTAATTTTGTTTGAATATGCGATGCATGAGAAATTATTTTTGAAAAATCTCACTTTCGAAAATTACTAAGTATGCTTTAAAATAATTAATTGACAATTTTATTCCGGATAATAAAATTGAATTAATTTTGACCTCCATGATTTATTTATTTGTGAAATCTTTTGGAGAAATTCCCCCCACAGGACGGCCAAAAGATAGCTTTCACATGAATAAATTCCCAAAAGGATGATTGTGAATTATTATTAGTGGCGACGATGACCCTCCCCACGAGGCTCGTTCAAAACGAAATAATAATTCTGCATTTGATCATGGTTATTACTTAGGCATAAAATTGATATGCATATACTTCCCTGAAGTCCCTGTCAATTTTATATTGGTCAAGTGGGAGCCAACTATTAATTTGGACATTAAAGATTTGTAATTGTTCTTGTTTGTAACCTGCTTGAATGTGTTTAAATAATGACTGTTGGGAGATGAATTTAATAAAAGATTATATGATTTTGATTAGATCCCAAAACCCCTGAGTATGACATGTTCAGGATAACCTTGATAGATGAATCAGGATTCAGTTTTAGAGTGTTCAGGATATTATCTGCACCGTGTATAGTCGGCAGATATAGAACAGGTTAGTTTTTCTGAAGACTCAGTAAGAAACTGAGATACTGAAGACTCAGTAAGATACAGAGAACCTGAAGACTCAGAGAAACTGAAGGCTCAGAGAAAACTGAAGGCTCAGAGAAAATCAAGACTCGTAGAAATATCAAGGCACAAGATTTATCAAGACTCAAAGAATATACCAATGCTCAAGATATCCTGAATGTTCCGAGGCACCGGCCGAGGAATATAGCCGCTGGAATCCAAAATGACGTGGACCAACGAGAGAAGACAACCAGCCAGAAAAAAGTCATAGAACTTAAAAGAATAGTATGGATTTGAATGTGATTCTCTCCAATCCAGAATATTCAAATCCACACTATAAATACAAGTTCTTCCTTCATTATCAAAAGGTGGAAGTGTGAAAAAAGATAGCAACAATGCTACAGAGCCAAAAAGTGTTATAGCTAAAGATTCCCACCCTAGAACACAAGCCTATAGATATACAAATATATTCAAAGAGTGTTCTAGAACCCAATCTAAGCAACCCACGATGTATCATAAGCTTAGAGAGATTTTCCCAACCTTAGATTGAGGCTAAACCATTGTAAGGGAAAAAATCTCACCATAGTTGGAGACAACACCAAAACCCAAACCCAAAGGGTGAAGTGAGGTAGTTGTTAGGCAAACCCGAGTGAGGGTGATAAGTCCCGATGGAGTGTGAACTCGTTAAACATCTCAGAGGCGATCCCGTGGAGGGTGATAAGTCCCGAGGCGAACCCGAGAGGGTTATAAGTCCATTCGAGTGTGAGCTCGGTAAATATCTATTAGCAATCCCGTGGAGGGTGATAAGTCCCGTTTAAAGGAATTTCCCTAGAGAGGGAGAGTGGATGTAGGACCGGGTTGTCCTAACCACTATATATTCTTTGTGTTGTTTATCGCTTTATGTTTATACTTGTCATACGATTCGCTTATAAGCAAAGCACACACATGAGCTCAAAAGTTTCGAAAAATTGGAGCACTCGCCTCATCCCCCGTTTTTATGCAATCAAAATGAAAACGTCTTTGCTTCCGAGACGCCAAAAAATAGGTTTTCCCACCGGGACCAACAAGTGGTATCAGAGCAGGTGCTCAAAAGATTACTTTTTCAATGTTTTCGCCTGAGCAGATCTTTCTTTTTAAACCTATCTCTGATCTGATATCAACAAGCGGTACCAAGGAAACAGAAAGTTTTACACAACAATGGAATAATAGAACTTTTCATTGATAAAGACCCGAAGGTCAGGTTACATTACAAGTTACAAATGCAAGAAAACCTGGAGGTCAATACATAACTCTAAACCCTAAACCCTTAAAGCCATATCCCTAAACCCTCATCCTAACCCAAGTGGAGCGGGAAAGAGAGAGATTTTAAATATGATGCTCTCATTTTCCCCCCACTTAACAAGGGTGAGAGAGGCTTTAAAGAAGAAAATCCCAAGGCGCTCGCAGAAGCTGAAGATCAAGAAAATGGAGCGAGAGCGGCCTTGATAGGATTTTTTAGCCAGGAGCCCCTAGGAGGAGCAAAAGGGCGCTCCAGCTGTTAAAGGGTGAGTTTGATATAGGAAGATCAGCCGTTATCTGATCAAGATCGTATATCAAACTCACATTCATTTTCAGACTAAGTCTGTTGATGGTAGTCACGTCATAACGATAGACACACAAGGTGCATACGGTTAGGAGAAGTGTCTTCTCGGTTACAATGTAAAGCAGAACCACCGCCATGGTGAAAGAGAAGCTTTGCAACGATCGTATGTGAAAATCGCTGACGATATGACGAAAAGCAAAGAATAAGGGATAAAACAGAGTTGATTTGAGAAGATGAAATCATGGAAAAAGGGGTAAAAGTGTTTCACGGAAGTCTCACCGGAAACAAGGGTTCACCAGATACATGATTCTCTGAAGAAGATATGTATGGTGAATGAGTTATGTTGTGTAAAAACATTGGTCCAATTTATAGAGGCCAAGCAAGGGTGCGGATGCAAATTTGAGTTCTCAAAGCCTATTTAGAAAAATTTGCATCACAAGGACAAAGAAATGTAGAAATCACGCCGACCGATAATTGATAAAGTTACTACGGATTGACATATCGAGTGTATCTACGCGATGTCAAATCGCACCAACTTAGGGAAGAGAGTCTACTCTAGACTAAGTTCGGGCAAAGAATATTTTCCAAGAATTGTCTTAATCTGAGAAGAATCGATTAGGTCAACAAAAATCGATTACATACAAAGTCGATCAAATGAAGAAAATCAAATTTAACTTGAAAACTTCACCAAATCGATATATATCGGTCTATATCGGTTGAAAGGGAACTTCAACTTGAGGGGAACTCACTAATCAAAAGTAAATGATTGAGATCGACGAGGTCACAGACAAGACCCATCAAAATCGATGAAAGTTAGATGAGTTCCAGAGTGAACTCATGAAATGCGTAATCGAAATGAAGAAAAGCTAAAGCCAAAGAAATCGAAGAAAAGGTTGCAAATCAAAGATAAATAAAGAGATCGATCAAGATCAGACGTGATCGAGATCAGATATGATAAACCTGATATGCTAACCTAATATGATGACCTGATGCTATTCTGATATGTTGATCTAAAGAAGTGATTGATCTAATCAGTCGAACTGATCAGATCAAGAAGGAAATCGATAAAGATGAGTGAAAAGGAATACTGAAGGATCAATAAAAGTGGACTGAGACTCAGTATAGGTCAAGTAACCCGAGGGTCAAGAAGCAAAAGACCGAGGGTCGATGTCCGAATCGAAGAAATCGAACTCGGTCGGATGAGTATCAAGATGCCTGACGATAAAAGTCCGTGAGAAGAAGAGGAATGAGGAGACGAAAGCGTAAGATGTAAGATCAAGACCAAGATCAAGACTTGTAATTTTTATGTTTGTGTCTTTATTTTCTTCAATAAAGTTCATTGTAATTTGTAAATCGATAACATACAATCAATGAAACTTTTATCGTTATGCTCAAAGATAATACCTCATTATTATTTTTTTATTTAGATATGCCCCGATTGAATGTCTCTCGATCCGATTATATGCTCATATATAAGGAAACTATATGATGCTATAAGAAATCAAGTAGTATTTAGTAATGATCTATTTAGAAAAGATTCATTACTAAAGAAATTTGTTGAATGTTTTTAAATTGATTGAGATTTACCTTTCTTGTAATAGGAAAAAAAAAACCCGAGTATAGGTTATATGTTTGTAACAAGATAGGTTTTGGCATCATCAAAAATGGGGAAATTGTTGGGAGATGAATTTAATAAAAGATTATATGATTTTGATTAGATCCCAAAACCCCGAGTATGACATGTTCAGATAATCTTGATAGATGAATCGAGATTCAGTTTTAGAGTGTTCAGATATTATCTCGCACCGTATATAGTCGGAGATATAGAACAAAGTTAGTTTTTCAAGACTCAAGAAGAAATCGAGATATCAAGACTCAAGAAGATACAGAGAACACGAAGACTCGTGAGAAACTAAAGGCTCGAGAGAAAACCGAAGGCTCGTAGAAAATCAAGACTCGTGAGAAATATCAAGGCACAAGATTTATCAAGACTCAAGAATATACTTGAATGCTCGAGATATCCCGAATGTTCCGAGGCAATCAAGTCGAGGAATATAGCCGTGGAATCCAAATTGACGTGGACCAACGAGAAGAAGACAACCACCAGAAAAAGTCATGCAACTTATAAAGAATAGTATGGATTTGAATGTGATTCTCTCCAATCGGTAACATTCAAATCCACACTATAAATACAAGTTCTTCCTTCATTATCGGTGTGGAAGTGTGAAAAGATAGCAACAATGCTACAGAGCCAAAAAGTGTTATAGCCAAAGATTCCCACCCTAGAACACAAGCCTATAGATATACAAATATATTCAAAGAGTGTTCTAGAACCCAATCTAAGCAACCCACGATGTATCATAAGCTTAGAGAGATTTTCCCAACCTTAGCATTGAGGCTAAACCATTGTAAGAGAAAATCTCACCATAGTTGGAGACAACACCAAAACCCAAACCCAAAGGTGAAGTGAGGTAGTTGTTAGGCAAACCCGAGTGAGGGTGATAAGTCCCGATGGAGTGTGAACTCGTTAAACATCTATAAAGCGATCCCGTGGAGGTGATATAAGTCCCGAGGTGAACCCGAGAGAGGTTATAAGTCCGGTTCGAGTGTGAGCTCGGTAAATATCTATTGGCAATCCCGTGGAGGGTGATAAGTCCCGTTTAAAGGAATTTCCCTAGAGAGGGAGAGTGGATGTAGGACTGGTTGTCCGAACCACTATATATTGCTGTGTTGTTTACTGCTTTATGTTTATACTTGTCATACGCATTCGTTTATAAGCAAAGCACACACATGAGCTCAAAAGTTTCAAAAATTGGAGCACTCTGCCCTCATCCCCTTTTTTATGCAATCAAATGAAAAACGCTCTTGCTTCCAGACACGCAAAAATAGGTTTTCCCACCGGGACCAACAATGACCCACCCCACGTGGCTTATTTAAGTTGTTTTGAGATGTTGGCTGATGCATGTTCATATTTTTTTTGAGATTTTAATATGATTCATGTGATCGAATTTTGTGATAATTTTGTGTTTGCACAATCGTTATTTATTTCAGTTCAGCATGTCGCAACCTTTTAATTCACTGAAATATATGCTCAAAGAACATCAACTTACTGGTGAAAACTATGTTATTTGGAAACGTAATATGAAATTTGTCCTCACTGCACAAGAACACAATTGGGTTATTGACATGGCCAAACCTAACAAGCCTACTGAAGGATCAACCAATGCGGAGAGATCTTTGTGTTGGGAAATCTGTATTTTAGTTTTGATGGAAATTCCAAAACAGGTTGTAATAGGACTAGTCAGACCTGTTAGCTGACTGATGACTTAGAATCAGATTAAGATGACCAGCTGAAATGTATAGATAGCTGATGTAAAAGATAGGTCACATATTGAGGGGGAACTCAATATGTATAGGTCAGGTCAAAGTATCAGATGACCTAGATAAGGTCAGATGATCAGAAGACTAAGAACAAATCAGAAGACAAGAAGTCCGAAGATCAAGTGAAGACAGATGAACTTGAAGACTCAGATGAACCTGAAGACTCAGATAGACACTGAAGACTCAAATGACACTGAAGACTCAGATGAACCTGAAGACTCAGATAAACTTGAAGACTTAGTAACAAACCTGAAGACTCAGTATGACTGAATATACTGAGGCTCAGAGACACCTGAAGATCAAAAGACCTGAAGACATACATTCAGTCGAGTCTGCATATTGAGCTAAGACAATCTGCAACAGAAGACTCAACAAGGTAGACTGATCAGTTACCTGATCAAGTCAGCTCACACCTGGTGACAATAAAAAATATACACCAGACAAGACGAATCTTCTACAAAAGGAATATCAATCGTCTAACGGACAAATTACTGAAGTGTCGCCTCGCGAAGCCAAGGAGAAAGCGACACGTGCACAAAAAGAGCTGACAATGCGGGATAAGATGCTGCGGACAAAACCAACACTAATCATGCCTACGGCCACGCTGATAATCGGAGCACGTCACAATCATATCCTACAACCTACCTAATATAGCCCGAAATTCAAATTGCTCTCCAACGGCTCTTTGATTTCGAGGTCTATAAAATGGAATTGCTCGAAAGGAAGGACAAGAGACCAACTACTATCACATGAACAATTGAGCAAAGCGGAACAACATCATTAACGCAGATTCTCAAGAAGCAAAAAGCCTTCAGAATTTCCACTCGAAGAACACCATATTTGAAGATTATTCTTAGAGTGTTCATCCCATTGTTCTTAGCAAGAAATCCTATCCACTAACATTTTGGCTACCTAAAACATCAGGATAGATTTCCAGTTGGAACCCTCAAACATTCTTTACCCAAACGCAAGTTAGGTTAAGTTTGTTCCCGAAAGATTTTAGACTAGGGATTCTAGTTTTCTGATTTCTAGTTCGGTTGAGTGTGAACTCGATAAACATCTGTAGAGTGTGAACTCAATAAACATCTCGGCCATCCCGTGAGTGATATAAGTCCCACAGGTTAAGTTCGGTTAAGGTTCCCCTGTGTTAAGGGAAGAGTGGATGTAAGACGGGTTTCGTCTGAACCACTATAAAAAGTCTTGTGTGCATTTACGTGCTTTCTTATTGCTTTACACTATTCACACTACTGAGTTTAAAACTGCATACATATTCTAAGTTAAGCTCAGTCTGCACCAAGCAACTGATCTGATCAGGTTGACACCTTAGTCACCGTTGAAAACCGACTTAAGAATCAATTGATAAAACCGGTTTTTCACACGGGTTAAAACAAGCTTTCCACACTCTCGCTTAAACCGACAGATATCGTCCGATCCGCCTCGGGCACTCAAGAAGATTGAACATCAGTCTAAACTGATACACTAGCACTCTGATCAGGCAATCTGCAAATCACACCTGATCCGCACAATAAGTTTTAGAAGTCTATTCACCCCCCCCTCTCTACTTCTACCCTCACAAAAACCCGCTTCGACCTACAAGTGGTATCGAGAGCAAAGGTTCTACTGCACCAATCGGGCTTTGAGTATCATCGATTCTTGAGGAGGAATCTTTGTGGTCATTTGAACAGATCTTGAAAAAAACCATTTTTCAAAACTCATTCGTTTTCAAAATCACTCAGCATGGATAATACCTCTGGCATGTATCATGATTTGCCTAAGTTTTCAATTGATGAGTATGCAGATTGGGCTATATATATGTGCACCCATCTAGGATCGATAAGCGCGCAATGATGGAAGTCATTGAACGAGGACCCATCATCATATATCACGACAACCCAAAGAGCTTGTAGGAGATCCAGACTTTGACCGAAGTCTTGTACGAAAAAAGCCCAAACGATGGAAGCGAAGAAAGAAAGTCAGATACTCTAGATACAATCGCCAGGCATATAATCATGAAGACGATGGATAAAGTCACAAAGGAGAAGATAAAGTATCTCAAAACTCCGAAACAAATGTGGGATACTCTTGCTGAGATGTGTGAAGGTAATGATCAGATCAAAGACAGCCGACTACAAGCTGAACTGGTGAAGTTCAAAAAGCTAAAGATGCTGCCCAACGAGACCATCAACTAGCTCGATGTGAGGATCACCATGTCAGTAAATAAACTACGAGAACTTGGAAGAGAGATGTCAGACAAAGATATCAACTACAAGATCCTAAGATCTCTCACCAAGAAATGGGACATGAAAGTCACGGTAATCAAGGATTGTCAAGACATTTCAAAGATGAAGCCGAATAGCTTGTTCCTAAGCCTTAAAGCCCACGAGTTTGATTTAATCGAAAGAGGACAAGCAGATGAAGACGAGACACCTGCTGAAGCCTCAACATCTAAATCGATTCGTTTAAAGCAACCAAAGAAGCAGATCAAAGGCCACCGAACTCCGTTGGAAACATAATGAGTCAAGGTAATGATCGCTTCCGCTACCAGAAACTTGAAAGATCAAATACTCAACTTGGTAAGTATCAGAGATTCTACAGAGACTATCAAGACAACAGAAGAAATAGGAGGCCAACTGACAGATCACTAGAAAGAACCAGATCTGATGATCGAAGAGATCACAAAGAAGAAAAGAAAAGAGATGATCTGTCAGATGAGAGAAGAGATAACAGATCTGACAGAAGGAGTTCAGATTACCATCAGAAAGGGAAGTCACCTGACAGATCCTACAGACGGAGTGACTCACTTGGCAGAGGAAGTTCTCAGAGATCGAGGATCATGCTTCAACTACGAGAAACCAGGTCACTACAACACCGACCGCCTCGACCGACCCCTGCAGAAAGGGAAGTGAAACGAATGTAAGAGAGCAACGCCTCGAGATAGAAAAGCCATGATCGTCGACACATCCGAATTGATGATTCCTATCCGCCTTCCGGAGGATTCTCGCTACTATCCGTCCAGAAGACTTCATCTCGATAAGCAAAGGTACGCTGACTTCCACGAACATGAAGATCTGATATTCTCTTCGATAACGATGAAATCAAATTTTAATGGCCAAGGAGGAAGACCAACTGAGGTAACCTCCAAACCTTCGCTTTTTCAATTTCCACACCGCTATTATTAGCACACCCGCCGGAGAGATTGACTTCCAAAATTTACTCGAAGCAATTGCTTGATGATCTCTCCGATGCAAAGAGACACTTATACAATAGTGGAAGTTTAAAATGACAAGCTAAGGATCGTAAATAATCACCTTTGTTAAAAAGAACGCCACAAGAAAGCTACCGAATCGAAATTCGTTGAAACCGCTTTCGAAAGGTAACTGAGGAACTTAACATTCTGAAAGTTAAATCTTCTGATCAGGAGAAGCAGATCAAAGATCAGCTAGCAATCAACAAACAGCAAGCTGATGATTTCAAAATCCTTCAAGCTAAATTTGATGAGCTATTCCGACTACATGAGAGTCTAAAATCTACTGAGGATAGATTGCGCAAGAAAATAGAGGTTTTCACGAAGTCATCAAAAACCGTTCAAGATGTGAACACTTATTTTCGAACACCGACTAACAAGAAGAGAATTGGGTATGAGAACCCATCTACATCCTCAAAAGGCCCGTTTGATTCACTTCAGAAGGGTGTAATCAAACGAGTCTCTGACAAAGATACACAAAAAGCTAAACATGTATCTGATAAGGGAAAAAGACTCACGAAAGCAAGTAAGACAAGTGCCTAATCAGAAAGGGAACAGAAATGGACCCCAACTGATTAAGCATCAGCCGAGGAATCAACAGAAGAACCCAGTTCTTCTGAAGAAACCTCAACCTGATCAACAGATTAGGTATCAGAAGAGACAACCTGTAAGAAGGAAATCTAATCTGAGACTCAATCAAGGTCAGCTGCCTAATAAGCAATCTATAGGTAAACTGCAAAGACCATCTATGCCAAAGAGATATGAATCTTTTGATGGTAGCAATGTAGACCTACCCTTATAACCGTAGATCTAGGGCTATCCGACCGAGCCCACACCGATTAAAAGAAGACAAAATATAAAGAAAAATCCCAAGTCTTCTAAGTCACCCAAGGCTCACACTAATAATCATACTAATCAGAAATCATATAAAGAGACGTATGATTATGTTGATTTGTATGGGAGACAAATCAGACCTTCTAATCTATCTGATTACCATAGAAGTGCTTTGTTTGTGTGGATCCCTAAATCCACCACTAACCCCCCAGGACCCAATTCCAAAGGGGTACCTAAAGCCTGATTTGATTGCGTGTTCGCGGGGACCGCCAAATAAAGGAGGTGGTGTACAAGCAACTATCTCGGGTACATCGATAGTGGATGCTCAAGGCACATGACCGAAGCAAACATCTCCTTAGCTCTTACAAAGAACAAGAAGGCCCACGGTACTCTTCTTGATGATAACTTTGGTTTTACCAAAGGATTCTAACCTTAGAGAATGATGATGTACAAGTAACTGGAGTCTCGTATGTCGAAGGATTAAAGCACAATCTACTATCAGTATCACAATTCTGCGACAACGGATTCAGCGTTGAGTTCTCGAGCGACAAGTGTACGATTAGGAATCGAGTTACTTAACAAACCTTGCTAACTGGTTCAAGGAAAGGGACGATCTACACAGCAGATTGGAACAGTTGTCCGAGGAATACATTCTTAATTGTTAAGAGTTCCAAAAGTAGCAGCTTGCTCGCACAAAAAAGATTGAGTCATCCGAACTTCAAGACTCTTAACAAGATAGCTAGGATGTCTTTGGTTGAGGGACTTCCGAATGAGATATTCTCCAAAGATCAGACATGTGCCGCATGTCAAAAGGGAAAACAAGTTAAATCCTCATTCAAGGAATACCGACCGGCAAGATCCAAAGAGAGTATCGCAATCGCCCCATATGGATCTATTCGGACCGCTTACACCAAATCGATCTCGGACGAAATATACTCTAGTAATCGTGGATGATTATTCCAAGTTTACTTGGGTTGTATTCTTATACAAGAAGAACGAGACAACGACAAAGATACCCGAGTTGCTCAAGAAGCTACAAAACGAGAAGGGGTGTCAAAGATAGTAAAAATCGACGATAAAGGTACGAGTTCCCGAATTCCTTTATTACTGATTTTTGCACTGAGTTTGGTATACAACATGAAATGTCAGCTGCAAGAACGCCACAACAAAATGGAGTAGCAGAACGGAGAAATAGAACTCTCAAGGAAGCTGCTCACACTATGTTAGTTGAACATGCCACACCAAGTCAGATTCGGGCGTATAAATAACATTGATGCCATACTCGTAATGATGTTCTCCGACTAAGACTCACTTCAAAACACCTTATGAACTATGGAAGGACAGAAAACCTCGTGTTTCATACTTCCATGTTTTTGGGTGCAAGTGTTTCATACACAACAATGGGAAAAGTCAGTTGAAGACTTTTGAGGCCAAGTCAGATGAGGGCATATTCTTAGGATATTCCTCATCCAGCAAGGCTTTCAGAGTTTACCCCTAGTTGTGGAAGAAAAACCACATGTGGTCTTTGATGAGACATCTTCTGAACAAGAGAAAGCTGCCTCAGAACAAGCCGTACCAGATCAACCGCTACCTGACACGCAGAAAATGGATCAGCTAAGCATCAAGGAGAAAGAAGCTGAACACGTAAAAGTGTACATCCCCGAACTTGATCTTGCTGATTCAACAGGTCAATCAGACCCTAAGGTACGGACAACTGTCAGTAAAGAAGTTATTACAGCTGAGACAGTATCAACTGAACCATCTGGTTCAGGGGAACTCCTGAAGTTCCTACGAACAGACATCAGCACATGATGAGTCCAACATCAGCTGAAACATGTTCTTATCAAGTGGATCATAATTCCGCACCACTCTCAATCACTAGTAATGAACTACTATCAGATATGGATGATGTTCTCCAAATGACGCACATCGTAATGTATGATCCGGATTACCACCATCCAACCGATCGATTATCGGAGACCCATCCGATAGAGTCAAAACTAGACATCGACAGGTGAAAGTGCCATGTATCGTTGTTATCCGCCTTTTGAAGGAACCAAATACAAGAGAGGAAGTCTACAAGACGCAAGTCGGATTCTAGGCATGTAAGAGAAATTAGAACAGCTTTGAGAGAAATCAAGTTTGAAACCGTGATGTACCAACTCATCAAGACGTGATTGGCACGGGTGGGTATTCAAGAACAAGAGAGATGAGAATAATTTCATAACCGTGAAATAAGGCAAGACTTGTTGCTAAAGGGTATTCACAATCGTAAGGAATTGATTATGATGAGACCTTTGCACCGGCCGCCGCCTAGAAGCCATTCGGTCAAGCTTTAAGCATATCTTTGCCTACGTAGGGTTCATCGTGTATCGATGGAAGTAAAGAGTGCATTCTTAAATGGGGTACTAGCAAAGGAAGTTTATGTCGAACAACCTCCAGGCTTTGAAAAAGGCAACCAAGTGTATCGTTTAAGGAAAGCTCTTTACGGACTGAAACAAACTCCTCGAGCTTGGTATGATACACTCTCTCAGTTCTTGATAGACAGCGGGTTCACTAAAGGAATAGTGGACAGAACCTTATTCAGAATAGAAGATGGAGAAGATGTTCTGATGGTTCAGATTTATGTGGACGACATCATCTTCGGATCTCCCAACAAGAAGTTATGTGAGAAGTTCAGCAAATTGATGCAAGGGAAGTTCGAGATGTTCATGATGGGTCAGATGAATTACTTTCTGGGATTACAAGTCAAGCAGAGTACAGAAGGGATATTCATCTGCCAGGCGAAGTACACAAGGAATCTACTGACAAAGTTTGGAGTTCAACATTGTAACGAAGCCAGAATTTCAATGATGACCGGGTTCAAGATGGATCCAGATGAAGATGGTCGAAAAGTTAATCGAAAAGAATATAGAGCTCGATTGATCACTACTATACCGATTGCCAAAGCAGACCGATATTATTACTTTTTGCAAAGAGGGTGTATGTGCGATTTCAAGCAAATCCAATGCAAAGCCACCTAGAAGCGCTTAAGCGGATTCTCAAGTATCTCAAGGATCAGAAACCTTGGTTTATTTTACCCATCGATGATAATCTAGAGCTTAGTGGGTATTCTCGATTCAGACACGGAGGTTGCGTAAATCGACAGAAGTCAACCTCGTGATCATGTCGGCCGAAATGAACCGATCTCTTGGTTTTCGAAAGAAGCGGAGACATCGCCATGCGACATCTACTACCAAGGTAAATATATGGTCAGCAGAAGTCGTTGTTCCCAACTACTCCGCTAAGTCGCAGAAATGAGGGATTACAACATCGTAGCTAAGAACGCATCTATATTCTCGGTGACGGAATAGTGCTATTGCAATCACTTTCGAAATCGTTTCTACATACAAGATGCAAGCATGTGGATGTCGACACCATTTTATCGTAGATCACGTTGAAAAGAAGAATATCGATGGAAAAGATTCATACCGACAAGCGTAAAGTCGATATCTTAACTAAGCCGCTAGCCGAGATCGATTCGAGAGTTATGCAACGAGCTAGGGGCTTCGGATCTTGGAGAAAATGCACCGATATGGTTGAAGGACCGATCTCCGTAACCAGCTTGGTTAAAAGACTAACCAAGTTAAGTGGAATCATTTGAGTTAGAATCTCAACCGATCGATTTACTGCATTTAGAGAGCCGATCCAAGTTCGATAAGGAGCAGATCGAAAAAGTCGATAAGTAAATAGCCGATCCGAAGTTCGGATAAGGAGCGAGATCACCAAGATATATCAGATTAAGGGGGAACTGATCAGATTGGAAGATTACTTTATAAGTCGATTAAAGATGCAGTCAACAAGCAAGTCAAGAGTAAAGCTACAGATCGCATAAGTCAGAAGAAGCAACACAACAATGAAATAACATAATTTTTCATTGATAAGGACCCGGAGGTCAGATTTACAAGTTACAAGTGATATCACAAGATACAATTGCTACAAGCTATCTTCAAGTGGTATTACAAGTACAAGAAGACCCGGAGGTCATAAACCATAAGCCCTAAGACAACCCTAGGCAGGGAAGGAGAGAGAGAGATTTTAAGAGCTGATGCTCTCAGACTCTCCGACCCAGGGGGCGCAGAGAAGCTTCTAGAATCCTGAAAGCCACTCTTAGAGCTTCGGAGTGAGGAGCGAGAGCGAGCCTTGAAGAATCTTTAAGCTAGGAGCCCTTAGACCTAAAATCAATGGGCTTTCCAGCTGTTAAATGGGACACAGTGTCACAGGTTTGATCACAAAGACCATATGGACATGAGTGTCTCATGCAAATATTGAGTTTGATACACAAGATTGTATATCAAACCCATGTTTTGTTTCAGACTAAGTCTGTTGATGCTAATTCCGTCATCTCGATAGGCGCACAAGGTGCATACGATTAGGAGAAGTGCCTTCTCATTTGCCTTAGCAGATCCGCCTCCATGGTGGTAAAGAAGCTTAGCATTGATCGTATGTGAAATCTTAGATGACGACGAAAAAGCAAAGGTGAAGGAACACACAGGGTTGATTTGAGAAGCTGAATTCATTGAAAAAGGGTTAAAGGTTCCCACCGGAAGTTTCACCGAAAATAAGGAACTCATCGGAAAAGCATGAAGTATATGTTAAAGAAGATGAATGGTTTATGTTGTGTTGTTTGCCTAAACACCCCAGACTAATTTATAGAAGGAAATTAGGGTATAAATGCAAATTTATTTTCTCGTAAGACCTTAGGAGAAATTTGCATCGACAACGCCGTAAGGAACACGCCATAATGGTTGGATGAGTTAAAGGTGAGATTAATCACAACAGATCTATGCCATTATTACGGAATGTCAAATTGCCCGATTTGGGAATCGAGGCGACTTTTGGACTCCCCAAAGTAAAAGTTTTGGCGGAGTTGACTTCAAAGAATACGAAATGATTAGAAGAAGATCGAAGGATGAAGTGTATCGATATAAGTGCATCGTAAAAGTGTATCGATAAGTGGATCGATAAGTAACGGCGTTTTCAAGCAAGAATCGATCGATGAGTGAGATATTGTTGGGAAATGCTTAAGGCTACCATCAAGAAAGTCAACAAGTACCATATCGATCACAAGTGGTAACCGGTTGATTACAATATCAATCACCGACACGCTTCTTTATTTATCCCTTTCAATACCTTACATGCGTTATTTAAATAAAATGTTTTATCGTGTTCATGACGCATGCTCGCAAAACTTTTAATGCGGACTTGAAAATGTGTTTTTAATGTGTTTTATTGCGAATTTCCGAGTCCGAAATACGAAAGACTACTTTTCTCAACCGTATGATCAAAATACTTTTGGCCGACTAATCTCAAATGCATCGATTTCAAAACACGGATACTTGAGTACTTTGGAAAGTTGTGCAAAAAGGTTTTCCTCAGATTCTATAAAATCCAAATCTTTTCGTAAAACCTTTTTCCCACTACTTCGCCTTCTCAAAGTTCTTAAAAGATCAAATTCTTTCAAAAACCTTCAGAGAATTACTTTTCGAGATCAATTGATTCTACTCTTCCGATTTCTAAATCTTTCAATCAATTTCGTGTAATTTCTTGTTTAATTAATTGCATGATCTCAATTTCTCTCGGTACCTAGGTTTACAAATCGTGATGATATATTTCGTAATTTTTATTAGATCTAAACGCTTATTTGCTAAATTGATGCTAAAATTACTAGTTTGACCAATTTATTGAAATATCTTACTCAAACTAAACATCAATTTGCATATCGCATGTAAATGGCATATCTTGTTCCACCACCAAAGCCAAGGAAAAAAAGTTCGCAATTTTTTTCATCGATGAAGAAAGACATCATTGATGAAAAGTACGTAGTCTTCACCATCACCTCGCACTCTCGAATCGCCGAAATTTCGAGTGCTTATGAGCATGTGGATCGGAATGATATTGCTCTACACATCGTAACATCGCCCACGCATATGAAGCTCGAGTTTCTATACAATCTGCAGAGGGGATGAAGACATTGATGTCGGGCTCGATTTCTTCCGCTTGGGATCGGAAGTTCGAAAGTGTCGAATGACGATCTCCGTGAGGATATTCGCCTAACTCGGCGGAAGCATCAATCCGCAGACCTACACGATCGATGTAGGAGAAAAGGGATTTCTTGAAGCCGAAGTTGTTGAGACCGCAAACAAGGAGAACACGATTTAACGCCAAAGCCTCCTATCCGAAGAGAAAATATCGCATTCTTCTTGAGATTGTTCGTAAGGTGATCATGTGCTCAACCTACGCCTTGATGTAGTCACTTCAGACAAGATAAGTGTCATGGTCGCAATAATCAAGAAGGCTTCAGATATCGATTGGTTGGGTATGGTCAAAGCAAGATTGAGAAAAGACTCCGGGAAGTTCGAACTGACTCAGAGCAATGAAGTGTGCTTATCTTCCAAGTGCTCATTCATACTCAAAATCTCTATCAAGCTGCCACAGAATTATAAATGGAACGAGAATGGAGCGAAGATATACCAAGCAAAGCACAAGGCCATATTGGGCAAAGATGAGTCCTTACCTGGACAATCTGATGAGGATCCGACTCCTTATGTGCCCAAAACCAAGGGAGAAAAGAAGGGAAAAGATAAGGCAACTGCATCTTCTGAAGTGCAGGAAAAGACCATTCCAGAGAAGAGGATGAAGAGGAAGGATCTGGGCAAGAAACCAGATGCTCAGCGGAAACGTCAGAAGAGAGTCACATCTCCTCTGAAGACTGCTCCAAGTTCTACCAAACCAGCTAGCAGAACGGCGGATCCGGCGCAAGTAAGATCGCACGAAGAGATAGCAATCCGCCCGAGCCAACTATCGCAGGCGTAAGGGAAGAGCAGATGATCGCAGCAGAAGGAGAGAAATCTGTCAGAAGGACAGAAGTGGAGAAATCTGAGGAAGAATCATAATCTGATTCTCTGCCTCTCACCAAGATCTTCCAGAGAGCAAGATGGCCAACACCCACTTCCAAATCACCATCACCCTCTCCTCAAAAATCATCATCACATCCCCACAAAACCTTCTCACCCTCACCCTCGCCTATCAGATCACCAAGATCTCCCACACCACCAATCAATCAACCCGTTCAGGAAACTGAACACCCTCAAAATGCTGAAAATGAACCACACATATCCCCACAAATATCCAAATCTCCAATCAAGTCACAGGAGCCCGAGAGATCCAACAAGCGAGTGTCCATCTCTCATAATCCCTTCAATACCAGAACCGTGCTTGCTTCACCTGCTCCAGAAAGCACCATCATAAGGATAATTAAGCAACATATCAAGGAGTATCTCGCCGATCTATGCCCGATTTGGATCAACATCCCGCATCCAAAATGTGAGATAGAAGAGATTGTGTTCAGGAGGGATATCAGACTAAAAAGCATTGAAGAATTTCTGATTCTCATGACAACTCTGGGATCAGATTTCTTTGTAGACTTGGAGTTGAAGTGCTTGAACACTGCTGGGATTGAAAGTGCTGTTGAATTGGCATCTGACGATGATATCGATGGTTAATTCACGAAAAGGTTCGGGATTGCCGATAATGCGGAGGAAACCGCTCAACCTCCTACAGATCATGAGGGAGTCAGCCGATGAACCAAGAATGGGTGCCGCAGATGAGACCCGACTTGGCAAGGCTTCAACATCTTACCGCATCGCTACAATGAGCTCGATACCCTAGATCATTATAATCGAGAAGATTCGTGGATGGGATCAAGGTCAGGTTGCATTTGAAGATAAATTCGCAAATACAAAAGATATCCGATGAAGTGATTTGAATATGAGCAAGCAAAACTAGTTGACAAGGAACGGTCACACAATTGGGATGCACAATGCCATCCTTGTCAAGTAATGCAACTAGTAAATCCTCTTGCCGAGAAGCTCAAACTCCAAATCGACAAACTCACAGCTCGCATGTGAGATGCTCAATCGCATACGTACTTTTGGAAAATGTCCGGGCATCCTTGACAAAACTAACAACCACATGGATATGGGTTGAAAACATTTTTTTAGCTTCTACGTAACGAGCAAGACAGAAATCGAAATCGCTTCTCGACGCTTTCTTCACTCCAAAGACCTTCTACCACCGCTCGACATTCTCTTGTTGTCGAGGAACTCGTAGAGGAGATCTCACTTAAATTAACCGCTCAACCTCAAGATGTCCAACCTCTTTGATGAAACCAAAAAGGGGGAAGGACATGAGAATAAAGAGAAGAAAGAAAAAAATGCATACGCTTGGTAAATAATTTCATCTCTACCGAAAACCATCAGATCCGACTTGCCACCACTCCATCTATCGATCTCGCTCAAGTGAAGGAAACTGTGGAAAAACATAGCAAAGAGATCACCGAAAGGTAAAACCGCTTTTTCGTAGATTACCGCCAGAGTCGATAAGATTGAAGACTTTTTCTTCGCTCGCATGTAAAAGAATGGAAAATCGATGATCGTGCCAAAAGCCTTGAACTCGCTAAGAAATTAGTCAAGAAGACGAACAAGATGAACCCGAAAGCGCACTCGAGGAGAAAGAAAGGCAAAGGCAAGATGGTGAAAGAACTACTAAGATCATAGATAAGGCCACCTATTCTCTACCAAAAAGCCGATGACTCTGAACAAGTTCAAGAGCAAAACACGACAGAGAATAAGAGAGAGGTCGCTATCAAGAAGCGTGGTTAGCAGAGGCTAAGGGATCAACATCGCTACATCCGGGCGAAGAGGAAGAACGGTTTCGCAAATTTAGGAGATTGCTTGGGAGAAGAATGCCCTTCCCAAGACTGCTAAAGACATCCTTCACAGACGGCCAGATCTGCTTCCAGCAATGGGATCGATCGTAGAGAATGGTTATGTGACGCCTACATTCCCGGAAGATTCCAATTCATCAAGATCGATTGAAAATGATGATGAATTCGAACCGGTTAGAAACAAAGTATCCGCACTTCTACCGATAAAAGGATGAAAGAAAGCAAGATCATCTCACTAATACCGTAAGCTCCACCCTTTGAACTATTCCTTCCACCTTTAGGCCCGCATAAAAAGCTAGATCCCGTTAAGCTCAAAAATGCCTACTATGGATTTGTTGAAAAAGGAGGGATCCATAGAAGAGAAGAGCCGACAAACTAATGCAAAGGATGTATGGATGTTTGGCATCCCCAAAGAGCTACAAATGTTCAAGTACACCGAGGAAGACAACTTGGAATCGATGATAGGTACGCTTTTTTCATATATTCTATAATGCACACACCTATCCAATGAAATATTCCATCTCACCGATTCTAAGACAACAACTCATTGTCTTCCGAGGTATGTATCGCTTACATTATCTACATTTCCATTCATGGTATCTGCTTTTTTTTCGATTAAGTGTTTTGGTTCCATCAAAAAGGGGGAAATTGTTGGGAAATCAGATATTAGTTTTGATGGAAGTTCCAAAATAGGTTGTAATAGGACCAAACGGACATAGTTAGAATTTCGGGTGACTTAGAATCGATTAAAATGACCAAATTTAAATGTATAGATAGTCGATGTAAAGATAGGTCACATATTGAGGAACTCAATATGTATAGGTCGTCGAAGTATCGATGACCCGTATAAGGTCGATGATCAAGACTAAGAAAAAATCAGAAGACAAGAAGTCAGAAGATCGGGTGAAGACAGATGAACATGAAGACTCGGGATGAACCTCAAGACTCGATAGACATCAAGACTCAGATGACATCAAGACTCAGATGAACTCAAGACTCGGATAAACTCAAGACTCAAAGAATAAACCTCAAGACTCAAGATGACCGAATACACCGAGGCTCAGAGACACCAAGATCAAAAGACCAAGACCTACATTCAAATTTTAGTCCGTGATATTGAGCTAAGACAATCTGCAATGTAAGACTCAACAAGGTAGATCGACCGCCATTCGATCAAGTCACCACACCGTGACAATAAAAATATATACCAAACAAGACGAATCTTCTACAAAAGGAATATCAATCGCCTAACGATAAAATTATCAAGTGCCGTCCGCTGGCCAAGGAGAAAGTTTACACGCACAAAAAAAGAGCCGACAATGCGGATACGACGCCACGGACAAAAATGGCGCTTAATCATGCCTACGGCCACCCCGATAATCGGAGCACGCCACAATCATATCCTACAACCTACCTAATATAGCCAAAAAATTCAAATTGCTCTCCAACGGCTCTTTGATTTCGAGGTCTATAAAATGGGATTGCTCGAAAGGAAGGACAAGAGACCAACTACTATCACATGAACAATTGAGCAAAGCGAACAACATCATTAACGCAGATTCTCAAGAAGCAAAAAAGCCTTCGAATTTCCGCCAAGAACACCATATTTGAAGATTATTCTTAGAGTGTTCATCCCATTGTTCTTAGCAAGAAATCCTATCCACTAGCATTTTGGCTACCAAAACACACCAGATAGATTTCCATTGAACCCTCAAACATTCTTTACCCAAACGCAAGTTAGGTTAAGTTTGTTCCCTAAGATTTCGTACTATGGATTCTAGTTTTCTATTTCTAGTTCGGGTTGAGTGTGAAATCGATAAACATCTCAGAGAGTGTGAACTTAATAAACATCTCGCCATCCCGTGAGGGATATAAGTCCCGCAGTTAAGTTCGGTTAAGGTTTCCCCGTTAAGGGAAGAGGGACGAAGACGGGTTTTTCATTCGAACCACTATAAAAAGTCTTGTGGTTCATTTACGCGCTTTTTTATTGCTTTTACACTATTCACACTACCGAAGTTTAAAACCGCATACATATTCTAAGTTAAGCTCAACCGCACTAAGCAATCGATCCGATCAAAGTTGACACCTTAGTCACCGGGTTGAAAACCGACTTAAGAATCAATTGATAAAACCGGTTTTTCACACGGTTAAAACAAGCTTCGTGACTCTCGCTAAACCGACAGATATCGTCGATCTCGCGCCTCGTGCACTCAAGAAGATTGAACATCGGCCTAAACTAATACACTAGCACTGACGGGTAATCTACAAATCACACCGATCCAAGACGAAAAAGTTTTGAAGTCTATTCACCCCTCCCCTCTAGACTTCTACCCTCACAAAACCCGTTCGGGACCTACACTTTGTATGATATCTGAGAGCGTGCCAACAAGCCTATGAGATGTATAATCTTGACTTCCTTGTCTGATGATTTGAGATACATTCACGAAGATGTTAAATCTGCTGTGGAAATCATGCAAAGTCTTGAAGAAATGTTTTTAACAGAAAACCGCATGATCAGTCAGTTTGAAAACGATGGTGTGGCAAGGCTAAAAATGAGGGAGGGAACACCCGTAAGAGATCATGTTCTCAAATTCAAACGCCATTTTGACAAACTTACTTATCTTGGTACTAAGTATTGTAATGGGGCTCAGATCGAATTCTTGTTCCTAACTCTTCCAAAATGTTTCGATGAGTTTTACTATAGTTTTGTGATGAGCGATCACATGTTCACCATGGACACTCTACAAGAAGCTTTGGAAATAATAGAGAAACATTTGGGAAAGGAGGATGAAGCATTGGTGACTAAAATTCTCCTCTCAGAATCTAGTCCAATGGCACGCAAGATTAATGAGGAGATGAACAGTCAAGACCAAAGCAACCCCACTACTAAGAAAAGTAAAAGAAAGACGGTCAAAGGGTTGGGAGTCAAGAGGAATCCAAAGGGGAAGTGTTTCAACTGCGGTGAGAAAGGACACTGGAGGGATGCCTGTTCCAAACCCAAGAGGAGAGGAAAGAAAGGTAATTCTCATGCACTAGTTGTTGAAACTTGTTTAGCGACATATGCTACCTATTTATGGGTAGTGGATACGAGATCCACTGATCATGTTTATTTCACATTACAGGGGTTCAAGCGGACCCGACAACTTAGTAGGAGTGAGATCCTCATGATACTGGCGATGCTACGAGAGTAGCAGCTGAAGCAGTGGGAGAAGTGCAGTTGTCTTTTGAAGACAAAGTTTTAATTTTAAGAGATGTTCTTTACGTTCCTAGCTTTAGAAATAATTTAATTTTAGTTTCTAAACTTTTTCTTGATGGATATTCGCCATTTTTAATAAATTTGTTACCATTGCTCTAAATGATGAGTTTATCTGTCATGGAACGTTGTCGAATAATCTCTATACAATTAATTGTGTACACCACTCACGAAATGCATCATATAACACGACTGTTTTAAGTAATAAAATAAAACATTCAACAGATGTGAACGAAACACTTCTATGACATCTGAGACTAGGTCATATTAATCCAAAGAGGATCCAAAGGTTGGTTCAAGATGGTTCATTGGAGTCTCTCCGGGTTGAACCATTTCCAACCTGTGAATCATGTTTGGAGGGTAAAATGACCAAGAGGGAATTTGGAGCCAAGGGGAATAGAGTCAAAGAAGTGTTAGAAATCGTTCACACTGACGTATGTGGTCCAATGTCAATCAAAGCAAGAGGAGGTTATGAGTATTTCGTTACTTTTATCGATGATTACTCAAGATATGGATACATTTACCTTATGCAGCATAAATCTGAGACCTTTGATAAATTCAAGGCATTTAAGGCTCAAGCAGAGAATCATAGGGAAAAATGTATCAAGTCTCTACGATCTGATTGTGGAGGCGAATACCTCAGTGATGAATTTTTGAACTACTTGTCAGACGAAGGATTGTATCCCAGTTGACTGCACCTTAAACCACTCAACAAAATGGGGTCGCAGAACAAAGAAACATAACTCTTTTAGAAATGGTCAGATCAATGATGAGTTATGCGGATCTACCCAAATCGTTTTGGGGTCACGCCTTGGAAACAACGGCTTACATTCTAAACTTGGTGCCATCCAAATCGGTTCCCAAAACCCCTAATGAGTTGTGGACCGGGCGCAAGCCCAATTTAAGACACATGAGAATCTGGGGGTGTCCGCCATACATGTTGGACAAGGAGGTCGGTAAATTGGATCCACGATCAGAATTAAGGTTGTTTATAGGGTACCCCGAAGGAACGAAATGGTGCATATTTTATGGTCAAGAAGATCAAAAGGTGGTAATCAGTACACACTTTAGATTTTTGGAGGAAGACTATATGAACGATAGAAAGCCCAGAAGTGAGATTACTTTAGATGAGCTAACAGGGCTTACCTCAATGCCAATTGTACAAGTTGACATACCAAACGATACACTTACACAACCGAAACCTCGTCGTAGTGGGAAGGTTGTTAAACAGCCCGACAGATTCATGGGGATAGAAGAGTCATCGGACTTGGTTCCCGGTGAAGATGAATAGGACCAATGGACATACAATAAGGTCCAAGACATGGATGCGAATTCTTGGCAAACAGCAATGGAAGCCGAGATGGGTTCTATGGATCACAACAAGGTGTGGGAGCTAGTCGAACCACTTAATGGGATCAAACCCATTGGATGCAAGTGGGTATACAAAAGAAAAAGAGGACCGGACGGGATGGTAGGGACCTTCAAGGCTAGACTTGTGGCAAAAGGTTACACTCAAAAAGAAGGGATCGATTATGAGGAAACCTTTTCGCCTGTAGCCATGCTTAAGTCCATCTGTATTCTCTTGTCAATAGCTGCGCATCTCGATTTTGGGATATGGCAAATGGATGTCAAGACAACCTTCCTTAACATAAGTCTTGAAGAAGAGATCTATATGCAACAACCCGAAGGCTTTGTTGAAAAAGGCCATGAACATCTAGTTTGCAAGCTCAAGAAGTCCATTTACGGACTGAAGCAAGCATTCTGTGCTTGGAACCAATGTTTTGATCAAGTTATAAAGTCTTACGGGTTCGATCAAAACGAGTACGAGAGTTGTGTGTATAAAAAGCGTGTCGGAATTGCATTGGTATTCTTAGTACTATACGTAGACGATATTCTGCTCATCGGAGACGATGTAAAGGTGTTGTCGGATGTAAGGGTATGACTATCAAAACAGTTTGATATGAAGGACTTAGGGGAAGCCGGTCACATCCTTGGGATCAAGATCACTCGAGATCGTAAGAAAAGGATGATAGGCTTATCGCAAGCTTCATACATAGATACTGTCTTGAAGCGATTCAGCATGCAAGATTCCAAGAAAGGTTTTGTACCCTTCAGACATGGGATCCATCTATCCAAAGAAATGTGCCCTAAGACACAAAATGAGATAGATGACATGAAAGACGTTTCTTATGCATCGGTTGTCAGAGGCCTTATGTATGCAATGTCAGGCACGAGGCCGATATATGCTTTGCCGTTGGCATGATAGCAAGATATCAGACTAATCCGGGGAAAGAACATTGGACTGCAGTTAAAAACATTCCGAAGTATCTGAAGAGAACTCGGGATAAAATGTTGGTTTATCACCGACAAAGGTGATTCCCATCTGTTACACGCATCGATTTCCAATCGACTTAGATTCCGTAAAATCTACCTCGGTAGTGTGTTTTGCATGGGGAGCCATGACATGGAGAAGTTGCAAGCGTAAATGCATCGCAGATTCTACCATGGAAGCCGAATATGTAGTTGCTTGTGAAGCAAATGGGCTAAGTCGTTTGCTCAAGAACTTCCTAGTGGACTTGGACGTAGTTCTGGATTTGCCCAGCACCATCACGATATATTGTGATAATGCTGGAGCAGTTGCAAATTCAAGGGAACCAAGAGCCCACAAGGCCAGCAAACACATTGAAAGGAAATACCATCTTATACGAGAAATCGTTAAGAGAGAAGATATAGAGGTGGCAAATACCACGTCGGAAGACAACCTAGCAGATCCATTCACAAAGGGTTTGCCTCGTATCACATTCGAGAGACATGTGGAAGGAATGAGTATCAAGAGCGCTGCTAACTGCTTTGAGTATAAGTGGGAGAGATATTATTAAATCATGTAGGTGACATTAGATGTCACGAGAAACACGAGACATGTTGTAGTATACTTAAAAGCGCACTTTTGAGTATAAGTGGGAGATTGATGGGGTTATACTGGAAAGTATGCTTTTACTTTGTATAACCAAACTGAATTTCTGTCTTATTTGCTGAAATAAATTATTTATCACTGATGCTTTAAATATGATTGAATGTTACATATACTTACTGTGTTGGGAGATGAATTTAATAAAAGATTATATGATTTTGATTAAGATCCCAAAACCCCTGAGTATGACATGTTCAGTAATGATCTTGGTAAATGAGTCAAGATTTAGTTTTTAGAGTATTCAGGATGTTATCTGCAAAATGTATAGTCAACAGATATAGTTCAGGATAAGTTCTGAAGACTCTGAAGAACTCAGTATGTTTCTAAAGATATCAAGTCTCAAGATGAAATCGAGAACTAAAGACTCAAAGATGAAGACTCAAAGATATCGGACCAAGATAAATCTAAAGACTCAAGACTCAAGACTCAAGACTCGAAGACCCTCAAGACTCGAAGACTCAATTCGCAAAGTCAAAACCGAGAAATCAAGATCAAGATTATCGAAAAGACAAAGAATTCATCAAGACTCAAGAATGTATCGATTGCTCAAGATCAACCCGAATGATCCGAGGCAATCAATATATCTATCTCAAGGATGAAATATCGAGAAAAAAACGCGATGCCTTAGAAAGATTAGATATTGCCAAGACATTCAAATGCGCATAAAAGGAACTAAGTCGGGTGTTGTTAAGGTTATATCAAACACGAGTTTGTAACCAAAAGAGCCGCTTGAAGGTGTCTACCTTTAATCAAGAACAAAAGTCAAAAAGAGGAAGACGACATCGCACTATACCGACAATCGACAAAGGATAAGTCAAATAAAAAAGATGTCGATGTACGAAAAGTTCCAGATCGCAAAAAGTGAAGACCGGCTACATAAAAGGCTATTGCCTAAAAACGTGTTAGGAGTATCAAACTCTAAATATAGCCGCTTTCACACACCATAAGAGGGAACTCACGGGCTATCTCTCCAACGGATAGTTTTCAAGAGTAACCTTGGTGTATGCCTATAAATACCGATGACCTTCTACATTGTAAGGTGACGGAAATTTATACGCAACTCAAGAGCTCAAACTTATTCTTGCAAAAAAGTTAAAGCACTCAAATACCTTGAATTTCCCAAGTGCTTCTATATCGAAGAGAGCTCACTTTACTAAGCCTAGCTTGATAAGATTTATCCAAAGCTTAGTCGAGATATCCTAACCCTTTGCATTGTTCTTCATTGTAAAGGATATCTCATCCTAGTTGAAAACCAACCAAGAAACCCCAAACCCTCGTGGAAGGTAGTTGAGGTGTTTGTTGGTGAGTAGAGTTGTAAAGAGTTAGTAAACCACGCGAGTAGTCGTAAAAACTCTAGAGAAGAAGTTAGTAAGCTACATGAGGTAGTCCGAAGCTTGTGTGTGATTGAGTAAGTAAACTACGGAGGTAGTCGTAAAACTCAAGGTCGGGTTGAGTAAGTAAACCACGGGAGTAGTCGTAAAACTCAGGCCGAAGTTGAGTAAGTAAACTACGAGGTAGTCGTAAAAGCTCGGTTGATAGTGAATTTCTCTCAAGAGTCGCGAGAGTGGATGTAGGAGCTTGAGTCTCCAACCACTATAATCAAGTGTGTTCTTTATTGCTTTCCTTATCCGCCCTTAATCGCATTAACTTGATTTCCGAAAAGCATACTTTTCAATCGATATTCAGCTTGAATCAATCCAATCGGTTGCATAAGTGAATCACAAATTAATCACTATTTCATAAAGGGAAGGTTTTCAAAGAAAGCTTAAAACGAGTATAAACTAAGGGCCAACCATTCCAAGACGATCGAAAGGGCTAGAACAGATAGTTACCAAACCGAACTCTCTTCCGAGGATTCAAAGAAGTTAGTTATCCGATCCAAGCAACTCAGATCTCTCGACACTCAGACTCACTTGGATTATCCGAGGTATCCGAAAAGCAAATTTTAGATCACCGCCTCAAGAGACTTTGACTCAGAGTAACTGCGGCTTCTCGTAACCTAACCTTCGTGATTATCTCGACCCAAGTCGACCTCGAGAAAAAAAAGTTTTAAAATATCAACACACATGTATTCCCCATACACGCAAAGACTCGCTTTTCACCGACCAACAAGTGGTATCGAGCAAAGGTTCAACTTGACCACTACTGTGGTTGACCAAAGTTTTTATTTTCAAAAATACTTGTGGTCTATCCGAATCGATCTTATTTGTCAAATTTTTTTTTTAAAAAAGATCGTAAAAATGTCTTCTAAAAACTTCCCATGTTCTCAAAAGAGAGAACTATGATCTATGGAGACCGAGAATGCAGCACATCTCAGATTCCAAACATGAGCGATGTGTGAGAGTGGTTTCTCAAGGACCATTCAAATTTCATCGGGTGAATCCTGCAATTACGTAAGAAGAGAGAATTGATCCTAGAGCAGAATTTCCTAAGTCCGATGACCAACTAACTCCCCGAGGAGAGAAAGTTAGTCAATCTAGACTACATTGCAAAAAGACACACTATACAAAGACAATTAATGATGGTGTGATGGGAATGATCTCTCACCGTAATATCGCTAAAAGAGATATGGGATACACTACTCAAGTATGTGCCAAGGCACGATCATATAAAAGAAAACAAACTTTCAAAGGGCAATTGGAAAGTTTGACAGCTTTTGAAAATGGATGATGGTGAATCAATAGACAAATTGGAAGTCGATTCACTAAAGATCATGAATGATCTAAATGCACATGGAAAGAAATATCCACAAAGAGAAGTGGCATTGAAAATTCTTAGAGGCCTTTCTAAGAAATGGGATATTCATGCAAAGGGTGATTGAAAACACCAAGAACATTAGTTCAATGCCATACCAACAAGTTTTCTCTCGAAATGAAAGCCTATGAATTTGTAATTGATAAGAAATCCAAAAAAGGTCGACAAAGAAAGATGATTCTTCATCAAGTAAGAATGTAGCTTTAAAAGCCAAAGACAAAATCAGAAACTAAAGAGTCCGAGAACCCCATGCCAAACATCGATGAGCTTGAGGAAAAGCTAGACCGATGGCAAGAAGGTTTGATGACTTAATAATAGATTTGGAAAATACAAAAAGCTTTTACAGAACTACAGTACCGAAGAAACCCGAGGACGGATCAACCGAGAAGAAGAAGGACCTAAAAAGTCAAGGATCTTCATCCGCAAAGAAGGACTCCAAGTCCAAAGAAGAAAATGATCGATGATGATGATGCCAACAGATGCTATAATTGTCAAAAAAGAAAGGTCACTTCCAAAGATGATTGTCCGTAGTTGAGTGCTAAGGAGAGAAGAGAAAGACAAGCTACAAGAGACCGTAAGTTCTCAAGCAAAAAAGGCCATGGTTGCGTAAGAAGAACACTCGAGGAGGATCTAGCTCTTCAGATGAGATATTCTCGATACAAAGAAAGTGATGACATCCGTCCGATGGCCATTGAGGAGGTAAACTCTTCGCTCTCTGTTGTTGTTCCTACACTAGCACAAGAGTTTTCAAGTTCCACCGAAAAAAATATTTTGACCTCGATGGATTCTTTTGAGAATCTAATGAAGGACTATGTCTTTTGCAAGGATCGCTAAATAAAACTCAAGAGCGTAATAAGAAATCAATGTCAAAAAATCTAAAATGGAAAGACTCTAGCAAAAATCAAATCACTTCTCAATTAATGGGAGCTACCGATGAACCGGATGTTCTCAAAGTACAACTCTCGAGAAAAGAGAAGTTGATAGAGACCCTAACCAAAAGCTAGAGAAATCCATCAAGAAATTCAAATAATCGTAACTAAGTTCAATGACCTCTCGAGAAGCATGAAACTCTACAGAATCGTGAGGATAGTGCATGTAAGAAGTTAACTCTATTGAATAATGCATCTAAAGTAATAGATGAAATTCAGAGTTACCAGAGATCCGCCACTATAAAATTGGATTGGGATACATTCCAGTGGGGAACCTCACAAGGTCATCTCAATGTCGATCAAGTAGCAAGAAGACAATCTTTTGTTAAATCAAATGCACCTACACTTCAAACCAAGTAATGCCCAAAGTTGTAAACAAGGAAAAGGACCTATGAGTTTCAAAAGAAAACCAATGATCAAAGTTAGAAAGCCCAAACCTCGTGAAAGGCTAGAAAACCCGAAAAGCAATTGAAAATTTCAGCAAGTACTTCAAAGCCTCAAAGCTAAGAATGCAAACTTGAAAGGATCTACATCGAACTATCGAGGAATCTTCGAAGAGAAACACTCAAATGAGATATTCTCAATCAAGAGACCAAGTCCTCAAGATAATCGAAGACCCATATTTCAAAGACAGCAACCTAAACCCTACTTGCCTAAGGGTAAAGGTTATCCAACCCAAGACAACAAAGATTCGCATCAAATTGCACAAAAAGCCAAAAGAATGGAACAAAAGGCTTGAACCAAAGAAGAATTCAAAAGCCCATGTTCATGCTAAGGCCAGCACTCATACACAGAAAACTGCTAAGGCACCCAGAGTAGTAAATGTGTATGTAGATGTTTATGGAAGATAGATCAGCCACTCTAAAGTGATTAGAGTTGTTAAAGTGATTTGGATCCCTAAAGGTACAAATTTAACCTTGTAGGACCCTACACAAATTGGGTACCTAAGAAGTAATTTGTTTTTCAGGAGGAAAACAAGGGCACTGAACTGACTAAAGATCACATGGCACTGATGAGCAGAGATGAAAAAGCTCCTGATATATGGTATCTTGACAAAGGATGTTCAAGACATATGACAGATACAAGAAGATACTCAAAGGACTATGTTGAACAAAGAGGCCCACGATCACTTTTTGGAGATAACTCCAAAGGATGATCAAGGATATGGAACTTTGGAAATCGACTCCGCCATATCCATGGTGTTTCATATGTATCCGATTGAAGCATAACTTGCTTTCAATTAGCCAATTTCTGCGGATAAAGGTTTTAATGTTGAGTTCTCCAAGAACTTATGTTTTGTGAAAGATGATACATCACGTAAAAGTACTACCGACCGGTACAAGAAAAAGGGAATGTGTATCTTGTCGATTGAGTTCAACTCCTAAAGATACATGTTTAGTTGCTAAAAGTTCCACAGATACCACTTGGTTATGGCATAAAAGAATGAATCACCTAAATTTCAAAAACCCCGAACAAGCTTGCAAGATTAGCTCTTGTGAGAGGGTTACCTAACGGCGTTCAAGAAGGAACATATTTGTGATGCATGCCGAAAGGCAAAACAGATAAGAGCATCATTTAAAAGTAAAGTTGAGGTTTCTACCGAAAAGAATACTTCAGCCATTTCATATGGATCTTTTTTGGTCCTATAACACCCGTGAGCACTAATGGCGTGAAATATACATTGGTAGTAGTTGATGACTACTCGAGATATACTTGGGTCATATTCTTACTCAAGAAGAAAGAGACTCGAGATAAAGTCGCCAGAGTTACTTGAAAAAGGCTCAAGATTGAGAAGAATCGAGTATGGTCAAAATCGATCCGACAAAGGAACTGAATTTATAAATCATATCATATCTGATTATTGTGCAGCAAATGGAATTTCTCATGAAACATCAGCTGCAAGGACCCCTCAACAAAATGGTGTTGCTGAAAGAAGAACAGACTCAAAAGAAGTTCGCAAGGACAATGATAAATGAGGTCGATATTCCTAAAAGATTTTAAATGGAAGCCGCCAACACCGCATGCTACTCACAAAATAGATCCATGCTGACTAAGAGTCAAGGCAAAACACCTTATGAGCTTTGGAATGAAAGGAAGCCTCTTGTCTCTTTCTTTCGTGTGTTTGGTTGCAAGTGTTTCATACACAATAATGGTAAAGATCAGTTGAAAACTTTTGATAGTAAAGTCGATGAAGGAATATTTTAGATATTCTCAAGTCAAGAAAGCCTTCGAGTTTACAACCGTAGGACTTTATTGTGGAGGAAACACCTCATGTTGTTTTTGATGAAACTATTTGTGTTCAGAAGAAACAGGAACATGATGCAGATGAACTGACTAAGAGGATCACCAGATTTAGTCTGAAACAAAAAGAT
Organism: Stenogyne calaminthoides; assembly: GCA_037126765.1. Taxonomy (NCBI): domain Eukaryota; kingdom Viridiplantae; phylum Streptophyta; class Magnoliopsida; order Lamiales; family Lamiaceae; genus Stenogyne; species Stenogyne calaminthoides. The sequence continues at coordinate 27,843,279 of JBBCBC010000025.1, forward strand.
AAATTATCCACTGAACCCGAAAAGAAGAAGTCACCACTATCTATGATTGGAGTGACTCGCACTCGATAAAGAAGTTCGTGATGGAAATCGGATGGTGAGACTCAGAAAAACCAACACTCTAAAGGTAACCAATCCAACAGACACCGCCTCGCACTGTATGTGATGCCAATGAAGATGTGGTCACAAATGAGGCAAATTCTCAATCTATCAACCAAAGGGGAACAAATGTCTCTCGATAATGTTCTCAATAGAATTTCCCGAGGAAGATGATTCACTTTCTCCTTTTCTTTTTGTTCCCCGAGTTTGTCGATTTAATCGAACCTAACATTTCAAATGTTGAGGATACTATTGAAGGGGGAACATCAAGAAGGAAATGGTTAGATAGTCATCCTACAAGTCGATTGTGGGGTGATCTAAATGAAGGAGTTAAGACAAGAAGGTTCCATGGTGAGAGTGCACTATTCTCACCGCTTCCTATCGTAAAAAAGAACCTCACGAGATTAATGAAGCTCTACAAGATTCTTATCGATTATCGCTATGCAAGATGAAATAATCAATTCTCAAGGAATGAAGTATGGGAGTTGGTAGATAGACCTCGAAAGGCACAATGTCATTGGAACCAAGTGGGTTTTCAAGAATAAAAGAGATGAAAACAACAACATTGTAAGAAACAAGGCAAGGCTAGTTGACAAGGTTATTCCCAAGAAGAAGGCTTGGATTATGATGAAACCTTTGCACCAATTTGCAAGACTAGAAGCCATCGATTGTTTCTTGCATATGCCGCCCACATGAAGTTCATACCATCAAATGGATGTGAAAAGTGCATTTCAAATCGGTGTGCTTAAAGAAGAGGTTTATGGGAACAACCTCCTGCTTCAAACAGAATGACCAAGTTTACAGTGCTCGTAAAAGCCTTTGTATGGTCTCAAACAAGCACCCGTGAGCATGGTATGATACTTTTTCTCGCCTTTCTTCTCGACCATGGTTTTGTCAAAGGAATCGCTGATAGAACTCGCTCGTGATAGAGGATGGGGAAGATATCTTATCGTTCGGATATATGTTGATGACATCATTTTTGATTCTCCAAAACCATCACCGTGGTGAAAAGTTTTCAACACCGATGAAAGGCAAGTTTGAGATGTCAATGATGGGAGAGATGAATTTTTTCAGGTCTTCAAGTGAAACAATCAAAAGAAGGAATATTCATCAACCGTGCAAAGTACACCGTAGATCCGATCACAAATATGGTGTACAAAATTGCAACTCGCTTAGATTCCTATGAATACTAACTACAAGATGGATCCCGATTCGTAAGGCAAATCGCTGAATCATACCGATTATAGAGGAATCATCGATCATTGCTCTATCTCACGCCAGCAGGCCGATATAACATTTGTCGTTGGATATGTGCAAGATACCAAGTTAATCCTAAGACTAGTCACATGGAGGTCGCCAAAAAGATACTAAGATATCTTAAGGGCACAAAGGAATAGAGGATTATGGTATCCAAATTGATGATAACCTTGAATTAACCGGTTACTCGATGTCGACTATGGAGGTTGCAGAATTGATGTAAAGTCCACAACAGAACTTGTCAATTTCTGCGAAGCAAACCGACATCTTGGTTTTCAAAGAAATGTAACTCAAGAGTAACCAAAGATTACCGGTTTAATACATGGTTACGGAAAGTCATTGTGGTTCGATTCTTTTCGCCTGCATAACAATTAAGGGATTATAAAGTTGTGGCCAATGAGGTACCAATATTTTGTGACAATAATAGTGCCATTGCTATTTCACAAAATCCCAGATCGCACACCGATGCAAGCATGTGGATATCGACATCACTTCATCGAGATCATGTCGAGAAAAAGGACATAAGGATGGAAAAGATTCATACCGATAGGGCAAAGAGTCGATATCTTGACTAAACCTTTCGTCAATCAAGATTTCGTGAACTTTCACCTGAATTAGGGATGTTAGAACCAGTGTATAGAGTAAATCAAAAATTGAAGATTTTCGTGATGCATGAAGCTTTCTCGTATTTCTACCGAGAAACTCAGATAAAATGGAAATACCGAATCGAGTCTCGTGAAACTCAGATTTATCAAGGACAAGATTTCAAGAATATGTCAACCCTTTTAAGTATTTCAAGATATAATCGACATTTTATCAAGGTCAAGATCAAGAAGACCGATAGAGGGAAATTAGTCCAAGAAGTAATGACTCATGTGACCCATTTATTGCTTACGAAAAACTCAAGAATCATTCGCAATAAATACAAAACACCGAGGAATGTTTTTTGGGCGGATCGCTTTTAAATTCCAAGAAGGTCAATAAATATTTAATGCTCGCCATATTATCGACTAATGAGGATATTTTGGCGGCTTACTTTTCGAGATCGCTTGCTTCATATACCCGATTAATCGGAGATTAATCTCAACCGCTGCTTTTCACCTAACCAACACGATTCCCCACGATCTCGGCTATTTTATACCTCTTTAAACCATTCAAGCCAAAATTTTATCAAACCCTTCGCTCCCAAATACTCAGAATTAAAATCCCTTTTGCCCGTAAATCGCAAAACCCTAAAGCTTCACATTCTTCAAATCATATTCTAAAATGGCCTCAACCGCGGTACGAGAGATTAGCCATAACCAATAAGCCATGGTACGAGTTCACTATCTCACTTGAGAGCACAACCAACTCAAAGCCGTAAGAGAGGCTCGCGATATGATCCGATCAAGCAAACTCACCCATCTAGTCGCAGTTTACTGCATCAGAGTTCGCAGCGAGGTAATCGAATTCATCCGCAATTTGAAAATGGATGAAGAAGATTGTATGCACTCTTCGACATCAGATCTCATCTAGAACACTCATCAAAATACGCCGATTTTGAGAGGAGTTGTGCATTGTTCCTAAAAAATCAATGATGTGTTTGAGCTATGTGATAGAGGAGAGGATCCCGCGATGTATATGCTCTGCAAAGAGCAGAGTACCTAGATAGGATTGCCGAGAATCCTCGTGAAGTTTGAGGCATCTTTGAATAAGAAGACCTAAAGCCACAATATCGCAGTCCGATGGATATTGTGAGCAAGAGCGCCATGAGTCTTAAGGGGAGTTTTGAAATGATTAGTACCCAAGCTCGATTGATGGCGGCGATCGAGGCATCTCCCACCACCGACTTCAACCGGGAAATTTTTAGTCCAGATGGTGCCTGAGCAAGCCAAGATCATAAAAAGAGTCAATGGGGAAATCAAGATGAAAGGCAAGATCCACCATGCCACCAAAATTGCCTATATTTTGAGATGTGCGAGAGGAGGAGGATATCTTCGCCAACTCAACCCCATTCCCTAAAACCAAAATTCTTTTCAAGACCACACTGCCGGAAGAAGCAGTCATTCGAGGGAAAAGAGAAAAGAAGGTAGAATCACCTTCGCAATTGCCGAGAAAGAAACCCAACAAACCAGGGGGAAGGTTCTCATGGAAGCAAAAATGGAGCAAGGAGCAAAACCGATGAGGGCAGAAGAACCTCGCCCCAAAGCGCAGAAGATTGGTGGTTCTCACCGACGATGGTAGCAAAGGATTCTCGGCGGAGAGACAACCCGAGGGCCAAATCGCCAAAGTTCACCATTACAAGTGCCGCTCAGTTAGCTCAAGGACACAGGATCGATCGAGGAGCGTGTCTTCTCCGAGGTGCTCGAGACATCACTAGTTCGAGTAAAATTTCTCAGAAATTTTTAAAGGAGCTCAGACCTCGAGATGCCTACCTCGGATGCTGCAGCTCGGATCAAGAGCTACCAGAGTAAATCAAGATGTGCAGCTCAGACCGACGAGCCAACTCGCACTATACCGAGGAAATGCCACCAGTCTCGTAACCCACTCAGATGCAACCGAGGACCTCAATGCACAAGCTTCAGATACTATCGAGGCTCAGAGCAAAATGTACTCGATGAACTCCCGAAAGTGACATAATGCTTGATCCCTTAGCCGGGCTTCTATCGAACCGTAGAGCCCGAGATGGAAGAAGGGCGAGGTCAAGAAGGCGAGGGAGGAGCAAGGGGGAACGGTTCATACTTGACCGATACCGAGCTCAACTCATACCCCGACCGCAAGATATATTCTTCAGATTAAGGACGACAAAGTATATCCTCAATCGACTCTACCCGAGATGCTTGATATTGCCGCATTCGCAGGGGAAGACCGTGGAATGAGGAGATGTTCTTTCCCGACCGACTTCTCGTGGTTCGTATGACAAAGCTCAGATGAAAAATTCCGATTTTGATGAGCCGGTTCAAAGGAAGCTTAGCCGAGAAGAAAGAATCGAGGTTGGTGCCCCGAGCAAATGAGACAAATCCAAAAGTGGAGATGGGGACCAACAGGAAAGATGTCGAGGATCGCCTCAAAACGTAAAAAGAGACTTCAGAGTCGATCAACCTCAGATCGGTTAAGACTCTTCGTGTACCTTTTGCACTACTTAATAATTATGCCAGAGTTAATGAAAAGTACTATCTTTAATTCTCAAATGTCCGACAATCGACCGAGGCTCAATTGAGACCGAGCTCGTGATAAAGCCGAGCTCGTGATGATCAAACAAAGATGTATAAAAGTGTATAAGGTCACCGAGATTGATCTCACTCCCGGCCATGGAAAAAATCTTGAGAAGATTGAGCCAATGTCGATCAAACTTACTCGATGGAAGCAACGCTGGCCAATCAAGCTCGTATAATGGAAGGACTTAAATATTCTTCGAATCGGTGCAGATACAAAACACTCGACCACTCGATGACCTCCATGGAAGAAAAGTCAATGAAAAACCTGAGGAGTCAACACAGAGTTAAGAGTCAAATGAAACAAAAGCACCAGAGTCGATCAATCTTTAGAGGCTAAAACGACAGAGAAAGATAAACCGATCAAATCATTGCTGAGGATATGAGCTCAAAGGCTCATGACCAAGATGACAGAGATGCTTAAAGATGCTTCTCTCTCGCCGCTTTGCCCACATATTCGAAGAACCGCCTGTGGGCTAAGAACCACATTAGAAGAATGGAAGATGAGCAAGATCAGCCTAGCAGAGAGATCCGTCAGGGAAAGCAAAGAACAAGATCACATGGACACAAACTTCTCCGCACTTCTTCCAAACTACTATGCCAAGAAGGGGAAAGGGAAGGTGCAGACCTCGAAGTTCATGGCAAGTTCATGGAAAAGAAGGCTCGTAAGATGTCAAATGTACAATCTAGCCCAAGCCTTTAAAGAAGTCTGAGCTATCGAGAAGTTGAAATTTGCTCAAGTAGAGAAGCCTCGCCTACATTCGAAGTTTCGAGCAAACCAAGCTTGAGGTTGCAAGAGAGAAAACCGAAAAGCTAGAACTAAGGTTGGAACAAGCCAGCCGGTGCCGAATCGCCTATGAAGAGGAAAGCCTTGGGCGTTGTTCAACCTCAGAAGCAAGCGCAAGGAAGGCTTCTAAGCCAATCCAGAGAAAATTGATTCGAAGATGCGATAAGAAATCTCGAAGTCTCAACCTCGTAAGAAAGTCTTCAACTCCAGAGAGGGCTCACGACACTCCAAAAAGAACAAGCTAAGAAAGCTACCGCCTCGGGCCTCGTGAACTTCGTGGATCGAAAAGAAGATAGACGAAGAGCGTAAAAGGAGTGACTTCGTAAAGTTTGCAAGCAAGAGGAAGGAAACATCGAAAAGCGCCTGAAGGGGGCCCCATGTTGATAAATGGATGCCCATTAAACTCAACGACATGTGGAAGAAGTGAAGAGAACCTTCGTTTCAATTATGATGTTCTCGTGGAATGGAGAGGGGAAGGCTCGCACGTAACGAAGCTTATCAACATCTTCACCTTTTATCCAAAGTATCTACAAAGTCGATTAACCTTTGCGGATGAAGGTGGAGTACGATAGTAGCCCCCTGGCCCATATTCCTATCCTCCTCCGAGACTTGGTAATGGCTTGGTAAATGAAAAGACCATTACGCAAGAAATTGCTCAGTACGCTGGTCAGTTGGGCCTAACTGGAAACAATCCAGATATCATCAGAGAAAGAAATGAGCTGAAGAAGAGATTCTTCTAATGTTTGATCCGAAGTGCCCAATCGATGAAATCGAAAATGAAGCAAACAGAAAGCGTAAGACCAAGAGCCGAATCAAGATTAAAGACCAAGACTCGTAAGATTTTGTAGTCTTTTAAATTTTTGTCTTTTGATTTTGTTTGATAAATTCTTTGTAATCAGAATGGTAAACTTATCATCAATGAAGATTTATCATTATGCTCAAAAGATAATATCTCATTATCTTATTCTTCATGACTTTATATTTGATATCCCTGATTACTGTTGTTTGGTGATGAAATTGTTGAGAGAATCATTGCTGAAGCAATTGTTGAGAGACATAACCAATCTTGTAATAGATAAACCAAAACCCGAGTATAGGTTATATGTCCAGAAACAAGATAGGTTTTGCATCATCAAAAAGGGGGAAATTGTTGGGAGATGAATTTAATAAAAGATTATATGATTTTGATTAAGATCCCAAAACCCCTGAGTATGACATGTTCAGTAATGATCTTGGTAAATGAGTCAGGATTCAGTTTTTAGAGTATTCAGGATGTTATCTCGCAAAATGTATAGTCAATGATATAGTTCGTAATAAGTTCAAAGACTCAAGAACTCAAGATGTTTCTAAAGATATCAAGTCTCAAGATGAAATCGAGAACCAAGACTCAAAGATGAAGACTCAAAGATATCACCAAGATAAATCTAAAGACTCGTAAGACTCAAGACTCGTAGAGACCTCAAGACTCAAGACTCAAGACTCAATTCGCAAAGTCAAAACCGAGAAATCAAGATCAAGATTATCGAAAAGACAAAGAATTCATCAAGACTCAAGAATGTAATCGATTGCTCAAGATGAACCTCGAATGATCCGAGGCAATCAATATATCTATCTCAAGGATGCACATCGAGAAAAACGCTGATGCCTTAGAAAGATTAGATATTGCCAAGACATTCAAATGCGCATAAAAGGAACTAAGTCAAGTGTTGTTAAGGTTATATCAAACACGAGTTTGTAAATCAAAAGAGCCGCTGAAAGGTGTCTACCTTTAATCAAGAACAAAAGTCAAAAAGAGGAAGACGACATCGCATTTATACCGACAATCGACAAAGGATAAGTCAAATAAAAAGATGTCGATGTACGAAAAGTTCCAGATCGCAAAAAGTGAAGACCGGCTACATAAAAGGCTATTGCCTAAAAACGTGTTAGGAGTATCAAACTCTAAATATAGCCGCTTTCACACACCATAAGAGGGAACTCACGGTTATCTCTCCAACGGATAGTTTTCAAGAGTAACCTTGGTGTATGCCTATAAATACCGATGACCTTCTAGATTGTAAGGTTACGGAAATTTATACGCAACTCAAGAGCTCAAACTTATTCTTGTAAAAAGTTAAAGCACTCAAATACCTTGAATTTCCCAAGTGCTTCTATATCAAGAGAGCTCACTTTACTAAGCCTAGCTTGATAAGATTTATCCAAAGCTTAGTCGAGATATCCTAACCCTTTGCATTGTGCTTCATTGTAAAGGATATCTCATCCTAGTTGAAAACCAACCAAGAAACCCCAAACCCTCTTGGAAGGTAGTTGAGTGTGTTTGTTGGTGAGTAGAGTTGTAAAGAGTTAGTAAACCACGCCGAGTAGTCGTAAAACCCTAGAGAAGAAGTTAGTAAGCTACGAGGTAGTCCGGAAAGCTTGTGTGTGATTGAGTAAGTAAACTACGGAGGTAGTCGTAAAACTCAAGGTCGGGTTGAGTAAGTAAACTACGTGGAGTAGTCGTAAAACTCAGTACGAAAGTTGAGTAAGTAAACCACGAGGAGTCGTAAAGCTCGTGGTTGATAGTGAATTTCTCTCAAGAGTCGTGAGAGTGGATGTAGGAGCTTGAGTCTCCGAACCACTATAACCGCTGTGTTCTTTATCGCTTTCCTTATCCGCCCTTAATCGCATTAACTTGATTTCCGAAAGCATATTTTTCAATCGATATTCAGCTTGAATCAATCCAATCGGGTTGCATAAGTGAATCACAAATTTAATCACTATTTCATAAAGGGAAAGGTTTTCAAAGAAAGCTTAAAACGAAAGTAAAACTAAGGGCCAACCATTCCGCAAGACGATCGAAAGTGGCTAGAACAGATAGTTACCAAACCAACTCTCTTCCGAGGATTCAAGAAGTTAGTTATCCGATCCAAGCAACTCAGATCTCCGACACTCGTGACTCATTGATTATCCGAGGTATCCGAAAAGCAAATTTCGTGATCACCGCCTCAAGAGATTTTGACTCGAGTAACTGCGGCTTCTCGTAACCTAACCTTCGTGATTATCCGACCCAAGTCGACCTCAAGATGAAAAAGTTTTAAACATCAAACACGCAGTATTCCCCCATACACGCAGTAAGACCTGCTTTCACCGACCAACATAACGCATAATTGCTCAATAAATAAGACGCGGTTACATTGTAAGTTAATTTAGTGATACCGCATCACGAAGATTAAATCAACAAATTCCTTGTAACCAAAGCATGACCACAAATACGATGGAAATGAACAATCCATCGTGAAAAGTTGAAGTGTAAGGCTCAGATTGACTTGTTTTGAACAAGAGATTGCACTAGTGCATTATGATGTACTCAATAAGACCTACGAGGATAAATTCTTCAAAGTTGAATATAGAAGAATTAGACCTCAAGGTTCGTTATTTCTTAATCACCGCCCCTTAAATAGATCGTGTGTAATTAATAAGTATTGCTTTGATTCATGTTGGGTAGAGAATCAATGCGATTCAATACTTTGTGTTTTGGGTAATATTATTAGTTACATGGCGATTGCTAAGATTTAATACAGAGAATCGTGTGCAAGTACGTCTTGCTTGATTTGTCCCCTTGGTGGGCTCAGATGTTTTATCATACCAAATCTTGCAATTGGAATTTATTTCCGGTATGGATAATAATGTTAAGCGCTGACCTTACTCCAAGGAAAAAGACATTAATTAATATGAAGCTTTTTAGTGGCTTAAATTAATTAATGGACTAGATAATCTTAAACACAGGAAATAATAACCGGGAGTCATATTAACATTAATATGGGTTAAGATGGATAGTGCAATATTAATTATGTAGTGGGATTAATTAATATTTATGGGCTTGAATAATATTGTTGCTCAATATTAGAAATTCAAGGTCCATTGGAAGATTCAATCTTAATTCTCCTAAGGGCCCCTCAAGTAGCCCAAAGATAAAAGTCAAATAACCTAAAAAAAATGTGTTTAAAATAAAATAAATTATTGTTGCCTATTTTTCCATAATTTTCTAAAATAATTAAAGAAAAAAAGAAAAAATATTTTCTTGATTTTCTTGAAAGATGTTATGGAATATGTATTCTTGAATATATAAGAATATCCCATAAATTCAAGAAAAGTCAAAGATCCTATTTCTTCCCTATTTGATTGTAATTTTCAAAAATTCCCTTAATATGAGGAGGTGAGATTTTGTGGAATATTTAATTATGGAGAAAATAATATATGACATATATTCAAGATTTCTTGGAGATCAAGAAAAATATTTTTTCATCCTATTCCATAGCAAAAAATCGGTCACCCCATATATTATAAATAGGGGATGAATTTTTCATCCCCAGTGTAATTTCATGTGTTGAAAAAATTAGAAATCTACAAAGGTGGTGCAACATAATTTTATTTTTTCTTTTGTTAATTGTTCGTGAGCATCCTTCCATCGGATTATTGAACAAGGACGGGGAATACTTGAGAAGGACTCTTTGGGTTTGTTCGTGTGAACGAGTATCCATCTTCTCAACTATTGTCACTACAAGAGGTTAGTCCACGAAACTCCTAGCAATTCCAATTGTGTAGATTTATGTAGCTTGTTTATATGCATGATTTATTGTTGAATTATTATTTGAATTAATATATGATTAATTCATGCTAGTAATAATTGTTAGAATTAAATTTGTATTTAAATATTCACCCCGAATAGATCCTGACAATTAATTCCCCAACAAAAAATTTAGAATAAAGTAAAATTGTACTTCATGCTTAATTTTCTCCCTAAAAATAAGTACCACATGCATTTTACCGTATATTCGACTTAATTAATCCCATAAGAAAATAAAGACACTTTGTGGAATAAACAATTTTCAAAATGAAAAAAACTTGTAAAAAAAATCATTACATAGAGAATAAGTAAAAGAGAATATCTAGTTAATCTAAATGACGAAAGTGAATGTAAAAATAATGTGAGACCTATATTTATAGGTAGATTAGTTTGTACTCCTTCCATCCCAAAAAGACTTAAAGATAAATTTTGACACGCGCTTTTTGAAATGAAGTTTTCTATTAATAATTGTAATGATAAAGTGATTTTTAAGGAGCAGTGTGATAGAAGATGGAGGGAGTAATAATTAAAGATTATACGTATAATTAGCACCAATCATTAATGAAAATCATTAATGCAAAATAATTAGTATTTAATTAATTTATTTTTTAATCAGATAGATTCTCCATCTCAGATGACTTGAATAAAGATTTAAAGTTTTTTTTAGCAAGCGAGTTTTTTATTAGTATACGAAATGATAAAGTAATTTTAAGAAATGCGTATGATAGAGGAGGGGTAAGACTATCATACCCCACCTTAAAAGTTACTTTATTATTTAAATACTAATAAACAATTCGCTCGCTAAAACACGAGCAAAAAGGTAAATGTTCAAGTAATCTTGGGACGGAGGGAGTAGTATTTAGAGTAGTTGCACATGCAACATCAACGTCATGTAGATAATAATACCACAATGTAATTTATTCATTTTAAAAATTCATAATAAAGTAAATTTGTACTTTATGCTTAATTTCCTCCCTAAAAATAAATACCACATGCATTTGACCGCATATTCGACTTAATTAATCCCAAAATAATTTCTCAAATTAACTTCAGCTTAATCTATGCTTAATTTTCTCCCTTAATTTCCACATGCTTAATTTCAAAAGTTTTAAATATATAACAAAAGAAATTATGTAATAAACTATAAATATTAGTTACTATAAATAACTTCTCACAGAATTGCAAGGATTTGAAATGGAGGCACCGCATGCATTTGGAGAGATTCACAAATAGTATATATAAGATAATAATTCTCATTCCATCTGAAATTTTATGAATTAATTACTTTTAGGTGAAAATGAGTCTTTGATCTCACTCTTAGACCCACACTACTTTTTTAAATTACTAATAGGTGCAAAACTAATATAAGAAAGCCACAATACCACTCCCACAAATTAAAACACAACAAATCAGAAACCCCACTCAAATAAATCAGTTCCTCTCCCCTCAACCCTAAACTCGCAAATCCTCTTGTCCATCTTCATCCCTCTTCTTCTCCAAATACCATCTTCTCCATCGCCGCCACAACTCTAATCTCCGACGTCCGCCGCCCCCACACCTCAACCCTAAAATTGTGGATGCGGCGATTTCCACCTCCCCCCCGGCCAAGCCCCACGCTATGGCCGCCGCTTCCCAAAAACCAGACGACGCTTCAAAAAAAAATGTTCACACATACCGCCCGGTTTTAATTTTTTTTTTGCATTTTTTACAGATCTGTGATTAGGGTTTACAGATCTGGTGGTAGGGCGGTGATGGTAGTGCGGGATTGGTGATTTGGTATGTTTCAGATACGTTTCTGGTGTTTTTGTTACGTTTTCTGGTGATTTGTTATGTTTTCCCAAAAGACAAAGTGGGGAGAGGGGTGCCATCACAAGGCTATGGGAGAGGTGGGTGTTGTTAGGGATAGATATGATTGTTTGAAGTTGGAGACCGGAGATGAATAGGTTCATCATGAAATGTGATGAATATATGCATGTGTTCAAAATGAATATATGCATGCCGGAATGAAAAGGAAGATATGTAAAATTTGAAAATTTTAAATGTAAATATGTACATTTTTGTAATTTTTGTAATTTTTGTAATTTTTTAAATTTTAATTTATGTAATATCTGTATATTTTTAGATTTTAGATTGTAAATTTTGTAATTTTCAATTTTTTTTATATGAATTTTTCAAGTTGTAATCATTTTTACATGAACATGAACGTTTTTTTTACATGAATTAGATAAACAAAAAATAACATCAATTCCTTTAGGGGGAAGGAGGTGATTTTTAAAATAGGAGATGAAGGGTATATAAGTCTTTTATGCACCCATTTTCAGACCCAAGAAAGAATTTTAAAAATACTTTGGACCTAAAAAGATAATTAGACATTGCCTTTGGACCCAAGAAAGAATAAAAAACACTTAAACGTAACAAACACATCAGAAACAAGGAGTCATCATTATACAAGATTGCAATCACGACCTCGTCTCTATCATTCTAGTTTACTTTTAATATTTTTCATTCGCTAACATACTTTAATTTAATTCGCAATTAAAAGTACGTATGATGTAATTATTAGAAATATTGAGCAAGGCCTCTTTTTGTTTGTATTTGATTGAAAGGGAGAAATGAAAAAAAGTACTATCACTTAATAGTAACATATATTTTGCATCAATAAGTTTAATTAAATCTTGTTAAAATGGTCTTCATCAAGTCAATTTGTATATTCGAATATTCCTCATCTTCTGCATCTGGACCAAAAGCGTTAGCAGTAGTGACGTGCAATGTGATGTAAATGTCAAATATTATTATATAATAAACACAATTTTAAGTATATTATATTCATTATAAAATGATAAACAAATTAACTGGTTAATAATTGGATAAAAATAAATAAATTATGATGTGACCTATTATTTAACATTCGGATTACAAACCTGTGGTTGAAGTAAAATGAAACATTGTTAATTTCAAGTGGAGTGGTTGAGCTGCTCTGGTCCTGTTTTAGAACGATGACATTAATATTTAGTTTGTAGTGTATATATATATGTTAAGTTTTGTCACTTCATTAAACTCTTCATTAACGTTGAATTAGTCTTGATTGTTAACAAATTAAATAGTTAGCAACTAGGAAATAAAAATATTTCCAAATTTAAAAAATTAATAAACATTAAAAAAAAATTGCATGTCAAAATCGAGTCATCACGGATCATTATAAATAAGACTAGCTCAACCGTGAAACTTATTTACCGTAAAACTGATTACATATTTCTTGACTTGATCCTTCAATTATCGCACTATTAAGATTTTTCAGAATGTAAAGTTCAATACCCAACAATAATTAATACTCTTTTTGAATATATATAAATCATACTCAGGGCCGCCCCTATAGTGAGGTGAGGAGGCGGTTGACTCAGTTCAAAAAAATCGTAAATTTAGGGGCCCAAAATTATTTTTATTTATATATATAAATATATCTATGTATTTTCGCACTGCTTGACGTAATTGTAGCTAGCCTGGTGGTAAAGGCTCTATCTAACTTTGTTAGGGATCCTAATTCAATACCCAGAGCCAGTTTTTTTAGGCATTTTCATTTTTTTTTTCTCCATTTACCAGGCTTTAATTATATTAGGCATTTTCATTTTTTTCTTCATATTCAAGCATTTTCATTTTTTTTTCATTCATTCAAAGGCTTTAATTATTTTAGGCATTTTTATTTTTTTTCTTCATATTCAAGGCTTTAGTTATATTTTAATAATTATAATGCTCTTTTACTGTTTTTTTTTTTTGTTAATTAAACAACTATAACATTTTCGTTTTTGTTTTAATGAAAATTTACATTGATTATAATTTTTGACTAATTCGTAGGCATTTTCATTTTTTTTTTATTTTCAAGGCTTTAATTATATTTTAATAATTATAATGCTCTTTACTGTTTTTTTGTCAATTAAAAAACTATGACATTTTCGTTTTTGTTTTAATGAAAATTTACATTGATTATAATTTTTGACTAATTCGTGTTTTGGTAACTGAAAGGCAGTGACACTTAATTTTTATTTTTTTAATAATATCAATTTTAAACTTCATTATTATATTTTTTAATTAATATATGAATAAAATGGTTGAAATATTAAAAGATGGCATTGGGGATATCCACAAATCTTTTCACAACAATTTATTTTTAATGATTATTATTTATTTAACTAATATGAATGCAGATGGTTGATTAATAATTAATAATAAGATAAAATTTAAAAATTTAATATGAATTTTACATATTCGTCATATAGTTGAAAAACAACATATTGAAGACAAGGAAAATATTTGTCTTGAATATGTTCATCGTATTATTTATGTATATAAGTACTGTTTTGAATATTATACATTATATAAATAATTTTTATTATTATTTTATATTATACTCCCTCCGTCCCGATATATTTGTCCCGCTTCTTTTTATTGAATTGTTTAAGGAATAATATTAAAACAATAGGTAGTGAGTTTTTATAGTATTTAATGGATAAAAAGTGAAGGTATTTGGGGTAATTAGAATGAAAAGTGAGGGGAGTAATATTAAAATAATAGTTAGTGGAGTGCTACTTTTTCCTTTTATGGACTGAGACAAATATAGTGGGACGTCTATAAAAGGAAAGTGACAGAAATATAGTGGGACGGAGGGAGTATATGGTAAAATGTACGTTATATAATATATTTCTTTTGAATTCATCTAAGAAAAAAATTTGGGGCCTAATTTTTTTGTCGACTCAGGCTTTTTATTTTTTAGGATCGGCCCTGGTCATACTCAATGACGGAGCTACGTTACTTACTATGAGGGCACGTTCCCCCATGAAATTTCATTTTTTTACTATTGATTTTTATTTATATTATATATATTACAATTAGTATTTAAAACATTACAAATGTCTCATAGTTCTTAACTCTTCCTATGAAAATTTATAGTTTTCAATTGTAGTTGAAAATTTCTTAATATGTTTTATAATTGAACAGAGTAGGTATCATGTGTACTAGGTGCATGCAACTCAAGTGTATTTTTTAAAGCGCAAGAACTTATTTTTTTTTTAAACGCTCAACTTGTTTATATTGAAATGTGCACGCTTCAAAAACGATTTGAGTTGACGACGACTGTGCTTACAAAAAATTATTTTTGTATAAGTTTTGTGCCAAGTTGTGAAAAATTTATGGATACGTCCCCTCGTCATACACTTCCGCTTATCACCACTAATACCTCTATTGAATATAAGCAAGGATGTAAAAGTCCCGATTAGTCCTCGCCTAGGCGGCGCCTAGGCGCTTAGGCGGTCGCCAATAACCTAATTTTGCCTAGGTGCCGCTTAGGCTAATTTAGCCTGAGCTAGACGGCTAAGTTTTGGAGCTAGGTGTCCAACACTAAGGATTATTTGTTAATGAAAGACTTTGTTCTTAGAATAAATTGATGATAAGACAAAAATTGATAATTTTCACTACACTAAAATTCCAAAAACACAAATTTGTTTAGCTTTTTTATGTTAAATTAATTTTCTTGTACTCTATAATGGATAATATATATAAGAAAAGGTGTTTCAATTGTTATTCAGATTTAAGCCATTGATATAATGAATTTGTTAATTAATTTTGAAGTGTAATTTTGTTATAATATATCGATAAGTAATAAATAAAATTAATTTAGATGAAAAAAAAAAACGAACCGACTAGTCCCCGACTAGACGGCCTAGGCGCTAGGCGGTCCATATCCGCCTGACTACCAATTTCCAACTTCTGGACCCTTGAATATAAGTCATACTCTTCAGTATCACGAGTAATACCCTTTTTATAATAATAATAATTTATATCATTTAGTTATTATGACTGATACTCTTTAATAATATAAGTCATATTTCACAAAAAGTTTCACAAATTACTTGTGTGAAACTTGTTCACCCTATACCTTGTCTTGCTGAATAAATATACTTATTTGTGTAAAATTACAAGAATAAGAGTAGGTCTCCGACGAAAATTATTCATACTATAAAATTTATATCGCTACATTAATAAGAGTTGGTCTCCCATAAATCATGTCTATGCTACGAATTTGGATTATTTGACATATTTCACTAATTTTCAACACATTTTTCTAAACCATTAAACTTGGCCAGATATATATCCCTGGGTAGAGGTCAAATGCCTCAATTAAAAATAAGCGTTCATAAGATTTAACCAAGTCTATATATGCTTTTGTCCACTAATAAATTAGTGATACAACACTTATCAACTGATACTATAACATTTGTAAACTGGAGATCATAATATTAAATACTATAAGTGTTAATTTATGAAAATAGTAATATCAATTAATAAAGTTAAAGATATTAATTTCGTAGTACGAACAAGTTTCTCACTAGAGTTTGTGCACGAATAAATACGTAATACAAGTTAAATAAAATAACCCAATGCGATTTAATTTGGACCAGTAATTATTTTATATCTAATTTTTATTAAAAAGACATTGCACCGAGTATTAAAAATGAGAGTAGATGGATATTTATCGAAGTTATTCTTCAAATAAGCACTAATCGCATGCCATCAATTTAATTTTTATTCTATTTAAATTATACATTCTAAATCCCGATCTCTAAACAACGAACCCTAAATCATATATGAATCATTTTCGTAATCCAATCACGAACCACTTTGGACGAAATAATTACGAATCATTCTACGAAGCCATCCCGAATCAAGGAAAAAAAACCTAAAACTGAAATTAAAATTAAAAAAAAAAAAAATTGAAAAAAAAACTAAAACTAAAAAAAATTAACAAAAAAACTCTTAAAATTAAATTGCACCGTGGGAGAATTTGTCATATTTATTAGTGACATCTTTTTAACAGTACGTAACGTAGCTGCCAATTGCAACTTGCAAATTTGGCTTAAACCAATATTTCATCCTGTCGCCTTCTCTGTTTTCACGCCTTCACTTTCAATTTCCAAATAATTTCGCTTTAATCCTCCAAAATTGTCGAAGTCAAACCTATCTTTAAGTTGTTCAAATCTGTTGATTTTCAAATTCGAAGTTAGGAATGAACATCTATCAAGTGGATTCGTTCGATGAAAATTGCTGGTCAGATCTAATAGACTACAGCTGCCTATTGATGACGACGCGCCGCCGATTCAGTACGGTAATCCTCAGCCGCCGTCGCAAAAAGTAAGTGAATCGTGTTAGTTTTTACAAATTTTAAAATTCAATTATGAATCTCTCGAACTTGAAAATTTGGGGTCGAATTGAGTAAAATTAGGTTAAATTAATTGTTTGTTGTGAATGTCAACAATATTTTCTAGAATTGAAGAGTTTGTTTACTACTTATTGAATTTTGTATGACTTTTTGATAATGGAGGAGAATTTCTGCTTCTCTGTTATATTTGCTATCTTTATGACTGTAATGTAGAAATTTGTAAAATAATTGTTGGTTCGCTGCATTTTTTTAAAAAAAAGAATGGAATTGATGTATTTCATCATATTACTGCAGTGTTGGTATGTCAATGGATGTCTCATTCAGTGAAATTACTTCACAAGTAAACATATATGAAGAAAGCGGATTGCCAAGAAAGAGGTAAATAGTGAAATATTCATGAGGATTGCTCATACTTCATGTCTTGTTTGTTTATGTGGACTTGATCTTACATGATGGGAGCTCTAGGGTCTAGGGATTAAGAATATGATTGATATTGAAAATCTCAAAATTTAACTCAGATTTAGTTGAAAAATCACTTTACATTTTTTAAAAAGGAAATCAATATAAATTCAGCGATCACCAAACAGTATCAGATATCTTTTGTTCAGATATAATAAACTGAATTTCAATGGATTTAGGGCCTTATGGAAGGAACAAATGAGTTTCTGAGATCAGGAGAGGAAAGGGGAAGAAGGATCGTTCACATTTAATGTTGTGTCTTTTTTTATTGACAGAGCTCCTTTCACCACACCAATCATCAGTAGTTAATTTAACTATGCATTAAGATTTGTAGTCTGCAAGGCTTTCGGAACTGAATTGGAGAATGTATTTGTGGATAACAAATTATGAGTATACTTTTAGTTACTTTTTAGAATGATCAATCCTTTGTTGGTTATGTTCTACAGAGGACGCACTGATTCATATGGTCGAGTAGGGACAAAAAGCATGTCGCGAGAGAATGCGGAGAGAAAAGTTGAATGACAGGTAGGGAGAGAATTGTAATTAAGATTCTTTGTTTAATTATTCCTTCCACTTCTGTCATTTCAGGCACCAGATTAATTGCATCTTTATCCATGTTTATTCAAGGTTATTATTTGCTGATGTAAAATGTTTTATGTTTACTGTAAGAAAATTTGGCAATCTGATGGTGCTACGTATGTATGGTGTAATGGTTGATATAATAATTTTTTTATTTTTTTAATCCTTTAACAGATTCTCAGAATTATCTGCCGTTTTGGAACCTGGGGAAACCTGTGAAAACTGACAAATTCAAGATACTTAGTGATGCCATCAGACATCTAAACCATCTTAAAACAGAATCTCAAGAGTACATAGAGATGAACAAAAAGGCTTATGGAAGAGATTAAAATTTTGAAGGTTAGACATGACATGCTTATGAAGATTGTGGAATACTTTAGCTGTGCTCAATTTAGTTCTAAAAGTATTAGTTGGTCCGTGTTAATTGTTTTCAATGAACGATATATTTTGTTTTCATTGAACAATATTAGCTGTGCATGCATCCAAGTGCTACTCTTCAGTTTAATCTTGATTCTGAGAAATTTGCGTTTTTATTCTGAAACAGGCTGAGAAAAACGAGCCATGAGGAGAAAGTGAAGCTAAAGGGGAGAAAGAGAGGTTGGAGCAGCAGGTGAAGACTATGAACATTCTTCCAACTGAGGTAAACAAGATGAGTATGTTTCCCAGCTATGGATTTGTGCCAATGTGGCAGTATTTACCACACTCTGCACGCGATACTTCTCAAGATCAAAATCTCAGGCCTCCTGCTGCTTGATTCATACTTTCATTTAAAGACGGTTACTCTACGCATGATTGACAAAAACTTCCTTCAGGTTTTCGATTGTAAATAACAATTAGATGCATATATGAGTATCTTGTGTAATGGAAAGATGTACATTTGAAAGGCAATGGATTACAATTTTATACCTTCTCACGATTTTTTTCCGCTTTGTAAATATTTCTACTCTTTTCATCATAGGTGTATATCGCAAAGAATGGGCACCATCCCACGGTCGCCAATACACGGTCCATGAGAGACCAAGCAAATTATTAGGCATCTCGCTAACCGAGGTGATTAAGATTTCATCTTGTTTGCAGCGAGCTCCGCGACCTCAAATTCATCCGAGGTCAGTATAGTAACTACGACAAGACGTGCGTCAGAGATTTGGTACAGGAGATCTTTCCTTAACCGGGTTTTAAGTTAGAAGAATTTGGCGGCGACGATATCGAATGACTTGTCAAGGATTCTAAAATCGGCTTAATTCCCTACAAATTCGGAATTACCTTGGTCGATGTGCAATAAAAGTCCATGAGGTCGCCAAACCCCAAAGCACTTCCCGCGAATTCCGTAAGAAATCAAATCAATTCAGAAAGATTTAACGTTTTGGCAGGTGACTTTCGCCCATTGACTTTGAATCCCGAGTGAACTCCACTCTCTCAAACACTATAAATAGTGGCTCATTTACGACCCAAATGACTAGAGAATTCATACCATACCAAACCTCTTGCAATTTTACTTTCAGATTTATGATCAACACTTATTCCCTCAACAATCATGAGCAATTAACACAACTCTTATCTCATTATTACTTGTTTGTGTCATCAAGATCCTGCCACATCTAAATCCCTAATTTCGATATTTTGATACACAACAATCGATGCCAGGCTGAGGATACTTTTAAGAAATTTAGAGCTAAAGTTTTTAGTGTTTTCTCATTGAAGTATTCCTCACTTAATCCTCGATCAAAAAATCCGCTCACACCACCTAATCATTCCCAAACCATGAACATGTCCCCTGCAACTCTCATCTCAAAAGGCGAGCTAAGTTGGGCACTCATCGCTCAAGGGGCGGGGGCAAAGCGCCGCCGCAAGAATCTTAAAGCCTGGGACCCACACTTGGTGTCCTCAAAAGCTCGAAAGCAGATCCGAACTCCGAGCAAAATCAATGAAGCCATGGTGGTATTTCTCACGAAAGCAAAAGCCGAAAGTTAGAGCGATCACACGACGATTCCAAGCCGAGAGCCCTAATATAAGGCTCAAAACAAAAGGAAAGAACAAGATGGACGAGGGGCCACACAGCTGGAAAAGCTAGGAGGCTAACTCCCACCGATCTCAGCACAATCAGGAGTATTGTCGCAACCCTAATGAGGGTCCAAACCCAATCCATTGGGAGCCCGTTTTAAGATTTCACCAAGGCCAAAACCGAGGTCGCGGACCGCATCATAACGAAAGCGGAAATCGACACGAATCGCGACAACGCCGAGCCGAGATGTCGATATGGGGTCAAGGGCCCAAGGCGCACCCGCATAGGAATATCAAAAAGATCGAATTAAATGAAGTCTTTCACCTCATGGACAGAGAGAACACCATCTCCCGTAAGATGAACCGCACTTTCACCTAGTCGCCGAGGAAGAAAAACCCCACTCGCCAAGATTACCACGAGGTCGCGGACAAAAACAACTCGCCCACAGATGGCCGCCATTCTACGTAACATCAAAGAGCTTCAAGATTAGTCATAACAAAAGTGAGGACCCCTAACCACTAAAATTCTATTTTGCCACTCTCGCCTTGGCCATGCATGCTCGCCCCAAAGGCAAGTAAAGATCAACACGAACTCCATCACACCGCATTTATGGCGATTCCACCCATTCAACCACGTGAGCAAGTATGCTTCATACATGAACTCGATGGGGCAAACCGATGCCACCCAATGTCGCCTTTTTTTCCACTCACTCGGAGACCGTGCATACCGTTGGTTCAATATCACCACTCCACCTTTGCGGAATCTTTCCACCAAATGGCCCAACCGTCCTCATCCACTTCGCTTTCGCTGACTTCCACACAAAGGAACCAAGAGATTAGCAAACGCCCACCAACTCGACAGAAATGAGTCATATCGGCATACATCGATCACCTGCATAAACTCATCATGGAAGGCGAACCACTTGGGGATGAAGCCAAAGTCTTAGGAGGGTCCATGGGTTGAAGAAGGGAAGTAAGTTATGGAAGATGATGAATAAGGAATATCCATCAAGCTATGCCGATTTTAGGTACCGAGTGGGCATCATGATCAATAACGCCAAAAATACTCGCCCAAAGATTAGGGGAACAGGGGTCCAAAGAAGGTGAAAAGAGAAGTTAAGAAACCGTGAGTTGAAATCCAAAAAACCCTACAAAAAGCCCAACACCTAACTACTAAGCTCCTGTGTTGGGATTATAATCGAAAGTATGCTTTTTACTTTTTTGTATAATCAAAACCAATTTCTGGACTTATTTACCAAATAAATTGTTTATCACCGATGCTTTAAATATTATCGAATGTTACATATATTTACTACATAATCGCTCAATAAGTCGACGTGTTACATTGAAGTTAATTTAGTGATACCGCATCACGTAAGATTAAATTAATAAATTCCCTTGTAACTAAAAAGTACGCCATTCACGCATCAAGATGGAAATGAACAACCCATCGTGAAAGGTTGAAGTGTAAGGCCGATTGACTTGTCTTGACCAAGAGATTACACTAGTGCATGACCGACATAATCGAATAGACCTACAAGAGGACAAATTCTTCGAAATCAACAAGGAAGAATTAGATCTCAAATGGTTCGGGTTGTTTCTTAATCTTCGCTCCTTAAATAGATCACGCGGTGATTGGTAACTATTGCTTTTGACTTATCATGGGTAGAGAATCAACGAGATTCAATACTTTTTATCTTGGGCAATATTGTTGGTCACATGTGATTGCTAAGATTTAATACGGAAGAATCGCAAAAAGACGCTTTGTTCGATCCGCCCTTGGAGGTTCATAAGTTTTATCATACCAAATCTTGCAAGTGAAATTAGTTTCCTAAAGGATAATAATGTTGAACCGCTTCATTGACCAAGGATAAAAAGATATTAATTAATGGAAAGCTATTTCAAAGGCTTTAATTAATTAATGGGCTAGATAATCTTAAACACGGAAAAATAATAACCGGAGCCATATTGACTGTAATACGGGTTAAGATGGATAGTGCAATATTAATTATGTAGTGGGATTAATTAATATTTATGGGCTTGAATAATATTGTGGCTCAATATTGATAATTCAAGATCCATTGGAAGGTCCAACCTTAATTCTCCTAAAGTTCCCCGAGTAGCCCAAACATATAGTCCAATAACCTAAAAAGTGTTTAAAATAAAATAAATATTGTTGCTTATTTTTCCTAATTATTTTCAAATTTATAGATAAAAGGAGAAAGATTTTCTTTGAATTTTGTTATGGAATGAAGATATGTATTCTCGAATACAAGATTATCTCATTAAATTCAAGAAATCTCCCACTTGGTTATCTATAAGAAAGTTTCAATTTTTTGAAAGATAAACCAAGAAGAAAGATTTTCTTGATTTTCTTGAAAATATATTATGGAAGATATGTATTTCTTGAAATACAAAAAAATATCTCATAAATTCAAGAAGATCCAAATCTTGAATCTTGCCCATTATTTTCAAAAATATCCCATAACAAAGAGTAAGTCGGATTTTGTGGAATATTATAATTATGGGAAAAAGAATATATGAAAATATATTCAAGATTTCTTGAGATCAAGAAAAGATTTTCCCACATTATTTTGGCCACAATTTTCACCACTTGTGCTCTATAAATAGGGATAATTCTTTCATTCACAAGTACAATTCCATGCTACGGAAAAAATAGTAAATCCACAAAGGTGGTGCAACATAATTTATTTTTCTTTTGTTAATTGTTCACAAGTGTCCTACCACCGTGATAGTCGAACAAGGATTAAGGGAATACTTGGGAAGTTCTTTTGGTTAGTCTAATCACCTGCACTATCATTGTCATCCCAAGAGGTACGCTCACGTAAACTCGCAGAACTTCCGCATCGTGAGGATTTACGTGAATTAATTATATGCATGATATGTTGTTGAATTATTATTTGAATTAATATAGATTAATTCATGCTAGTAATAGTTATAAGAATTAAATTTGTATTTAAAAATTCACCCCTAATAGATCCAGGTAACTTATTCCCCAACACCGGGTGTTTCAAGCCTTTCGATAATGCTCTCGAGGTCAAACTCCTCAAACATTTACTATGAACCCGATAAAAATCTTCCAGCGATCAAGGAAAGGCAACATATTCCCCGACTCGATAATTGATTCAAGATACTACCAAACTTAACCCCAAAAGATTCTGCAACTATCATAACACCATTGGGCATTCCACCGAACACTGTCGCGACCTGCAGAAAGAATTATGGAAGCTATATGAGGAAGGAAAGTTAGACGAATTCGTCTGACCAAGAAACAAAACAAACAAAACCACAGTCGATCCACCATCACCAAACCAAGCCGACAAAAGGCTCCAGGTTCACAAATCCCAGATGGAGCCGAAACCAAGTGATCACATGATCTGCCCTTCTGGGGGCACTCTTGGAGGTTTCCCCCAAATGACCTCCCTCTCGTGCCTGCCGAAGACGTAAAACGCCCCTCCTCGATAACACAGCTTTAAGTCAGCCACCACCAACACCATTATCCCCAACTCAAAGCTGCTCGCATTCACGAAAGAAGACAAGGAGGGAGTGGTCTTCCCGAACTGGGACCCACTCGTGATATCTGCAAGGATAATAGGGCTTTGGTTAACTGAATCATGATCGGTAATGGGGCTTTCTGCAGCTAAGGACGAAGTTCAAATCACACCAGAAGACACGTTGCAAAAGCTACCTGACCTGGAACCTCATCTCGGTTTTGAACCAATGGAAGAAGACTTCAAAGCACGAGAACCCATTCAAGATCCAAGGTTAGAAAAGGATCAATGAGCTACCCCCTATAGAAGAGCTCAAAACAATATTTGTCGAATTCCCAATTCGATTCGACTTAAGTGTAATCATCGACTCAAATCCCAAATGACCATGAACTCGAGATAATCGATTTTCTCAAGGAAAAATTAGACGCCTTCGCATGGTCACATGAAGACATGGTAGACATTGACCGCGAGGTCGTTCTGTCACAAGTTGAACATCATTCTTTTCGCAAAGTCCGCCTCTCGTAAAAGAAGGAAGTTCGGTCCCGACAAGTATGTATCATTAGTCAAGAAGTTGAAGAAATTGCCGACAACAAGTTGATCGAAAGAACCCGACCGCCCCAATGGGGCCAATGCGTTTTGGTGAAAAGACAAATAATTCATGGCAACTTTACATCTATTTCACTAACCTAAATGAGGCGTTCCTGCTGATTACTTCCCAATGCCCCACATCGACCACCTCATCGACAAAGACATCCGGGTAGACGATGATGTCTTTTACGGATGCTTTTGATAATACCATGACAAAACTATGCATTAAAGACGACTAACAACACACATCCTTTCTTACCTAAAAAATGTCTATTATCGAGGAGAATGCCTTTTGCTTAAATAACGCAGAGCGACCTACCAAATTTAGTGAACAAGATGTTCAAGTGATCTAAATAGGGAAAACTATGAAAGTATACATATACGATCGTGGTAAAAAGCGAAAATAAAGAAGACCACTTGACCACCTCGCCCCCAACTTTCGACATCCCGAGAAAGTACAACATGAGGTCAATCTAAAGAAGTGCGCTTTTGAAGTTGGTTTTAGAAAATTTTTGGGACATATCATCACCAAAGAAGGTATCGGGCAAACCCCGATAAAGATCAAAGCCATCTTAGATATGAAACCACCTCAATAATATCAAGGAGGTCCAAAGGCTAACCTGATGCTCTAGCAAAGATCAACATATTCATTTCTAGGATGGGAGACAAATGCAAGCCATTCTTTGAGACCATGAAAAAGGAAGATTTTCATGGTCCCCCAAAAAGTCAAGCTACCTTTTTTTAAACTTAAGGTATACCGTCAAACCTCAAATTCTCTCAAAGCCCATTCCCAAGTAGAAGCTTTTACTTGATCCGTCGCCGAATCGCCCCGAGCGAAGATTGGTGCGAAAGGTATAAATTTCACTTGCCTATATACTTTGTCACCAAACTCTCAACGATGCCGAACTCAGATACTAACACTCAAAAAGCTCGCCAGATATACGCCGATAACGAAAGGCCGAAAACTCGATAAGTATTTTTTTCGACCACCAAGTTGAAGTCCTCACCACAATGCCTTTAAGGCAGATCCTACACCGCCCGACATACCTAAGATTGTTGAAGTGAGCTATCGAGTTGGGCCAATTTGGAGTAACTTTCGCACTTCGAACTGCGATCAAAGCTTAAGTCCTCGCTGACTTCATCACCAAACTCACTTTCGCGGAAAAAACTCAGGAGACAACTGAGGTCCCCTGGGAGTTGTACGCCGATGGTTCTTCAACAAGCACTCAAGTCAGGTTGGAGGGTCCTAATCAGTCCCCTAACAATAATCATTCACCACAAATATCGGGCCAACTTCCACGCCACCAACAACGGGTTTAGCACGAGGCATTGATAAACGGGCTGGAAATGGCAATGGCCATTGGTGTCTGAAGATTGAAAGTTTTTTGTGACTCCCAGTTGGTCGCATGCCAGATGTCAGGAGAATATGAGGCTATAGGCGAACAAATGATCAAATATCAACAAATAGCCAAAAGTCTCACAGAGAAATTTGAACAAGTCTACATCGAGCTAATCCCATGAATGTAATAAATACCAAAGCCGACGCTTGTGGCTCGCCAAAGAACGCTTAAGGAACAACGAACATGGAGAACATCGCGTCACTAAGTTAAACATGCCATCGGGAAGTCGGCTACACCATTAACAACATAGACGAGGTGACATGGACGAAGCCAAATAAGACCATCATGCAAAGATTTTGAAGTTTCCCGGATCACGACCACGAGGACAAATCGATAACTCCAATCAAAGAATACATAAAAAATGGGACCCTACCAAGACAAGGTCTTAGCTCGTCAGCTATAAATCCAAGGCAGGAGGTACACTATCATCAACGACTAACTCTATAGGCGGTTTTCCGCACCTTTTTAAAGTGTGTTACACCTAAGAGGGATAAGTCATCTTGAAAGAAATCCACAAATGGAATTTTTGGTAACTACACAGCGAGGGCGCCCCTAGTATATAAGACAATCGCATAAGACTACTTCGTCGACCGAGGAAAGACACGATCTTGTATGCTAAAACGCGCTACAAATGATGTCAACTTTTTTGCCCCAACCATCAACCGCGGCCCTGTAAGAGCTCGTGATCGATCTACGCCCTCGCCCTTCGCAGCCGGGGTTCGACTTTATCGGGTCCTTTCCCAAAGGCCTCGTGTAGCTCAAATTTGCTATCGAATCGCTGACTACTTCACCAAGGGGCGTATGTAATCTCCCACCACAAATCACCAGAAAAAAGTCATCCGCCTATATGGAAGAACAACATTTGCCGATTCGCTTCTCCCGCAGTAATCGCATGGACAATGGAAAGTAGGTCGACGGATACGAGATCGACGCTTTCTTCGCAAAATGGAAGATTGCCAAATTATTCTCCACACCATATCACCCACAAATGAATCCACCAAGGAGGCAAAGGAACAAAATCATCAAGCACACTTTGAAGATGCAACTCGAGGGCTCAAGGCACTACGGGCTCTCAAACTTCCAGACATCCTTTGGTCATATCGAAATACTTTCCTAATTCTACTACTAAACACCTTTCACTTTAGCCTTTTGGAGCGGAGGCGCCATACCCACGTAAGTTGAGGTGCCAAGTCACCGACCTCACAAGCTATCACAGAAGACAACGATCAAGCTCTATTGCCGAGCTCAATCTTCAAGAAAGAAGGATAAACGCTGACCTAAAAAATACGAGCTATAAACAAAAATCCGAGAGGTACTACAACTCAAGAGCCGGATACGCAAATTCAAAGTCGATGACCTGGTCCTATGCAAGATACTTGTTCGTAAGCGAGTATTCGCCTCTACCGAAGGCCCTAAGAATATCAAAGTGTTTGCCCTAACGAGGCTTACAAACCGAAGACCCCTAGGGTGTTCCAAAGACAATAACCTTGAATGCAACCCTACCTCAAGAAGTATTATCAATAATGTATTTTTTACAAGTCATATGCCTATGTATTGAGAAGCCTGGGTTAAAAATGAAATCAACTTCGCCCCACTTTATTACTTCTACAATTTTTTACATTTAGAAACTTGAGGGGCCGGTTCCAACCTCTCACGGCTCGGCCATATAATAGATTTCCAAATGTAAAATAAAAACCAAGGAAATTATAGGGCACATGCAGAAAAATCAACTCTAAAGACTAAGGATGGGGATTAAGGGCAACCCTCTAAGAGTTAGCCACCGTAAAACTTTGTCCAAGTCTTTAGAGTTAAATAGACGCTACTAAAGTTGCAAAACTAATAAGGCAACTGGGTCGCATACCAAGTCGCCACTAAGCCAAATATTTCAAAGGCAACTAGGGTCGATACCAAGTCGACTAAGCCAAATATTTCAAAGGCAACTAGGTCGATACCAAGCTTCCACTAAGCCAAATATTTATATTTCAAAGGCAACCGGTCGATACCAAGTCCACTGCCAAATATTTCAAAGGCAATCAATCACATACCAAGTCCACTAAGCTAAATATTTCAAGGGCAACTCGGTCGCATACCAAGTTGACCAAGCCAAATATTTCAAGGGCAACTAAGTCACATACCAAGTCGCCCAAGCCAAATATTTCAAAGGCAACTAGGTCGCATACCAAGTCGCATACCGTTAAATATTTCAAAGGCAACTAGGTCGATACCAAGTCGCACTAAGCCAAATATTTCAAAGGCAATCGGATCGATACCAAGTCATCTAAGCCAAATATTTCAAAGGCAATCGGATCTCATACCAAGTCCACTAAGCCAAATATTTCAAAGGCAACTGGTCGATACCAAGTCGCACTCAAGCCAAATATTTCAAAGGCAATCGGGTCGATACCAAGTTCCATCAAGACAAATATTTCAAAGGCAACTAGGTCGATACCAAGTCGCCACTAAGCCAAATATTTCAAAGGCAACTAGGTCGCCTACCAAGTTGACCAAGCCAAATATTTCTAAGGCAAAAGAGGTCGATATTGTACAACTTTTTGAGGTTATCATAACTTTGTCATTTCTTACAAAGAATCCCATTTTGTTGAGGAGTTTTAGGTGAAGAAAACCCTTACAAAATACCTTTCTTTTCACAAAAATCAAGAAAAGAATTGTTTTCAAAGTATGTTCCATGATCGATCTTATCCTATGCATCTTTAAGCATAAAAAAAAAGCTTTTAAACCTTTTGTAAAGAATTTTGAACTCGTAAAGGTATCCATTTTTTTTTTAGAAAAATAACCCAAGTATATCTAGAAAAATCATCTACAAGAACATAGGAATACCTATTTCCACCTAAAATTTTTTGTTTCCATAGGACCCATTAGATCCATATGAATCAACTCACAAAGACTGCTTGTTGTACATGCCGACAACATTTGACGAGTTGTCCTTACTTGCTTACCTTTCCCGCATGGTCCACGATTTTTCCTTTTTCAAAGTTAAGATCAGCAAAACCAACAAAGAAAGACTTAGTCTATGCAATTTCAATACTTCAGAATTAATATTACTAAGTTTTGATGCCATAGAATGTCATCCGCTTTTAACACTTTTACAAGTATGGTTTGAACCAATCATATAAAGAATTATCGCCAGATCTTTCACAAGTCATTAAGCATTCATCATTTATTGTCAAACACATATCATGAACTTTTGTCAAATTTCACATGTAAATCATCATCACATAACCGCCAATCCTAATCGATTAATAAGTAAACCTTTTACATGTAATACATTTGTCAACTTTTGGAAAATCAGAAATATCTCAAGGTTCCTTTACCAACCACTTTACCTTTTCAACCACCACCATAGGTAAGATGACCAATTCTTCACAAGATGCATAATTAGACAATGATTAACTTGACCAAATGTGTCTAGAACAACCACTATCAAAGTACCAAGATCCATGATACATGTTTTCAAAGATGTATACACAACATTACACAACATGTTCTTATGAATCCACTTTTTTAAGGTTGTTAACCCCGCTTTTATAAAGTGTGTTCAATTTTGTTAGGTAAAATAATTCCAAATTTTCAAATCTCTTCTTATCATAGAACAATATGGACGAATGTGACCTACTCCAAAGACAAAGAAAAATAAAAACATACTCTTCAAACAATCTAACTGATTTCTTTTGTTTAAGATTCAAAGGTTTTGTCAAAACAAGTTCCGGCCTCTTTACAAAAAGAAATAGGTTTATCGAGATCGAGTATCTTCAAGTTTTGTCAAAACCATGACCAAAGATTACTAGATCTTCCAATCATTAAAGCATCATTTAAATCATTAGTGCTTGCGTAAAAACTTTTTAAAACTCGTAGTAGTGCACTTAAGCTCATTTTTCAAAGAAGAAATTTCCACATCTTTTCTAGTTAAACGAACTTCAAGCTTCAAATGCATTCTCTTTCAAATCTGAATTTTCTAAAGATAAGAACTCAACACTGCTTTCGAAGTTTCTAAATCAGCTTTTAAACTTTCGATATTCAGAGTTACAAATGCAGAATTTGATGTTTCAAAGATTTAGAATAGTTCCAACAAAAACAGCTTAATCTCGTAATCATATTTATCGAATGTTGTTTCGTATGTCAGGTTAACATCCTAATCTACTTTGCACCAATAATCATCGAGATCGCCATCAAAAGTATCATCATACACTATTCTAGCGTATATAACACTTAGTTCACATTTACCAAAGATCAATTTCATCATCGTAATCATCACTTAAGGTAAAAGATTAAAGTTCATCTTTTTCCTAAGCATAATATTATCACATTCATTAAAGATAATGACCATATCCGCAATACGCATCACATTTAACATTTTTCCCGTATTCGGATCATATTTGAACTTGTTATCCTTATAAATTGTCTTGGTTTATTGAAACCGGAAGACCGACTTGAAAACAATCTTTTATCGTAGGAGATGCATTCTCGATTATTCCTATCTCTTGATTGAAAATTACCATTTGGTTTTCCTCAACTTTTCTTTTTAGAAAAGATTTGAATTACTTAGTGATAAGAGCAAATTGTTCGTAAATATTTTCATCACATAAATCAAAACATCATCATCGTAATCAACTTCAAGAATATAACGATGTTTACCAACATTATCGTAAGTTTCACCTCTAAAAGTAAGTACTTTCTTTTATCTTTATCTTTCTCATGTTAATCATCATCTAACATATTTGAGTTAATCTCATAAGTTTTCAAAATAATCGATCAACCCATTTTGACTCAATAAATCGTTGTTCTTAGCCTTCTTCTATTGCACATATTTTTGCATCAAATCATTTAGAACAATTCTAAGTATCTTATTAACTAACCGAAAGTGTTGGAAATTGATCACCAAGTGAGTGTGACTCATTAAAAAATCTCACTTATCCTTTCATTGTATGATGAAATGGTTTCACCATCTTTCATTATCAAGTTCTCAAACTTGTTCCCAACATTCAAGTCTAGTCCTTCTAACACTTTCCTCGATCCTTCACAATGTTCCCGCAACATTTCCCATGCATCCTTAGAAGAAAAACATAAATAGATATCAATTTAAACATAGAAACATCAAGAGTAATAAAAATTGCATTAAGGGCTTTATAATTAAAATCGCGATGTGCATTCATCATTGACCAATTAATCTCCTTTTTTACTCGAGATTCACCATCTTTATCATCAAATGTCATTGGTGGATTCCAAACAGATAACACACTACCCATGCTCTCTCATCTATGTACTTAATGTACATGCACATTTTAGGTTTCCAAGAGGGATAGTTGATCCATCCAAATTGGAGGTTTTAAAGAAAGAGTCAATCTGATAATCCATCGCAAAAAGCACACTTTTAAAAATACAGACCTTTAACTTAGTGTATAAGTTTATGGCTCGCGCCAATTGAGAGCGTGTGCCATTTCAGAGTGTTGTTGAAAATATTGTGCAACATATAAAACAACATATGACAACGGAAGTATTAAAAAACGCAAAGGCAAAAAGATTTCAAAATTGTGTATAGTTTGAAATCGACTATACTAACCTCATGGTTAAAAATATCACTATAATAAGTAGTGAGATACACAAGAACCTCTTACAAGATCCTAAAAGGTGTAGTGGAAAACCACGCACCAAAAATTAATCTATTCAATGAAGTAACTAGTGATATTATTCAACCTAAAACTTGATCTAATAAGATAAACACAAGATCGATGGGAAATGTTGGGAAACACTCACCAAAGACAAAATAGAATAACATCGACCTCACACTCCACTCCCAATTATGTCTAGGATGCTACTTCTAAAGTTTGGAGTAGAGCAAATGGTATTTCATTTTTCCTAAAACTTATATCTCACCAATGCAGGTATTTATAGATTTGAAGATCAACTGCATTGGTTTATCCACTAA
This sequence comes from Stenogyne calaminthoides, assembly GCA_037126765.1. NCBI lineage: Eukaryota > Viridiplantae > Streptophyta > Magnoliopsida > Lamiales > Lamiaceae > Stenogyne > Stenogyne calaminthoides. The sequence continues at coordinate 27,874,912 of JBBCBC010000025.1, forward strand.
GGCTCGATAACCTTTGAAATTTCCACCATTAACTCCATGATCTTGGTGTAACCACCCATGATCATTCTATTCTCACTCATCCACAATGCAACCGCCGACAATAAAAAACCGAATTGTCATCAACCCGCAATGTAGGAAAAATAGAAAACCACATCTATTAAAACAAAAGTCAAGAGCAGGAGAAAGGGAAAATTTATGATAAAGTGTATGTTGTCCAACATATGGAACAACATCCGCAACATCAACAAAGTTCTTCAACGAAAGGGCTTAATCACCCTTAGTTTAGCAAGTTTGTTGATGAAAAATGGAAGAGCTACAATTTTTTTTGGGATAGAGGGGTATTTATTTAAAGAAAAGCTTAAATTTCTTAAACGTGATTTAAAAAAATTGGGGAAAGACAAAGCTTGCTATCTTGTAAAGCAAGTCGAGGAAGTTAAGAAGAGAATCGACGCGCCGATTTGAAAGACGAATCGAGGGGCTATTCAAGAGGAAGTTGAGGATAGGGAAGAAATGCTTTCGCTTTTGATCAAAGAGGCTAAATATATGAAGAACATATTGACCTTTCAACGATCCAGATCACATCGGGTTTAAAGATGGCGCACAAAAATTCTAAAATTTTCCATGCTATCATTAACCACCCAAACAAAGCAAACTAAATCAATGGTCTATTCGTGGATGGCGCTTTGGGTCGATGACGCCGCGAAAACAAAATTTGTTGCCTCAAGTATGCGGGAACTCACGCGGTTAGGTAGTTTGTAGTTCAATAAATTGACAACCAAGATAATGTCGAATTGATTCAAGACTTTTCAGAGGAAGAAATTAAGAGCGCGGTGTGGGCAAGCAGGTTATGGAAAAACCCCGTCCCCGACGGGTTCAACTTTTCGCTTTTATGCAAAAAAGTCCGCCTACCATTAACGAGGACGCGGTCCGATTCAGACAAGAGTTTGCCTACCAATGGTAAATTGGTAAAAGGTAGCAATGCATCGCTTTCATTACTTTATTCAAGATGTCCAATCCCACTGTGACGAGGATTTTAGACCCATTTCTTAGCGGGTTGTGCATACAAAGTGAATATCTCTCTAACAAACAACTTTTATCAAGAAGAGGCAGCTTGTGGATGGAGTCGTTATTCTCAATGAGGTTCTTGATGAAGTTCACAATAAGAAAGTTGGGGCCGCTTATTTTAAACCGAAATTTGCAAAAAGCTTATGACTCAATCAGATGGGAATTTATCAACGGCGTGATGTGCAAGATGATTTTTTGTGTAAAGTGAGAGGGCGGTCGTGAATTTCTTGCTTTTGCTTCGTGCTCTTTGGCCCTTATTAACGGGCAAATTCCTACTAGTGAGTTCCAACCATTTAAGGGGCCTTAGGCAAGGGGACCCTATATCTCACTTTCTTATGCCGACGTTGCAGCAAAAGGAGTTAGAGCAATTGTTTGAAGGGCGTCCCGAGCTAAACATTTTAAAACCTTTGAAAATCGATCAAAACTCAATGAGGTCGGATCCTCCAAATATTTGTGATGACACCTTTTTATAGGTAAGCCGAGATGAGTTGTATTGGGCATTGAAAGCAATCTTGAGATGGGTCAAAATCTTATCGGCCTCGCTATTAATTTCACTAAAAGTGCCCTCAGATGTGTGTTCGACAAGGATGAGAATTGGGCTTCTAAGTCGCACAAATATGTAATTGTTCACTTGAGACAGCCCTTTCAAGTATTTGGGGTGTCACCGCTGGTATTAAAAGCAAAAGGACCCGAGAGTACGGGATTTGGTAATCGAGAAATTCAAGAAAAGATTGAACTTATGGAAAGGCAAAAATCTATCAATTGGTCGGACGTGTTACTTTTATAAACACAAAGTTGTTAAACTCTATTTCCTTTTTCATTTTGCCATTTATCGAGCCTCTAAATCATTCTTAATACCCTTGTTAGCCTACAACGACGCTTTCCTTTGGGGTGAGAGTGATAAGAAATCTAAGATAAATCAAGTTAAGGGCGTAGAGTTATGAGAGTAAAGAGAGAGGTGACCTTGACATCAAGTGTCTTGATCTATTTAATGGTGGTCTATTGGGGAAATGGCATTGAGGTTTGTTAACGATGTTCACCATCCTGTGGCATAAAGTTTTGATTTCTAAGTATTGGGAAAATTGTATTCTTGGGAGGAGAAGGGGGAACATCACAATTAGAGATAGAGGTAGGAACTCTTTGTCTAGTTGGTTGAGGGACATTTTCAAAATTGAGGGAAGGGTTTTGGGGGAGTGGTTGGGAGTTAACTTAAATACAAAATTGTGGAATGGTGAGAGTATAAATTTTGGGGGATTATTAGTGGGGGGATCACGCTTTGTGTAAGAGTTTTTCTAGACTTTTCTTATTGGTCGAGGGATAAAGGTAAAAACTTAGAGAGACGGGGCAATGGAGGGACGAGGGTGAGTTGACTTGGGAGTTTAGTTGGAGGAGGGAGTTCTTTGAGTGGGAGAAACTTCTATTTAATAGTTTTCTGGATATTGTTAACAGGTATAATCCTAAAATAATTGTGAAGGATGGATGGACCTGGAAACTTGAAGCGGAAAGCGTATACTCAACAAAAAATCAAAGTTACCTAGAGATGCTCATAAGAGGAAGAGAGGAAGAATGCAAATGGAACCACTTTGGAAAGCACTTTGAAGGCAAAAGAACACTGTGAAAATGTAAGATCCTCATGTGAAAATCTTTCAACGATCGTGGTGGCTACTAAAGTTAATTTGAAGAGGCGAGGAGGGATCTCATGGAATTCTCTATGCCCCTTTGTTTTCAAAGATGATGAATCAACATCTCATCTTTTCTTTGAATGCAATTTTATGCACTAATTTGGTCTAGATTTCAAGAAATAAACATTTTGAGTGTGGGAAGCAAATAATGGCAAAAGTTAATTTTATGCACCATATAAGCTTTTAAAAAAAAAAAGGTTAGTGCAAAACTTTTAATAATTTATGGTTGAGCATTGTGTGGGGGAATTTGAAAGCTTTAATTTGATCATTTTCTCAAACATGGAGGCTAATTTGGAAGAATTTTTTTCGAGCTCGTTGTTTCGCATCTTGGAAATAGTTAAAGACAAGAGGTAATTGCAGTTTTTTTTATAGTTTCATCGATCGCGTAGCAAACCTTTAATTCAGATTTTGAGTCGATTATTAGTTTTATTGATGAGTATAGTGAGTGCTATTTTCAATATGTACTTTCGCATTTGTTTACTTTGTATTCTTTGTTGTAAGGGATGAGCACTGCGTTGTACTCCATTTTTATTAACTAGAATTTACCACGTGCTTCAAGACGTTGCACATAAAATTATCATGCTGCACGTTATATGTAAGTAGTAAGTAAATTAACTCAAAATTCGATTTTACCAAATGAGTATTTTTATTATAAATTAGTTCAAAGTTAATTCATCTACTTTGCGCTTGCCATATGTGTTAATAGTAAAAGCTCAATGTTATAATATACATCATATATAAGTTCACTATTATCATTCTTGTAATCACAACCTCCAATCAATGAAATGCATTTGATTAAACATTGATCATAGAAAAAATGGCAAAAAAAGTCCTCCAATTAAATTCTAAAATGTGGATGTTACAAAAAAAAGCTTGCTCAGGAGGAACAAACACTTTCAATGCCTCATGTAAACAACATTTCTTAACAACTCTCCCAGACTTTCAAAGCTCATGTAAACAAACATTCACCACACTTTCAAAGCTCATGTAATCATATTCCACTATACACCTTTCATCAACTTCATGTCCAATTTCCGAAAGATAATGTTAAAAATGTCATCCTTCTTTAAAAGGAAAACATAATTCAAAGAAGATGAATGAGAGAAGATTGAGAAGACAAGATTGTAGTTGGTGTTATTCTAGCATTCATCCTCTTCTTAAAAAAACTCCAAGACATGTGTAGTTAGATTCATCTTAAAAGAATAAACTATAAAACCTCATTTTTAGGCCAAATACGTAATGTTCAAACAAAATCCACGAATTAAAAATGAGAAAAGAAAATGTTACAATGAAAGAGAACAAACTTACATAGTGAGTTCTAGGATCGATTGAAAATGCCAACAATCATCTCAGTCCACTAAGTAATCGACAATCTGTTATATCAAACAAAGAGAGATTCTAGGTGTTTAAATTTTGATCCCTTTACTTATATAACCAGCAAAATTGAATAAAAAAATATATCAGCCAAGACCAAATAATAATCCGCAAGGTGGCTAGAGGACATCAATGATTTTGACGCAAAGATATGGTGTTACTACAAACGAATCGACAGGAAAATCATATTAAATCTTCATATTTGCAAATGCAGGATAAAGTTCAGCACACATGAAAGAGAAGTGAAGCTCGTAACATAAGAACGGACAAGTCAAAACATAAAATAAAAAGTCTGATGAAATCATTTGAGTTCGCACAGTTATGACCATCGCTTAAAGTTTTAGATACAACGCCGGAGGAGTGTCTTCTTCTTTTGAAATAAATTTTGTCCTTTTTCCTTCTAATATTTTATTTATTGATAAGCATTTGATAATAATTAGAAAATGCAGAAAACACAAATGACGTCACAACAAATATTTACAAAAAGCACATAAAATAGAGGACTCTGAAAACTGATGATTTACATACCAAAAAGCTTGTAATATGCTCTATATATGATTGAAGTGATGTCAATGAGCATTGCTCCTCCATTTGATGGACTTCTATGGCAGTCGATCCATCTTCGTGTAGGGCAATCAACAATTCTAGTATTCTACTTTAGCTATTTGTTGCATTTTTAGGCGGATGTACTGATTCCTCTCAGAGAGATATGATGCAGAATTTTAACAAAATCCAGAATTACTGGCACTCCTGTAAATTTGAAGCCACACTAAGATAACCCAAACAAAAACTGGGATTAGGGATACATAGATCTGAATTTACTATCCACAATTTTTTTTTCTGTTTTCCAAGAATAGCAGAAGGCATATCTCTCTCAAACTCTTTACTCACCAAATCTAGTATTATTCATTTATTCTTCACATGGATAACAGAAGGCACATCTCTGGCAGTAACACAAACCAACAAAAACTACTTTTCATTAGTCATACTCATACCATCAACAATATTTAAATATGAAAAAATGCCATGAACACTGAAATTAAATGCAAAATCATAACAAATATATCCACAACTTCATTATAGCCAGAAGAGTATACACTACTAAAAAAATGTACTTTAGGTCTATAATAAGAAGTACTGCTATACATTTATCCATCTTAATATTTGTAATTCCCATCTAATTTTGCAAGGATGAGTTTTGCACAATCAAATTTCACATCATATGCATAAATAATGACTCTAATTAAAACACAAAAATTAAACGCTATTTCATAATGAATCACTAAAGAGAAAAACAAATCATCTTCTGGCTAAGTTAATGTCTGGTGTTGCTGTAGAAAACAAATAAAAAACTATTTCAAAGAGACATAGAATACAAAAAAAAAGCAACAAAACTATCATCAACTTTTAATCTTCTTTTTCTCCGACCAATATACTAAACTCCCATAGAACAAAAAATTATCCTAACAACAAAAAAGTATATCATAGTCCATGAAAAATATACAGAATGAGAGGCCTAACTAAAATAAGACTAATAAATTTTAAGGGATTACATATGCAATAAAAAAACAAATAACAAATGATAAGCAATTGTTGTAACATGTACAACCAACACAAAATAATAATTATATCAATACCTGACTTTGTATATTTGAAGCTTCACTTTAGAAAGGCAAAAGGAAAACAACACTAAGATATTGCTACTATAAATTAATAATAAGAATGGCTGATGATGATATAAAAGACATAATCTAAAGAAAATCAAGGAATTTACTTTTTTACCTTGTAAACGGTGAAATTAGTGTATCGTGGCTCCAAGGATTTAATAAGCAAATTAAAAAGTCTGAAACCATAACAAAAAACATTAAAATACCTATGAAGATTTATAGTTTTATCACCTTGCATGTGATGACAAAAATATTTGTGGCTTCAAGAATTTTATACCCTTCATAATCTGACAGCATCGATACGAAGAAGCAAAATTAAAACCTGAAACCATATATAGATTCAAATACAAACTCTTATCTTGCAAGATAGATTAAAAATGATACCTTCTGACCAGGCAAAAGCAATTTCATGGAGAGGCATAATTTAGTAGCAAAATGTTTCCCAAAGTTTAAGAACCTTATTTTTAGATATTATCTTAGAAACATTCAATAGTGTGGGGGAGGAGAGATTTTTATAGATATTTGCAAGTCAGATAAGCAACCGAAAATACCTTTATTGGAGAGTTGTTCGTGAGTGTGAGATTTTGACATTTTCCATGGATGCATGTTCTCTTCAAACATGCCAGTTGACTAATCCAATCCAACCAAGATAATCATCGGTTTAATCATCAACTGATACGAAAAACTTCTACCCCGTAATCTCTCATTATTTCTCCTTTCACCCTTCACCTAACGCAAACTGTAGGAATAAATAAAAAAAGTATAGAAAATCATGAAACAAAAAATACTATAAATTCATATTCAAAAAGTGGACATGGATCCATAGAAAGTATATACATTTCAGAATATATTAACGATTCAAATATAATTTCCAGAATTAAGCATTCACAATCCACTAAAATGAGGGGAGAAAAGTATAATACAGGTCGATGAAGGGTCACTTTCCTTCAAATTGAGTTTGCAATAATAATGAGAGAATACACGTTTAGGGGGTGATTAGAGATTTAGGGTCTAATTTGCACACATTAAAGTATTGAAGGTAGAATTGGTCCAAAAATGTTTCTCAAATGGTAGCCACTTTTTAATATAGTACGGATAAATTGGCTTGTTCAAAAAAAAAAAAAATTGCTACCAACTCTAAAAGCCCCCGGTGCATTGTCCATTGTGTCCTTTACTTGTATGAATGTATCAGCAATGCATTGTGGGAGAAAAATGACCCATGTGTCTTCCTCACAAAAAAGCACATCTCACATCACAACTTCTTTTTTTAACATCTTATATTTTTAATTGAAATTTATTAAATACTTTTCTATTATCAATGTTTACTCCTATAATTTTTCATCCATTTTCCCAGTTTCAAATTTACGATTTTTTTTTTAATATGTGTTGAAAAATTAATTTTAACTATTATTAATAATTAATATTTGAAATTATTATGCATTTTCCATTTCATTTCTTAAACAAAAAATAATAACCGTCATAGTGTTTTTTTTAAAAATCCTCCAACATCTTAACAATTATTTCAATTTCAATATTAAAGTAAAATTAATTTTAATGAACTTAAATATTTTTATTGAAATTTATTTGTCAACTTTGCCAAACTTGTTATCTTGGAACCAGAAAAAGGCACACATCGACCAAAAAATACATCATGCTCTAAAAGCGCGTGAACAAAAAATTGCATATGTGCACAAAAATGATATTGTTCATATAAAAATGCATTATTCACAAAAAAAAATGCATTGTCCAATATAAAAAGTCTTATTCAAGATAGAAATGCATATGCGGCCATAAAAAATACATTATTCATAAATTCAAGATAAAAATGTATATATGCACAAAAAGACACACCATCTATTTTTTTAGTTGTACACAATATTATTAATCATTTCCATTAAAAACAACCTCTTTCCCTTCTTATAATTTATCAAATCGTATGGATACATCGAGTGAAAGAGAAGATAATAATCACATGACAAAAAAAATGTATTGTCACAGGAAAAAAATGCACTTTCAAAATTGTAAATTGCATCGTGCATATAAAAAATGCACCAATAATTCAAAACTTGCAAAATTATTGTGGCCAACTTATTATCTAGTTTGCATCAATCCTTTTTTTTTTTTTCACAAATAATCAAAGAAAGTTAAAGAAGACCTCATTCAACTTTGAAAAGGTATTAGAAAATGACTAACGGAAAAGAAATTGCATATTCATATTTCAAACAGATCGAAAAATACATAGTGCTTATACTGGTGAATTTATCAATTCTACTATAATATATACACAATGAAACATAGATCGAAAAAGGGATCATCTAAAATGAACCCCTCACCACAACCCAATAAAAATCAACCCTCACCCAACTCAACTCCTGAAAAATAAATCTTCATGAATTAAAAATTAATTTCCAAATTTCTCTTTAAATCAATTTTACTTAAAAAAAATAGATCCTCACCATAATGGATTAATGGATTCATAAAAAGTTTTTTTTTTTTTTTGAGAAATAAACTTGTATTTCATTATGAAACAAATGGCTCACGCCTTACATCGTTTTCACCAAACGGAAAACAAACATTTGGGACTTTATTAGTCCAAATTTCCTCAAAATCAGGAAAAGGGCCCAGGTGGGAGAGAGTATGTGCAACACTGTTAGCCTCTTCACAAAAATTAAAGCTACAAAAGCCTAGGGTCCCTGTACAAAAAATCAATGTCCTGAATAATCATCATGGAGTCCAAATCGACGGTGAGGTCCCCTTGTAGAGCGAATATCAAGTTTTTGAATCGGACTCCAAAACCAAATTGCGCAAATTTCTGTTCCTTGCCGAGATTACTCCAAATCGAAGTGCGAGAGCCTCAATTAGGGGGTGCTGTTACCGGCTGCTCCACTGCTTCTCTTCGTTCCAGCCAAAAAGCACACCGCCCCACTCATTACGAATCACAAAACCCATCCCCACAGTGCCATCCGAGTACACAGCTGCGTCTGAATTAAGTTTGAGGCGCCCCGAGGGCGGGCAACACCATTTTCCTCCATCTTCTTCCTCCTGGACCCTGTTTTTGTTCTTTTTTCCCATTTGACATCTCACCCACCAGCTGAATTGACCTGCAATGATCTGCGGGGTCGTGTATCTTGTCCCCAAAAATTTTGCATTACGGGCCTTCCACAAATTTCAAGATGTTTATGCAAAATTGAGACCCCATATTGTGGAAGATTCTGCATAATGTCCCAAAAAAACCAGCTTGAAACTCCGCCCATTCAGAGGAGAGGAGATCGAGTTTCAAATGACTCCTTCCCATGTATGGATCGCTATCGGGCACCCAAGAAGTGTATGACCACAACTTGGGCTGAGACTGTCCACCGAAATCCCCTTCTTTTCAGGGATAGAAGAGTAGGGAGTGAGGGAAGTGTATGATCTTTGGCGGCACTTTTGCAGAGCTAGAGTCGCTTCAATGAGAGCCAAGAGAAGCGGTTCACAGTCAGATGGTAAGCCGACCGCACTGAGAAGAGTCCGTTCTTCGCTTTATTCCAGATTTGCTTATCAGCTCGATCACACAAACTAAGTGGCATTTGAAGAATTTTTCTTGCGTCTTCCTCCACAAAAAAGATTATGGATTAGCTCCTGGTTCCACGAGCGGGTCTCCACCAATGATCAAGTCTGTTACTGTGAGATCCTGGTCGCTCATTCCATCCTGAGCAGCAGGTTTTGACCTTTCTTCCGTCCCAACCCATCGATCTTCAAAACAACGAATCTTAACACCATTTCCACTTGCCAAGCCTTTTCCCCTCGCTTACACCGGATTTAATGATACTTCGCCAAAGGTAGCTCGATAAACCCACGGTTGTCACCAATATTGCCTTCTCGATAGTACCGCTTCCTGAGAATTTTTTCGGCAAGAGAATCCTCAAGAATTCATCACTTAATACATTTAAGCTTACAAATGTACTCGACAAATTATTTTTAACAATTTCCAAGTTTGCTACTTTGAGAGCGGTTTTATTTAAAAAAAAATAATAAAAAATAGACAAATGTTCAAAACCTCTCATTCAAGTATTAACACTTTGAAAGCGTTTAGAACCGTCGTAACAGAGAGCGGTTTTGGAACCGTCTATAAGAGTTTGAATAGCCGTTCGAACCGGCCGTCTAAGAGGTCGGATTATTAATATATATACACCCAAATCAGCGAACCAAAAAAGAAATTTTCCCAAATCGTGAATTAAACTGCACTGCACGATATATATATCGGCCCACCTCCTTCCTCTACCCTAAATTTAACTCACCGCGTTTCCTTCCACCGGCCATTGCCGCTTCCCATTAGCTCGAATCATGAACCAAGCCCTAGCCTCCTCCTCCTCTCCCCCAAATCGAACCATCACCAAGGTTCTCCCTCATCGCCGCCGTCGCTTTGTTGCTGCTCCCTCATTTTCACGCTTAGCTTTCCTTCCATAAGTAATTTTTCTTTATATATGTATATATGTATGTATATATATGTTAGTATATATATATATATATATGAATTAATATGTGTATATGTATATATATATGTATGTATATATATATATATTAGATTAAATGTTTATATAATTGTGTTTGCCTTGATTAATTAGCTAATTTGTTAGATTAATTGTTGTTTGATTGATGCTGATTTATATATTTTTAATTGTTTATATATATATTAAAGTGGCTTTTGTTTAATTGTTGTTAAATAGGCTTTGTTTAATTTGTATGTATGGTATGTATGTATATTGGTGTATATATATATCATGTATATTGAATTGTATATATGTAGATTGGGTGTATATATATCATGTTGTATGTATTGGTGTATGTATATTGTATATATATTGGGTGTTTGATGCACTCAAGGTGTTTGATAATATGCTTGTGTGAGAATTTAAAACATAAATTAGTGTTAATTTATTAGGATTAATGTTGTTAGTGTTAGAGATGAACAACTTGTTGTAGAGATAATATATATTGTGTGGCCAGCTTGATTTTTTTTACGCTAATTTAGTTATGAACAATTGACGACTCATGGTGTTTGATAATATGCTAGCGGTGAGGATTTAAGCATAGTTTTGAATATTGTTTGTTTTTTTGTTTATTAAATGTTGTTTCTTCTCGCTACGGATCATGTCTCGCTTGGGCCATATCCCGGAGATGATGGAATGATGATGGATATTACGATGGAGATCATGGCGCATATGATCATGGTGCATATGATCGACAAAGATCCTCGACGATTGACAGAGTTCCGACACCGATGTTTCCCCACCACTTCAGACTCCTATAGTTTAATCAGCATAACAATAATGTCATCTATTAAGAGAGCTCGTAGTAGGTGGGGAAAAATACTTGGGTAATTTTATTACAATTAATGGATTTGAAATCTAAATATATTGATTGATCGTTGAACATAATTAAATCTTATGTTATTGTAGCTTATCGTTGAACGAAGTTGGACAAGAATAGGAAAAGAGTGAGTCGTTGTCCTTTTACATCGAGCCGCAATGAAAGTATTCCTGATCATAATCCGCTACCAAGGATCGGGCGAAATTTCAAACCGACTCGCTGAAGGAAAGAATATGGAGACGAACTTCGGTATGTTAATTATATATTTATTGAAAGTTGTAGTATGACCTCAAATTTACTAAATTCTTTATGTTATATGCCAGATAGACTACATTCGGGTCTTGACCACACAAAAGAAAAACAATATTGTCGCAAGTGAGTAATGCCAAGAATTTTCGGACTTGGGTGAGAAGAACACACCAGATCCTAAACCCGGTCTTTACTGACAATGCTAAACAGATGTCAAGTCTTCTATGGTGGCTCCATCTTTGAGGAGTTTGTGAAAGCGAAGCTATGGAGGATGATTTTAATGTAAATCGATCAACGCCATTTCTCAATTTCTAAATGACATAGTTTTTCGTGTTTATCATATTTCTATTATACTATAGAATCGAAGTAATAAAAAATCGATCGCCAAGTCGATGGAGGCGATATCGGCTCGAACAAAGGTTATGCATCTAATAAGAAAAAATATGGTGAGATCAAAATCCAAATTTTTTAATTTTTTTATATATTCACTTTTAATATATCTAATAAAGGGACACGCCTAATCACTTATCGTAGAAAAAGAAGAAAAGAAGAAAACCGAGAGAGTGAGCCTATTGTTACCACGTTTACTTATTTCAGACTACCGGAAAGGGTCGAGATGGGAATATTCGCGATCCCGCAGTACTTATCATCAAAGAAGTAGTAATCTATCCATTAATTTATCTTTCCAATTCTGAACTATTATTTATAAACAAATAATTAAATAATAATCTTTTATTTTTGTGATTCAAGAAATGTCTATCTCTCAGACCATGACACTTGATTTATTATCTACGTTATCGCCCACGGCGATCTGTTTTGAATGCTATATAGATGCCGAGCATCCCGACTGGGCCACGGAGTGTCCGATGTGGCGTACGAAGACATGGTGCGGCGGAACCAAAGCCTTCAAGCCATGAATATGGGCGGGTATACTAACTTAATGGTGTTGCCAAGTTATGCAAAAAGATGTGTGGAGCGTTTTGAGGTCCGAGAAGAAACAGGCAAGATGTATCGTCGAGGGGAGCAAGCTATGAACATAGTGTCGCTTATCTTATATTTTTGACTAACCCTAGTGGACGACTTTATTGATGCACTTCAAAATGTCTCTCGGAGTGTCGAGATATGCATGTCTTCGGATTGTTTTAATTAAAGACTAGTATAATGTATTTTCTAACTAAATATTTATTCAACAAACTAAATTTAATTTTTACGCATTTTTATTTGGGAGGATCCCAATCGGTTGGTGGGCCGCAGTAACGTTGCATACTCCATGGGAAATGATTCATGGTCATCCCATCACTCCTGGTTTTGTGAGGGTCACTACTCGTGTACCCAGAACGGGACAAGAGGATTCGCCGTGCTAAACCAATTCGATGAAGCCATGCATGAGTAGATGGGAATGGGCTTGACAACTTCATCGAACGGGTTTAGAAACTGACGTCTCTCTAGACCACGAAGGTAAAATATATGTTATTAAAGTTCGATTATCTTATTTGTGGTTCTAAAAATATTGCAAATTAATTGTAGAATATTAACACCCACAAATGCCCCAAGAAATCACCACAAAAATTTAAAAAGAGAAATCGGGAGTGTAGGTGAAGACGGTACCAGAGGAGAAATTTGGACTCCTTTTCCGACTCGACTTGGTTATCCCCATGACCGAGACTTAGATCACGATGATTATGTCTGATCTTTGGGTAACCCCATTAGTATCGTCTAATCTTTAGATCGCCACGATTCCACGCTTACTTTCCTTTAATGTAACGCTTTCCAAGAATTTATGATGAGGAACATGTGCGCCTAAATCTTTGAACGACGAGTGGTTGAGTGCAACCACCATAGCCTTTTAATCGGTATGTGTTTTACTAATTCTCAATATTCACTTTCTGTATAGTTTAATTTTTCTTTAAATATTAATTAAGCGTATATATATGTTAGTTAAAGATATTTGGGTGAGTATATCTCTCTCGCAGATGTCCCGAGCAAGTGGAATCATATTCGTCTCCCCGGTGTCTTGCGATATTGGGTGATAGAGTACGCACCATGGATGAAAGGTTAATCATATGTTGAATCAAACCGTCGTATCATCTCATTTTTCGCCAACAAATGTGGGATGAAAGTGATAAACATTTCGTTAAAATTTAGATTCATGTTTATAATATTTGCACATATATATGCTAAATTTGCGCTAATTTTAATATTCTCAATATAATATAAAGAACCATTGAGTTTGTCGGTCATACACATAATGAATACATTAAAGTTGTGTATTTTATGGACCCAAATTTCAGATGGAGTTTATACAAATCGCCATCTCGCTTCGTTTCATATATGGAAGCGTAGTTCATTTTTAATATTCTATACAATGATTTGTTTTTTTTTAAAATTATGGATATTTAATCTATTTTATTTTTAATTATAATAATAATAATTTGATGGCGATGTATCGGAGTCGCTGCCGAGTCAAGGTTCAAGATCTGAGTAAATAAAATTTAACCTGGATTAACATTAGGTAAATTTAATTTAGTAAATTATCAAAATTAATAGAAATAAATCATAATTGTAATACGTGATTATAATTGTTAATCAATGGGGTTAAGGCAAATCTAGATAATGAACATTGTGGACATTTTGTGTGTTGCTTTTATCAAGATATATCCGCGCTTCTCACTTGAACATTCCTCTCAATGTAAGCCAATTTATCGATTTATTTAAATTATTATTGATTGAATAAAAATTCATACTATATTGATTGATTAGATTTTTTGCAGTTTGTCTATGAACGTGAGCTCAAGTTTTACTCTAAAGAAAGTTCTGGAGAAATGGAGAAACGATTGATTGGTACCTTACAATCGATTCTTATATTCATAATGATATTGAAAGTGATCGTTGTTTGAAATTTTTTGGTAGCATGTAATTAAATTATATATTTGTGATGATATATATTTCATGTTTTTGGTGTATTGACGTATGTTTATGATGTATGTTTATTTATTTCATGATGTGTATATTTATTTATTTGATGTTTTGGTATATATATATGTGGTATAAGTTTTGGTTTATGGTTTTATTATAGGATTTTTTGGTTTATGGTTTATGGTACGGGCGTATATATGTGTTTTGGTTTATAGTTTTATTATAGGATTTTTAAAATATAAATTAATAATAAAAAAGATATTGACAATTAACCTTAATCACTGCCTATCTAACATAATAAAACAAAATTATATAAAAAAATAAGTTAAAAATTTAATAATTTAATCCAAGTTCTCTTTTAATGCGATTTGAAAACCGGCCGGCCCAAGCCCAACTTTTGAACAAACGGTTTTTAATAATGTCATCCAACGGACAATTGCTACTTGGACATCCGTTATAATCAGCTTCTAAAGGCTTTTTTAACTGTCTGCTTCCAAATAATATTAGTGGTTTAAGAGCCTCCAATATTGTATCGCAACTATGGCTAAGTTGAAGCAGAACATTTCTAAGCCCAAACCACCACGCTCATCAATGATAGATCTTTTCCCAATCGAGCTGGGGATTTTCCTCTTCGATTTTGATCCCCAATAAAAACGAGCCCTGCTTTCTCCACATCTTCACACAAAGAGTGGGAAAAGGAAGCAACTCATGGCGGAAGGTTGGGATCGCTGAACCACCGAATTTGATGGATTTCCTTCCCGCCTTTGTTAGAGATTTTTCCTTCCACCCTTTGAGTCTCCCTACCACTCTTTATTGATCACAGTTTGAAACACCTCCTTTTACTTCTTCCAATTACGGATGGGAGCTACCTATACCTATCCTTAACCACGCCCCTTCCAAAACCCCTAAAAATCACTTCTCCAACGAGAGATTCTTTGGGTGGAAAATCTGGTTCCGAAGAAAGGAAGATCGTGTGGGTGAGTTGACATAGTGTCGGGGGCATGAATAAAGGAGGATGGGTGATGATGGGGGGTATTTGTTAAGTGGGGACGATTATGGGCCAAAGTTCTCGATCTAGATACGGGAGTTTATTAATTGTGTGAAGTCTTGTAGGTTCAGGAACGTTGTCAATAAATTTGGTTCAAAATGGTGGTACGATCTTGTGCAGTATGTCGGGTTGAGTGAGTGGTTTTTGTCGAACTGTGTTAGAGTGGTGGAAATGGAAATAATTCCCTCTTTGGGAAGATAATCGGTGGGGGATCGAGTCTTAAATCTTTGTTTCGCCTCTATAAAATTGATATTGAGTCAAAATGTGTCATTTCAGATAGAGTCAAATGGGAGGGGAAAGATTGTGTGTTTTTGGATGAGGACATTCTTTGATTAATTGGGAAAGAATTTTTATCCAAATTAACTCTTCTTATTCTCAGGTACATAAGACCTTCTTGAGGAGAATGATCTTTGGCATTGAAACCAGCAGTGGATGGAAAATATTCAGTGAACTCAGCATACAAAAATCATTGATCGAAATACAAGCGACGCATGTTTCTGGAATCGGCGGGCTCAAGTGTTTGGAATAAGAACGTGCCGCTCAAGGTAGCCTCTTTCTCATGGCGATTGCTGCAAGATAGAATTCCCGCGATTATCAATCTTCGGAGGAGAAACGCAAAAATCTACTTTTTTCTACGTGTTATGTGGAAGAATGATGAAAGCTCAGAACACCTTTTTCTTCTTATGCGAATTTGCAGCAGCAGTTTGGAAAGAGTTGTACAGCTGGTTCGGATGCAGTACGACAGCAGCAGGTACGATGTTGATCCATTTTGAGAATCATAACTCGCCGGCCAAGAAAGAGTTCTGAGATATGGACACTATTGTGGCATTGCATAATCTGGAACATTTTGGATTTCTAGAAACTCAATCATTTTCAAAGGGATTAAATCTACATCACAAGAAGTAGGTACTAGAATCTGTATCTCTTCTTTTCAATGGTTGAAAAGGAGAAATTATATCAAGCCCTTGGTGTACTTATATATAGCGAGTGGTGGAGAGAACCGAATTTATGTATAGATTGAATCGGAAAAAAATAAGTAGGTGGCTAGGGTGGTGTGTGGAGCTGTGGATGTTTAGGAATACTACTTGTACTCTCTAAGATTGGCACATAACTTTGCTTTTTTCCAAAAAAAAAAATTACGAATGAGTCCCAAGTATTTTGAATGCTGAGCCACGATTTTTGCTCCCAATTGTTGTCAAATCTCTTCTTCTTTCCTTCCGACACATTTCTACTAGTGGTCAATTCTGATTTTTCCAAATTGATTCTTTTGACCTGAAGCTGCCTCATAGGTGCTAATGATGTCGATCACCTTGCGAATTTCAGATTGACTGCCCGAAAAGAGAATGCTATCGCCAGCAAAAATAGGTGAGAGAAAACCGGAGGTGCCTGGTCTTGCCACTTTAATACCCAAAAAGGTCACCTCGAACATCCTTGTCCTAATGAGAGAAGAGAAAACCTCTGCACAAATCAAGAACAAATAAGGGGACAGGGGTCGACGTATACGCCCTACCGGGAGTAAACAGCTCAGTGGGAAGCCGCTTATCAGGAGGGAATACGTACTAATCGAGGTAACACATCTCTCAAACCAAAATTAATCCATTGAGCATCAAAACCCAACTTGCAACACATAGCTCTAAAAATCCCACTCAACCCTATTATATGCTTTGCTCAAACAAGCTTAAGAGTTTATTCATAGAAAAAGTTAAAGCTACAAAAAACTCATTCAAACAAATTCTCACAACAATGAAGTTTTTGGAAAAAAAAACCATTAGTTTTCCTTTATTCACTAGTTTTTACAAAGTAGACCAAAAAGAGGACGATGTACTGTGTGTGTAAAATTTGATATCCCTGTTTTCAATCAAATTTTAAATAGTAAAAATCACTTATTTTTTAAGTAGAAATTAACTTTTTTGAAAAAAAATGTTTCTATTTTTCCAATAGAGTTTGCAAACAGGGTCATAGTTTTATGCAATTTCTTGCCAGATGATCAACGTCTAAATTTGTTCTCCCAATGATTTTTTTGGATCTTTTAGTCTCTTTCAGCTTTGGTTGTGCTCGATCATGTTCTTTTTCCCTTGAGAGCATATGTACAGTCCAATCACTGCAACTATGCTTTCCAATTATGCTAAAATTAATAATTTGACAATGTTAGATAATTCAACAAAAAAAAAAAAACTAGTTTTCAGACCGTCAAATAGAATGAGTTCAGTCTCCATTTTTGTTGTTGCACACATTAAAAAAAAAAAAAGTATACCTTCCAACATACGGCTTTTTCACCAGGGTGAAATATGATAAAATTGCAACCAGCAATGTGGCAAGAGGATTAAACATCGTCACAAATACTGGTTCCTTTACTGTACACCACAGTTGAAAATAATAGACCATGCCTGACATTTCAACCTCCTGCAATTACATTAATTAATCAGAGGAAAAGATTAGTTCAAGTGATTTGGGGAGTAATGTTTTTAAGGACAGTAACTTAGGGAGGTTGTGTTTTAAGGACAATAATTTTACGGCTTGGAAATGTAGGAAAATATATTTAAAACTTAAATATAAAACAAATATATTAGCCTACATTTACAGATTTTAAACATATTGTCTATGTTATATATATTTTAAAATATATTGTCCTACATTTCAAGTCCATTAGAATTATTGTCCTTAAAACACAACCCCCAAATTATTGTCCTAGAAAAAATATTTTCCCTATTTGTGAATTAATTTCAATAATAGTTGTATATATATTTGAGCCTTACCATATAAGATGAACCAGAAATCAATATTCAAACCAATAATCCATGCAACTTTTTTGTTTTGTACAATCACTGTAAAAATTGATTTATTGTGCTCCTCCAACTAGATTCATCCACGAAGTCAATAAAGCTGGGCTGATAACGTTCCAAAGTGTATGCCTGCACAAATGTACATATTTGCCCTTCTTGAGAGAGAGAGAAGAGGGGAAAATATTTTTGGGACAGTAACTTAAGGGATTTGTGTTTTAAGGAAAATAATTTTTTATGAATCGAAAATGTATATGTTTTAAAATATGTAAATATAGGATAATATGTTTTAAAAATTTATAAATATTTAGACGGTGGAGCCCCAATAAGCTATATCTACTGAATGTCACATGAAATTTGATTTTTATTAAAATTGATTGTCCTACATAAACAAAATTTTAAAACATATTATTCTATATTTACATATTTTAAAAACATTGTCCTATATCTACAAAAATTTAAAACATATTGTCCTACATTCTCAAGCTTTGAAAATTATTGTTCTAAGAACACAACCATCCCTAAGTTACTGTCTAAAAAATATTTATTCCCCAAGGAGAGAAAAACCTGCATGATAAAATTACATAGTCCATGTGGTGCAACTCCCAACCGTGAGAATAACAGCCCTTCAACCACCTTATCCATATGAATGCGTACGTCCAATTTTTTCAAGGACTGTCCTTTATATAATGTTATGGTCATTACACTCGCCAACGATACTACAGATCCTACAATTTTTGCCATCCCACTGAGACTACGAACATTTACTGTCTCAATTCTTTCAATAAATCCACAAATATCATTAGTAATAATGGCATATAAATTGTAGACAGATTCTCTGGTTTTGTGTTTAAGTGTTACATTGTATGTTATGTCTTGGATATTGATACACCTTTCCTTTATTTATTTTTCTATTCATTGTGTAGTTGGACTTTTCATTTTTATTTAAGTTGAGTCTTTTAATTTGATTTAGTATAAATGCTTTTAAATGGTCTCTTTAATTTATTAGGGATTTGTGATTTGGTCCCATAACTTTAATTCCTTTATAAATTTTACCAGATATATATCCACATGTTTCAATTTAAATCGTATGTTTTTTTAATTTGTGCCAATTTAGTCCTGCCACCAAGACCGTCAAACTAGTCAAACTTGTCATTTTTGGGGGCATGTTTTAGACAGGCTCTAATTCGATCGGGAAAACGAGTGGCACCGGATAAAAATTAGGTTTTTGAATTTGATTTTAATTTGAAAACTGAAAACTAGAAATATATATTAATTTGATTTTTGAATTTTTTTAATGTTTTTATACTTATGTGTAATTTTTTCCTTTTAATTTTTGTCAGGTAAAAATCTTTGATTTGGCGGTCACGTGTTAATTAGGTGCCCACTCGGCTTTTCGGCTCGAGTGAGGCGTGCAAACATGGCAACGTCATTTGGCTACGTTGACGGTCTTGACGCCTTGGGACTAAATTAACAAATTAAAACATCTTGAGGACTAAATTAGAAACATGTGATATATCTTTGAACCATAATTTTGTGGGTGTTTTTGAGAGGATGTGAGTGTGAGTAGTAGGATACATTGATATCATGTGTGTTCCATATTTAATGTTTCACTAATGTTGATAAATGACAAGAATGTTAAAAAAAAGCGAAACACCATAATTGTGGGTCTATGCTAATCATAACATGTAATCTTTTTAAAAAGTGTTACAGGTAGAGTTATTTAAACCCCACGCTTCTTCTTCCTTGAATCAATTGATGCACTAGGTACAATTATTTGATTTGTAGCAAACAAGTTATTTCATGATGGGAATCAAAGTAACTAAGAATGAAGTTTTCTTTGGTGACCTAAGATGTAATTGCAGAAAGAATCTAAAAAATTAAGGATAACTCTTCACACAAAGAAATGAAAAATAATCAAAATGGAGATAATTAAAAGTGGGAATAGATTTGAGAGCACTCTGCCCCTTCAATAAAACAATTAAATAATATAACAAAATACAAATTAGTTTGCAAGGTGAAACTCGTTTACATAATTCAAGAATAGAGAATGAGAACGGAAGAAAAAAAAAATAAAAAAATATTAGAGGTTGAGATTTATTGATATACCTTTCGATGAAATAAGCAAAGGGCAGAAGTATTAAACCACCAAGAAGAAGTGACATACTACAAATGGATCCATGCCGTGATTGAAAAAGAGGCTTTTGCAATAAAAACAAGAATGTATACCCAATTTGACAACAAATCATAAAGAATGAGGTTTGTAACCACTCATTAAACTTGTCTCCATAGCTACCCCTTGTTTCAACGTTCAAGGCTGCAGAGATATATATAATAAATAATTAAATACGATATGCATGTGTAGATTGACTAATTCTAGAAGTAAATAAAATACGTAGAGAAGATGGGTGAAAAGAGTTTTTTTATTCTTAGGGAGGAAGGCGTACATTATATACATATACACATATATGCTTCGGTAATAGGGTTATTTTAGCACAATTAAGAGTACTCTTTGCTATTGGGTTTGTAATAGGCTTTTGTTTGTTCAAGGCTGTTCTTTTCCTAACGAACGAATAATAACAAGATAGCGTATGTTTGTTTCGAATTTAGGTGTGTGGTCGTCACCATGACTTTGAAATGCTATGAATTTGAAGATCTTGGATAATAGTAAAAGTATAGGGTAAATTACGGTTTCGTCCTTTACGTGAATTTTTCGGCTCCGCAGCTTAGTCCCATTCTTTTTGGTTCTTTTTTTTTGGCAAAAATGGTCTCATTCGATTTTATTTCTAATGATTTGGTCCTAAAGAGTATTTTCAAAAACAAATTTATTTTAAAAAATTTTTTGGTTTTTAAATCCCCATGGAACCATTTTTGTTAAAAAAAATCATTTTCGTGAGGGTAATTCATGGGACAACTATACAATTAACCCTAAAAATCTAAGTATTTGTTTTGAAACTTACTGTGGTGAGATTTTTGATCTTTATGTCAAATCAATTGTAAAAAGTATGTAATAATAATTGATGTTGTATTATTATATTGTATTGGGTGAGGAAAAGTAGGAGGGAGAGTAAAGTGGGTGAAAGAAATTAGTAATATGATTGTATTGAATTTTGTGAAAATATGTGTATGGGTATATTTTTATAAGAGTTAATTTGAAAGCTAGAAGATGGATTGGACCAGTTGCAAATAAAAAGAATTGGATCCCAGACCACCCAAAATTCCATTTTGCCTAGTAAATACCTTCTTAATTACATGAAACCCCCATCATGATTAGAAAATATTGCGCGAAAATCAGCAATTCGTAGTTTTTTGAAATTGCACAAAATTTTCCTTTTTGATTTATTAACAATATTTCCTTTATTTCTCGTATCTTGTTAATTTTATTCAAATATTAAAAGTTTTGAAAACTATATTATGAAAAATATAATTAGAAATAGAGAAAATAGATAAAACCGTTAACTTATTTAAATATATATATATATATATATAGTTCACCTTTTGGATTTAATGAAGACAAATAATCAAAATCTAGTTAATGCTTTTTATTTTTCATCAATTTTAACACATATTTTTCTCTCTCAAAATTTAATATGTACTTTAATTTATTATAAAAACATCCAAAATCACAATTTCCGGAGGCGAGTCTTGTATGCACTAGGGTGCATCATTCACACTCATAATGCATTTTAGAAAGCGTGCAACTTGTTGTTATGCTGAAAGTCTGAACTTATTTACACAGAAAATGCAACTATTAATATGGAACATAGTTGCGTGTATGTTGGATAGTTACGCACGCTTATGTTTTAACACAAATATATTTAAAATGCACTATGAGTGCACGGTGTACAAAGTCCATATAATGTGGTTACGTAGGTCACCTATCTTGTTATATATCTAACCAACGAACAAAGGAATTGAATGATTTGTAAATATCTTTCTGTTGTATAAATTCCTTTAAAATAGTAAGTTGGTACATCGGAAGACGCAAAGCTAATATTACTATTTAATGAGTCTGTTTAAACAATTTTGTACTGTTTAATTTCTAACCAACGAGCAAAAGGAACAGATAACAAATATCTTTCTGTGCATAAATTCATAAAATGAGTAGGATTGGGTACGCATCAGGTGCTAAACTAATATTACTAATTAATGAGAGTCATTTAAACAATTTTATGCTATTTTAATTGACGCATATAATATAGCATGATTTCCATTAATTTATGCCAATTAATTGTTCATTATCTTAAATAGGATCATTAAATTGAGAAATTTGTTATATGAAATATTTAATGGATTGATGAAGATATACTGTTATATATGTGATCATAAATAATGAAGATTTTGTAGTATTTTGAGTAAATATATGTTTTGCATTATATAATGATATAGAGTTGTATTTAAATTTGACTATTCAATCTTGATTGCATAGGTTAATTCTCTAATTATGCGAATTTATATTAATAGACTTTAGTCGATATGATTTTCTCAAATTATTCATTTAGTTGTTTTCACTCCAAATTATGGAATTAATTATTCAGGTAGACTTATTTTGTTGTATAAAATATATTATCTAAAATATTGTCATATCCCTCAAAAAAAAAAAAATAGAATTTTTTTTTGGCGAATCTCTAATGTTTTTCCATTCATTTTGTCGATGTATTTGTATTTTTTTTTTAAAATGTGTATTCATTTCCAAGTGTCATCATTATATAATGAGATAGCGTGTTAATAATTAATGACATTAAAGTATCATTAATTTTTAATAGTTCTAATTTTAATTTA